>CM060394.1:185643997-186863997 GCA_030545235.1 Helianthus tuberosus
CATCCTCTTCCGCATACAACCCTACAATCGATCCAAACTGAGCCATAGAGATTGAATACCTCGTTCCGCCACATCGGAATGATACCCCGTCATTGTCGAACGGGTCACTCCTCGAGTTGAATGTGAAGGTGCTATAGAACTCTAAAGTGCATTCGTGGACGGAACGGAGTCGAGTTGTTAGGGCGACTCTGAGTGGTCCCGTGACAATGTTGTTGAAACGGTCAATTTGATTCACCAAGGTTAGCAAGTCCGTGCATGTTTGCCTCGGGTATCCCTCTGGCCTTGTTTGAAGTATCTCGTATCGAGCTCTAGCATCGAGCTCAGTGGCGTTGAATCTTGTGAACTTCCTAGCCATCTGAAAGAATACACCAAAAGTTAGCACGAAACAGAAATATTTTCGGACAAAACTGCAAACAGTGGGCTGGACACGGCCCCGTGTTCAGCGGACACGGCCCCGTGTCCAGGGGTCTGTTACTCAAAAATCTCATTTTTCGACCCGATTTCGAAAACTTGAAAATTTTTGGTCCAATAGGTGCGGTTTCCCCCGAAAATGAAACCCTAAGTGCCGTTTTTCCCAAAATAACCCGTTTACCCTATCAATTTTATCTTTTTCGGTTCAAGAACAAGGGTTTGGGGTTTTGTGAGAAATCGGGTGAATCTATGAACAATACAAGTGTATTTACTTCCCATAACACTAATCTAACTAAATGCAAACAGATCTAAACAAAAATTTGAGGTTCGATCCGTATGAACTTCAAGAACCCTAGATTTTCCCCCAAATTTTTGGTGTTTTAACTACATG
The DNA here is from genome assembly GCA_030545235.1 of Helianthus tuberosus. Taxonomy (NCBI): domain Eukaryota; kingdom Viridiplantae; phylum Streptophyta; class Magnoliopsida; order Asterales; family Asteraceae; genus Helianthus; species Helianthus tuberosus. The sequence continues at coordinate 185,644,800 of CM060394.1, forward strand.
CAAGTAACTAATCTAACTACTAAAAGTGATAGAATCATACCTTGATGTTGTTAGAGTGATAGGAGACGTTGAATTTCTGCGAAAAGTCGCCTGGAACCAGAGCTTTTTCGGGGAAACGGGGCGTGTGGAATGAAGTAATTGTTTTGAAAAAGGGGATATATCCCGACTGCAGCGCGGACACGGCCCCGTGTCCAGCGGACACGGCCTCGTGCCGAGCAAAGTTTTAAAAATTTTTTTTAGTGCTCGTGTGAGTGCCCTTGTTTCCCACAAGCTTTAGTTAGAAAACTTACCGCTTTGTTTGTTGTCTCAATCATTCGTAACTTACCAGGCATGATATTTTATTCTTCCACCGTTTGAAGTGTGATCTCTTCTTCTTCATCCTCAATGAATCCTTGATAGAGTTTCAGCCGTTGGCCATTGACTTTAAATGGAGGCCCATTTCGAGATTTAATTTCTACAGCACCGTGTGGGAAAATATGGGTGATGGAAAAAGGTCCTGACCACCTAGACTTTAACTTACCAGGAAACAATCGAAGTCGTGAATTAAACAAAAGAACTAGATCCCCTACCCGAAATTCATTAGGTTTAATGTGTTTGTCATGCAAATTTTTCATTCTTTCCTTATAAATTTCAGAGTTTGAGTATGCATAATTCCTAAGCTCGTCTAATTCATTTAATTGACAAAATCGATTTTTACCAGCAAATTCTAAATCTAAGTTTACATTTTTAATTGCCCAATAGGCTTTATGTGCAATTTCTACTGGTAAGTGACAACTTTTTCCATAGACTAGCTTATACGGGGTTGTACCTATTGTTGTTTTATAAGCAGTTCGAAAAGCCCATAAAGCATCATCTAATTTATCTGCCCATTCCTTTTTATTTAACCCTACGGTTTTTTCAAGTATTCGTTTTAAACCTCTATTAGTCACTTCGGCTTGTCCGTTTGTTTGAGGGTGATATGCTGTTGAGACCCGGTGATAGACCCCATATCTTGTTAAAATTTTTTTGAGTTGATGGTTGCAAAAATGGGTACCTCTATCACTTATTAATGCTTTAGGCGTGCCAAAACGAGAGAATAATTTTTTCAGAAATCTTACCACAACTCTTCCATCATTTGTTGGAAGTGCCTCGGCTTCGGCCCATTTAGACAAGTAATCTACTGCCACAAGTATATATTTGTTTCCTTTCAATGGTGGGAAAGGTCCCATAAAGTCGAGTCCCCACACATCAAAAATTTCACAAACAAGAATGCCATTTTGTGGCATCTCATTTTTGGAAGAAATATTACCTGCTCTTTGGCAAGCATCACATGTCTTGACAAGACTTTGGGCATCTTTGTAAATGGTTGGCCAATAAAATCCTGAATCAAATACCTTTCGTGCGGTACTAGCGGCACCATGATGCCCTCCGTATGGACCTTCATGACAATGGCGGAGAATTCTTCGTGCTTCGCTGCCATGTACGCATCGTCGGACGAGTTGGTCGGCACACATTTTGAAAAGATATGGATCTTCCCAAAAATAGTGTTTCACATTGGCAAAGAATTTTTTTCTTTGATAATGTGACCATCCTTTTGTGACTATACCGCTAGCTAGGTAGTTAGCATAGTCGGCATACCATGGCTCTTCCTTATATTCCACCATTTCCAGGGACTCGGTTGGAAATTTTTCGTTGATTTGCTCGTCCCTGGTTGCCTCCAAAGCTGGGTCTTCTAAGCGCGAAAGATGATCTGCTGCGGTATTTTCTGCTCCTCTTTTGTCTCTGATTTCAATGTCAAATTCTTGGAGGAGTAGGATCCACCGAATCAAACGTGGTTTTGCGTCCTGCTTCTTGAAGAGGTATCGAATGGCTGCATGATCTGTATAGACTATAGTTTTAGAAAGAACAAGATAAGAACGAAATTTATCAAAAGCAAATACCACAGCTAGTAATTCTTTTTCAGTTGTTGTGTAATTTTCTTGTGCATCATTAAGTGTTTTACTAGCGTAATAAATTGGGTGGAAATGCTTTTCTTTTCTTTGTCCCAAGACAGCTCCAACTGCAAAGTCACTAGCATCACACATGATTTCGAAAGGAAATTTCCAATCAGGCGCTATCATGATTGGTGCATTGACTAACATCTCTTTTAAGGTTAGAAATGCTTGGTTGCAATCCTTGTCAAAGATGAAAGGGGCATCTTTTTCAAGTAATTTCGTTAGAGGCCTTGAGATTTTTGAAAAGTCTTTGATAAACCGTCTATAAAATCCGGCATGCCCTAGGAAACTTCTGATAGCTCTTACGGAGGATGGAGGTGGTAATCTAGAAATGGTATCTATTTTTGCCCGATCCACCTCCATTCCTTCGCTCGAGATCTTGTGACCGAGCACTATTCCCTCCGTTACCATGAAATGGCATTTTTCCCAATTAAGGGCGAGGTTAGTTTCCTCACATCGGGATAGCATTCGTTTAAGGTTATCGAGGCATTGGTCGTATGAATCCCCAAAGATAGAAAAGTCGTCCATGAAGACTTCCATTGTCTTTTCTATCATGTCATGGAAGATGGCGACCATGCAACGTTGGAATGTTGCGGGGGCATTACATAGACCAAACGGCATGTGTCGATAAGCAAAAGTTCCATAGGGACATGTGAAAGTTGTCTTTTCTTGGTCTTCGGGTGTTATCGGGATTTGAAAGTAACCTGAAAAACCATCCAAGAAACAATAAAATTTATGACCGGATAATCTTTCTAACATTTGATCAATGAAGGGCAAAGGAAAGTGATATTTTCTTGTTGCTTCATTTAATCGTCTATAATCTATACATACTCTCCATCCTGTGACGGTTCTTGTTGGTATTAATTCATTCTTTTCGTTAGTTATCACCGTCATACCTCCTTTCTTTGGAACTACTTGGACGGGACTCACCCAAGGACTATCGGAGATAGGGTAGATAAGTCCGGCGTCAAGTAGTTTGATGACCTCGTTTTTAACCACTTCTTGAATGTTTGGATTCACTCGACGTTGTGGTTGTATGACTGATTTATAGTCATCGTTCATCAAAATTTTGTGTGTGCACATAGAAGGACTAATTCCTTTTATGTCTACAAGTTTCCAAGCTATTGCATTTTTATGTTTTTTCAAAAGACTAATTAATTTTTCTTTTTCTAAGCTATCTAATTTAGACGAAATAATTACTGGTAAATTACCCTCTTTGTCTAGAAAAGCATATTCCAAACCTTTTGGAAGTTCTTTGAGCTCAAGTGGTGGGTCTTTAGGAGACTCCTTATTTGGTTGCTCATTTCGATCAAGAACTTTAAAAGTTTGTTCTTTGGCGACCTCTTCTTCAACAAAGTGGTCAATCTCTTCACTTGTATCGGGTGGTTCATCTTCATCTTCAATTAGGGGGTCATTATTGCCGAATGGATATTTCATTGACCGTTCGAGATCGACACTTCTTTTAAATGCCCCTAATTGAAGAGGTAGATTGTTGAACTTCCGGTTTTTCAAAGCTTCGTGAGTTTTTACAAATGGTCGTCCCAACATTAGAGGAGCGTCATCGAGGATGACAAAGTCGGTCGGGATTACCATTTGATTTGTTTGAACCAAGACATCTTCATCTATACCGATTGATTTTATTACTTTCTGATTGGATAGAAAAATGGGTATTTGAAGTGGAGAAAAATCACTAATACTTAATTTTTCGAAAATGTAGTTAGGCATTATGTTAACACAAAGATCTTTATCGATTGTGACGTTACTAATAAATGAATTTTGAAAGAAACATGGAACCGGTGTAATGTTAATTTCAAATGGGTCTTCTTTTATTAGTGACGTTTGATCATTAGTTAACTTAACACTTACCGTTTCGTCAATTTTAGTGTTAGTGTTTAACTCTTTTAAAAACTTAGCATGAGTGGGTACTAAACAATGATTTTCAAAAGAAGGTGACAAGAGGTTAATTTCTTCAAAATTAGACTCTTCTTGTATTTTAACGTTGTCGGACTCACCTATTTCGTTGTTTAACTCATGTGTCGGTTTTTCACTTATTTGTTCTTCCATTTTTACAATTTCAGTTATCTCTTCATTTTTTAATTCTTCTCTTGCGCAGGACTCCTCTTCCCTTGCGCGAGATTCTCTTATACAGCGATCGATAACTCTTATGCGTTCTAATATCCTATCGGTTACTTCGGTTATAGAAAAAGAATCGGTATTTTCTAAGCTTGAATCCGGTTGTTCGACCCTTTGTTCCTCATAATACCCATATGAAGTAGATGGTTCGCACCATTGTTCTTCATTGTAAGCATATGATGGATAAGGTTCGTAATTTTGTTCTTCATAATACTCATATGAGGTGGGTTGGTCACGCCATGGTTCCTCATAATAAGCATATGAAGGTGGTGGCTCATATCTTGGTTCCTCAAAGTATGAGTATGAAGGCTCATACCTTGGTTCATCAAAATATGAGTATGAGGGAGGAGGTTCATACCTTTGGTCTTCATAGGATGTGTATGAAGTTGATGGCTCGTACCTGGGCTCCTCATAGTAGGTGTATGAATTGGATGGTTGATATGAGCGATTATTTTGAACCGATCGTGCGTTACGACAATTAGTGCAATAATTACCCCTATAATCATCCTCCTCATAGGTGTAGTTGTAACATCCTGAGTATTGATCCATAAGAATCACCCAGCAGACCACAACTGAGTCTCGAGATCAGAAAACAAAAATAAAAACGGAAACAGAGGCTGGACACGGCCCCGTGTTCAGTGGACATGGCCCCGTGTTCAGGATCTGTATCTGGGCGTTTTAATTAAATTTACTGATTTCGTTGAGCATGGGGCGTGTTCAGTGAACACGGCCCGTGTTCAAGCTTCTGTTACTGGGTGTTTTTGTGAAAATGTGCAGCACGGCCCCGTGTACAGGTTACTGTAAATGCAAAACTAAACTAAAATGCAGAAAAATGTGCGCGCTTTTAAAAAGTTTTTGAAAAACTGATTAGGCCGTCATTTTAAGCTTTCTTAAAATCCTTGTGTCCCCGGCAACGGCGCCAAAAAACTTGATGCGTGTGAAGTGTTATATATATTAGGTGTATATTTTAAGCCCCTTTAACACTTATTTTTAGCCAAGTTTTAAATTTATAAAACACGATATTGTACTAACACTAAACACACATATGGGCAAGTGCACCCATCGTGAGCGTAGTATAGTGTTGGTAAGATACCGATGTCGTGCAAGGACACAAGAGCTTTTAGTACCGGTTTATCCTCAACGTCCAATCAAAATAAAAAGTTTAGAAAAATGTTTTAACTAAGAAAAATAAAAACTAACTAAAATGCTGAAAATAAAAATAAATAAAAATAAAAACAGATAGACAAGATGAATCACTTGGTTCCGACTCGTATCTAGTGTAACCTTTGATTATTTCCGCACTTTTGCACATAATTAAGAGATTATCATAGTTATTGTAGTAGGCCCCTCTTTTGAAGGTGACGTTACCCTCACCCCAGTAGTTTGAGTCAGCAAGGATACAATCCTAAAAGGGTGGATTATTGGAAGATAATTAATTAAGTTATTAATGCAATATTATGGTAGGCCCCTCTTTTGGAGGTGACGTTACCCTCGACTAAGTAGTCTGAGTCAGCAAGGATACAGTCCTAAATAGCCGGGTTATAGTATTAATAGTAGTTAACTTATGAGGGGATCAAAGAGTTTGGACCCCCGCCATCCAATACCGTTAAGTATTGAAGGAGGTCCTACTAAATTTGACCCAGGTCCATTGCAGGACCTCTAAACGCTGAACAATGGCAAGACCTTTACCAAACCGTTCCCTTAACCCCCCGACCAGGTAGCCAACGTACCTCCATATAGACCGTGAAGATATGAATGGTGAAAATCTTTTATTTTATATAGACAGTAAAATAATTTCAAGACACCACGGACAAACGATAAAGAAAGATCACCTTCAACATAAGCAACTAGTTATTAAAGTCATTAATACAAAACCAAATAAAAAGTGCAAAAGATTAGAAATAAATAGTATTACACTAGACACTTTGTCTTCACCAAGTGATGTAAGAGACTTAGGCAAACATGGCCTTGATTGTCAAGAACTCTTACGATCAATCTTGGATCCCGAGACGACTCACACACTCTACGATGGACAATGGATGATGGTGTTATGGTGGTGGTGGGTGGTGGGTGAAGTGTGAGAGAGGTGGTGTGCCAAGGGATGGTTTGAGCTTGAGCCAAGCACTTCTATTTATAGGCTGAACAGAAGCTCGGGCACGGCCCCGTGTCCAGTGGGCACGGCCCCGTGTCCAGTGGGCACGGCCCCGTGTCCACATCTTCTCTTTCTTCATTTAATGCAGCTTTGTCTTATTAGTTGACCACGCCCCCGTGTCCGCTGAGCACGACCCCGTGTGCAGAAGAATCTTTGTACTATGAAGATTTGCCTGGATTGTGCGAATCTTATAGTTGACCACGGCCCCGTGTCCGCTGAGCACGGCCCCGTGGTGGGCAATAGAAGCTTCTACCACTTTGTCTTTTCTGCTGTCACTTGGGCACGCCCCCGTGCTGGCTGAGCACGGGGCGTGTTCAGGCCTCTGATCTCTTGTTTTGCTTGGGAAGATGCTATCGTGGGGTCGGGCATGTCATGTCTTGTCCCTTTTCTTGTATTTATGTTAGATTTTGATGTCTTTTTGCTTCTTTTGTTAATTTGAGCTCATTTAATCCTGAAAATACAAAAGGAAGACAAAAGCACACTTTTTCCAACATTAGTACTAAAAAAGGGTTAGTTTTATGCCTCATTTGATGAAATTTATATGTTACATTTAGAACACATCAAATACCCCCACACTTGAATCTTTGCTTGTCCTCAAGCAAAACTCTTTAATATGTGGCTATTACACTCCCAAATGGAATGGGTAGAGAAGAAGGTTTTTGGGTTTGTCGTAGAGTGTCGGGATTTCCAAGATTCTTTATTTAATTTTATTTTTATTTATTTACAATCCTATTCGTCATGATTTATTTAAAACTTTTCATAAGAGAAATTACTTATTAGGGCATAACATGCCTTTGTAAAATTCTATTTATATACAAGTTCACATACCTCACGGGGATCACTCAACACTCGGCCGAAAATGTATTTTTGTGGATCACTCGAGAGCGGCATAGAACTTACTTCTACCATAGGCTTGCCAAGCAATCAATCCTCCTCATTTTTAACTTATATACCTTTGTAAATATCAAGAGGACTTTGTGGGTAAAGGGTTAGGCTTGGGTTAATGGTAGGTGGTTGGGTTGGTGGTTAGTAAAAAAAAGCGAAAAGCGTAACAAGTGTCGGTTTTCGTAAGACTTTCTATTTTTCGTAACTTTTATTTTGATGAAGCTATTTATTCAAACAAAGTTATTTTTGATGAACTTGTTTGTTTATTTTCTTTTGCTTCATCATCAACACAAATATATATATATATATATATATATAGGGCTTGTCTATATAAGAAACTCTATCTTTTTAAGAAAACTTAGCAAACCCATTGTCAACCATTGATTAGCTTCCATCAAACTTGATCAATGGCTATGATAATTTTGGTCTGAATAAAATTAAAAAGAAATGAATTAACTGCCATAAAGTACAAGTGAAGGGCATTTTCGGAAGTGAACAAACACATTGGAAAACAAAAAACACTGCCATGCAGTAGCCATCTAATCAAGAACTGCAAACCAAATTCAAATTTTTTTCTTCTTCATCTTCAACACAGTATACTCATTACTCCCCTGTTCATGTTTCTCTCTCATCAAAACAAACATCGAAACGTACTTCTCTAACCCTAACATCGGAGCCGATAGTGTCGATCTTGCTCAAATGAGGAAATCGTTCATAATCTTGTCGTCGTCGGTCAAGCTGAAATGATTAAGGAAGATTAAGAGTTCAATTAAAAGGTTAGTTGTTGTAATCGGTCATGTAAAAGGATGTTTTGTTCAATCGATTTATCAAAAAATGGCAACTGAGTTTGTTTTGTTTTATATATGTAGGACTTCGAGACCCATACTAGGGCAAAAAAGGGCTGAAAGCCGTTCTGTTGTGATTATCTCCGACGAACCCAAGGCAGGACCTTCCATTCAACAATCTGTCTTTGGTCCGACCCAAAGGGAGTTAGGTAAGAATTGATATGTCTATGAACCTTGAACATAGTTGAAGGTGATGTATATAGGTATAGTGTGTTGGATTAGAAATTGATCATAAAAGACTTTTTTTGGCTGCGTTGCAGTGTATGATGATACCGATAGTGGGTCACCAAGCCATGGGAAACGACGGAAAACGGGTAACGGGTAACGGTTAACCAGTAAATATTGTGTATAATTTGTATAATTTCTTGTTGGAGTAATCGTTTTCGTTACTAATTTATCAGGGCGTAATGAAGGTTGGGTGGAAAGCAAACGGGGACATACCAAAAATCACAAGGGTAAGTGCCTTTGGTTACAAATAGTGGGTATTTGCGTATCCAGTTTAACCTAAGTAACATGTGTTAAACTGTAGGGAAGAAAAGCATGGCCGTGGATAGTTCTGGCTGTGGAAATAAAAGAAAACGTGGTTAGTTAAATATTATTGGCTTTGATTAACATGTGTTAATTGGGCTGACCTTGAAAATTCCCTAACATGTGTTAATTGGCAGGGAAAAAAACCAGCGCGGATGATAATTCTGGCAATGGAATGCGAAGAAAACGTGGTTAGTTAATTTTTAAGCCCTTCAAATTGTTTGATGTTAAAAATGAAAAATTGTTACATGTTTGATCGTATAACTGAAATGTTACCGTTTGTGTTAGAAAGATTTGTCATAAATGGTTGTAAAGTAGATTAATTTATTCGGTTGTTCTGGTTTCGTATAAAACGTTTTTTCAGTAAGTAGGGCAGATGTGACGGGTACATCGAAGGGTGGAATGTTAAGGACCAAAAAGAAGAAGGATTCGGAGGACAATGTGAAAGGTGGAGCAGGGAAGCCAAAGGTAGCTGGTAACAAACAGGAAAAGGTTCCGAAAGCCCATAAGCGAGCAAAGAAGGATGAATTTCCGGGAATAAGGACAAGATCCTCACCACTGCAGTTTTATAAGTGTGTACGGGCATTGACAGACCAACAACGTGATGCCGTCAGGGAAATGGGCTTTGGTCGTTTGCTTACTTTCAGCGTTTGTTGTGGACAATTTTAATCCCGATAAGATGGTGATATGTACGCCTGCTGGTGATATCAAGGTGAACAGGAAAGTGATACATAAGTTATTAGGGATTCCGACTGGTGGACAAAAGATTAGTTCGATTGATAAGCTGCCAATGCTGATTGATGCCGTTGTGGATTGGAGGGCGAGATACCCGGGTGTAATGGTGCCTCCAACAAAGATGGTGAAAATGATAGATGAATCCGATGGCGAAGACAGTTTTGATTTTCGTATGGATTTTGTAATGTGTTTTGTGGCAGTGCTGGTTGACTGTCATAAACAAAGTTGTTTACGGGAAGAAATCTTAGAGTATCTGGATGACGAAATGGACTTTGCAACATTAGACTGGTGTGACCTGGTGGTAGATAAGTTGAAAACTTGCAAAGATACCTGGGATCGGCTTGACCCACAAAGTTTCTTCGTTGGTCCTCTCACGATTCTGATGGTAAGTGAAATTTATTTTTTTTGGATAATTAACATGTGTTAATATGCTGGCTTGTTTTTCGGGCTGAACCGATCGTTGTTTGTTGTAGTTGTTGTACGTTGATAGCATTGAGTGCACAGGGATGGAGGTAGACAAAGCGGTGTGTCCTTTAGCTTTCTGAAACTTGAAAAGATTGCGAGAGAGAGAAAGGCTTGAAATACTTGCTGGTGGGTTTGGTCTGGGACGGTTTAAAGGATTAACACTTCCAAGAAACTACAACGTGGAACACTGGGCAAGTAAGGAGGTATAGTTATATGCACTAACATGTGTTTTTTACAATTAGTATATAATCTTGGTATCAAAAGGTTGAAAAAGTTTTTTCAACAGGAGAGGTTGATGATGGTACGACAGCTAATTAATGTGACAAAGAAGAACAAAATCAAAATCGAGGGTATGTTAGAATCTCTGTGGGTGGAGAGCCATGACGACGAGGAAGTACAAACGTTGAAGGCAATGTATGAAAGTATGTTTGAACAGAAAGGCTATGAAAGTAAAGATCACGATGAAGCGGTAGATTTAGCGTCGCACAGGATCAATGAGGTGTTGGGTCATTTGAAAAATGATGAAAGAATTCACATTAACGAGGGAGAGAACGCTGGTTAGTAACTGTTATTCTTTCTGTTATTTAGTTTATTAATGTGGAATGCATTTACCGATGTGCAACGATTTCGTAGGGAATGGCGTGGATGACGAATTTTCGGATGGGTCGCCAATAGCTAGCTTGTACAGGAAGTCACTGAATCGGCAAAACAAAAAAATCAGTAAAAGTAGATTGAAAGAAGTAGGATCTTCAGCCATAGACTTTGATGCCCCGGAAGGTGCGGTGATAATGTTTCTGAAATGTACACTCAACCACATGTTAATGTGATACCTGTTATGTTGGTTATCATTCTTAAATGATCACTGTAACACATTTTACTGTTTTGCAAACTGTATTGATTGACATATGTTGGGGTTGCAGCTGATGTTGCGGGCCAATCAATCGTAGATGATGGTGGAAAAGAGTATGCTGAAAAGATGGAAGATGGTGGAAAGTCGGTACAGGTGAGGAGATCTGCTCGACTAGGGAAGTTAAAGCATGTTAGTGAGATAGAAGAAGCCTATGTGACCCCAAAAAAACGTAAGACAAATATAAAGTTTGGTGGACCAGACGCGGATGGTGGTAAAGAAACAGGTAAATTTTTACATGTATTACCATTTTAAGAGTATGCTTATTGCGCGAAAAAAGTTTATGTCCCTGTAACACATGTTAATATAGGTATTGGACTGAAATGTGTAGTGTAACACATGTTAATGTGATAACGATCGCATAGTTTAACATTTATTGTGGTTGCAGCTGATGTTGCAGGGGAATCAAGGGTACCTGATGATGGAACAGAGTGTACCGGAGCGCTGGAAGATGGTGGTATGTCGTTGCGGGTAAGGAGATCTCCTCGACTGAAGAAGTTAAAGGATGCTCCTGAAATAGAAGTAGGCTGTGGGACCCCAAATAGCCGGAAGACAAATATAAAGCGTGATGGGCCAAAAACGGAACAGACAAATATAAAGCGTGATGGCAACGAAACAGGTAAACTGTAACATGTGTTACCAGTTTCATTGTACATTTACATTTAAATGTACACATTGATGGTGATGCATAGTTTGTTAGTCGATAAAATTTATGACCCTCTAATATGCGTACGTGTCTGAAACCCATTTAATATTAATGTGATGTTATAGGGTTCAACAAGACTGAGAAGCAATGCGAAGAGAGAAAACTGGGGTGTAGTGAAGTTGCGGACGAAACAAATGAAGGCGTCCAAGGTTATAAGATTGTTCATGATGCTGGTAATTCAAGTGGAGGTGACTGTAGTATGGGTGTGGCCGAAGATAATAAAGGACCAGGAAGCAGGGATAAAAGTGATGTTGAAGAAGTCCATAAGCCATTGGGTTTAATACGTGCGATACTGCGTTTTAAAGCAGCAGCAGTGCAGGGTGCACGTGGTGGTTCCCGTACCATTTCAGATTGTCTGTTTTTAAAAGTGTGCTTTATTACTTTATTCCGTTTTAACATGTATCATGTTGCTTTGACAGTTGACGGTGGGTCAGACATGCAGTTTGTTAGTAAAGATGCATATAGAGTGGATGCAGACAATAAAGTGGCCGCGAATGGCGATGATCAGCAGAACACCGATTTAGAAGCGAATGACGCAAAAAAGGATGCAACTGATGCAAGTAAAGAAGAAAGTGGTGGCGTGGTGTTTGGATCTGTGGAAGGTGATGTTATGGATAAGGACGAACATGTGGTTTTGGATGGCAAAGGCAAGGGGGCTGTTGAGAAGTGTGACCGTGATTGTAACGGTAATTAATTATGCAGCTTCTGATACTAACTTATGCATGAGATGTGATAAGAATGTTTTATGCAGCTGAAAAAAGTAAGATTGAGCATGATGGGCTGCATTCAACAGTCGTAAATAAGGAAGAGTGTGTTGGCGTGGTGGTTGACTCTGTGGCAGGAGATGCTTTCGATAAAGCTGAGGACATCGATGGTAAGGGGAAAGCGGCAGAAGAGGAGTGGCAGCCGGATAATTACGGTAAAGATTTTCATGCTATAACATGTGTTAACTGGTTCCCTAACTGTATCATTTAGTGAGTTAACATGTGTTAATCATATGAACAGTGGGCGAAGGCGATACGTTTATTGATGAACGTAGTTTCGATGGCCCTAATTGGAGTCTTGGAATGACACAAATTGGGGGTGAATTTGACGAGTCACAGAAAACCGGTACGTAAGAGCATTAAAATAAATAGGATTGCTGGGTTAGTAGGAGTCATTTAAAATATACTTATTTGCATCGAACGTGCAGGTTGCACAAGTGGGAAGGTGGATGAGATGGCTGGGACAGAAACAGTGCTGGAGCGTTCCAGTGAGCTTAGCTATATTCATTTACTTTGAAAGTGATATTCGTTACCGAGTAACGTGAATTATTTATTTTATACGTGTTTAGGCGATATGGAGGCTACCACAAACTTGAGTATGGTTATAATGGTAGAACCAGTTAACTCATATGACCCCGCAATTGCAATCCACAAGGGACAAACTGGGCTGGAATTATATGGTGGTGATGTGAATGAGGTGGAGGATAATATGTCCCTTGCGCACCGTGTACGTATGTTAGATGAGTTGGGGGCCCAAAAAAGGAAGCTCCCTGTTAGAGAGAAAGTGGCAGCGGAACCCAATAGATCACCTTACTATATAAGGTCTGTTGACATGGGTCCGCCAATAACTAAGAAGGAGGCAAATCTGTGGGATTACATATACGCTGATGAAAGCCCAATGCACTGGCTAAATGGGCATTCTCGTAGGAAGCGGGCAATGGAGGCAAACATGTAAGTAGAACTGCAACGTGTTTTATTGTTGTATAATAGGAGGGTAAACCATGACCCAAATGGATCTAGTTAATTGGTTATTTTTTGATTTTTTCCGCAGGAAGGAACAGGGTACGTCGTCAGTTGTTGATGTAGATAGCCCGACACACATGGCTGTGTAAGTAGGGGGGCACCGTTAAAAAATTAGTTAAATAACAGTAACATGTGTTAAAATATGCAATTTAATTTTTTATCTGTACATATGAAACCAGGGAGTTGCTGTTTAGAAGCCCTGCCCACGTAGAAGCGTCTCGGGCTATGTTCAAGAGTTTAAACGTTGGCAATGAGGTGTCGGATGGTATTATCGACTGTTGGGCGGAGGTGCTAAACTTCCAAGAGAAACGGAAATCATGGGAGGCTTACAGTAGGCAATTCTTTGGTACTAAAGTTGTGGTGAGTGTTTTGTATATAGACATTACGGTGTGGCGAGTTTTTGTCCTTATTAATTTATCTGTTGTGCTCAAAGTTTCCATGGATGCTAACAACTGAGGAAGGTGGAGTCGAGGCGCGGATGCACAAGTTCCGGCTTGGAATAAAAGGTGCGGTTAACAGTGCTGAAAAAGTTCCTGACTTTAGAAATCACGACATTGTTTTCTTCCCGATACTGGAGCACAAACATTTTTACTTGTTAGTGTTTGAGTTACGCGACCCCGGAATTTATGTTGTTGATAATGACAAATCCCGCCAAGGTCAGGTGATAGAAGATAGTGTCTACTACCTCCACAAGGACACACCGTATAAGATTGTAAGTTATTAAAATGACCATTGTTGAACCATAAGTGTGATAATATTGAAGATCTGTTTTTTTATTGAGCATGGCTTGTATATGTATATGCAGAAAGATATGTTTATGCAATACCTTCGGGAGGTTGGGAATCCGCGAGCCGATGACATAGACTACTGCAACATCCAGCGTATGCCGGTTACTTGGGCAACCACAGCAAACACAACTGATTGTGGGGTCTTCTTGATGCGACATATGGAGTGCTACATGGGGAAAAACAAAAGTTTTAACTGTGGGTTCAGCATGAGTGGGGCGAGGAAGATGGCGGAGTTGCGAAAGTTGAGAAAGAGGTATGCTGCGCACATCTTATGTTCGGAGGTGAATGTGCTGCTGCCTAAAATCAAGCAGGATTGCCGAATAGAGTAACACGTGTTAGGGGGTGAATGGTATTTACTGTAGGACCGGTGGGGTGTTAACTGTGGCAGCTTTGTTTTGGATGTGTATTGTACTTTGATTTGGGGATGTTGCTTTAAACTTATTGCGGGGTAGGTGTTTTTTGGGTATGGCATGTACCAGGTCTTTTGGGGATAGACTATATATATGAAATCTGATGTTTATTAACTTGGTAATTGTATACTCTAAAGAATATTGATGTATTGTTGGATGTGTTAGAATGTTATTAATGTAGTTGATGGATGTAGTTGATAATGTTTTAAATGAGGTTGTTTTAAATTATATATTGGTACGTGTAACCTTTAAGAAAATGAGAAAATGATGCTTCCTGTTTCCAAGGGGGCCACTGTTTCTAAAAATGTAGTTGTATTATTGGAAATTGGGGAAAGTAGGTGGCAGAATTATACTAACATAGGGGTTGGTGGCTAGGAAACAACTTTATTGGAAAAGGAACCATTGCTTTCTTGCCCCTTATGGTCACATCAAAGTCAAGTCACAACACCTATATTAAATGTATCTACACATTCTACCTCCTCCAGTAATGTAATGAAGAACCAAAGTCATATTCTTTAATACTTCACTACTTCAGTAAACCATAAAGTTTTAGTGGTTAAAAAGTGTGCTAATGCGATGGACCCTTACGAACGTAAGGTCACGGCTACACCACCAGGCATGGAGAAGCTGAAGCAAAAGGGGAAGGAAGCATGCGAAGGTCGGTACGGGGTGTGCTACGAAAGAAAAGTGTTTCACAAGAAGCCGGAAGACGTGAAAACTGGAGGAGCTTCTGGTGACGATGCTTCAGATAGCGGAACCAAAAATGTAGCTGATGTAGCTGGTGTTTCGCAAGAAACGTCACGCCATAGGGAACATGTTTTACCAGAAGCTGAAAAGTTGAAGGGGCTACCAGATGAGTTGGTTAGGATGCTGACGGATGCAGACCATGAAATATGTGGTTGCCCGTTGTGTCCATACTCACCCGAAACAATCCAGTCCTGGTGTTACCATGACCCATGGGATGTGAGCGTAGCCCCTCTCCTCTGTACTTTCATGATGAGGATGTTGCCACACCATGATCAGGTTTTTCTTAGAGATGAAGGATAATAAGGGGTAGTTAGGATGTTGTAAGTGGTTAAAGTTGTGTTAACCTGATGACCCTATGTTTCTCGACGACATACTAACGTCGTTTTGTTGGTATTTTATTATTAATTTTTTTTTTGGGAATGGGTTGATGTCACGGCTCGGTAGCGCATCCATGGTTTTAGACGCGGTTGTAACCTAGTAGTAGAATGTGTGGTTAAGTTGGCTATATGTGAAGCTTAATTCTATAACTTGATGTGTGTTAATATATAAGCTATTGGTGTGGTTAACACAGTTTGTTTTGATCCTTTCCAGTTAAAAAAACCCCATTTATGGGGGCTAACATGTGTTAAGCATCTGTTTTGATGCTGTGGTAAAAAATATAAAACAAAAACACAATTATCAAATGGATATAATAATAAGATAAGCCCATTAATAGCAAACAGAGGTCCACAAAAAAATAGGGCTACAAACACAAAAGTGCCCAGGGCCATGGAGTTGGCTACAAACACAAAAGTGTCACGGCTCGGTAGTCGATCCATTGTTTTAGACGCGGTTGTAACCTAGTAGTAGAATGTGTGGTTAAGTTGGCTAGATGTGAAGTTTAATTCTATAACCTGATGTGTCTTAATATATAAGCTATTGGTGTGGTTAACACAGTTTGTTTTGATCCTTTCCAGTTGAAAAAACCCATTTATGGGGGCTAACATGTGTTAAGCATCTGTCCTGATGCTGTGGTAAAAAATATAAAACAAAAACACAATTATCAAATGGATATAATAATAAGATAAGCCCATTAATAGCAAACAGAGGTCCACAAAAAAGTAGGGCTACAAACACAAAAGTGCCCAAGGCCATAGAGTTGGCTACAAACACAAAGGTGTCACGGCTCGGTTGTCGATCCATTGTTTTAGACGCGGTTGTAACCTAGTAGTAGAATGTGTGGTTAAGTTGGCTAGATGTGAAGTTTAATTCTATAACCTGATGTGTCTTAATATATAAGCTATTGGTGTGGTTAACACAGTTTGTTTTGATCCTTTCCAGTTGAAAAAACCCCATTTATGGGGGCTAACATGTGTTAAGCATCTGTCCTGATGCTGTGGTAAAAAATATAAAACAAAAACACAATTATCAATGCATATAATAATAAGATAAGCCCATTAATAGCAAACAGAGGTCCACAAAAAAGTAGGGCTACAAACACAAAAGTGCCCAAGGCCATAGAGTTTCTTACAAGACTATTTATGATAAATGGGATCAAAATACTTCCACCTTCTTACACACGTAACAGAAAAGAGCAGGAGGATGTTAAAAGACTGTTACATGTGTGTAAGAAGGCCAAAATGAAGAGAGTCTCCCATTACATAGTACTAGAAAGATTTTAATCAGAGGGTGAGGCACCAGGGGCGGTCTGCCTTTGTTGTTCAGCAGCTGCCTTTGCTGCTTTCATTGCGGCCACCTTAACGCAGTTGCGTGAGTCGTGGTCGTCGACATACAGACCACAACGCTTGCATAAACGAAGCTGCTTTGGACGTTTTGGTGGTTTTGCCTTTGCCTTCTCACCGGGCCCGGATATTCGAGTATGAGTACCACATCCTTTATTGCGTACCACTTCTGGATTAGCAACTTCGACTAGAATGTTGATTGGTTGCCCAACTATTTCTTCCATTTCACACTCGTTTGTTTCATTTTGAATTGTACCCAATGGTTGCTTGGAAAGCACATTGATCTTGAAATCCCGCAGTTGGTCAACCAATTTTGACAACGAATCCTCATCGGTTCTGGCCACATCAACACATTCAGTAACGAGGTCGAGGATTTCATTCCGCATAACGGACGGTGCGTGTGGGTTGACTCCGTATCGGCTGGAAAGTGAAAAAACCTGTTTGGGGAGGGCATCTCGGCGCCACCTATCGTTTATGTATTCGGGTGGTATCTTTGCAACATTTTTCAATCGATAGACGCAAACGACATGGCGACACAGATATCCGATACGTGTGAAATTCCTGCATGAGCAACTGGCGTAGTGGTCTACAGTGTTATACGTAACCTGTTAGGAACAGAACGAGCAAAAAAAAGGGCCTTTAGATCTAACGTATGTTAGAGGATGGGTAATAATGAAATTGCCTAACATGTGTTACCTGATACACGTTTGTGATGTTGTTCCTTTTGTCCAAATGAGTGACGTCTATCAAAAGAGTGGAATTGCTGGACTCGGTTTGGTTTGTGATGTAGCATAAAAACTTCCCTTTAATTATCTCCTTTTGAACTTGCTGGTAAACAGCGTTTGTGTAAATGGCGAACGCGTGCTGTTCTATCGCTAAATCAGTATTGCCCTTGAACACTGTGGATGAGGTTTTGTACTCCGATACACGTTGCCGATATCGTTGGCTGTCTACCCTATTTTCAAAGCACATCATAAATTGTACAAGGGTGTTTGCGCTTGTTGAGTTGATCTTGAAGGCAGCGTTAGAGCTTTCGCAGCGTGAAGTGGTCTTCATCAAGCAACACATGGGCAGTTCCCTGAAGTAGGCTGGTACCCAAAGATGTTTGATGTTGTACATGTCGTTCAACCAAGTGTGGGATTGAAGTCCAAATGTTTCTAGTAGGTCATTCCAGCGGGACTCAAACGTTTCAGGTTTGATATAAACATTCCAAACCAACCGGTGAATGCAGGACCGAAGATCAGTGTTATCAAGAACGTCCGCAGATATCTGAAAAATTTAAGAGTTACTATCACGTGTTAGATTAAAACAGTTTGAAAAGACATATAAAATTCTGTTATGTTGAATAACACATGTTAAAGGCTAACAAATTAACCTAACCTTGGAGGGTAGTTTTTTCATTATATGCCATATGCATAGACGGTGGCGTGATTCGGTAAAGACCATAGGAACAGCTTGAAGCATGGATGGGTCTTGATCACTCAGCACGAGAGTTGGTTGAGTACCGTGTGCCTTCAAGAAAGCCTTAAGCAACCACACATAAGATTCAATGGACTCGGTTGATATCAAACCCGCTCCAAATGTAACACATTGGAAATGATGATCCACACCCGTGAATGGCACAAAAACCATCTTGTACCTATTAATAAAAAATGGATTTGAGGTTAACAAAATGTAGAACTTTTTGGGTTAGGTTTGTATACTTGGGGATCAGGCCTAACACATGTTAAGGGGGGGGGGGGGGGCGACTAACCTGTTAGTGCTGTAAGTCGCGTCAAAGGCGAGGACATCGCCAAAGGCTTTGTAGTTTAGCTTTGAAATCTCATCAGCCCAGAATACAGAAGACAACTTTCCATTTGATACAGTGTAATCAAAATAGAAGTTGGGTAGGTTATCAAAGCGCTCACGCAGGCGTTCGAGGAAAACTTGTGCGTCGCGTTCACCAATAAAAATTCGCAACTGGTGGCTAAAATTTTTAAAATCCACCGAAGTCCCATTGACATTGTGATGCCCCCCTTTTAAAGCTACAAGACATCTATAAGCTCTCATGGGTCCGATACGGTTTAGACTCATATTGTGAATGAATTGTTTGGTGGAGAATGACAGCTTCCGTGATATCTTGCTAAGATCACGGTTGTAACTCTCAACAAGTTCATGATTATGAATATCATGAAACCCAAAACTGTGTATGAATCATTCGAGATTGAGACTAGAATGCTTGCCTTACAGTCACACCATGTGAAGTTGGTTCTCCGAGACTTTATAGAAGATTCATCTAGGGTGTCAAAAGTCCTCTTGGGTTGTGGTTTTCCATATTTTGAGCATCGAAGATACTTGTGTGTGGGAATTCCATTCCAGACTTTAGTTTTCCCTTTTTTAACAGAAAAACCTGCTTCAAACGCATAAAGTTCATACATGGAAAGAACAGCCTCAAAAGTTGGATAAGATTTCCCACACACTGGTATGAAGTTATCAGCGACGGTAGGAATCCAGTAACGGGTTCCCTGAGGGGTATCAAAAACAAAGTATGGATGCGCTGGCCCTGTATCAGAAAACGAAAAAGGTTAGGAATCTGGTATATGCCATGACAAAAGGTTAGAAATCTGTGATATGATAATAAAGTGGGCTCCCATATAATATAAACAACCGTCAAAAGGGCCGCGTGATGATTCAGCAAACACAGAAGGGCCATGAGATGATCCAGAACCAGCACCCGGCATGTACTGCAAGCCAGAATCTTGGGATGCTACATGTGAACATTATGGAATATGTTTGAAATATGCAATATCTGGGGAAGAAAAGCCAAAACCAGTGTATAGAAAAACAAACCTTGTTCATTATCCATAACCTCGTCATCATGAAAAGCGCTGTTCATGAACTTGTTGGATATCAGAACATCCGGTGATCTAACAGGGACTTCAGATGATCGAGAACCATCAACAGGCATATAAGTGTATACAGAAGCTTCGAAGGGAACAGGTGAACATTGCCATGCAGTATAGTTGGATTATTCGATTAAAAAGTTGTAAAAGACAAAAAACAACATATATTCGAGAAGAGTTAGGTTACATAAATATACAAACCTTGAGCATTTAATTCCTCATCATTATGGAAGTCGCTGCTAAAGAACCTGTTGGGGAAACTATGGACCGGCGACATTAACTCGAAGGTTGGTGGATTTGTCTCCATGGATATTAATGGAGAAATGATAATTTTGAGTATAATATGAAATGGGGTTTTTCTGGTGAATGTTGAAGAAGATATACAGGAAATATTGTAAAAGAAATATGGGGGTGGGTGAATGGTACATACGATTTGATGGGCAATAAATGAACATGTCAATTCATATTGGGGGCATAACTTGGTGGTTAACATAAATTACTAATATAGCCTTGGAAGCAAAAAGTAAGAGTAAGGGTTATGGGCAACGTGGCTAAATCTAAGCCACAAGTGGGGTTTGCTAAGTTTTCTAAAAAAATGGGGTTTCTTGTAGAGCATTATCCTATATATATATATATATATATATATATATATATATATTTTGAAGTCATACGAAAAAATCGAACTCGTTACTAAAACAAAGGGGTAAAAATGAAAAAGGTTTTGGTGGGTAAAATGGTGTTTGGTTTGGGTTATGAAATGAAAAGGTTTAGGCTCAAAGGGGCTAACTAGGGGGACTTTGGGTAGGTGGTAAAAAAAAAGAAAAATAATGGTGTAGAAAATAAAAAAGGGTTAGTCCTAATGCCTCCATCATTTACTTACTCAGGTTTAAGTTGGTAAGGACCGGGATTGTATCGTCATGGCAAGTTCTAGAGTCGTAAGAACCAAGCGGCTATTCACACAAGAAACGAAAAATGAGTGGTTGTGCTTTAGTGCCTTTCCCTTCACCTTAGGGTTACAGTTCCCCTTTCCAGACTTCATCACAGAATTCTTCAAGATTACAAAAATCTCTTTCAGTCAAACAATGCCAATGCTTTGGCGTGTTCTGTCCGTTCTTGATCAGATCAAGAAAAACCACATCCCTGATCTTTCTGTTCATGATCTCCCCCTAGCTTACCGGCTTAGATGCCATGGATCATGTAGATTTTTGTTTTATTCCACCTCCGGCGACCCGCTGATACTTCGTGCCACCAGGAACGAGGATAATTGGCAATCTAAGTTCTTCTTTGTAAAAAGAGACTCAATCCCTGGTGGAACGGAATATCCGGTGAAATGGTTGAAAAAGGTTAGGATTTAGGGTTTAAGGACGATCCTGCCTCTTATCCTGTTCCATATCCTGAACTGATTAACTTTCTTTTTTCTGTTGTGCACGCAACTGATTTTAGGAAGATTGCACCTCCCCTTGCTGATTCAAAGAAAAGGATTGACGCCATCAGACTCCTTCCAGAGGCTGAAAGAAGTTTCAACCCATCTCCACCATCTCCAAGTCCCCTTTCTAGTGCAAACATGTCTGGTAAGGATCCTGCAAAATATCCTGTATATACATGTTTTTATTTGATATACTTAGGAGAAATTTAACTCCCTGTATGCAGACTCCAGCAAGGTTCCTGTCTACCTAGACCTTGAAGAACTTGACAGCTACCCTACTCCAGTCACGGTCAAGAAAGATACCTCTACTGCCACCAGCTCCAACCCGCTCCCGGCTCCTAAGGCCAATCCGAGGACTCGTGCTTCCACAGCAAAAAAGAGGAAAGCTCCTGAAATCAGTGCTCCAGGTCCAGAAGGGTTCTCCTACGATGAACTCAGTTTTTCTGACTCCTTAGAGCCAATGACATCCTTCCTCAACAAGGTAATATCCTGCTACATATCCTGCACATATATCCTGATAGGATATCCTGGTTAATATATTCTAACTCATACCTGAACTTGATGTGTAGGGCCTCCAGCATTTGCTCCACCTGTACAACGATGCCTGTGGTACTGTTGCACTCCATGAAGCCAGGATCAAACAGCTTGAAAGCACCGTTGCCGACCAAGGTGCCATTGCTGAAGCAAAGACCCGGCACTACGAGGGCATGCTGAAGAAAGTCACCCAAGATGCTGAGCTCAAACTTGCCACCGTCCAAATGGATCACGAACAGGCCATGGTTTCTTTCCGGGAAGGGATCAAAGCCTCTGCTATCTTCTCCCTGCTACAAGCTCGCATCAAGATGGCCTACGAGGCCAAGGAGACAGGCCTTGTATGCCCATCCTGGCCGGTTGAATCCTGGTTGGCCAAGCTGAAGGAGCTTGGAGGCAAAGCTGTGCCACTCCCTGCTGAAGCCGGGGAATCCTCTAAGACAGCAGAGGTGGTAGACAAGGCTGGAGATAAGAAGGATGCTGGAGAGGATGTTGGGACAGATGCTGGTGAGGATGCTGCTCAAGATGCTGAAGCTGGAAAGGCAGAGAAGGTTGAAGAAGATGCCGCTGTGTGAGGGCATTCAGGTGGGCAATGATGGATATATGTGCCAAGGCCGGAGCCCACCTTTTTAAATTTGAATGTTGGTCTGTAATCCCCAAAACAATTTACTTTTTCCACAATTTACTTTTCTGCACCTGAACAATTTAAATTTCCTGCATGCTTTTTGAACAATACAACAGTTGGAGGTGGATGGGTCTCGGTTTGAGATGAAACCTTCAACTGTTGGGTAAATATGTTTAAAGACTAATTGTGCTTTTGGTGGATGGATCTCGGTTTGAGATGAAACCAAAAGCACAAACTTTTGCTATGTTAATAATATAACTTCTCTTTTGGCCTTACTATCGTTGTTATTAGTGTACAAATTTCACTTATGAAAACTGTTTTGTTTGAACATTCTTGAGAATATTATGGGAACTCATTTTGAAAATATCCTGACAAGTATCCTAAAAGATATCCTGGTCGGGATATTGTCATATAACTTAGAAAACTTAAGTCATTTGAAAAAGGAAAGATCATACCAAAGGCTCTTAGAGAGTCAATTCCAATCTTCCACCTTAGGAATGTCCCCAGTGCATACTTACAAACTTGGATCCATCCTTTGAATAGTATAATGTATGTCCCCTGTGTACGACACAGAAATGCAAATGTATTCACACTTTGGCTTAAATAAATTCCGAACACCCCGAGGCAAAACCCTTGATATCCTGGAATGAATCCTCAGCATACTGGGGATAAACCCTTAATATCCTGGGGATAAACCCTGATATCCTGGGGATAAACCCTTAATATCCTGGGGATAAACCCTGATATCCTGGGGATAAACCCTTAATTTCATGCGCTACAGGCGAGAGTGTATAAACTCCAAATCTTAGAAAGGTGAAAACCTTTAAACCTTAGAGAGTATGAAAATACCCTTTCGTGAGAGAGGGTGATCAATCCTCATATACCTTCAGGATCCACGATATAGCCAACAGTAACGAAATTGTCAGCCACTTTTACATGAACTGGTCCCGCTACCTTGAACTATACCTAGATAACTTGCGCTCCAGGCGAGGTGTTTAAACCCAATTCGAAAGAAAGGTGAATACCTTTAAACCTTTGAAGGGATCAGGATCCCTTAAACGTGAGAGAGGGGGCCAATCCTCTAATCTTTCGAGTTATCCTGAGTGCATATCCTGGAGCTATATCCTGAAACATATGCTACAAAACAACTGTAAACTAAGGTGGGTGTTAGCTTGGCTAACACCCCTCCGATGCTTAAGTCAGTATTGGGTTCAAGATAATAAACAAATATATTTAAAAGAGATAGAATACATACCCTTTTGAGATAGAAATTAAATTCTATTCTTACTTGAAATAGAGCTTTAAGTGGATTGCATTCCAGGATCTCGGTAGCATATCCCCTTCCATATTCTTGAGTCGATATGCTCCTTTCCCTGCTTCTGACTCAACTTCATATGGTCCTTCCCATTTTGGAGCTAGCTTGCCATCGGCAGGATTAGTGGTATTTTGAAAAGCCTTTCTTAGCACCCAATCACCAACTCGAAATCTCCTAGTCCTTATATTCTTGTTATATGCTCTGGATATTCTTTGTTGATATGCTGCCATCCTTAGCCTTGCTGCATCTCTTTTTTCATCTATAGTATCCAAATCTCGACATAAGGCTTCAGGATTCTGTTCAGGATCCTGCAGGATAGATCTTGCAGTAGGTATCACCATTTCCGTTGGAATCACTGCTTCTGCTCCAAATACCAAGGAAAATGGGGTTTGGCCGGTTGCATTCTTTACCGTTGTCCTATCAGCCCACAAAACAAAGGGTAATTCTTCTGCCCATCTTCCTTTTTTGGCTCCAAGTCTCTTCTTTAAGTTATTGACAATTATCTTGTTCGAGGATTCAGCTTGTCCATTCACTTGAAGATGTACCGGAGTAGACGTGATCATTTTGATTCCCCAACTCTTGCAAAAGTCGGTAGTCTGCTTTCTTATAAACTGGGACCCATTATCATAAATGATTTCAGCTGGTACCCCAAACCTGGTCAGGATATTCCTCTTTATGAAGGATACTACTTCTTGGTCTCTAACTTGAACAAATGCTTCAGCATCAACCCACTTAGAGAAATAATCCGTCATTGCTAGCATAAAGACTTTTCCTCCTGGAGCTTTTAGTAACTTCCCTACTATATACATCCCCCATTTCATGAATGGCCAAGGGGAAGCTACAGGATATAGTGGTTCAGCTGGTTGATGTAGTATGTTACTATGCCTTTGACATGCATCACACCTTCGAACATATTCTGCAGCATCTTTCCTCATCGTTGGCCAATAATATCCTGTCCTTAATACTTTTGAGAATAATGATCTGCCCCCAATGTGGTTACCACAATCCCCTTCATGTATATCCTGAAGTACTTCTTTGGCTTCAGGATCCTCCAAGCACTTCAAATACGGTCCTGCAAGAGATTTTTTGTATAAAACATTATTTATAATAATGAATCGTGATACCTTCATCCTAAATGCCTTAGGATTTTCATCTCCGGGGATGTGTCCTTCCTTGAGATATCTCATGATTGGAGCCGTCCAGGATTTAGGATCATTTTCAGGATACTCTGCTCCAGGATCCTGAATACCCGCTACTTCTTTATCCTGAGGATTCGTTGCAGGATATAAGATATGTAATATTGGTATTTGGGTCCCTTCTGGTATCCTGATCGATGATCCCAGATTTCCTAAGGCATCTGCTTCAGCATTATCCTCCCTTGGTACCTGTTCAAGTGTAAAAACATCGAAATATCTTGCTAATTTTTTGAGAATATCGAGGTATTCGATTAATTTCTCACCCTTAACTGCATAGGATCCATTAAAATGGTTAGTAATTAACAAGGAATCAACATACACTTGCAAATTCTTGATACTCATATTCTTAGCCAACTCTAATCCTGCAATTAAAGCCTCATACTCTGCCTCATTATTAGTAGCAGGGAATTCACACCTAATAGCCTGGGGTAATATGTCCCCGTGTGGCGATTTTAGTAGTATTCCCAATCCTACTCCTCGTACATTAGATGCACCATCAGTATATAACGCCCACGATCCTGAGGATTCTCCTAACTGTTGGACTTCTAGGTCTACCTCATCCTGAATGTCACTACTGAAATCAGCCACAAAGTCAGCTAAAGCCTGAGACTTTATGGCATTTCTAGGTTCATATACTAAATCATAAGCACTTAACTTTACTGACCACTTGGCCATCCTACCTGACATCTCTGGTTTCCTAAGCACAAATTTGACAGGATAATTTGTTTTAACATGAATCCTATGTGTCTCAAAGTAATGTCTAAGCTTCGTTGATGCCATAACTAATGCTAGTATCAATTTTTCTAAATGAGAATACCTAGTTTCAGCATTTAACAAACTTTTACTAACATAATAAACAGGATACTGCTGACCTTCATGATCCTTTATAAGGACGGCACTTACAGCATTCCCTGATACTGCGAGGTATAGGGATAGTGGTTCACCATTCTCAGGTTTCATCAGTAGAGGTGCAGTTGAGAGATATTGCTTCAAATCCTGCAGGGCTGCTTCATGCTTCTCACCCCATTCGAATTTCTTATTCTTCTTCAGGATATCATAAAACTCTTTGCATTTCTCTGAGGATCTTGAAATAAATCTATTTAATGCTGCCACTCGCCCTATTAATCGTTGAACATCCTTCATATTTGAGGGTGATTTAATATCCAAAATGGCTTTAATCTGCTCCGGGCTCGCCTCTATTCCTCTCTTGGTCACCATATATCCTAGAAATTTTCCTGCTCCCACTCCGAAATGACACTTAGCAGGATTTAGCTTCATGTTATATTGATCCAGGATATCAAATGCCCCTTTAATATCCTGGAGATGATCCTGAGCCTTCCTTGATTTTACCACCATGTCGTCAATGTATACCTCCATGGTGTCCCCCAGCTTATCTTTGAACATCATGTTTACCAATCTCTGATATGTTGCACCTGCATTTTTCAAACCAAAAGGCATAGCCGTATAACAATAAATACCTGTTGGTGTCATGAAGGCAGTATCCTCCTGGTCAGAAGGCTCCATTTGAATCTGCTGAAATCCTGAGGATGCATCCATGAAGGTCAACATTTCATGCCCGGCAGTAGCATCCACCATTGCATCAATGTGAGGAAGAGGAAACGGGTCTTTAGGACAAGCCTTGTTCAAGTCTGTGTAGTCTACACAGACTCTCCATTTCCCATTTTTCTTCTTTACCACAACTACGTTTGCTAACCATCTTGGAAACTTGACTTCTCTGATCATCCTGGACTTCAACAATCTTTCAACTTCCTCTTGGATAATCGTATTCCGCTCAGGAGCAAATTTCCTTCTTTTTTGCTGAACAGGCTTGAACGATATGTCAATTCCAAGCTTGTGAGTGATAATGTCTTTGGATATACCTGTCATATCCTCATGCTTCCATGCAAATGTTGACATCCTGCATTTCAAAAAGTTAGTTAACTGCTCTTCAATATCCTGTGGGATATTGGTTCCTACGAGCACCGAGATATCAGGATTATCCTGATCCAGGATAATTTTCTTCACATCCTGCTCCGAATCCTCCACGATATCCTGGGCCCGCATCTTTAATTGCTATGCTGTACTAGGCTTGGTTGAGGATTTCATTGAGGATGAGTAGCATTCTTTTGCCTCCTGCTGATCACTATCGACTTTGACGACTCCCCAAGGGGTAGGAATCTTGATGCATTGGTGATATGTTGATGGCACAGCCTTCATATCGTGAATCCATGGTCTTCCCAATATGATGTTATAGCATGATAGAGAATCCATCACACAGAAACGTTGTATCGAGTTGACTCCTTCAACATATACTGGTAACTTTATCTCTCCCACTGTGTTCCTAGCCTCTCCACTGAACCCAACAAGCACGGTGGACTTCGAAGTGATATCCATCGGAGATACATTCATTCTCTTCAGAGTCTCTAGTTGGATTATGTTGACGGAGCTGCCATTATCAACTAATATCATGCGTACAAAATGGTTAGTCACATATAATGTTATTACCAAAGCATCATGATGAGGATCCTGGACTGTATCCCTGTCATCAGCATCAAATGTGATCACTTTGTCAGTTGTGAGGGTAGTCATCCTGACAGGTTTGTCTCCCCTTTCGGCCTTAGCTTCTTTTGCATGTCTCTTCGCCGCCGAATACGAAGTCCCACAAATGTCGGATCCTCCTGAAATAAAGTTGATTATCTTGGCATCCGCGGGAGGTGACGCTGCTCACTCAGGATCCTTCTCAGTACCTGACCCTTATTCTTCTTTCTTCCTAAGAGATCTTTTAGATATCCCTTGCTTAGAAGATAGCTTATTTCTTTCCTTAGAGCAATGCAATCCTCAGTTACATGTCCAAAATCTTCGTGGAAGGCACACCATTTTAACTTATCTTTCCAATCGGCTTTTTGTTGATTCTTTCGAGGCCACCTAGCCTTGTCTCCTAAACCCTGCATGACATACATTAATTCAGGAATGTTAACAGAAAAGCAATATTTTGATAACTCAGGATATTCTTCAGGATCCTCGTCTTCGATAGCATTCACTTTCTTGTTTTCATTTCTACCATATGGCTTAGGGCGATATGGCTTAAATGAGGATTCTGACTTCCTGTTAGTTGACTCATAGGTGTTGGATGAGTTCATCCTTTCTTGCATCTTTCTGTCATCCTCCAATCGAATATATCTTAGGGCCCTGTTTCGAGCTTCATCCAAGTTCCTGCATGGGTTCATTACAAGGTCTTGGTAAAATTGAGAATCTTTTTGCAGCCCCATCTTGAAAGCTTGCACAGCTGTTGCAACATCAAGATGCGGAATGTCTAAGGATTCCCGGCTGAACTTGTTCACATAATCCCTTAGGGATTCTTGAGGCCCCTGTGTTATCCTGTAGAGGTCACTTGTTAGTTTTTCAAAGCTTCTACTACAAGAAAACTGACTATTAAATAAATTGACTAGGTGAGCAAAAGATGTGATCGAATGAGGAGGAACATTCAGGAGCCATTTCAAGGCTGATCCTGTTAAGGTAGAACCAAAATCCTTGCACAAGCATGCTTCCTTGAGCTCCGGTGGGATAGGGTTAATCTCCATTCTTTCCCTATACTGGGCAATATGCTCTTCAGGATCCGTTGTTCCATCATAAAGCTTCATGTTGGGGGTTTGAAATCTCTTTGGAATCTCAGCATCACAGATAGGATATGCAAAGCGAGATATCCTGTGGCTGTCTTGGGACACTTCCGGGATTGGCTGGACCACTCCAGGTACACTGGATATCTTGTCCTTCAACTTCTGAAACTCCCTAGTAAATGCTGATGTTACACCTGTATCCTGCATAGATCCACTATTATTAGCAGCATGAGTATTGTTATTGTTTAACACGTTACCCGTAAGAGGATTCTACCCATATCCTGAAGCATATCCTGAACTCCTCATGGTCGACATCCTGACCGAGGAGGGTACTTCAGGAGTGTGGTTCTGAGGAAGGCTGGGCACAATATTCCCCCTATTATCCTCAGTGTACACAGCTGAACTGAAGTTCAAAGTTCTGGGTTGTAGTGGAGTGACGATATCCTCAGCAGATCTGCTCGAGCCAGACTTCAGGAGTTGTATTTCCCTCAACAGCATTTGGTTTGTTTCCTCTTGCTGCCTCATTTGTTCCTGCACACTTCCAAATAAGGTTAGAATTTCATCATTAGAAGCTAAAACGGGAGCAGATTCCTGAATACTCCGAGTAGGGATAATATCTTGAGGTTGTGAAGAAGATTGCATCCTTAGAGGAGGTGGTGGAAGCACCGGACCAGTGGTAGCAGAAGTTGTGGCAGACACAGTGGAGGAGCTCATGTTTGATCTTGAGGCCATTGTAAACAATGTGGCAAAAAGTTTTGAAAACAGAAAACCGATTAATGACTTCACAAAGATTTTTAGTAAAGAGAGCACCACTTGCCCCACGGTGGGCGCCAAATTGTTTTGGTCAAAAATTACCGAAGCAATTTAGTGATCAAATTAGTTAAGTGAGGTAGTGTGCTAAAAAGTGTGTCGAAAATATGTTGGTTAAGTTGTTTGGAAAAACAGTATTCAGGATACGGCTCAGGATATTGAGCTGTATCTACGATCAAACAATGAGCAAAAAGTAAAGGGGGTGACACAAGATATTCGAGGAAAGCCCTTGATCAATCTAGATCGCCGGCATAAAACCTCGGGAGCTGACAATCGCAGCTGCCTTGTTCTTCTTATTGCTTTGAACTTCAGGATACAGTGCAGGATATTGACCAGATCGCTAAGTGTTACAATGCTTTTGTGCGAAAGTGAAAATTGCTAGAGAACGAGTGTAAAAGTGTAGTGAGTGTTGATGTGATGTCCTATTCGATCTGATATACCCACCTATTTATAGTAACGAATTACAAACGAAAATTCCTATAAATATGGGATGCTCCGAATATTCCATTGTAAACGTTGTAGACCGAGTAATGCGGCTTCAACGTCTTTATTTGAACGACTTGGACCAAGTCTTCCGCGGAATGAGTCCTTGTGAACGTTACTAGCTTCTAACCCACGTACCTGCACATAATCCGTTAGTGATCCTGAGGATACCATTCAGGATGTTACCAATATCCTGAATCAGCATCCCGGATGTGAACAAATATCATATAACCAAGATATAACCCAAGATATTTCTCAGGATATGGGCTCAAAATTTTACCCATAACAATCACCAACACCATTAAGCTTTAAACATTTTAGTTCTAAACGATTCATTTTAGTTCTCACACAAAGTTCAATTGATTCGAGATACGAGATTAGTGTTTTAAGAACTTAAACTTAGTCACGTGTCCCACCTCAGAATATACTCCTGTATCCAGATCCCAATATTCAGTCTTACAGGTGAGTATACCACCTCAGAATATGCATGTGTTGAGATTTGATTCGTTGTCTCGGCTAATGAATTTTCTTGTTTCCTATGTATTTATAGCGGATTATTCATTATAGTAACTGAGTCATCAAAGGAAAATGTGACAAGTCGGAATTCTGACTTTTGTTTTTGTCAGGTCTAAGATTCAACTTTTTTCTCTAACAGTTTTCATAGAAGGTTTTCCGGGATAATGCTATTGTTGAAAGTTGTATGGCGGCTGAGTTATCTGATGTTCGCAAATGGAGGATGGCTATGAATAAAATTGGTGCTAGCACTCGGTTTGATTGCTTTATCACTTCGTTATGAAGTGAAGAATGTGTGTGCGTCGAGGTTTGATTCACCATTCCAACTAAATTCTCTTGTTTCCTATGTATTTTGCAGCATATTACGCATTAGAATCTTGTACTACTAAGTTATCAAAGGAAAATTAGACAAGTCAAGAATCTTAGACTTAGGTTTTCGTCTAGTCTAAGATTCAAACCTTATCTCTTCCAATCGAAGATCCTAGGCTTCTTTATTCACATATACATCACAATAAGTCTTTGTGTAGTGGGGCGCTATGTGCCCCTATAAAGCCCCAATGGCGCCGACAAAACCACGACGAAGGGCGTTATGAGGCCAAAAAAGGGGGAGCGCCATCTCCTTTGCGGCGTGATGGAGGGGTTTTCAAAAAGTTTGACCAATCACAAAATAGTTAAGGGTTTTATAATTAATTAATAAAATTGAAAATTAATAATTAGGTAATGATGGGTAGGGGCTTTATGACTACGGGCTCTAGTGATATAACGCCCCATAAAGCCCCTGTATGACGTGGCACGACACGTGGCGTATAACGCCCCAAAAAGGACTTTATGACTACACATGGCCTAAGGCTAGACGGTATGGGGGTACGTCCCCCTCCGTCCCGGATCGGCGACGATGCCAACACCATGCCAGGCCCCCCGTCCTCGTCCTCACCGTCGAGTCCAAGATGTTTGAGACGGTCCATGTGAGGACAAAAGCTCCCCCCTTTTCATGCGATGTTTCCGTTTAAAAAAAAAAACAAATTTCCAAATTCAAAAATAAAACCAACGGTAATATTCAATTTTTTTTTACCAAAATACCTCCTAAAACTATATAAAACCCCCATTTTTTACACCATTTTTCTCACTTTTCATCTACCATAACTCATCTCTCTCTCTCATTTTTTATAAACATCTTCCCCTTTTATACAATTATATTCTACCATGGATCCCTTCAACAACCCAAACAACCTGAACGTCCCCAACAACCCAAACAACCCCAACAACCCGACCCAACCGAACATCCCGAATGTTTTCTCGGTTTCGGGATACTATCCGACGATAGAACCGAACCAATTCTCTCAATATTCCTCAAACGCCTTTGCCGCATTCCAAAACTCACCGAATGTTTTTGCTCACCCGCAACAAAGTCAAGCGATACAACAATTGATGATGCGGAATGCTTTTCATATCCAACCCGTGCAACCCTTTCAACTCGAACCAAACCCGATGCAACCCACCCGATCCGAACCCGATGAGGATGTCGAAGTTGTTCCCGAGACCCAACCGTAAAAAGGCAAACGAAGAAAAGGCAAGCAAGTTGTGGGTGAGCAACCGTCCAAACCATAGGCGAAACCGTGGACGCAACTCGAAGAAGAAGCCTTAGCGAAGGCTTACGTAGGCACGTCCACACACCCGATAAAAGGTTCGTAAAAATAACTTTTTTTACGTTTATTTTTTGTAGTGTTAGTTTTTCATTTTTTTGTAACATATTTTTTTTGTAACATATTTTATAGGTAATAATCAAACGGGTGAGGGGTTTTGGAAGGCGGTTTTGGCGAAGTTCCTTGAGCTAATGGACTAAGGCCCGTATCGAGATATCGACTCGGTGTCATCTAAGTGGCGAAAAATGAGCGGGTTCGTCAATAGATTTTGCGAAGAATCTAATAAAATATATTCAAGTGGGCGTCGTAGCGGCATGAGCGACGAGGATGTTTTTAAAAAAGCGTTGGATCTTTACAAGTCGAACAATGGTACCACGTTCGCACACGTTCGGGCGTGGGAAATTATGCAAACGCACCAAAAATGGGCGCCGATTCCGAACGAGGTGGAGACGGCGAGGCGGCAAAGGACATTGGAATCCGGTAGTTATAGCGCCGGCGGATCAGACGCGAGGTGTCACACAAACTTAAACGATGACGCCGAGTTCGACGAAGAAGAATACGCCGTAAAAGAAGCGGAACGTCCCCCGGGCCGGGACAAATCAAAGAAGGAGCGGGCGAAGGAGAAAGAAAAGCAAAAAGTTGACCCGAAGATGGAGGAGTTTATGACCCAATTTAAAACGTACACCTAGGTCACGGCCCAAAAGGCGAAGGAACGGGCCATCGAAGAAAAGTCACGCGTGGCGGGAGAAAAGTTACGCATGGCGGGTGAAAAGATTCGATTGTCCGATGATAAGGTTCGGCTCAAGGAGTGGGAAATATTAACGATGGATGTTGATAGTTATCCCGAGCCGAAAGGTTCGACTTTGATAAAACTCCAAAACGACATCATAAAAAAGCATTAAAGTGGTTGAATTTTTCTAAGTTTATGTTTTTTTTTTAATTTATTAGGATTTTTTTAAGTTTATGTTTTTTTTATGTTTGTGTATTGTTTTCTAATATTAATGAAAATATTTTCTTAATTTATTTGTTAAATGTTAAAAAAAGTGAAAGATTAAAAAAAATAAAATAAAAAAGTGGTGGGGTAGGATCATCATCCCATTTCCACTAAATTTGTGGGATGGAACATCCTCCCAAGGATGGTGATGTGGCGACTACATGGTGGATCATCCTCCCTTGGAGGATCATCCCTATACCATGTAGCCTAACAAAAACATGAAAAACATCCATGTCACCAATTTCTCTCTCTTGCCTAAACAATACCCACACTTGCCACACTCACATCTTCTCTCTCACTATAAAAATGACTTACACACTCTCTCTCCTCTATCCTCCATCTCCACTCACAACATTCATTTTTTCTAGTTTTTTACCAAATACATAACCATCTTCTTTCTCCTCCAACTTATCACTTCACTCGTACATGGCATGCAAAAACATCAAAAAAAAAATGCCCTCATTGTAGGTGCTCTAAGACCATGTTTGTAAGTGGCGACAAGTGTGGGTATTGTTTAGGCAAGAGAGAGAAATTGGTAACATGGATGTTTTTCATGTTTTTGTTAGGCTACATGGTATGGGGATGATCCTCCAAGGGAGGATGATCCGCCACGTCGTCGCCACATCACCATCCTTGGGAGGATGGTCCATCCCACAAATTTAGTGGAAATGGGAGGATGATCATACCCCACCACTTTTTTATTTTATTTTATTTTTTAATCTTCCACTTTTTTTTAACATTTAACAAATAAAGCCCCTTTGTGGGTGTTATGCGACAAGTGGCGAAATGTGTAAGAGAAGGGCTTTGTGGGGCTTTATATCACAAGAGGTATAGTGGTAAGGGGGTTATATAACCCCTTCAATTATACATACATATGTATGTATATATATGTGTGTGAGTGGGGGGAACATTGTGCAGAGGATGACGCCACAAAGAGAATAACGGGAGATGGAAAAACCCACCCCATAGCGCCCGCCGTAGTGGTGTTGGCGGCGCTATGGGGGCGCCATGCTTGGATTTTCCAAGAGGTCGCGCCCTACTACGGGTGGCCTAAGTCATCAAAGGAAATTCAAACAAGTCAGAATATTTAGGTAGTGTTCGTTTCATGGATTGTAATGGAATTGGAATGGGAATTCGCGCAATAATTGAAATTTGATTTGTAGTTTAGGTGTGTTCGTTATGCAAAATGAAATGAAATTTGGATGGACTTGGAATGTAGATTCTCATTCTTATGTTATTGTTCAATTCCAATTCATTTTGTTGTTGAAACTTGTAACACCCCAAATTTCGTATGTCATATTATAATGTTATAGTCGCTATGTTTTGACGAAAAAAATGGTAAATATAAATGGTTACCATTTGAAAATGATGGCAAGTTTAAAATATATAAATATAACCTAAGGAAAGATGACCAAGTTAAAATGTGAAGTAGGATGTGTTATGTTTTAAAAGAGAAGGGGTGAAAATGTAAATGTGAAATAACTCAAAAAAAATCTGGTCTGTGTTGGGGGTGGGGCGTACGAACGAGAGAGGGAGAGAGCCAAGAGAAATCAAAACCCTAACATCCTAAAATCCATCAAATTGAAAGAGAAAATGAAGGTTAATCGAATACATGAGCCAGGAACTTTGATTATCTAAGTGTTCTTGACATCAAGTAAGTCTAATTTCATGATTTGGTAATGTTTGATGAAGTGGTTTATGTGAAATTTGTGATTTTCTATGGAATCAAACATGAATGCAAGATGATATGAACATGTAGGAGTTGAAATTATGCTTGAATTTATCTAAGATGATGAATTAGGGTAAAACCCACTTGTATTGTAACACCTCGTAAAATCACGACCAATATAATGAAGACACGTGTCATGGACTTTAAACATGTAAGGAATTGATTCCGAGGGACTAAAATTGTCAAACAATGTAAATATGTAAGTAAAAGGATCCAAACTGTCAACATGCCATTCTTGTGCCTCTAATTGACCTCACACGACGTTCGTATTCTTTAATGAATAATTTGTCGAGCATTTGAAGCCATTTGTGCTTAAATTAAGGATCTTACGAAGCATAGGGGTTAAAAGTGTCACATGTTAAAACGTTACCTCTGAGTGACCTTTAAACAGTCCCAAAAGCATTGTAATAATTATATATTTTGCTCTCAAGAATATTGGATATTAATTTTGTGGAGTTTTGATGAAAACAAGACTTTTCGGGTGATCGTACAACTAACCGGGAGCCTAACGGAGTTAAATAATAACCCAAGGTCCTTAAAAGTTAACTATGGGGGTTATAAGTGCAATAAATGAAAGATATTTAAACTTATTTTGGACCAGGGACTGAAATTGCAAAACTTACAAACTTTTAACCGGATTTCCCCATTGTCGCGGGCCGCGTAAGCCAAGACCTATTCTTACGCGGGCCGCGTAAAAGTGCCAGATGCAGAAAGAAAAGGACAGCTGCAAGTTCAGCCAGTTCCACCGCCTTTGTATGCCTCAAATCGATACCAGGGACTGTGCCAACATTTTTTTCATGCACTAGGGACACCTGGTAACATCAGGGATCAATGTAGGGACATGTGGAATGATCATGTGAAGTAGAAATCCCTATATAAAGCACTTGTTCTTCACTTGTTTTGTTGCACATTTCAAATTCACTTCAAATCACTTTCCCTGGAGCTTCCTGGATTTCAAGAGAGCTTTCTTCTATTCTAATCTCGTGCTAAGAGTTCTTGTAAGCATTCTTAGCCTCTCTAGTTTAAGTTTTATTAGCTTAATGACCAAAAGTCAAAGCTATCGTAATTAAGCTTTGACTTAGTGATTAATCACTAATGGTCCAGCCATTATTCGAATTGAAAGTGGCTATGAGTTGGTAAATATGTAGATAATAAACCCTTAAAAGGACACCTACTGATTATCACTCTAACTTGGTCAATTGTCGGGTCAAACTTATTAATAAAAAGTTAACAGAATCAATTTTTGCAAATAAATTCATAACTAACAATGCAGAGGTTATGGAACATGTTTTAACATTAAAATAACTTGGTAAATAATATAAGAACATGTCTAGGCATGTTCAACCCGACAATTCCGAGTTTAGGCTCGGTTCGGAACCGAAAGTCGCAAAAGTAGACTTTTGCTTTGCCTTTCAGTTCTGACCCGATTTAGCTTAGTTTAGATATGCCTTAGGGTTCCTTTAGGACCATATTATAGCTTAGTATAACCCTCTGAGGTTATACAACTTAGTTCCATACAAATCCTAGTTCATTGCATGTTTCCGTTAAATGCTTAAAAGTTGACCATTATGCCCTTTTGATATTAAAACGAGATTTTTCAAAATGTGAGAGGACAAAAACCTTTATTACTGATATTTAAGTATGTCCTAAAACTTTGACATCAGTTTATGGTCTAAATTAAGAGTTATGCTCGATATCGTAAATTGAAGGCTTTTTATTAATTAAACGGTATTTTTGGCATAAAACCTATCTAAACCCAAATTTTGACACCAAACTTGCCACCTACTGTTAAGATATAATATTTAGGGATTTTTGGAAATTTTTGTTAAATTTTAAACTGATCATAACATAGGGTTCTTGCATAGACTCGGTAATTGACGATTATGCCCTTTTTGCTAATAAAATGAGTTTTACACATCCTTTACATATCAAACCTTTTGCTACTGATTTTATACATCAAATAAATTATTTTAAACAGTAGAGGCTGGTCAAAATCTCATATCTTCTTAAATAACCCGAATATCGTCAAATACCGACTTTTATGCGATTTAGGCGCATAGTATGGTTTAAAACCATATTTAGCACCTAAGACTTGTTACCTACTGATGTTATAAATAAATTGTTATACTTAAACAGCAAGTAAAAGTTTTGAACTCAGATTATGAAATTTGGCCCTTTTAACACATGTGAAATGACCAAAATGCCCCTTCGGTGCATAGTTTGGCCATAAATGATAAATTTCACATATATATATAATATCTTACTGATATAACCCATTAAAATAAGTATTTTTACTGATTATTTTAGACCATAAACTCAGATTACTATTTAACTTCTTTTATAAGCTTTAAAATGACCAAAATACCCTTACGGGGCTTAATTTGGCTTTAAATTCGTTTTGGGCATAATGGAAGGTATCCTACTGATATCAAAACATATTTTGAGCATATTAACTTGTGAAACATGTATATGACTCTTTTGGTTACCCGTTATGCATATTCGCGTTCGGTACGGTTTATATAACTAGTTTGCATAAATTAACCGAAACGGGTCAAACCTTATCATTTTCACTTCAAAATCCAGAATGTATTTAGTATACCCATTTTATACAAGTCTTCATACTTTTTGGGTCTAAATCACATTCTAATCCGGTCCTCGCTTAATCATGCGTTTTGAACCGTAAACCTTTCATTAAAACTAACCGGTCTAAGTTTAAACTTAAGTAAGACCCGTTAGGAATCTAATAGGTTATTAAAACCTTCGTTCCAGATCTAGGAGCCCAGTAAAAGATATTTTCACTTGCTGATTGTTATACGGCTGGGATTAATTATATTTTGCTCAGGTAAATACTTTTAACTTATTTTCCGTTATACGGGCTTGGGATACAGTATTATAATAATACCGCTTGGTCGGGTATGTAGTTATTTAAATCGGATTGTGATTAATACATTTACATAACCCGTTTTAATCTGTTTTGTTTGATACAATTCCTTTGGGGGTTAATGACCATGTCCTGGATATCCTCTGCTCATTTATTAGAAATGCCTTTGGGGGGTTAATCGCTTTATCGCTACCGCAATCGCACTCGCAACTCGAATTTACGCATTTTGGTATTTGTTATACGTGTGTGTGTGCCTTATGTGTTACTTGTGCGTGTTTATTTACGTTATGTTGTGGTGATCAATCGAAACGCAATCGAACTCAATCGCAAACGAATCGCAAATGCTAAACGAATATGAAATAAGGATGCTTGTATGTTGATAAGTAGTTAGGATTAAAAGTAATTTGACTAGGAAATCCTCTCGCATCGCAACGCTCGCAATCGCAATCGAAACGGCAAAACTCGTTGTACCAAACTCTCGAACAAGTGGCCAATCGACCAGGTGGCCAGCTGATCGATCGAGCTGCCGCTCGATCGGCTAGCCAATCGATCAGGCTGCCAACCGATCGACCAGCCCTCTCCACCCTTCCTTTTTGGGAAACCCTATAAATACCCCCTGTCACCATCATACTTTCCACTTTTGGCAACTCTTATCCGACCAGCTCATCTTTCCCACTTTTCTTCAGATTTCTCGCGATTCCGGTAAGATCTCGTCCTAAATATTGTACTTCCTTAATCTACACGCACTCCTACACCTTTCTATCTTTTGAATCTTAACTTTTAACTGTGAAATCACTAGATTTGAGGTGTTCTATGATGATGTCATCATGGTGTTCTTATGAACTTCATACTTTGGCTTCAATCCACCAAGAACAACTTAGATCTAACCGATTTCCACATAAACAAACAAAGATCTTTCATAGATCTAAACATATTCACAATGAAAAGGATTGAAAGATGGTTTTCCAACTTTCTTTCAACTCTTTTACACTCAATGCATTCAAAACCGATAGAATCGGAGCTTGTGCTGACTTACTACTTATTCTTGTGGATGTGTTGGTTCAAGATCTAGATTCTATCCACGAGACTACCGATTTCGGGTTAAACATGGAACACTGTCTCGAACAGTTAACTGGTCGGATTTGGGTGATTCCTGTCCGATCAGGGGTACCAAGTATTGACAAGGTTTCTGTTGCTTAATGCGTTATCAAAACGTCTCGATAAAACGACAAACAATCAAAACAACCAAGTGTAAGACGAACAGGTCGACCAGGACGGAGTGTCGTCCGATCAGACAGCCATCCGAACGACCGGTCATCCAATCGACTTGCACCTTGGCCTCACAATTAGTTTTTTTTTCAAAACAACCCTCAAGAGTTTTGGGAACACCGAACGGATTGCCATCCGATCGAGTTACCACTCGATCGACCGACCATCCGACTATGTGATGTTTCGAAACTTCAACACTTAAACAATTTTCAACATGTTCAATGCACAAGGGATGCCACCCGGTCGAACAACCGTCCGATCGAGTGACAACCTGCTGAGAACTTGTTCTCGCTGAAGTGCCCAACCTATCGGACTGTCGCTCGATCGAACGGTCGTTCGATCGATCGACCTGAAAGTTAGAAATACTTCAATGTTTTCAAAATGCTACAACAAAAACTTCAAAAGTCAAGCCATCATACACAAACACATCCTTCCCAAAGGGGGAAACAATCCACTCGAACAGTCATCCGACTGGACGACCGTCCGAACGGACTGCCGTTCGAATGACCGGCTGTCCGATCAGACTATCATCCGATTGTACTGCTGTCCTACCCACTTGCACTCTGTATCGTTTTACGCGTCGCTCATCGTTATGCTATCAATCTGTTCAGGCTAACCTTACTCTCTAGCGCTCCCTTCAACCCATCAATCGTTGTCAGTATACTCGATCCCTTTTTTCTTTACGCACTTTTGGGTGTTACATACGTTACTTATTCTAAATCACATCAAACACACTACGCAATACTTTAATCGCTAACCAATTACCGCATGTTATACGTGACTTAATAAATGCTTGTTTGTTATGTTTACACATGGAATGCTGTCTACCTGCCTTAGCAACGATAGTACTATTAGTTTGGACTCAGAACCTGTTCACTCAGGGGTTGTTAAGGACAATTACTTACATGGCTCACAGTGGTGAGTGTGTATCGCGAACTGCCTTGGGCAGTCAACCCGCAGTCATTGGTATCGATAGGTTCATGTCGATAACTAACATGCCTTATTTTACACTGTGTACGTGCTGGTTATGCGTAACGCTTTCGAACTCTATATGCTATTATCAAACTTGTATGCTCACCTTTACACTATGTGTATTGACTTTTACTTTAACGTATGTGACAGGTGCTTAGGATGCTTATTTGCTTACTTTGCTGTGAAATCGAGGCTAGGAAAGACCTAGGTCAACAATAAACAATTGTCTGTAATGAAAATCTGAGTTGTCGGAACAGAACAATTTGACTAGATCTTTTCTGTAATAATTGTATTATCATTTATGACATGGTAAGGGACGTGTTGCTTTAAATATTTGGTAAATATAGTTGTTATGGAAACTTCTGGACAATCTGTTTCTCTCAGTGCCACGCCCCGATGTTTCCGCCATCGGTTGGGGTGTGACAGATTGGTATCAGAGCCATAACTATAGGGAATTAGGCAAGACTCGACCTAGTCCGGGTCGATGTCTTAGGGACCTAGTCTATAGTTAGGAACCGACAGACCGACTCGTGTATGTCCAGTAGGGATTATGTATGAGCTTACTGCTATTTCTCGTTATTCTCGCCTACACTCCCACTGCACTCAAGTTTTCAAATGTGAATGAGCGATTAAGTTCAGATGAGGTATGAAAACCACAAACTCTCGACTAAATTGCTTGTTCAACCCACATTTTTATGTATAAACATGAGAAATTGCGTTGAAATAGGAGTGAAATCCATACTTTGACGCATAATTCTCTTTTATTTTATCAAAATAGGAACGAAGTTGTTAAGCCAGGGGTGAAACCCTAACCTTGACGACTTGTTCCGACCTTTAATTGGTTTTACAAACTCTCACCAAAGTCTCGACGGACTCCAACGACTTGAAGTCACGATAGGACTGAAAGGATGGCAAAAGCACAGTCCTGAAAGTCAAAGTGTGTATAACGGGTCCTTGAGAATAGTCGAATCACTTTGGATAGTCAATGTCTAATAGCCGCAGACAATCTATTTCTCGATTTTTATGTGTTTTGATTCTGAGCCCGCAACTGCTGACTCTGATGATTCGTCGATTTTATGTGTTTGTATGTGTATTTACCTGCTTATGTGTTTTAATTTTTGGAGACTTATTCGATTTTCGCTTCCACTTTGATCGACACGCACGACCCGCATTGCATATTTACCTCAAAATGTTAACAAATCGCTACTACCATGAGGAACCACAGTACGCTATGTTGCTTGCTATATTATTCGCTTATACTATACTACTCGCTATGCTATACGCGAACGCTCTCTTCTCGAACGATCACGAACTTTGAATGATAGGTTTCTGTATTCTTACCGCCTCTGTGTGCATCTAGACAAGTTACATGCTTCTATGCTTCTGTGTTTTGTGCCTTACGTGCTTACGTGCTTCTGTGCTTATGCGAATCTGTGATTATGTGTCTATGTGCTTACGTGATTGTACGTGTTCCTGAGTTTTAGTAGTATTAGGCGTGTGAGGTGAGATTCGATTATATTGTGTTGAGTCCTGTGGCGATGTCTGTTGCAGACAATGTCGTCATCTGGATCTCGCGCTACCCGTGATGCTCGCCGAAAACAAGCAGACAAACGCCTCGCTGCCATGATTACTAAGCAAATGGCAAAGGTTGTACCCCAAGTCGTCAGTGAACTGTATGAAAACATGAGCAAATCGTCTGAAGAATCCAGGACCGAGACTCCCAAAGCTGCTTTCAGCTTCAAACAGTTCAAGGCATGCGGACCGAAAGAGTTCACCGGTGAAGAAGGCCTTACGGCTTTGTTTCAATGGTTTGACTCAATCGAATTCACCATGCGACAGAGCGGATGTCCTGATAATCTCTGCACACTGAACGCGACCGGCGTCTTCCAGTCCCGTGCTCTAGACTGGTGGACGGCCGAAAGGAACAAGCGCGTAAATGATGCAGCCTATGGTCTGTCATGGGACGAGTTGAAGAACGTTATGCTCGAGGAGTTCTGCCCTCCCCATGAGTGCCAGAAGCTGGAGGATGAGTTCTGGCACATTAAGCAGAAAGAAGGTGACAACGCTGCCCTAACTGCTCGCTTTAAGCAGCTTAGCATCATCTGTCCCGATCAAGTAAAGACGCCCGACATGACGATAGAGAAGTACATTCGAGCTCTACCTAACTGTGTTGCAGATTTTGTGCATGCCGCAAAGCCAGCAACGATCAAAGAAACATACTTGCTTGCCACCGAAATCAATGACAAGCGAGTAAAAGCTGGTTTTTAGGATAAAACTTCAAAGAACTTGCATCAAGTCACCGCCGCACCAACCGCCGAAACCGCCGCCGCTCAACCGTCAAAGTCCTCACGCCGCAAGAAGAAGAACAACAATAGCAGCTCCAGCAACAAGAGTTGTGTTGTCACTACCACTGCTGCTCCACTTCAAGCCGTACCAGCTCAACAGCAATCTCACCACCGCCCGGTACCAGTTAC
The DNA here is from genome assembly GCA_030545235.1 of Helianthus tuberosus. Classification (NCBI taxonomy): domain Eukaryota; kingdom Viridiplantae; phylum Streptophyta; class Magnoliopsida; order Asterales; family Asteraceae; genus Helianthus; species Helianthus tuberosus. The sequence continues at coordinate 185,686,942 of CM060394.1, forward strand.
CTATGCACCGCCTGCAAAGCGTGCATACACAGGCCCTCACCCTGCCTGCCCAACATGCACTTATCATCACCCGGTGGGTCTAGCTTGCCATTTCTGCGCTCACTGCAATATGTACGTCCACTTCACTGCTAACTGCCGTACTGGTCCCCGTCAAGCACCAGCTCAAGCCATTGCCCATCAAGCTCTACTCCCAGCCCCACAAGGCCAACAAGCGGCTCAGGCACCCGCGGTCAACGTCCGAGTCTGCTTCGCATGTGGTGATCCCAACCACTTTGCGAACATGTGCCCGAACAGGGTTGTGAAACAAGAGCCCCAGCAGCAGCAGCCTCACCAGCGGCAACAGCCTCAGCAGCAGCAACAAGTCGCCCGCGCCAGAACTTTCAACATCAATGTGCGCCAAGCCCAGGCTGACAACAAAGTATTCAATGGTACGTTCCTTGTGAATGGTATTTTTGCTTCGTGTTTGTTTGATACTGGAGCCGATAACTGATTTGTGTCATTTGAATTCGAGAAGCTTCTTAGTCGTAAACGCTCCCAACTCCCCTCGACGTTCGATGTTGAAGTCGCCACCGGAAGAACTGTCGCCGTTAATTCTGTTCTTCGTGATTATACTCTTGAGCTCAACAATCACATCTTCCCAATCGACCTTATTCTGATGCAACTCAGAAGTTTTGACGTCATAGTAGGCATGGACTTTCTTCAGGAAAACCATGCTGAAGTTGTGTGCTTCGATAAGATGATTCGATTCTCACTCGCGAATGGTGATTTATTGTGTGTTTATGGTGAAACTGCTTCGAAAGGTCTCAAGCTCATGTCGTATGTCCAAGCTAGCAAGTATCTCCTCAAGGAATACAGAGCTTTCTTGGCTAACATTATAGTAGCGGAGAAGGAAAAGAAAGGAAGACCTGGTGTAAACGATGTCCCAGTGGTTCGAGAATTTCCTAACGTTTTTCCTGAGGATCTTCTCGGGCTTCCGCCAAGTCGTGATATCGACTTCCGTATCGACCTCATTCCTGGAGCAAACCCTATTGCTAGAGCTCCTTACCGACTCGCACTGTCTGAAATGCGTGAACTCTCGAGTCAGCTTCAGGAATTACTTAAGAAAGGCTTCATTCGCCCGGGCACCTCTCCTTGGGGCGCGCCAGTCCTTTTCGTCAAAAAGAAGGATGGGTCGTTCAGGATGTGCATCGACTATCGGGAATTGAATAAGTTGACTATCAAAAATCGTTATCCCCTGCCTCGCATTGATGATTTGTTTGACCAGCTACAAGGTTCTACGTGTTTCTCGAATATCTATCTACGCTCAGGCTATCACCAGTTACGCATCCAAGAGGAGGATATACCCAAAACCGCTTTTCGCACTCGTTACGGCCACTATAAGTTCGTTGTTATGCCTTTTGGTCTAACCAACGCACCCACGGTTTTCATGGATCTGATGAATCGCGTGTGTAAACCTTATCTCGACCGCTTCGTCATCGTATTCATCGACGATGTCTTGATCTATTCCAAATCGAAAGCCGAACACGCGCAACATCTACGTTTGGTTCTCGAGCTACTCCAAGGGAATCGACTCTAAGCCAAGTTCTCCAAGTGCGAATTCTGGCTGGAGGAGGTTTAATTCCTCGGTCACATTGTAAATAGTCAAGGTATTCACGTCGATCCCGCGAAGATTGAAGTAGTTAAGAGTTGGATTACACCTAAGAACCCGTCTGAGGTCCGTTCTTTTCTCGGATTAGCGGGCTATTATCGACGATTTATCGAAGGATTCTCAAAGATCGTTGTGCCGCTTACCGCTCTCACGCATAAAGACAAGCCTTTTGTTTGGGGAACTGAACAAGAGTCTGCTTTCCAAACCCTCAAGCGCATGCTTTGCAATGCTCTTGTTCTCACATTGCCCGACGGAAACGACGACTTTATTGTCTATTGTGTTGCCTCGAACCTTGGTCTTGGTTGCGTTCTCATGCAACGGGACAAGGTCATTACCTACGCATCTTGTTAGCTCAAAATCCATGAAAAGAACTATACAACCCATGATCTCGAGCTAGGTGCAGTTGTTTTTGCGTTAAAGATTTGGCGACACTACCTGTATGGTACAAAGTGTACAATCTTCACCGATCATAGGAGCCTACAACATATCTTTGACCAGAAGGAACTTAATATGCGTCAACGCCGATGGGTAGAACTTCTCAACGATTATGACTGTGAGATTCGTTATCACCCTGGCAAAGCAAATGTCGTTGATGACGCTCTCAGCAGACGGAGTTATTTGCTTAGTATTCGTAATACCCGAGCCCAATACGATCTCAAAACCCTCATCCGTGAAGCCTAGCATGCTTGTTTTAACGAGCGCACTTTGGATAAGGAAAGAATCTACCACGATGGAGCTCAGCTTGTGAATAAGTCGAATGGAATATTCCACTACCTGGACCGAATTTGGATCCCTAAACGGACCAATTTGTGACAGAGTCTCATGGACGAAGCTCACAAATCCTAGTATTCTATTCATCCCGGTGCCGACAAAATGTACCAGGACCTTCGCTACAAGTACTGGTGGTCGGGAATGAAAAGAGATATCGCTCTCTACGTTGGAAAGTGCCTGACTTGCTCGAAGGTCAAGGCTGAACACCAAAGGCCCTCTGGCTTACTCGAACAACCCCTGATCCCTATGTGGAAGTGAGAGAGTATAGCTATGGACTTCGTAACAAAGCTCCCGCGCACGCCATCAGGTCACGACAGCATCTGGGTTGTTGTTGACCGTTTGACCAAATCAGCTCACTTTTTGCCAATACGGGAAGACTACAAGGTAGAATGATTAGCCCGAATCTACACCAATGAGATCATTTGTCAAAGGATAGGTGACGGTATTGTTTTATGACTAAACGCAAGTAAACTCGCGTTAGGGTCCTAGGAAGGTTATAGACTAGGTCAAAGTATTACTAATAACCTAATTCCCTATAACCATTGGCTCTGATACCATCTTTTCTGTCACACCCCGACCACGTGAGACAACGAAACGTGGCGGAAACGTCGGGGAGTGTTGTAACAGAATTAATGTTTCATAACCATGGAAATTAAAGTTTCATTTTATTCATCAAACAAGCGAGTTACATTGTCTTTAAACAAGAAACAAAGAGTACATAACATAAATTAACTAGTTCTTGTCTCGTTTTAAGTCACTAAGGCACAGGTCCGCCTAAGTATGTCTTGATAAGTCCTATGCATCATCTCCTGAAAACACATGTGAAAATAGGTACGTCAGCATAAAAATGCCTGTGAGATACATAGGTTTTGAGAAAATAGGATTCATGACTTATGTTTGAGAAAATGTTTAGTCATGAACCTTGTAATTTGCTTTGTCTTGTAAATCATTTGAAAAACGATAAGATCAAATGATATGTATAAATAAGAGAATAATGTATGGTTAAATGAATAACCATGTAAGATGAGTTTGTATAAGATAAGTTATTTGTAAATCAATGTCTTGTGAAAAGTATGTTATTTATATAAAATGTTATATGTCTCAAACTGAAATTATTTAAATAACGCTATGACATGTAATACCATACAAACACTTATATATAGGAAGTACCAGCGGCGTATCCACCATGCTTGTATCATATTACACACGCCTTGTTACTTAATCACTTACTCAAACCAAACTACCAAAGTAAAATGTTCATGTCTAATGTAAATCATGTAATGTGTATCCAAAATGTAAGCATGTGATGAATAACAAATGTACTAAGTATGATGAACAATGCAACAAATGGACATACATAGCATGTGAACTGTACTAAGTATGCAACAATAGACATACATAGCATGTGAACTGTACTAAGTATGCAACAATAGACATACATAGCATGTGACGTGAAACAACTGTACTAAATATGCACACAATGGGCATACATAGCATGAAATGTAATGTAAAACAATGTACTAAGTATGCACACAATGGTCATACATAGCATAAAATGTAATGAAATTATGTACTATAAATGTACTAATGAACATAGCAAGTATATGATGTGAAAACAGGAAAGCATGAAAGTAACAAGTAGGCACATGTGTTCCACCCCAAAACAGTTTGGAAAACAGTAAAAAAGGGGTCTATGTACTCACTTGAGATTGCTCAGAAGTCCTAAGATAACCACTAAGCAATGCTAGAGATCACAGATATCAAACGACACCTAATATAGGTAACTATGTTAATAAACCGGACCTAAATCGGAGGATCGGATAGAATGAGGGTTCGTAAACCAAACGAGTGTGGAGACTCGTGTAATATGGTTTATCAAAGCCTACATACTAAATGAAACCTATCCTAAGTGCTTATGACCCATTACGACCCGTTTAGGTAGCTTATGTTACTTTAACGCGTCGTTCGCGTAAAACGCGTTCGCAATGCCTAACTAGTCCTATGATAAGTAGAATATGTCTCTACATGATTAATATTGTTGATTAATCAGTTAAGTGACGAAAGTTTAGGTTACATATGCTTAATTACCAATTACACATGAAAAGGGTATTTTGGTAATTTACCTAAGGCATATAAACTACCTATCATACAACTACTTAACGAAGCGACCATAAGGTATAACCTTGGAAGGTTATTCCCTATATACTATGGTCACCTAAGGTGTTTGGTCGGATCCTAATGATTAACCAAATGGGTCGGGTTCGAAGGTATAAGCGATTGTTTAGATCGCTTACCCTTACGACCCTAGACAAGCACAAAACTAAAAGTGACGAGCTAAGCATGTTGAAACATGCTTAACTAAGTTAGAAAACAAGTTTGGTATCAAAACAAACGGTTTTGATACCTAAGAGTAGTTTGGTTACAAAATACGCACGAATGCGCATTTTGACCGAAACTACGGCTCGTCACTGAGCCTAGACAACGTGGTAATCAGTAGGCATAGTCACAAGGGACTATAACCATCGTGATTACAATCACGTTGCGAAGTTCAAACGAACTTCGCATTGACCATAAACTGGTCAACGCAGAAAGTCAAACAAAGTTTGACTTTCGGACTCGGAAAGCAATAAAAGAACGAAGGAACACTTACAAAGGGTCCCCGAATGCTAATCTCGATCCAAGTAGCTCAGGTATGAAACAATGGTTTCAACTTAGAGCTTCTCAAATCAAGATTCTTGTGGGTTTTACAAATGAAGGCAAGGGGGTATTTATAGGATTCGTAGAGCCGTTAAGATCGTTTCTTGAAAATCGTGCTTTGATCTTGGCCATACATGTGCACACATGGTTTTGTAATACCATGTGCACTCAATACCAGCCCATAGATTCCCAAAAACCATGTGCAACAAGTGGAACGGACCAGATTCGATGTTTCTGCCAAGTTTCTGCCCAGATGAGGTGCTCGCGTAGTGCCACTGGTAAGGCATGAAGTGCTCGCGCTACGCTAGCATGTGCCATATTCAGAAAAGTTTCAAAAATGGCAGAAATGGTCCCTGCAGCCCGTTTAAGCTATTTTTGATTCGTTTGAACCCCGTTAACCTCATTTCAAGGCTCTAAAATGAAGTTAAAGTATAGGGAACTCAAAACATGCTCAAAAATATCTCGGATGTCGGTTCGTTTTGCCGTACGATTGCGTTGTTCGGTTAATTACGACGGGAGTCGTAACGAACGCAAAAACGGTCCAAATTGCGCGACGAATGGATTTTTGACAAGCCAAACACTAAAGCATAATATTATAATGCTTACATAAATTTTTGGAGGTCCGGATGTATTCAGAACGTAAGATACGCGCGAAAGTGCAAACTTGTGCACTTTTTGACGCTTTTAGTCCCTGAATGACCCAAAAGTTTATTTTAGCACACCGAACCCCTCAAAGCCTATTTCTAAGCTATATAAAGGATATTTAAGGTGTGTTTAACTTATGGTCATGTTTCGGAATGTTCGTTACCGTTCAAATTGGCATACTTTCGCAGTTTGTCAAGTTTAGTCCCTATAAGCGAATTAACTTGTTTTTGCCATATCAAAGCCTTTAAAACTTATTTCTAAGTTATGTAAAGGTTATTTAAGGTATGTTAAGCCTATTTCACTATTCCGGAGTGTTCGTTGGATTAAACTGGTTATATTTACGCATCAGAGCGCGTATAACCCTCCAGAAAGCGATTTAAAGCTTAAAATCGAACAAGAGTCGATATGTGCAAACGATACACATATTTTTACAAATCCCAAGTATGAAATACAATATTTCATTGGTTTGGAATTTGTTTGATGGTTTAAGTGACACAGGTGTTACAGTCTCCCCTACTTTAGGAAATTTCGTCCCGAAATTTAATTCTAGAGGAAACTTGTGGGGACGACGGTGATGTTTTCGCTTTGAATGAACCCCTTGAACCCTAAGTAGAACTCTGGGCCATGATAGGGTTCTTAGCAAAATTGTCAATCCCTCAAAGTGAAGTCCTTGTAGCAACAAAACATGGAGTTTCAAACTATGGATTGGAGAACGTTTCCCATGAAGACTTATCATAGGAAACTTAAATTTACGATTGGGAAGTGTAAGATAAAATGACATCGGTCAAAGTCCAAGACTTCTCCTATATCATTACTCTTGCCACTATTGGTCTTTACACATGACAAAACTTCCTGTGGTTTCTGTGCACTGAATTCCATAATTATGTAGGCCTCCATAATTACGTACTTCCTTGCACAGTCCGCACAGTTCATTTCATAATGCGTATGGGAAAAAATCAAACGAATAATCCTGTGGTGATTTAACTTGACTGCAATAGAGTCTCTTTAACTAGGTCACCAAAGGATTAGATCAACGAACAATCTCTTCAGCTAAACTACCCAAGAGAAATATTTAACTACATCAACGTAGGATGTCTTTAACTAGATTGTCAAACCAATCTATTTAACTTAGATCGACGTAGGATCTCTTTAACTAGACCACCAGAGGGCCTTTTTAACTATATCAACGCATGATATATTCAACTAGATTGTCGAACCAATCTCTTAGATCAACGAATGATCTATTTAACTAAACTACCCACGGGGAATATTTAACTACATCGACGTAGGATGTCTTTAACTAGATTGTCGAACCAATCTCTTCAACTAAACTACCCAAGAGGAATATTTAACTACATCGACGTAGGATGTCTTTAACTAGATTGTCGAACCAATCTCTAAAACTAAACTACCCAAGAGGAATATTTAACTACATCGACGTAGGATGTCTTTAACTAGATTGTCGAACCAATCTCTTCAACTATAACAACACATGTTGTCCTTAAACTTTGGAATAGTACTTTATAATCCAAGGGACTTAACTACAACGTAGAAGTCCATTAAGGATTTAAGATAGTACCTTTTTGAATATCCTACTACGAATACCTCATATGAAGGTATGAAAGATTCTACGGGGATTTGGATAGCGAATATCCAGTGTATACAAAAACACAAAATGCATAAAAGGAAAGACAAGATACATAAACACATAGTCACATAACCACAAAATTGTTTATCTAGATCTTTAATTTGTAAGTTTTGTTTTGTTAATTACGTACATGCATTTAAAGCACACTAGGAATCCATTTCATGGATTTCATTTGGTACTTTAAACATTAGCAAGAATCTAACTATGAAGATAGAAAGATGTTCCAAAAATTCGATTTCGTTTTCAAGAAAACGCAATATTCGAATTAAGGTACAATAATTTGAATATACGGAAATACCCTTAGGTACCCTATTAAGAATTTATAGTGGTACTTTGGGTATTCGTACAGAGTTGTAACTTGCGCCTTGTTCTTCGTTTCCTTGGAAGAAACGGGTACTTTGGATTTCCGTGGAAAATGCAAGAGATAATAAAATGGAAGAAATTACGGGGTAGTCTGTTCTTCAAGGAATACGGTTCCTTGATTGTCGGTATTGTAGAGGATACGTTGTTTATACATGCCATCACATTTGTACATTGCAATGTAAAATAAAAAGATTTATTTATAAACAACAACAACTGTTTCATGGACCTTGACTACAAAAGAAAATAATACATAAGGCTTGATTATTTCTAAACACATTGTCTTCTAGTCGGTCCGATGCTCATCCCTGCGCTGGATTCACATTAGCAAGCTTTGGGCAATTTCTTCGGAAATGGCCCATCTCGCCACAGTTGAAGCAAGGACCTAGTGGAAGACGAGCTTGAGCAGGATTTACTTGAGGTTGGTTTGGACCACCTTGGTTTGGGGTAAATCGACAAGCATTTTCCAGGTGACCGAGTCGCCCACATGATGCACATAAACGACATTGTAGGTGAACTAAGTGGTGTGCATTACATTTGTCGCATATCGGTGCAGTACCGGCTTAAGGTTTCTTTGTAGGAGGTTGAGTTGGTTGGTTGCGGGTGTTTTGGTTGGGTTGAGCAGCAATCGCACAATTCTGCGAAGCCTTACGCTTCTTAGACTTCTCAGGGGATCCAGTCTGTTCATCCATGGTCTTTGATTCCTCGATTGGCTTCTTGTCACCCTTTCGAAAAAGCTTACGTTTCCTGATCTGAGATTCTGTCAAGGTTGCAGCTAGCTCAATGGCCTGCCTAACCGTAGTGGGGTTACTACCAGTAACAATGTCCTGAACTGAGTCAGGGAGACCATCAATGTATTTTTCGATCGCCTTATCCAAAGGCGTAACCATGGTAGGACACAACAGGCTCAGCTCCTCATATCGATCAGTGTAGGCTCGATGTTCGCCGCTGTCTTGCTTAAGATCGTCGAATTCCCTTTCCAAGGCCCTGATCTCGTGACGAGGACATAATTCCTTCATCATCAGTGCTCGAAGTTCTTCCCAAGTTTGGGCCAGTGCCACTTCGGCACCCCTATCTCTCACCACACCGTTCCACCACGTCAAAGCTCGTTTCTCAAAGACACTAGATGCGAAATCTACCTTCCGCTCGTTTGGACATTGAACATGCCTGAAGGTGCTCTCTAGACTCTCGAACCATTGCAGAAGTGCAGTCGCTCCTTGAGACCCAGAAAACTTTGATGGCTTAGCCGAGTTGAACGTCTTGAAGTTGCAGAGGGCATTATTGTTGTTGAGAGCTTGGTGACATTGAGCAACGATGTTCGGGATTGTAGCAGTCATTTGCTGTGTAATGACAGCTGCCAGCTCTTCAATAGATACCGGATTTTCGCGTCGTGGAGGCATTCTAAAAGGGGAAACAAGAGAGAAAACAAATGAAATGGCATTGGGTAAGAATAGGATGTTACAATTACCGAACAAATCATGGGTGATGGTCATTTGTTTGAACCACGAAGCAAACAAACAACACAAAGGCTGAGTCAAAGCAAATAGATCCTCATAATGTATCGCGAAGACATGCTCGCCTATAAGTGGACACTCACCCCAAGAGTTCCCAGGTAAGAGTGACTGGTCCGATTATTTGGATTTGTACGAACACTCTAGCCTTAGACAGAAAACCCAGGGTACAGGCATCCACTCTTCCAGTTTGCACGTGTTCACAATATTTAGGACCCAAAACTTTAACGAGAGTTTTGAAAACTCAAAGGGGTTCGAAACGTTATAACAGAGGGTTCAAAACCTTACAATAGAGGGTTCAAAACCTAGTAATCAATCATCCTAGAACAGATGATTAGTTTTCAAAGCGGTTTTGAAATTTATGTTCTTGTTGTGGTCGTCGCCTAAGGATAGGTGACGGTATTGTTTTATGACTAAACGCAAGTAAACTCATGTTAGGGTCCTAGGAAGGTTATAGACTAGGTCAAAGTATTACTAATAACCTAATTCCCTATAACCATTGGCTCTGATACCATCTTTTCTGTCACACCCCGACCACGTGAGACAACGAAACGTGGCGGAAACGTCGGGGAGTGTTGTAACAGAATTAATGTTTCACAACCATGGAAATTAAAGTTTCATTTTATTCATCAAACAAGCGAGTTACATTGTCTTTAAACAAGAAACAAAGAGTACATAACATAAATTAACTAGTTCTTGTCTCGTTTTAAGTCACTAAGGCACAGGTCCGCCTAAGTATGTCTTGATAAGTCCTATGCATCATCTCCTGAAAACACATGTGAAAATAGGTACGTCAGCATAAAAATGCCTGTGAGATACATAGGTTTTGAGAAAATAGGATTCATGACTTATGTTTGAGAAAATGTTTAGTCATGAACCTTGTAATTTGCTTTGTCTTGTAAATCATTTGAAAAACGATAAGATTAGATGATATGTATAAATAAGAGGATAATGTATGGTTAAATGAATAACCATGTAAGATGAGTTTGTATAAGATAAGTTGTTTGTAAATCAATGTCTTGTGAAAAGTATGTTATTTATATAAAATGTTATATGTCTCAAACTGAAATGATTTAAATAACGCTACGACATGTAATACCATACAAACACTTATATATAGGAAGTACCAGCGGCGTATCCACCATGCTTGTATCATATTACACACGCCTTGTTACTTAATCACTTACTCAAACCAAACTACCAAAGTAAAATGTTCATGTCTAATGTAAATCATGTAATGTGTATCCAAAATGTAAGCATGTGATGAATAACAAATGTACTAAGTATGATGAACAATGCAACAAATGGACATACATAGCATGTGAACTGTACTAAGTATGCAACAATAGACATACATAGCATGTGACGTGAAACAACTGTACTAAATATGCACACAATGGGCATACATAGCATGAAATGTAATGTAAAACAATGTACTAAGTATGCACACAATGGTCATACATAACATAAAATGTAATGAAATGAAATCATGTACTATAAATGTACTAATGAACATAGCAAGTATATGATGTGAAAACAGGAAAGCATGAAAGTAACAAGTAGGCACATGTGTTCCACCCCAAAACAGTTTGGAAAACAGTAAAAGAGGGGTCTATGTACTCACTTGAGATTGCTCAGAAGTCATAAGATAACCACCAAGCAATGCTAGAGATCACAGATATCAAACGGCACCTAATATAGGTAACTATGTTAATAAACCGGACCTAAATTAGAGGATCGGATAGAATGAGGGTTCGTAAACCAAACGAGTGTGGAGACTCGTGTAATATGGTTTATCAAAGCCTACATACTAAATGAAACCTATCCTAAGTGCTTATGACCCATTACGACCCGTTTAGGTAGCTTATGTTACTTTAACGCGTCGTTCGCGTAAAACGCGTTCGCAATGCCTAACTAGTCCTATGATAAGTAGAATATGCCTCTAAATGATTAATATTGTTGATAAATCAGTTAAGTGACGAAAGTTTAGGTTACATATGCTTAATTACCAATTACACATGAAAAGGGTATTTTGGTAATTTACCTAAGGCATATAAACTACCTATCATACAACTACTTAACGAAGCGACCATAAGGTATAACCTTGGAAGGTTATTCCCTATATACTATGGTCACCTAAGGTGTTTGGTCAGATCCTAATGATCGACCAAATGGGTCGGGTTCGAAGGTATAAGCGATTGTTTAGATCGCTTACCCTTACGACCCTAGACAAGCACAAAACTAAAAGTGACGAGCTAAGCATGTTGAAACATGCTTAACTAAGTTAGAAAACAAGTTTGGTATAAAAAAAACGGTTTTGATACCTAAGAGTAGTTTGGTTACAAAATACGCACGAATGCGCATTTTGACCGAAACTACGGCTCGTCACTGAGCCTAGACAACGTGGTAATCAGTAGGCATAGTCACAAGGGACTATAACCATCGTGATTACAATCACGTTGCGAAGTTCAAACGAACTTCGCATTGACCATAAACTGGTCAACGCAGAAAGTCAAACAAAGTTTGACTTTCGGACTCGGAAAGCAATAAAAGAACGAAGGAACACTTACAAAGGGTCCCCGAATGCTAATCTCGATCCAAGTAGCTCAGGTATGAAACAATGGTTTCAACTTAGAGCTTCTCAAATCAAGATTCTTGTGGGTTTTACAAATGAAGGCAAAGGGGTATTTATAGGATTCGTAGAGACGTTAAGATCGTTTCTTGGAAACCGTGCTTTGATCTTGGCCATACATGTGCACACATGGTTTTGTAATACCATGTGCACTCAATACCAGCCCATAGATTCCCCAAAACCATGTGCAACAAGTGGAACGGACCAGATTTGATGTTTCTACCAAGTTTCTGCCCAGATGAGGTGCTCGCGCAGCGCCACTGGTAAGGCATGAAGTGCTCGCGCTACACTAGCATGTGCCATATTAAGAAAAGTTTCAAAAATGGCAGAAATGGTCCCTGCAGCCCGTTTAAGCTATTTTCGATTCGTTTGAACCCCGTTAACCTCATTTCAAGGCTCTAAAATGAAGTTAAATTATAGGGAACTCAAAACATGCTCAAAAAAATCTCGGATGTCGGTTCGTTTAGCCGTACGGTTGCGTTGTTCGGTTAATTACGACGGGAGTCGTAACGAACGCAAAAACGGTCCAAATTACGCGACGAATGGATTTTTGACAAGCCAAACACTAAAGCATAATATTATAATGCTTACATAAATTTTTGGAGGTCCGGATGTATTCAGAACGTAAGATATGCGCGAAAGTGCAAACTTGTGCACTTTTTGACGCTTTTAGTCCCTGAATGACCCAAAAGTTTATTTTAGCACACCGAACCCCTCAAAGCCTATTTCTAAGCTATATAAAGGATATTTAAGGTGTGTTTAACTTATGGTCATGTTCCGGAATGTTCGTTACCGTTCAAATTGGCATACTTTCGCAGTTTGTCAAGTTTAGTCCCTATAAGCGAATTAACTTGTTTTTGCCATACCAAAGCCTTTAAAACTTATTTCTAAGTTATGTAAAGGTTATTTAAGGTATGTTAAGACTATTTCACTATTCCGGAGTGTTCGTTGGATTAAACTGGTTATATTTACGCATCAGAGCGCGTATAACCCTCCAGAAAGCGATTTAAAGCTTAAAATTGAACAAGAGTCGATATGTGCAAACGATACACATATTTTAACAAATCCCAAGTATGAAATTCAATATTTCATTGGTTTGGCATTTGTTTGGTGGTTGAAGTGACACAGGTGTCACATCTCGGTACAACGCTTAATCTAAGTACCGCATTCCACCCTCAAACCGACGGTCAGACTGAGAGAACGATCCGTACTCTTGAAGACATGCTCCGTTCGTGTGTTATAGATTTCGGTGGTAATTGGGATGCATACCTGCCGTTAGTCGAATTCTCGTACAACAACAGTTATCATTCCAGCATTCAAATGGCACCATTCGAGGTTTTATACGGAAGAAAATGTCGATCGCCAATTGTGTGGCACGAGATCGGTCACTCGCAATTAACCGGTCCTGAGCTATTGCAAGAAACGACCGACAAAGTTCTCCAAATAAGAGACAACTTGTTGAAAGCTCGGAGTCGTCAGAAAAGTTACGCCGATAGACGATGCAAGCCCCTTGAATTTGACATTGGCGACTACGTACTCCTAAAGGTATCACCTTGGAAGTGTGTGATTAGATTCGGCAAGAAAGGGAAACTAGCGCCTCGATATGTTGGACCTTTTAAGATTATGGAAAGGATCGGAAAAGTCGCCTACAGACTCGAACTACCGGAGGAACTTAGTAATGTCCACCCGACTTTCCATGTGTCAAATTTCTGAAAGTGCCTGGCTGAGCATGATTTAATTGTACCTCTTGATGACCTCCAAGTAAACAAAACACTACACTTCGTGGAAAAGCCTATCGAAATCATGGACCGTCAAACCAAGCAGGTCAGACGCTCGCGCATTCCTATTGTGAAAGTCCGATGGGAAGGCAAACGAGGCGCAGAGTTCACTTGGGAACTCGAAAGCGACATGAAGGCGAAGTACCCGCAGTTGTTTGTTATGGCTTCGGCCTAATTTCGGGACGAAATTCCCTCAACTAGGGGAGGCTGTAACACCCCGTGTTTCGGAAGTCAAGGTCAAAGTCAAGATTGAAGTCAAAGGAAGAAAAGATTGCTAATTGCGATCTGTCACTCCTTGCTCAATTCTTGTTTTGACTTCTTTGACTTGTAGATAATCTAATTTATGTATTACGTTAGTTGTATTATGTGGAGTACTTATTAATAATCGAGGTTTATTCGACATTTATCGCTTGATTAATCGCTTTATCGCTACCGCAATCGCACTCGCAACTCGAATTTACGCATTTTGGTATTTGTTATACGTGTGTGTGTGCCTTATGTGTTACTTGTGCGTGTTTATTTACGTTATGTTGTGGTGATCAATCGAAACGCAATCGAACTCAATCGCAAACGAATCACAAACGCTAAACGAATATGAAATAAGGATGCTTGTATGTTGATATAGTAGTTAGGATTAAAAGTAATTTAACTAGGAAATCCTCTCGCATCGCAACGCTCGCAATCGCAATCGAAACGGCAAAACTCGTCGCACCAAACTCTCGAACAAGTGGCCAATCGACCAGGTGGCCAGTCGATCGACCAGCTGATCGATCGAGCTGCCGCTCGATCGGTCAGCCACTCGATCAGGCTGCCAACTGATCGACCAGCCCTCCCCACCCTTCCTTTTTGGGAAACCCTATAAATACCCCCTGTCACCATCAAAACAACCAAGTGTAAGACGAACAGGTCGACCAGGAAGGAGTCGGACAGCCATCCGAACGACCGGTCATCCGATCGACTTGCACCTTGGCCTCACAATTATTTTTTTTTTCAAAACAACCCTCAAGAGTTTTGGGAACACCGAACGGATTGCCGTCCGATCGAGTTACCACTCGATCGACCGACCATCCGACTATGTGATGTTTCGAAACTTAAACACTTAAACAATTTTCAACATGTTCAATGCACAAGGGATGCCACCCGATCGAACAACCGTCCGATCGAGTGACAACCTGCTGAGAACTTGTTCTCGCTGAAGTGCCCAACCTATCGGACTGTCGCCCGATCGAACGGTCGTTCGATCGATCGACCTGAAAGGTAGAGATACTTCAATGTTTTCAAAATGCTACAACGAAAACTTCAAAAGTCAAGCCATCATACACAAACACATCCTTCCCAAAGGAGGAAACAATCCACTCGAACAATCATCCGACCGGACAACCGTCCGAACGGACTGCCGCTCGAACGACCGGTTGTCCGATCGGACTATCATCCGATTGAACTGCTGTCCTACCCACTTGCACTCTGTATCGTTTTATATAACAGCCACAGAGGCTAAAGCTGAACCTGATGTCATTTCAGGTATGTTTCTTGTAAATTTAATTTAACACAAATTTTATTCGATATGAATGCGAATGATAGTTGCATAAGGGCATATATGAGTAATGAAATGGGTGAATTATATAAAAGAAATACCTATATAAATGTGTATATATATATATATATATATGTAGATAAGAAAATAAATAATGGTGAGCATGTGAAGCCGGGACAAAAAAAAAATAATAATCCCGATGAAAATTGTAATGGGAAGGTGTGCGCGTGCACTCGAACACGGGAACTTAATGAAGTGAATAAATGTGGTAATGAGAAGGAGTGTAATTACGCCCGAACCCGGAAATTGCAATAGTAATAAATAGCGAAGACAAGGTTATAGACTTGGTCAAACTAAATAAAACGTGTAGAAGCATCATTTACATCAACAAACGATGTAGATAAATTTCATGTAACAATAAGGAATAATAAAATTAAATGAATTAATTAATTTTGTTATTGTTACAATAGGATTAAGGTTAAAGATGAGAAATTAAGACTCGGACCGAGAATATCCGCGAAAAAGAAGTTAAATGGATGATACGTATTATTCGCTACTATGAATAATAAAGTATCAATAAATGCAAATTTAGAAACTTGAGTATGGGTAACTATCCAAGTAATACATTGTTAATCAAATCCTCATGAGGAAGAAAGATGATCGCACTGATGGATGTGATTATATAAAAGCCTAGTAAAATAAACTTTATGAAAGTGTTAGAATAAGAACGGGTAAACCCCAAAAGCCGTATAACCATAACAGTGGTTTTACTAAACAAGACTTTAGAAATGGGCCTTCGGAACATTAGTAAAAGAAACAGACCTAAAGGTCGCTAACAACAGAAAGGTGGTGTTCGGATCAAATAAGCAAAATGCTTGATAATAAAGGTAAACGGAAGCCGGATGATGGGAGCGTGTTACATTAAGGTAATAAGCCCAAGGAAAGGGATAAGAATTAATATATATATATATATATATATATATATATATATATATATATAAACCAATAAACAAGAATGTTGGGGAATAGGGGTAAAACTTGACTATCATAAGCGATAAAGTACACGCGAACAAGTCAAACAAGAAGAATGAAAGAATAAAAGACTTGGTGGAATAAGGGCGACGGAATACGCTAATACTACTGAATAAATCAAAACAAAGTCTTAATACATGCCGGAATGGCTGCTTTGATAATGACTTCGGTAAAATACCCGATAGATGGGTAGGAATACGGATCTATACGTAAACCAAGAGACGGTGGCGCAGATTAAAAGTCAAAAGACTTGGATTAAGAGTAATGACTAAAGGACAATAAAATTTTGCAAAAACAGAATTTCGATAGTTATGTTCAACTATTTTAATATTGAACGGGCCGAATAAAGTATAATACTTGATATTCCAAGTAAGCGCAACCCGAATAATGAAAGTGCGAAATATTACGGAACCAATGTGATAGGTCGTAAAAGAATATGGAAAGGAAAACGCAAACCAATAAAACCGGGGTGTTAAAAACATTAAGATAACGAACCCGGTAACGGGTTGAAGGGAAATAGGGCCATAAACCAAATAACGGTATGAGTAAAATAAACCGACGCGAAGGTGACATAAGAAGTCATAGAGTCGGAAAGATAATCCGAAAGAAAATGAGTATAGCCTTAGACTACGGTCAAGGTCAAATGAATTTTGAAAGCGAAATTTTAATTATTCTAAACATAAAAAGGAGGTGCCTTAACGCCATATGTATACTTATGCAATTAAATAAAAAGATATGAAGACCTAATAAAATAGCCTACGAGGCTAAGTAAAGGAACCTGTGGGTCGATAATATATAGCGTGGGAACCAGTCATGATTTCCCGCGTAAAATGATAACGGAGAAGAATAATTCTTGCCGTCAATTTCTGATATGATTAATTGACATGTGTTAAAGAGAAAAACATTAAACTAAAATTCAGTTTTAGTAAGAAACGACATTCTAACGAATATAAGTATTACGAGAGAAATTAGAAAATGGTTAATACTAAAGGATAGAGGTATTAACGCCGATAGGTGTAAGACGATGTATTCAAAGGAAGATTCATAATAATGAAAAGCTGACATAAACCTAAACATGACGTGATGTGATCACGGACACAAAAGGGATACAAAATATAGCCACGTTATAATACGAGTTATTAGATGTGAAATTATAAACACGCAAAGTGTCGATGACGGCATTATAGTATACCCAAATAACGAGGTATAGGGTAAAATGGTGACCAATTGGTCAAGGCGATAAAACAAGTTATAGTCAAAATAATGCTGTGACCTATGTAGAGCACTTGTCAATGTAAGATTAGCGTGAAGTAAGTATGATGACGGACTCAGTGACTCGATGGTCAAAAGACAACCCGGTCAAATAGGCGACAAAGATAGGAAATAGATGATAAAAGGTTACGGTCCAATAGGACATATGCCTAAAAGACGAACATGTCAATACGAATAAAAACCTTATGCCGGGAAAGAAAGAATGCCTTGAAAAACG
Source organism: Helianthus tuberosus (assembly GCA_030545235.1). Classification (NCBI taxonomy): domain Eukaryota; kingdom Viridiplantae; phylum Streptophyta; class Magnoliopsida; order Asterales; family Asteraceae; genus Helianthus; species Helianthus tuberosus. Next base: position 185,704,687 of record CM060394.1, read on the forward strand.
AAACTAAGACGGTTAGGTTCAAACCAAAGGCCTACTTAAAGAAGGTTTCGGGGACGAAACCCTTTTAAGGGGGGTGGACTTGTAACACCCCGAAAATATAAAACTTTATATTAGAATTATAAAGTATAAAATAAACGAGAATAAACTAACTAGGAATAAATAACCCAGTTAGATGTGAGTCTTGTGATGCCAAATAAATGGATGGAACTCCAAATTAACAAATGAAATAATAAGTAAAGGGACCTAAATTGTAAAGTTGGAAACTTAAGTGTTTTAAGCTGAAATAACCACACCAAACACACACTTGAAGTGTGTTTGGTCGATCAAGAAGCAGGGGGCGAACAAGAGCTCCCCTCCAAACCCTAGTTTCACTAAAATTGATCAATTGGAGGTTCAATTCAGTCCCAAATCAAGTTCTAAACACGAATTAGTGATCACCTCACTGAAGGGATCACAAGGTATGCAAAATTCTAGTATTTTGATTCATCTCAAGTTCTAGGTTAATTGTGAAAAACTGAAATTTAGCTTGATTATGTCTTGCATGGACGAAATTAGAAGTGTTATTGTGTCTAGGGGTAAACCCTAGATGATTTCTTGTCAAAATCTTGCATAAAGCTTGTAGGGTTATAATCACCAATGTAGGTGACTAAGAAGTTTGTAGAAACTTGATAAACACTAGGATTTTGTGATTCTTGTCCAAGTGTAATCTGAATTCTAAGAGGTAATTTCTGAAACATAGTGGCTAAGACATGTGGGAATATGCTTAATTGAAATTGGTTTAGATGAGAACTACAAGTCATGAACTTGGTTTTGATTGTGTAAAAATCTGACCCGCTAGGTGTTTGATAAAACGCCTAGGTGAGGATTAAAATGTTAAAAGTTGAGTGAAAACGCAGATATGATTATTATAGAGAATTATGCGTTAAGGCCTGTGAAAGAGTTCTAAATTTATTGTGAATTGAACTCTTTAGGCAAAGGGTCCGGGTCATCAAGCGGACAAGCCGGAGTGGACACGCGTGAAAAAGGTGTGCTCTAAAGGTACGTGACTTTAGTCTCGATAAATTATGCATACATGTTTGGGTTAAATGTATGAATGGAGTCATAGTGTAATAGATGTGTTTGATGTGTCTTTAAAGTGGCGAAGTTCACTCGACCATCAAACGGGTCAAAATAAAGATTGGAAATTGGGTTTGGCTTGTTAATAAAGTGATGGTTTTCACTAGATAGTCAAACGGGTCGAATTGATGCCATAAAAGAATCATGGAAGTATGTAACTTAACTCGTTACATTAGGTAATTTTGATAACTAGCATATGTGTAGTCGAGTTGTAGAATAGTGATTGTGCTGATTTAAAGCGATAAAGTTCGCTAAATTGAATAATAGGTCAAGAATTGGTTGGAATCTCGTTGGTAGTCATCGTAATGGAGGATTCCGTAGATGAGCCAAACGGGTCGAATAACCAAATAATGCGTGGTAATGCATCGTAATATGATTACTCAGTCTTTGTTATTGTAAATAAAAGACATATTAGAATACGAGAAAAATTAGTGTGAAGGTTTGTTAGAATGAGAAATCCGAGGATTTGGGTTTGGATGAAATGAATAAATGGAACAAGCATAAATTTGCAGAGTCCACCGTAAGTTACGGTATCCACCGTAACTTACGGTGGAGAACAAATCGTTACGGTGGTTCAGTACTGCCTTACGGCAGACCAATATTATCCAGGAGCTACCGTAACTTACGGTAGATACCGTAAGTTACGGTAGAGCCCAGAAAGTTTTGTTGAATCTTTAATATCCTAGCTAATCGAATCCGTTTCAAGTGTAGTTTCGATTAAGCAATATTTCTAAGAACTCTAACACTGAGATTTGTTAAAAATCTTCAGTTTTCAGAAAAAGACCCAGTTCAGGTAACTGGACACGGGCCGTGTTCAGCCAACACGCCCCCGTGTCCAGGCTTTTGTTTCTCTTGATTTAATTTTGTTACTGGCACTTGAACACGGGGCCGTGCCCGGACAACACGGGGCCGTGTTCAGCGCCCAGTAACACAAAAATTTTGCTTTTAACACCTTTTTACACATTCAATCAACCTAAAAACTTATTTTGGGGACACATTGAGGACAATGTGTAATTTAAGTGTGGGGGGGATGCTAAAACCTTGAATCTTGCAAGTCCTAAATACAAGCCTTACACAAAACTCTATTGGAATCACTAATCACCCCAAATTTTTTCAAAAGAAAAAAAAATTTCAAATTTTTTTACTTGTCTAGGTTTAACTCGGGAAATTCAAGTTCTTAAAAAGGTTATATTTTTACGAATTTACAACCGATAACGTCGTGATAAAAAAGAACCAACATAAGAAAATTATGAAAAGGCATGGCAAACTTAGTTAAAATTTGATTATATATACTTAATCACATAAAAACCCATTCCCACAAAAGTGAGTTTTGAGCCTTTATTGAGCATACAATTACATATTATTAGACTAAATGCTCATTTTTCGTTTCTTGTGTGAATAGCCGCTTGGTTCTTACGACTCTAAAACTTGCCATGACGATACATTCCCAGTCCTTATCAACTTAAACCCGAGTAAGTAAATGACGGAGGCATTAGGACTAACCCTTTTTATTTCTACACCGTTAATTTTTTTTTACCACCTACCCAAAATCCCCCTAGTTAGCCCCTTTGAGACTAAACCTTTTCATTTCATAACCCAAACCAAACACCCTTTTACCCACCAAAACCTTTTTTATTTTTAACCCTTTGTTTTAGTAACGAGTTCGGTTTTTCGTATGACTTTTCAAAAAAAAAATTGTGATAATGATGAAGCAAAAAGAAAATAAACAAACAAGTTCATCAAAAATAACTTTGTTTGAACAATAGCTTCATCAAATAAAAGTTACAAAAATATAAAGTCTTACGAAAACCGACACTTGATACGCTAACCACTAACCACTAACCCAACCACCTACCTTTAACCCAAGCCTAACCCTTTACCCACAAAGTCCTCTTGATATTTACAAAGGTTTATAAGTTAAAAAGGAGGAGGATTGATTGCTTGGCAAGCCTATGGTAGGAGTAAGTTCCATGCCGCTCTCGAGTGATCCACAAATATACATCTTCGGCCGAGTGTTGAGTGATCCCCGTGAGGTATGTGAACTTGTATATAAATTGAATTTTAAAGAAGCATGTTATGCCCTAATAAATAATTTAACTTATGAAAAGTTTTAAATAAATCATGATGAATAGGATTGTAAATAAATAAAAATAAAACTAAATAAAGAATCTTGGAAATCCTGACACTCTATGATAAGCCCAAAAAAAAAAAAAACCTTCTTCTCTACCCATTCCATTTGGGAGTGTAATAGCCACATATTAAAGAGTTTTGCTTGAGGACAAGCAAACATTCAAGTGTGGGGGTATTTGATGTGTTCAAAATGCAACATATAAATTACATCAATTGTGGCATAAAACAAACCCTTTTTTAGTACTAATGTTGGAAAAAGTGTGCTTTTGTCTTCCTTTTGTATTTTCAGGATGAAATGAGCTCAAATTAACAAAAGAAGCAAAAACACATCAAAATCTAACATAAATACAAGAAAAGGAACAAGACGTGACATGCCCGACCCCACGACAGCATCTTCCCAAGCAAAACAAGAGATCAGAAGACTGAACACGCCCCGTGCTCAGCCAGCACGGGGGCGTGCTCAAGTGTCAGCAGAAAAGACAAAGTGGTAGAAGCTTCTATTGCCCACCAAGGGGCCATGCTCAGCGGACACGGGGCCGTGGTCAACTATAAGATTCGCACAATCCAGGCAAATCTTCATAGTAGAAAGATTCTTCTGCACACGAGGTCGTGCTCAGCAGACACGGGGGCGTGGTCAACTAATAAGACAAAGCTGCATTAAATGAAGAAAGAGAGGATGTGGACACGGGGCCGTGCCCACTGGACACGGGGCCGTGCCCGAGCTTCTGTTCAGCCTATAAATAGGAGTGCTTGGCTCAAGCTCAAACCATCCCTTGGCACACCACCTCTCTCAAACTTCACCCACCACCCACCACCACCATAACACCATCATCCACCACCATCATCCATTGTCCATCATAGAGTGTGTGAGTCGTCTCGGGATCCAAGATTGATCGTAAGAGTTCTTGACAATCAAGGCCATGTTTGCCTAAGTCTCTTACATCACTTGGTGAAGACAAAGTGTCTAGTGTAATACTTTTTATTTCTAATCTTTTCGCACTTTTTATTTGGTTTTGTATTAATGACTTTAATAACTAGTTGCTTATGTTGAAGGTGATCTTTCCTTATCGTTTGTCCGTGGTGTCTTGGCATTATTTTACTGTCTATATAAAATAAAAGATTTTCACCATTCATATCTCCACGGTCTATATGGAGGTATGTTGGCTACCTGGTCGGGGGTTAAGGGAACGGTTTGGTAAAGGTCTTGCCATTGTTCAGCGTTTAGAGGTCCTGCAATGGACCTGGGTCAAATTTAGTAGGACCTCCTTCAATACTTAACGGTATTGGATGGCGGGGGTCCAAACTCTTTAATCCCCTCATAAGTTAACTACTATTAATACTATAACCCGGCTATTTAGGACTGTATCCCTGCTGACTCAGACTACTTAGTCGAGGGTAACGTCACCTCCAAAAGAGGGGCCTACCATAATTTGCATTAATAACTTAATTAATTATCTTCCAATAATCCACCCTTTTAGGATTGTATCCTTGCTGACTCAAACTACTGGGGTGAGGGTAACGTCACCTTCAAAAGAGGGGCCTACTACAATAACTAAGATAATCTCTTAAAATAGTGCAAAAGTGCGGAAATAATCAAAGGTTACACTAGATACGAGTCGGAACCAAGTGATTCATCTTGTCTATCTGTTTTTCTTTTTATTTTATTTTTCAGCATTTTAGTTAGTTTTTATTTTTCTTAGTTTAAAACATTTTTCTAAACTTTTTGATTTGATTAGACGTTGAGGATAAACCGGTACTAAAAGCTCTTGTGTCCTTGGACGACCTCGGTATCTTGCCAACACTATACTACGCTCACGATGGGTGCACTTGCCCATATGTGTTTTTAGTGTTAGTAAAATATCGTGTTTTATAAATTTAAAACTTGGCTAAAAATAAGTGTTAAAGGGGGCTTAAAATATATACCTAATATATATAACACTTCACACGCATCAATATATTTTATTAAATTCAAATTAAATTTTGACGGGTGTTATAGTTAGTATAATAACCCTTTGAAAATATTAATGATACCCTCCCCGAGACGGTATTCCAACAACTACGTAGGGCAGAACCACGACAGTTGTTACGGAACCCTAAATCAATCGGGCAGCGTATCTATTACGAAACTGGGGTTATAATACTTACAACGGAGCAGAACCTCGCTAATTAGGGGGTATAATACTAGCTTTATAAACCCTATATTCAGAAATTGTGATTGAGAAATGAAAACGGGACGAACTGAATTGAAATCTGATGCGTTCTATTTATAGGTGCTGAATCTGGGTCTCACGCGGCCCGCGTAAGATGAACATAGGGCCTACGCTGCCCGCGTCAAATCTAGGCAACAGACTAGCTTGTCCTGGTCAGCGCATAGACTCGACACGATGATGACACGTGTCGGCCTGGGGTGTTGCCGTGTTCTTGATCTCTCGCGGCCCGCGTAAACTTAACGGGAGTCTTACGCGGCCCGCCTGAACTTAAGAATCAACGAAATCAGGTTTTTAAACCTTGATACCTGCCGCATAAAGGTTGGGGTGGGTCTACGCGGCCCGCCTCAACTTAATAATAAAATTTTAAATTTTATTTTTAATGCTATGCTGTATTTCAGGCTCGGTTTTCACATACGAGGTGTATTTAAAGACATATTGGGACATTTTAAAATATACTAGGGTGTCAGAAATATTCGAGAGTGTCGGTTTTATTAAGGGTTGTTACATATTAGTTTGGACTCAGCGCCTGTTCACTCAGGGGTTGTTAAGGACAATTACTTACATGACTCACAGTGGTGAGTGTGTATCGCGAACTGCCTTGGGCAGTCAACCCGTAGTCATTGGTATCGATAGGTTCATGTCGATAACTAACATGCCTCATTTTACACTGTGTACGTGCTGGTTATGCGTAACGCTTTCGAACTCTATATGCTATTATCAAACTTGTATGCTCACCTTTACACTATGTGTATTGACTTTTACTTTAACGTATGTGACAGGTGCTTAGGATGCTTATTTGCTTACTTTGCTGTGAAATCGAGGCTAGGAAAGACCTAGGTCAACAATAAACAATTGTCTGTAATGAAAATCTGAGTTGTCGGAACAGAACAATTTGACTAGATCTTTTCTGTAATATTTGTATTATCATTTATGACATGGTTTGGGGCGTGTTGCTTTAAATATTTGGTAAATATAGTTGTTATGGAAACTTCTGGACAATCTGTTTCGCTCAGTGTCACGCCCCGATGTTTCCGCCATCAGTTGGGGTGTGACAACCGGGCCCACAGGTAATACGTGGAAATATCGGGGTGTGACAGGTTGGTATCAGAGCCAACATTGAGTGAATTAAACACTAGCCTTTTGTGTTTAATCTCAATGACACAGTTTGCACATTCCTTGACTTCAGAGTCTAGGCAAATGACTTAGGAACTAATCCTAATCTTATTATTTTTTTTGTTGTTTCCCTTGTTTGTTTTGACAGGTACAAAAGAAAATGCCGCCACGATTCAGAGGACGAGGTGGACGAGGCAAGGCGCCAATCACTGCTCCAAATGACCATGAGGCTGGGCCTTCCCATCGGCGAACTCCCTCAGCAACTTTAAGCTCAAGTCCCCACGAAGATTAGAGGACTGACCAGGAGCCGGCGAGGGGTCCAGTCTCTCTCAGTTCCTCGCCTTCATACCACGACTCATTCGGGCTCCACCAGAACAACGAGTCCGACCACTCACACCACTCCTTCATCCCGTTGCAGCGATCGGGATCACATCGGGCATTCCAGGACCCAACCCCGTACTTTCAGAGCAGGTTCAATCCTATGAACCAAATTCAAGAACCCGAGGGTCCAAACCCTTTGGGGCCAGACGACCACTATCCTGAGATGCAGGATATGGATATGGATGAAGATCCGGATCCGGAGATGCCAACTGGGATGCCGACACATCCCATCGAGATTTCAGACGGGTTATCTTTTCATGGTTCGCCATACAGGGGCCCAGACAGTTTCTAAGAAAGGTGGGCCACTTACCACTGGGAGTTTACTCCCCCTTTCAACCCACCTCAGCAGCAGCAGCAGGATCCCTCTGAGGATTCACGTTTTCAGGCGGTTACACCACCGCCACCGCCGCCGCCAGAGCAGCAGCCGCCTCCAGAACCACCAAGGCGAAGGAGATCAGGTGCATGGATGTCCGTGCGAGGGGGTTTCCACTTCAGCACCCCTCAACACTCCAGTGGCAGTCACTACCCGCCACTGTATGAAGACCCGCAGATGGGTGGGCCTTCAAACCCCGTTTCAGAAGTCGACTCAACTCCGGTCGCACCACCACCAATGGGTTATGATAACCTAATTCCTTCAAACGCCGGTGCAGTGGCGTATAACCCTTTAGAGCAGCCAGCTTACCCGGGGTACAATTATTACAATGCCCCTGCCGTCGACCCGTATCTTGGAGCGGCCAACTACAATGCTCTTCACCCTGAAGGGCCCTATGCAGCTTTGTACCAATCTGGGTACCAAGCATATGGGTATCAATACCCGCCACCTCCTCAACCTCCGCAGCAGCAGCCGCCGCAGCCGCCACTGATTCAGCCACCGCAGCAACAGGAAATCCTTCAGAGGTTGAACCAGGTGGAACGGGAGGTGCAAGAGGAGCATAGAAGCCGCCGGGGTCTGCTTAAGGGTTTGGCGAATCTGGTCAAGGGGAAGAAGAAAAGGGATTTTTGAAGATTCCTTATTTATTTGTGTTGTAATTTTTATTTTCAATTAAGTCCCTGTGTGGACATTTATTTATGTATTTGGTCCCTGCGTGGACTTGTCTTTCTATCTTTGGTCCCTGCGTGGACCTGTCTTTCTTGTTTAGCCCTTGCATGGGCAAGTTATTTATGTAAAAGTCCCGTTTAGGGCACCTATGTACTTCTTTTCATTTATTTATGGAATGTTTTAATTGAAATTTTATTTGTCATTATATGTATGAATATAATATATGAAATGATAAATTACACTTTTCGTCCTTTATGTTTGTAGCTAGTTGCAATGGATGACCTTTACCTTTAATAATTACAGCCACAGTCCTTTATTTTGAAAACATGTTACATCTTTCGTCCTTTAGCACTAACCAAGTTAAAATTTTAAGTTAAGTCTATTCGCATGAGGGTAGTTTTGTAATTGTACCTATTTACTTAAAAAATATATTTAGAAAAAAAAAAGAAAAAACAAGAAAATATATAAACCAAACACTCACACATTCACACACTCAACTCTCTCTCTCTCTCTCTAAAACCCACCCCTGTAACCTAATCTCCTCACCACCATCGCACCTGTCGCCGCCGACCACCACCTAAACGCCTCGCCACCGATCATCATCAGCACAAACCATAACCACCTATACTTATTAATCTAGACATCATTTCGTTTACGAACCGGAGGATGATAAAACTCATACATCAGTTTTATCGTCACACATAATCGCATCTAACTGGAGTATCGTGTGCTTCTGGTGGTCGGTAGAGTCGGAAGATGCGGTGGTGTTTCGATTATGATGGAAACGTCCAAATCTCTAAACTCCCTCTCTTTGATGGAGGTTTAGACCTAAACCTGCCTCAGATCTGAGATGTATGAGTCAATTGAAAGGTATTTGTATTTGTATGAGTACCCAATTCAGCTTTTGGATGAAACTCAATTTTGATGGGTTTTGATAATTTTGTTAAATTGATTTGGGAATTGTTACTTTTGGTCGATCTGTACAAATTCTGATTAGGGTTTGCTGTTGAGTTTGAATTGAGGGTAGTCTTTTTTTTTTTTTTTTGATTGTTAATCAACCCTTTATGAAAGATTTTTTTAATTTGTAATGGTTTATTTTTCTACATTTTGATAACGTCTGTGAAATATAATGTGTACTCTTTAATATTTGTTCTGTTGTAGATGAAAAGCCTACTTTTGATTGGGGTTTTATTCAAAGTAGTTGATCTGTTCTGTTGTAGATCAAAAACCTACTTTTGATTGGGGTTTTATTCAAAGTAGTTGATCTAACTGCTCTTTTTGGTAGTGTGGTGGTTAGCGAGAGAAAGTTCAGTGTGGGTAATGGTAACATAGTAGTGGTTTCAGGTGGTGGTGGGTGGTTGATGGTGGCGGTGGTGGGTGTTAGAGAGAGAAAGAGAGGAGTAAGAGAGAAAGGGTGGACTGAAGAGAGGAATAGGGTTGGAGGTCTTTTAAAAGCTTTTATCTTTTTGTTTTATTGAATTAGATTAGGAAAAGACTATAATACCCTCATGTGCAATGCACATGTCACATTTAACTTAAAATTTTAACTTGGTTAGTGCTAAAGGACGAAAGATGTAACAGGTTTTCAAAATAAAGGACTGTGGCTGTAATTATTAAAGGTAAAGGTCATCCATTGCAACTAGCTACAAACATAAAGGACGAAAAGTGTAATTTATCCTATATGAAATAAATAAAAAATATCATTCTTTTTTAATTTATATGCCAATATATATTGAAAGAAAATCTTAAAGGTATAACCTAGCCTATATGTCATTTTTAGACGTGGCCCAGATGGTAAAACCTTTCCAAGATTCAAATCCTTGTTAACATCTGAGAACATGTTAGCACTCCTGACAATTGTGATTCGATAAAATCACACAAGTCATCCTTAAATTGGATTCTTCCAATTTGTTTCCTCTATTTAATTAAAACATCCATTAGTGATGAAGTCCCTATGGGCCATAATGATTGTCAAATAAGACAAAAGACAGTTGTAGTCTACGACTCCCTGTCTAGAAAAGGTAATAAACTATGTTCAAACCTTAGAGCCCCGATCTTACGAGATCAAAGCTTATAAGTTGAAACGTCCTTGTGACTAGGCCTTTTGTGCCACTCATCTTTAATAAGTTTTAACTAGGGATAAATTGTAATAAAGACCCTAAATGAATATAACTAAATAAAATAACCAATATGGTTTATATTTACCATGGTTAATGAATTGTCATAATGACAATACCATAATAAGACTTCTGAATGAATTATTGGCATCATTTTTATTGTAGTAATCAAGCTACATGGCTGAATTAGAAGAAGTTAACAGTCACCCTCGAGAGAATAATGATACCACCAGGATTAATGTAGCTGGGGCAGATCTGCAGGCCATGATTGATAATGCTGTCACCCGAGCTATGGACAGACAGTTCAGGGAATTTAGTGGTACTCGTAGCAAGACCCTATCAGTAGCTCATTCAAAGCTACCATCTAAGTCACATGCATCGCACAGAGACGACTCCCATCACTCATCAAATCAAAGGAGTGTCCCGTCTAAGAAGATTATGCTCAGTCAAGAGCCACGTGTTAAGACATGTTCTTATAAGTATTTTGTCTCCTGCAAGCCCAGGGACTTTACAGGGGAGAAAGGAGCCATTGATTGCATGACATGGCTCGATGAGATGGATACAGTGGTTGATATTAGTGGCTGTGCTGAACAGGACATTGTGAAGTTTGTTTCACAATCTTTTAAAGGAGAAGCTTTAGCTTGGTGGAGGTCCCTAATCCAAGCTACAAGAAAGATCCCACTTTACAACATGTCTTGGGATCAGTTTGTTGCATTGATCAAAGATAATTTTTGTCCTCAGCATGAGGTGGAAATGATTGAAACTGACTTCTTGACCTTGGTCATGAAGAACTTGGATTTCCAGACATACCTCACCAGTTTCAACACCATGTCTCGATTGGTTCCTTACTTGATCACACCAGAACCAAAACGTATAGCTCGTTTCATTGGAGGTCTGGCTCCAGAAATTAAAGCAAGCGTGAAAGCATCTAGACCTACCACATTCAGGTCAGTGGTTGATTTGTCGTTATCTCTTACTCTCGATGCGGTCAGGCAGAGATCGCTTCAGAATTCCGATGAAGGAAAAAGGAAACGTGAGGAGGAGAACTCACACCGATCTGATAAGAAACATAAGGGGAACTCTGATCACAAGAAGAGTTCGGGATTTAAAAAGGATGACCAGCAGTCGGGTGAGAAACCCAAATGTAAGACCTGCCAGAAACGTCATTTTGGGAAATGCAGGTTTGAATCGAAACTGCAGTCACAGTCAAAGCCTATTATGTGTGGGATCTGCAAGTCCAAGGAGCATAAGTCATTGGATTGCAAAAAGATGAAGGACGCAACCTGTTACGGTTGCAATGAGAAGGGGCACATTAAGACCAATTGCCCCAAGTTTGCAAAGAAGCCTGAAGAAGCTAAGAAGACCAATGCAATGGTCTTTCAGATGAATGCTCAGGAGGCCATTCAGAATGACAACGTGATAACAGGTACCTTTCTTATCAATGATGTTTATGCTAGAGTATTGTTTGATTCGGGTGCAGACAAGTCTTTTGTGGATAATAAATTTGTAAGTTATTAAATCTTCCTGTTAAAACTCTAAGCATAAAGTATGAGGTAGAATTAGCCGATGGTACTATAGAGACCGCTTCAACAGTTCTAGATGGATGTTTTATATCCATTAGGAATCACTCTTTTCCTCTCTCTTTGCTTCCGTTAAAACTAGCTGGTTTCGACATAGTGATAGGCATGGATTGGTTATCTCATAACCAAGCTCAGATCATTTGTGACAAGAAACAAGTGGTGATCAAGACTCCCTATGGTGAGCCACTTACAATACAAGGAGATACACAGTACAGGTTACCTAAGCAAGTGTCCATGCTTAAGGCGTCGAGGTGTATGAAGAAAGGTTGTGTCATTTATATGGCACAGGTAACCATTGATGAACCAAAGCCCAAGATTGAAGATATCCCCGTTATTTCTGAATATCCAGACGTCTTTCCTGAAGAACTACCTGGTTTACCCCCAGATAGGCAAGTGGAGTTCAGAATCGATATTATTCCTGGAGCAGCACCAATTGCAAGAGCACCTTATCGGTTGGCTCCAACTGAGATGAAAGAGTTGAGGACTCAGTTAGATGATTTGTTGGCAAAGGGTTTTATTCGACCTAGCTCGTCCCCTTGGGGAGCTCCGATCCTCTTTGTGAAAAAGAAGGATGGCTCGATGCGTCTATGCATCGATTATCACGAGCTGAATAAAGTGACGATCAAGAACAGATATCTGCTACCTAGGATTGATGATCTATTCGATCAGCTTCAAGGAGCAAGTTGTTTTTCCAAGATTGATTTAAGGTCAGGTTACCATCAACTGAAGGTCAGAGATGAAGATGTGCATAAGACTGCATTCAGAACTCGTTATGGTCACTACGAGTTCCTGGTGATGCCTTTCGGGCTCACTAATGCACCTGCAGCGTTCATGGATCTCACGAATCGCATTTGCAAGCCATACTTGGACAAGTTTGTTATTGTCTTCATTGATGACATTCTTATTTACTCAAAGAGTCAAGCCGATCATGAAAGACATCTTCAGTGTATCCTTAAACTTCTACAGGAATAGAAACTCTACGCCAAATTTTTAAAATGTGAATTTTGGCTTCGAGAAGTCCAATTTCTTGGACATGTGGTGAGCGAGCATGGTATCCAGGTGGATCCCGCTAAGATTGAAGAAATTATGAATTGGCAAGAGCCTAAGACTCCTACAGAGATACGCAGCTTTTTGGGTCTAGCAGGATACTATAGACGCTTCATTGAAAATTTCTCAAGGATTGCTGCACCTCTGACATCACTGACCTGCAAGAATATCAAGTTTGACTGGGGTCCCAAGCAGCAAGAATCCTTTGATATCCTTAAACAGAAGTTAAGCAATGCACCTGTATTGACATTGCCAGAAGGTATTGAAGAATTTGTGGTTTATTGCGATGCATCGCACACAGGTATGGGATGTGTGCTTATGCAGAAGGGCAAAGTTATTGCATATGCTTCCCGACAACTAAAGGTGCACGAGAAGAATTACACCACCCACGATTTGGAGTTGGCTGCCGTTGTATTTGCACTGAAGCTTTGGAGGCATTACCTTTATGGGACTAAGTACGTGATCTATTCTGATCATAAGAGCCTTCAGCACCTGTTTAACCAGAAGGATCTTAACATGAGACAGCGCCAATGGATGGAGACGCTGAATGATTATGATTGTGAAATTCGATATCATCCAGGCAAGGCGAATGTAGTCGCCGATGCTTTGAGCAGGAAAGAAAGGGTTAAGCCTATTAGAATCAATGCCAAGAGCATTGAACTGAAAAACAGTTTGAATGAAAGATTGTTAGTCGCTCAAAAGGAAGTTGTGTTAGAAGCTAACTATCCAAATGAGAAGCTGGGCGTAACTGCTGAACAGTTATCGTATGGAAAAGATGGAATTCTAAGATTGAATGGACGAATATGGGTTCCAATCTATGGAGGACTTAGGGATGTAATTCTTCAAGATGCCCATCGCTCCAAATATTCTGTTCATCCTGGCAGTGATAAGATGTACCAGGATTTAAAGGCAAACTATTGGTGGATAGGTTTGAAGAAATCTATAGCCACTCATGTGGCTAAACGTTTGACGTGCGCACAAGTTAAAGCAGAGCATAAGAAGCCGTTGGGTTTGCTTCAACAGCCTGAACTTCGCACCTGGAAATGGGAAATGGTAACCATGGATTTTATCACAAAGTTACCAAAGACAAAGCATGGAAATGATACTATTTGGGTTATAGTCGATAGTTTGACCAAGCCAACCCACTTCTTGCCAATTAAATAAACTCACAGCTCCGACAAGCTAGCTCAGCTATACGAGGATGAGATTGTATCTCTCAACGGAGTGCTAGTATCTATTATCTCTGATAGGGATACAAGATACACATCACATTTTTGGAAAAGCTTTCAGCAATCTTTAGGCACTCGATTAAATTTCAGCACTGCATATCATCCTCAAACGGATGGGCAAAGCAAACGTACGATTCAAGCGCTTGAGGATATGCTACGAGCTTGTGTTATTGATTTAGGAGGAAGTTGGGATGATCATCTTCCGTTGATTGAATTTTCGTATAATAATAGCTATCATTCGAGTATTCAAGCAGCACCTTTCGAAGCTTTGTACGGAAGAAAGTGTAGGACGCCAGTTTGTTGGGTGGAAGTTGGAGATGTCAAACTATCAGGAACCGATATAGTCCTGGAGAAGATAAATAAGATTGTTCAGATCCGTGATCGTCTCAAGGCAGCCAGGGATAGGCAGAAAAGCTACGCGGATAAAAGGCGTAAACCTCTGAAATTCGAGGTAGGCGACAAAGTATTACTCAAGGTGTCACCCTGAAAAGGGGTGATGCGTTTTGGCAAAAAGGGCAAGCTAAGCCCTAGATACATAGGACCATTCGAGATCATCGAATGTGTCGGGACTGTAGCTTACAAGTTAAATCTACCAGAAGAGCTTAGTGGAATACATAATTTATTTCACATCTGCAATTTAAAGAAATGTCTAGCCGATGAGTCGCTAGCAATGTCGCATAAGGATGTGCAGATAGATGAAAGCTTGAAGTTCGTTGAAAAACCTTTGTCGATCGAGGATCGACAGGTTAAGAAGCTTCGAAAGAAGCATGTGCCGATTGTAAAGGTGAAATGGGATGCCCGTAGAGGACCAGAATACACGTGGGAGGTTGAATCCACAATGAAACAGAAGTACCCTCATTTATTTCAGTAAATCTCGAGGTCTAGATTTCTTTTAAGGGGTGAGGATGTAACACCTCGTAAAATCACGACCAATATAATGAAGACACGTGTCATGGACTTTAAACATGTAAGGAATTGATTCCGTGGGACTAAAATTGTCAAACAATGTAAATATGTAAGTAAAAGGATCCAAACTGTCAACACACCATTTTTGTGCCTCTGATTGACCTTACACGACATTCGTATTCTTTAATGAATAATTTTTCGAGCATTGGAAGCCATTTATACTTAAATTAAGGATCTTACGAAGCATAGGGGTTAAAAGTGTCAACATGTTAAAATGTTACCTCTGAGTGACCTTTAAACAGTCCCAAAAGCATTGTAATAATTATATATTTTGCTCTCAAGAATATTAGATATTAATTTTGTGGAGTTTCGATGAAAACAAGACTTTTCGGGTGATCGCACAACTAACCGGGAGCCTAACGGAGTTAAATAATAACCCAAGGTCCTTAAAAGTTAACTATGGGGGTCATAAGTGTAATAAATGAAAGATATTTAAACTTATTTTGGACCAGGGACTGAAATTGCAAAACTTACAAACTTTTAACCGGATCTCCCCATTGTCGCGGGCCGCGTAAGCCAAGACCTATTCTTACGCGGGCCGCGTAAAAGTGCCAGATGCAGAAAGAAAAGGACAGCTGCAAGTTCAGCTAGTTCCACCGCCTTTGCATGCCTCAAATCAATACCAGGGACTGTGCCAACAGTTTTTCATGCACTAGGGACACCTGGTAACATCAGGGATCAATGTAGGGACATATGGAATGATCATGTGAACTAGAAATCCCTATATAAAGCACTTGTTCTTCACTTGTTCTATTGCACATTTCAAATTCACTTCAAATCACTTTCTCTGGAGCTTCCTAGAGTTCAAGAGAGCTTTCTTCTATTCTAATCTCGTGCTAAGAGTTCTTGTAAGCAATCTTAGCCTCTCTAGTTTAAGTTTTATTAGCTTAATGACCAAAAGTCAAAGCTATCGTAATTAAGCTTTGACTTAGTGATTAATCACTAATGGTCCAGCCATTATTCTAATTGAAAGTGGCTATGAGTTGGTAAATATGTAGGTAATAAACCCTTAAAAGGGCACCTACTGATTATCACTCTAACTTGGTCAATTGTCGGGTCAAACTTATTAATAAAAAGTCAACAGAATCAATTTTTGCAAATAAATTCATAACTAACAATGGAGAGGTTATGGAACATGTTTTAACATTAAAATAACTTGGTAAATAATATAAGAACATTTCTAGGCATGTTCAACCCGACAATTCCGAGTTTAGACTCGGTTCGGAACCGAAAGTCGCAAAAGTAGACTTTTGCTTTGACTTTCAGTTCTGACCCGATTTAACTTAGTTTAGATATGCCTTAGGGTTCCTTTAGGACCATATTATAGGTTAGTATAACCCTCTAAGGTTATACAACTTGGTTCCGTAGAAATCCTAGTTCATTGCATGTTTCCGTTAAATGCTTAAAAGTTGACCATTATGCCCTTTTGATATTAAAACGAGATTTTTGAAAATGTGAGAAGACAAAAACCTTTATTACTGATATTTAAGTATGTCCTAAAAATTTGACATCAGTTTATGGTCTAAATTAAGAGTTATGCTCGATATCGTAAATTGAAGGCTTTTTATTAATTAAACGGTATTTTTAGCATAAAACCTATTTAAACCCAAATTTTGACACCAAACTTGCCACCTACTATTAAGATATAATATTTAGGAATTTTTGGAAATTTTTGTTAAATTTAAACTGATCATAACATAGGGTTCTTGCATAGACTCGGTAATTGACGATTATGCCCTTTTTGCTAATAAAATGAGTTTTACACATCCTTTACATATCAAACCTTTTGCTACTGATTTTATACATCAAATAAATTATTTTAAACAGTAGAGGCTGGTCAAAATCTCAGATTTCCTTAAATAACCCGAATATCGTCAAATACCGACTTTTATGCGATTTAGGCGCATAGTATGGTTTAAAACCATATTTAGCACCTAAGACTTGTTACCTACTGATGTTATAAATAAATTGTTATACTTAAACTGTAAGTAAAATTTTTGAACTCAAATTACCAAATTTGGCCCTTTTAACACATGTGAAATGACCAAAATGCCCCTTCGGTGCATAGTTTGGCCATAAATGATAAATTTCACATATATATAATATCTTACTGATATAACCCATTAAAATAAGTATTTTTACTGATTATTTTAGAGCATAAACTCAGATTACTATTTAACCTCTTTTATAAGCTTTAAAATGACCAAAATACCCTTACGGGGCTTAATTTGGTTTTAAATTCGTTTTGGGCATTGATGTGCGTGAAGTGTGTTATGGTTTTAATGTTTATTTTAAGCCCTTTTACACTTTTTTAGCCAAGTTTTAAATTTATAAAACACGATATTTACTAACACTAAACACACATATGGGCAAGTGCACCCATCGTGAGCGTAGTATAGTGTTGGTAAGATACCGAGGTCGTCCAAGGACACAAGAGCTTTTAGTACCGGTTTATCCTCAACGTCTAATCAAATCAAAAAGTTAGAAAAGGGTTTTAAACTAGAAAAATAAAAACTAACTAAAATGCTGAAAATAAAATAAAAAGAAAAAACAGATAGACAAGATGAATCACTTGGCTCCGACTCGTGTTTAGTGTAACCTTTGATTATTTCCGCACTTTTTCACTATTTAAGAGATTATCTTAGTTATTGTAGTAGGCCCCTCTTTTAAAGGTGACGTTACCCTCAACCCAGTAGTTTGAGTCAGCAAGGATACAATCCTAAAGGGTCAGATTATTGAAAGATAATTAATTAAGTTATTAATGCATATTGTGGTAGGCCTCTCTTTTGAAGGTGACGTTACCCTCGGCTAAGTAGTCTGAGTCAGCAGGGATACAGTCCTAAATAGCCGGGTTAAAGTATTAATAGTACTTTAACTTATGAGGGGATCAAAGAGTTTGGACCCCAGCCATCCAATACCGTTAAGTATTGAAGGAGGTCCTACTAAATTTGACCCAGATCCTTTGCAGGATCTATACACTGAACAATGGCAAGACTCTTACCAAACCGTTCCCTTAACCCCCGACCAGGTAGCCAACATACCTCCATATAGACCGTGGAGATATGAATGGTGAAAATCTTTTATTTTATATAGACAGCAAAATAATGCCAAGACACCACGGACAAACGATAAGGAAGAATCACCTTCAACAAAAGAAACTAGTTATTAAAGTCATTAATACATAACCAATTAAAAAGTGCGAAAAGATTAAAAATAAAAAGTATTACACTAGACACTTTGTCTTCACCAAGTGATGTAAGAGACTTAGGCAAAGATGGCCTTGATTGTCAAGAACTCTTACGATCAATCTTGGATCCCGAGACGACTCACACACTCTATGATGGACAATGGATGATGGTGGTGGATGATGGTGTTATGGTGGTGGTGGGTGAAGTGTGAGAGAGGTGGTGTGCCAAGGGATGGTTTGAGCTTGAGCCAAGCACTCCTATTTATAGGCTGAACATAAGCTCGGGCACGGCCCCGTGTCCAGTGGGCACGGCCCCGTGTCCACATCCTTCTCTGTCTTCATTAATTGCTCTTGTCTTTATTAGTTGACCACGGCCCCGTGTCCGCTGGGCACGACCCCGTGTGCAGAAGCATATCTGTACTATCAAGATTTGCCTGGATTCTGCGAATCTTATAGTTGACCACGACCCCGTGTCCGCTAAGCACGGCCCCGTGGTGGGCGATGGAAGCTTCTACAACTTTGTCTTTTATGCTGACACTTGGGCACGCCCCCGTACTCACTGAGCACGGGGCGTGTTCAGCCTCCTGTTTTCTTGTTTTGCTTGGGAAGCTGCTTTTGGGGAGGTCGGGCATGCCACGTTTATTCCTTTTCTTGTATTTATGTTAGATTTAGCTGCCTTTTTGCTTCTTTTGTTAATTTGAGCTCATTTAATCCTGAAAATACAAAAGGAAGACAAAAACACACTTTTTCCAATATTAGTACTAAAAAAGGGTTAGTTTTATACCACAATTGATGTAATTTATATGTTGCATTTTGCACACATTAGGCATAATGGAAGGTATCCTACTGATATCACAACATATTTTGAGCATATTAACTTGTGAAACCTGTATATGACTCTTTTGGTTACCCGTTATGCATATTAGCGTTCGGTACGGTTTATATAACTAGTTTGCATAAATTAACCGAAACGGGTCAAACCTTATCATTTTCACTTCAAAATCCAGAATGTATTTAGTATACCCATTTTATACAAGTCTTCATACTTGTCGGGTCTAAATCACATTCTAATCCGGTCCTCGCTTAATCGTGCGTTTTGAACCGTAAACTTTTCATTAAAACTAACCGGTCTAAGTTTAAACTTAAGTAAAACCCGTTAGGAATCTAATAGGTTATTAAAACCTTCGTTCCAGATCTAGGAGCCCAGTAAAAGATATTTGCACTTGCTGATTGTTATACGGCTGGGATTAAATATATTTTGCTCATGTAAATACTTTTAACTTATTTTCCGTTATACGGGCTTGGGATACGGTATTATAATAATACCGCTTGGTCGGGTATGTAGTTATTTAAATCGGATTGTGATTAATACATTTACATAACCCGTTTTAATCTGTTTTGTTTGATGCAATGCCTTTGGGGGGTTAATGACCATGTCTTGGATATCCTCCGCTCATTTATTAGAAATGGCCACGGCTTAAGCACGGGGTGTAGGCATACACCTGACAGTTGCGTATATATAAACGGTATCTCACTGTCTTGTGGGCATATACTTGTGGCGTGTCAATTAATCTAATTCGGCTCTTCTAACCGGTCCCGAATGGACGACAAACATGTAAAACAGTATACAAGATTATCTTAAATAATTGTCCCAAGTTATAGAAAAAGTTTGTGCCTTGTGCATTCAAATCAATTTTATAAACACTTTTCAAAAAGAGTCGATTAATTGTATTTACCAGTGTAAACTGACGTATTTTCAAAAGTTTAAGTGCAGGTACTAAGCGTAATGGGCTGGAACTCCTGAGTGATTAAATAAAGAGTCTTACAAGCTTTATCACTTTAAGACTGTTGAACATTTTCTCTTTTATTTGATCCGCTTATGGATCCATCTTACAATCCGTTTTGTAATATTTTATGTTACTTTAAAACTCGGTTTGTATAAATGACTTTTAGACTTACGCTGTGCATTTAAACTGTGAATATTGACTATGATGATATCAACTACGTCACGATACTCCCCACCGGTAATACGTGGAAATATCGGGGTGTGACATGTATGTCAAAAGATGAATAAAAATTAGTGAAATTCTACATGCTAATTAGATTAATGTTGATGATATACCGATGAATAGATGATTTAGAACAATATGTATATGGTTAGGGTGGCAAATTGTGAAGTTGGGAATGCTTATGTTAATCAATGGATAAACTATGGAAAAATATACTTTAAGAACTTGTACTTTATGCTTTGTAATTAGTATGCACGCCATGTGTTCGATGAAATGCTTGAGTTGAATTGGTTATGTATGAACATGAGAAATTGAAGTATTGATGATCTAATGATGGTATGAAAAATAAATGCGAGTAATGAACGTTATGGTAAATGATGTAAATGTGCGTAAGTGATGTATAACGCAAAAGCTAAACGCGTATGTAATGCACCTTATAGGGTCGAAGAAAGGAGGGGAATCAAACCAAGCAAAGGCAATAGGAGCGCACGAATCCGGTAAGTTCATATGAACTTCGCTCATGTAGAATGTAGATTTTGTGTTAGTTCTCATGTAAATAATTGTTCGATGTTTTATGCGGAAATTTATAGTAAAATGTCTTAATGCGATTTGTTAGTAGAAAAAGGGAAAAGTCTATTGACGACCCGTATAAATGGGTCTAAAGTATGAGAATGAGTTGTTCTTGGTGATGTATTGACCCGTAGTTAAACGGGTCAAGTAAGATGAATTTGTTATGAAGTTAAGATAGCTAGCGATGACTTTTTATAAGTCGAACTAGTGAAGTATGGAAAATTGAAAAGTAAGAATAAGTATGATCCGTGAGAACGGGTCGAATAAAATAGGATGATTGATGATGATGGAAACTAAGATGGTGCTATATCCATTAAACGGAATTGTCATATGAGAAATTTGAATGAAAAGATGCAAAAATATAATGACCCGGTAACGGGTCAAATAATGATGAAAAGCAAATTGTATTAGTAATATGTTTTAACCGAACTAACTTGTAAGTTTGTGTTATGGATGTAGGTGAATCTCACTCTTGATAATGGCGAGCTTGGATCGAACACACCACATCGCCCTTTATGCGCTTCCGATTTAAGTCGTCTTTGTAAATGGGTCAAAATGCTTTCATAATGTAAATGTTAAGTTTATGTCTAGGATGTTTCGTAAGTAAGTTAGGATTTTAAATCTTATTTTGGTAGTTCGTACAAAACACTTTTGATGGAATCATGTATGGTTACAACTTTTATGTCTTTTGAAACGTGTCGTAGAATTTAGTTTGAATAATGATTGTTAAAAGCAGGGAATTGCTTATAGTACGAACGGGTCATGCCCAATTTTTGTTAAAATTAGTATGTGGTTACTATTATTTTCGAATGTGAAAAAGTGGGCGTTACAATACTAACATTCCAATTCCATCAAAATTTCATTTCATTTCGTGAAACGAACACTACCTAACATTCCATCATCTAAATTACGTATTTGATGGTATGAAATTTGGAGTGATTTCTTTTAAATGGTTTAATTGGAATTCAATTAGTTTTTAAAAGAGTATGTGGCAACTGTTACAAACCTTTAACACCACCCATATGAAAGTTTCAAAATATATTAGAGTAAGAGTAAACTTAGTACTAAGTTGCGTAAATTAAATCAAGAGTTAATTGCCAAAATAGTCCCTGTGGTTTGGGCTGTTTTGCCAGTATAGTCCAAAGGTTTCATTTTTAACATCTGGATCCAAAAAGGTTTCATCGTTGCCATTTTGGTCCAACTGACTTAACTCCATCCATATGTGTTAAATTTGCCAAGGGCATTTTAGTCATTTCATAAATATAAAAATAATCATGCCCTACCCCACCCCACCCCAACACCTCACTCTCTCTCTCTCCCTCTCTCTCTCTCTCTCTCTCTACACACCTGCAACATCTACAACGATGTTGAACATCAACACCACCAACAACAAGACATACTCAGCTCCATTGTTTCCTGCAACTATCTCCCTAACAACCTCCACAAACGCCCACTTAAATTACCCCCAGTTTCTTCCAAACATCCCCACAATGCAAACCCACCAAGCCCATCTCTCAATTCCTCCAAAATTGCTCAAAGTTCTGGTCTAGTTACTATTCAGGGTCTCAAAGCAGGTTTTTGCAACTGTCAGGGACGGTGGTGGCTTGTGATGGCCTTGCGGTAGTAGTGGTGGTGGTGTACAGTTGAGACGGTGAAGGTGGGGGATTTTAACAAAGATTAAGCAATGGTCAGATCTGTTACGGTGGTGATTGGGGTTTAGAGACAAAGACGGGTTAAATATGCAGCGACGGTGGTGAACCTTCATGCTCATATCGTGTTTCCGGCGACTATACGTGCATTCCAGCTACCAGCAACTCATTACCGATGACCCTCCTACACTCCAAACCAACCAGGCGAACACCATAAGCCTCCTCTGCTCTCGGTATTCCAGCCCGACCTACCGAAACGAGAAACAATCACCACCGTCGCACACCATTTTTTCCGGCAACCAGAAGCCCGATCGGAAAACCAACATTTCACACCAGATTTCGCCAACTGAGTCCACCACTGATCACCTCCGACCTCCAGCTACCTTGTGTGCCCACTTGAACCTGAGAAACACATCTACCACCGCCGCACCATGTTTTCCGGTGACACCTTCGCAACCAGAATACTTTACGACCAGAGGTAACCTAAATAAAACTAACTAATCTTATTAATCTTGATTTCAGGTTCGATCCTAATCCACAACAGTTTTTGTTTCCTTTTTTAGTCTTTAATAAAATTCAGAATACATGAAATGACAAAAATACCCCTTGACTAACTGAGGAGCATGGATGGAGTTAAGTCAGTTGGACCAAAATGGCAACGATGAAACCTTTTTGGATCCAGATGTTAAAAATGAAACCTTTGGACTATACTGGCAAAACAGCCCAAACCACAGGGACTATTTTGGCAATTAACTCTTAAATCAAATAACAATTAAGAATTCTTTTAAATGGGTTTTTTTTTCTTCTTCTTCTTCTTACTTTTTTTTTACCTTTTTAATATTCAACTTATATAAACAATTTTTAATAATTATTAAAATTACAGGATTTGATACCATTTGCTCATCAATATTCTAAATATCCAAATTAATTTTACATACTACAATTCATTTATTACAGAAAAAGACAAAAAAAAAAGCAAAAGAAGTTGTTGTGTATATAAAACCACATTTAAACGAAATACAATTTACTTACAAGTGTATGAAAAGCAATCTAAACGGTGCAATTACTTGCGTTGCTACGTGCCATGAGCTCAAAGGTGATATTAGGGATGCGCTCGGTACAAACCGATACCGAAAATACCGATACTGAAAATCCCCAAAAGTGGGTACCGATACCGGTACCGAATATACCTGGTACGGTACGGTACGGTTTGGTACCAGTATTTGAGGGTAAAAACCGATACCATACCGGATCGGTATCGAAAATGTCAAAAGTCGGTACAAAAAATGTACCCGGTTTGGTAAATTCGATACCGGTACTGGTACCCATTACTATTTGCTCATCTCTAGATGATGTTACTATTCATTGGGTTTTATTTTTAAGAAACGGGATCAGGAGAAAACGCTCAAAAGTGTGAGAACGGTGAGAACGCATCCTGGCCCAACACGTGTCACGCGGCATAGAGAAGGGCGGAGGGGCTTTTTTGTCTTTTCAATCTTCTTTTATTTTCCCAACGCGGTATAATATTTTCTGGCGTCTAAGTTTTTTTTGGCGTTAATTGTATTTATTAAACTTTTTGGCGTTGAATTAATTGTTTTTGTGTCACTTATATAATTTTTTGGCGTTATAGCGTTTTCTGGTTAACTTTTTTGGCGTTTGTGGCGTTTTGTATAATAATTCACTACGAGTCTTTAATATTTGCATAAGATTACAATAAGACCAATTTTTTTTTGGCGTTTAGTGAATTTTTTGGCGTTTAATACCCTTTACAAGGTGCTTTGCCAGCACCCGTTCTCCCAGTTTTCATACTACTAGCGTTTTGGTGTTTGTAGTTTTTGGCGTTTTATATAGTAATGTATTTTATTTATAGAGAATTAGATAAAAAAACAACATATAACTTGATATCAAAACAATATAAAATGAAAACAAAAATAATAAAAAATTGCAATCTAATTTTTCTTCCGAATCTTCACTATCATCAGCCTCTTTCTTCTTGAATTTGTTTTTGGCGTTTTGAACCTTTTTTTGAATACTTTAGCTAGATGCCAACTTTCCTACATAAACCCCGTCTTTTTCAGACGAAGCTTCTTAGTGGCATTCTGTGTTTTGGTGTGATATTCTTGTTTGGTGGCATGTCATTGAAGATCAACTCTTGCTTGATGCTATTTATAATAATGGAGTCCAAAATAGCATTTTACCCTTGTGTTGATCCCTTTATTCCATGTCGATATTCATCAAGAACAAAGCTCACATGATGACATATCACTGTCATCAGTCTCTTTTTCTTGAATATTTGTCCACCTCATTCAGCAAAACATTATTGAAATAACCCCCTCAGAAGAAGAATCCATTTCAGTGAAAGCTTTGTCATCTGTGGTTTTTTTAACTAACATTTTTTGGCGTTTTAAAGTGAGTGGTTTCTAGATGATATGACATTTGTGTTTTCTGGGTGTGATCAATTTCATTGTGTATAGACCCCTCTCTTATAGGAGTTTTTTGGCGCGTAGTTTAGACGGGACTTTTTATTGTAATAAATGATAGTAATAAAGTAACTGTCTTTTCAGTTACTGTTTTTGTATTTTCTGTGTTGATCAGCTTTTATCAGTTTTATAGTTTATAGACGTCTCATCTTCTAAGTTTGGCGTTTTTTTAAATGGCGTTATGCAGACCAAGATGACGAAATACAATAACGGAGTAAATAAAATATTAAGCAGAAATTTTTTTTGTTATTTTTGGTGTTTTGTAAGGATTAACCATTTTTAGTATTTTTTTGACGTTTTGCTAATAAAGAGGGAAATATATCATTTAATTATCTTTAAAAAAAAGAAGATTACATAGAAGAAAAAAAGAGGAAAAAAAATTAAAAGCCTTCGTCAGAAGGTACTTTATCCGAAAAGTATCCATCACTTGCATCATCTTCTTCCTCTTCGGAGTCTTCATCTGGATCTTCATCCATGTCATCACCTTCACCTTCATCAGCTTCTTGTTCCTACAGATTCTGAAGCCTCCACTTGAACATGTCTTGCATTAACTCCAATTTTGAGTCTATTTCTGTGTTGGTACAAGTGGCGTTATGCAATTCTTCTATGAAACCCAGACGTTGCTTTGTCATGATATTTTCTAGCCAGTATACTTCCTGCTCTCCGTTCTCGTATGTAACCGTCACCATGTCTGTTTCATCATTAAAACGCCATGATGTCATGACAGGGTCCGGTTTCACATCTGCTTTGATTGGTCTAAATTTCCTGGTTAATGCTTTCATAAGCTTATGTGTTTCATGGAATTCGTTGTCTAGAGCGATGCCAAGGGATAAGATTCCCCTCTGTATCTCTTCTTCCATCTTCAGAATTCACCTGGCCGTCTTAACATACACCCTACTTCTGTTGTCAAAACGGATGACGATCGCCTGATTGCCAGAATGTATCTCCAGGAAACGATTGTTGCCGTTTTTGGCGTTTTGGTTAAGTTGGCGTTTTGGTTAAAGATGTTTTTTTTGCAGAAATGGATAGATTGAAGTGATTATGGAAGCTATGTTTTACCTCGTTTATATAATGATATTTTTGGCGCGTAATTTAGGAGGAAATTTCTTCTATTAAATGTTAATAACTGAAATTCAGTTACTGTGTTGTTTCATCTTCCTGTAATATCCAACGCGTTTTATCACTAATTTTTGGCGTTTTGTTTTTAATTGCGTTTTATTTTTTTTGAATGGCGTTTTATCATTTGATGGCGTTTTGAATATGAGCGGTAAAAGACCCTTTTACCCTTAATGAAGCGCGCCCCACATAATAAAATTGATGTTATTTACGAAAACGCCACCGCGCAATCTAGTCCATGGATTGTTTTGATCGGACGACCCATAAGCGTTCTCACCGTTCTCACACTTTCTACTGTTTTCTCTAGATCCTGACTCTTATTTTTAATATATAGGTAAAGGTAATGGAATTTTCTTTTTATTAGCTTACTAAACTTCTATAAAAAATCAATGAACAGAACACGTGTTTGCTAGAACGAGTGCACTAAAATCGACCGAGCCTCGCGCGTAGCAACGCTACACACACATTAGTTTTTTTCAAGGTTTTAATGCCCACGCTGTAACACGGGGTCTGAATCTATCACTTAATAAATAAATATAAAATTGGACACGTGTTATCACTGTATTTCACCTTAACAATTTTCCTCTCCAAAATCTCTCAACGATCCTTAATAAATAAATATAAAATTGGACACGTGCCCACTAGGACTTTTCCCCGATCTTCCCAAGCTTGATTTTTTTTTTTTTTTTTAATGAAGGATGATGATTGGCTGGAATAGGAGGGTGAAAGGGGTAGTGGTACACCATCCCCTTGATGGGTATGGAGGGAGGGTGGTAATGCGGAAATGATGTGTATGTTAGGAGAAGGTTTCCTACACCCCATAACATAGTTTAAGAATAACAAATCTAATTATGACATAGTAATTAAATTATTTTTATTTACTTTAAATAATAACTATATCTCCAAGATACGCAATAATAAAAGTAATATTAGTAATATACATTATTATATGTATATGTAATACGTGATTTCAGTCAAGTAAAGAATATATATTTTTGTATTACATATTTTTCAGTATTCAACCTATATAATACACCGGCCTGTAACCTAGTATAGCAATATTAGTTAACCCTAAAATTAAACCCCAAATCTTTGGTTTTGTTTATGTTGATTTAATTAATTATTTCGATCGTTTAATTTATTTAAATACACACAACGTCGGATCATGATAGTAACCTTTTTTTACCAAACGCTTCACGCCCTTCCATCACACGCATGGATCGGTAACAAGAGAAGATCACCAACAAGTCATTGAGTAACCGAAATCTGCCTGTGTGGGGCTAGTCCTTGGTAGAAGCGCATCTCTCTCAAAGGGAATGTTTTAGTTCAAAGAAGAAAATGTTTTGTAATTTTTTTTTGAACGGTGACTTTCTTTTTGAGTCATCCAATGTCACACCGCCTAAACGACGGCACTAGTTAAGATTTGCCCAAACTATGTTGTCTTAACTGGGCCCGCGCTGGGTTGGTCAGATTTGGTTACGGTGTTCTCCGGAAACCGTACTGCCTTCACACGAGAAGCCTATGAAAATATTTTGTAATATTTGGTGTAAAATAGAAGATGAGCAACATTTGCTGTTAATAAAAATTAAATCTAAATTCTATTTTGAATCGAACTGCAGTCTTAAGAACCCTAATTCCCAAATTCATCTAAGCTCTAACCTACATGTATAACTCACACCCATAAATTCAATTCCTTTTGTATATACATATACATACATATACACATACACATACCATAACTTATAAACCCTCTATAGCGGCTGTGGTGGTGAAATTTTGGGGATTTTTGCTGACCTAAAAATGCTCGAAAACCCTACTGATTCATCATCCACCGTCAAACGCTATGCTCCACCTAATCAAAGGTATGCGTCTTCGTCTTCTCTTCGTTTACATTGAGTCTTTCGGTTGATTAATTTGGCTGATTTTTTAAATTAACGCTGTTTTTTTTTTAAATTTTTTATGTAGGAATCGGGCTATTGGAAGGAAGAAATCTGGAGGAGGTAAATCTATCTCTGTAAATATGCGATTTGCCTTGAATTTAGTTGCACAAATGTATGGTTAGGGTTTGGAATGTGCGATTTTGGTTGATATTAGGGTTTCGAATGCTCAATCGGTTATTGTGTTAGTTAGCTAGTTAGTTAGGTAGGAAATGTGTTGCTTGTGATTATGTGGAGATTTGGAGACTTAGATTTGATATATAGGGTTTGGAATGGGTGATTTTGCTTAAAATTAGGGTTTCTTTTCAGCTTAATTGATCGGATTTGGTATTTTAAAGGGGGTTGCGGCTCAACTTGTTGCCCGTTTACCTGCCGTTCTATTGTAAATTTTTGGGTTCTTTAAAATTTAATGATAGATTGTTATTGATCGTTGTCGGTTCGGTAGGAAGTATGTTGTTTTATGGAGATTTGGAAACTTCGGTTTGATGTTCATCAGTTCATGTTTTATGATCTGAGTTTTTTTTTTTTTGTTATCTTAGAAGCTTAAGGATTGGTAGACCTGAAACATCTTCTTTCTTGATTGGAGAGATGGTAATCAATCAATAAACTATGAAATATGAATAATGATTATACGTATGATTCTCCAAAAGTCTGTTTTTAGGCAGATGAAATATATGATGAAAGCTGTTTGTTCGATCTTAGAATCTGTGGGTTGTGGGTACGGTGATTCTGTTGGTGCTAGTGTGATCTTGATATGTAGGTACTTCATAGGAGCACAGACCCATAGCAAAAGGTTTACAATTATGACATTATATATGGTAGTGCTGTGTAACTTGGTAGGTTAATACTTCATAAAAAATGGGTCGCTACTACGCATCTAAGCAAGATTCTTTATTTTCTCGAGACTTTAATGCTTGATATGGCTAATAGGATATGAAGCGTGAGCTGCTTTATAGTCTTCGTGTTATGAGAAGTACAAAGGGTATTTTCTTCGTTAATATTAGGTTTTAAGAATTTTTGGTAGTATACAATTTACCGAATCTTAGCCACATCTGTTGGTTTTAACAAGGATAGTTGATATCCATCAAGTGTCTGTTTTTGATTTTCGTAAGTTCTGAGACTATAGGTAGAAATGTCAATTATATTAACTTTTGAATTAGAAAAGTGATATTTATTTTTACCATACAAAGATTCAGAATTAGTTAATACAATGCCAAAATATTTTTTTCGAAGGGTTATATGGAAAAAAAGTTAATTGAGATGACCTTAAAGTTTCTTCATAAGGTGATTGTTCTGTATTTGCAGATAGATTGGAACGGGCAAGTAGTTATGGGAATGACGGAGAAAAAAGTCAAGTTGCTGCTTTAAGAAATGTTCCTATAATGGATCACGCAGATCCATCGCGCTTAATTGGCTTGCAAGGATGCTGCAACAGTGAAGCGTATCAACTTCTGACCAATCGTATGTATCTAATTACTCACTATCTGCCAAGAAAATGTTAAATTTTTTTCTTGTTCGGTAGGTTTTCAGTTTAATTTAATCTAATTTATCCACCCGTTATATCATTATAAACACAGATGGTATTTATTATTGATTTTGTGCTCTATGGTCTTACTGAAGGGTATTTAGACAATTAGGTAGGACTATTTTTGTGTGAGTATATACTAAGTAGTAATATTGCTGCATGCATTTTTTAACGCAGGTTGGGCAGCTGCTATTAATGCATATGAAAATCCTGCAACTGATTTAGCTGGTGAGTGAGGAAAGTCTAAATTTTGATGGACAATTTCCGTCTTTTGTTATCACTTATAACATTAAATTGTTTTTTTTATAAAATTTAATCATCAATAAAAATGTCAAAGAAAAAGAACATGCCATTCTTCGCAAGATTGAAAGGTTTTGGACGAATTCACAAGTTATGATACATTCACTTATGAATAGATCGATCTTACTTTGTTTAATTTTATCAGATCAAATGGGTTAACTTACACATTTTAGCTGCAATGAAAATTGGTCAAGTGGGTTCAAAGGTTCAGAAGACACTAAAGTGTAATAATTTTTAATGCCTACAAGTACAACCCTTAAATCACTTTATGCTAAAAGATGATATTCGTTGCAATAATACAACTGTTGTAATAATATGTAGCACCTTATTATTTATAAAAAGTTAGATGAAAAGTGTTTTGAGGTCAATCTAACCCCTTCTGCACAATAATTTCCCTGTTTTGACCCAGATAACAAAGAAAAATTGGATAAACAGATAGATACTCATCATTCTTCTCCTTTTGGTATTTTACAGAGCGGCCCGTTATGTATTCAGGAAGCACGGCATCAGCATGGGGGCAATTCAGACTGCCTCACCAGGTAAAACGATAAATTGTCCATTTGTTTTCTCTGTTTCATTCTCTAAACACGTTATTTGTTTTGAAACGGTTTCAGATGATTTCCCCAGTAACAGGAGGGCCTTCCGGGCCTCAAATGGATTTCATAAGCGAACTCAGGCAAGCGATGCACAACTCAAATGCCCAACTTTGACAAGTAATTATCAAGTTTGGAACGCAGTTAGAGCTTCTGTTTTGGCTCACTTATCTTTCAGAACATGTTTATCACAACTACTGTTGTATGTGTTCTTAACTTGGATTTGTGCTGTATCTTATGTGGCAGGATTATTTGGTGTTTCTGCTTCTTTTGTGCTTAAATTTTACAATTCTTTATTTTATATTATTATGCGGCTATGCAGTTAATGTAGGTGATATGTTACACTGATATATCGGCTACCGGTCTGTGTAAAATATCGGTACCGATATTATCGGCAATGTTGACCTATATCTGACTGATAAATCACCGATTTTCCCGATGTTAGTGCCTTTCTTCTTAGTTCTACCAATCATCGTCTTTTTCTTATTGTTGCTATTAGTGTTGTAATTATTAATTGTTAAATGTTAGTGTTTTAAGTCTTAATTAGTTCCTACTTGTTATAATTGTTAGTGTTTTGCAAGTTGCAAAAGGTTAATTTGAATGGTAGGAGAGTATACTGAATTGTTAGTGTTAAATTGTTATATATATAAAGTCTGCATGATATTAAAATTACAGATACCTCACCGTGATAATCGATGTTCAAATATCGGTCCTTGACTGATATTCGATTTTTTACCGCATTAACTGCTTAGTTATGTGGGCATATGGATTTTCAACAAGCGAGTTTGAGCTGAGCCATTGTCAACTCAGATTCGAGCCAATAACTCAGGATATATTTGTTATTCTATATCACGTGATGGCTTTCAAAACACGTATTCAAGTGAGTTTGAGCTGAGCCAATGTCAACTCATTTTCAAGCCAATTTTCAAAACACGTATTCAAGCGATTTTGAGCTGAGCCAATGTCAACTCAGATTCAAGCCAACAACAATAACTCCGAATAAAATTTTATTATTCTATATCATATGAACTAATGAAAGCATCAAAGAACTGGTAACTGCTGTGAATAAATGGCATTAGATATGTATACACATTGTGCTTACAGCATCAAGAACCTAAAAAACTTGTACAATGGACAATGATGCTGTATGATTCTCGAGTTCAGATAGTTTCTTGTTAGAAACACGATCATTCTGTCCAAACGGGAATTATTCCTTGAGCAGCTAAACGCTTCTCGACCCAGAAGACGAGTAGTTTTGCGGTGACTTTTCTCTCGTCAACAAGAAACGGTTCTACATTGCTTGCAGTTGACCCGTATGACGATATCGAAAACCCTTTTGGACCTGTTGAAATGGAGATGATTATTTTGTGGTGTTCTTGAATTTGTTAATAAAAGAGGGAAGAACTCACCGGTTACGGTACCATCTGGGAATAATGCCCAGAATGTGTAAGGGATGCCCTTCTTCCGAAATGACCCTTCAAGCTGTACATAAAGGAGAGGCATTATTTGCCTGCCACACGGGGTAAGGAACCAAACACGAATCTACTTGGGCCATTGGGCCCCTTTTGTATTCGTAGTAGTAGTTCGGTTACCTTTCATGACGCGACCCGTTAACACGACATGGCTTGACACGAAGTTAAAAGGGTTCGGCTCACAGTGACACAATTAAAAACGAGTCTAAACAGGTCAACTCGTTTATGACGTGTAACTTATTGTGCCAAATTGGTTAATTCAATAGGTTGCCGCAACATGTTTATAACCCTTTATCAAAGCGACATAGTTTTATAAACAGTTTAATGTATTATGGTTATGGCTCGTAATTTTTGGTAACTTGTACTTTATTGTGTCAATTATATCTTGTTAAATCTTAACAAGTGAAGAATGTTTAGTGAGGCGTGTCAATAATAATGCTAAACGTGTCAGGTCATTCGTGTTATTGAACTACTTTATTGTGTTATATGCGTCGTGTCAACTGTCATGTCATTCGTGATATTAAATGGTTGCACTTGTGTTAACCGCTCATTAGTGTTCAAGAAAATGACAAAAAGTTTAAAGGGTCATGTTTGGTTCAATAGTCGTATTAAATGTGTGATGTCGGACATGACCAGTTTAACACAACACGACACGTTTTACCAACTCTATTGAAAACACTTAATTGTGAGAAAGTATAAGATCTAATTACCTTGTTATCCTCGAAAAATAACTCCAGTTCTTCAATATCTTGTTGTGTTTCAAGAATTGATCGTAGTGACGGAATCACCTCCTCTTCGATCATCTCCGGCAATGCCTTAACAGGCGCTTTTGCCGCAGGCTTCGGCTTTGGTTTTGCCGGAGCAGCATCAGCATCTTCTTTGGCAGCAGCGGCTGGTGGTTCCCCTTCTTTTCCCTCTTTGGTTTCGGCAGCAACTACACTCAACAGTAACAAAATAAACAAAATTCGCATACCAGATCCATAATTTTCAACACTACAGAGATGATTATTGGTGATTATAACTATCAATTGTCATGAAACTAACAGGATTATA
This sequence comes from Helianthus tuberosus, assembly GCA_030545235.1. Lineage (NCBI taxonomy): Eukaryota > Viridiplantae > Streptophyta > Magnoliopsida > Asterales > Asteraceae > Helianthus > Helianthus tuberosus. The sequence goes on from CM060394.1 coordinate 185,737,506, forward strand.
AATCAATTAAAATAAAACCTAACCACAAGTAAGGTTTAGTTCATATTTCTTTCCTGTGTATCAGAGAGAATATATTAGGGTTTAGTGTTGATTAAGTTTCCTTTGTAGTTACGGTCATTCTACTCCTATAAATAGTTGATTAATAATACAAAATACATTACAAATAATACACAATATTATATGTTAATATAAACACAACTTCTTAGCTACAGAAAACTTCTTTAGTTTTGACAATTTCACCACAAAACATTTATATTTTAGTCCCTAAACAAATAGCTTTTTAACAATCTATCTCCTTGGGTTTTCATATTTAAACATATTTGTTTTTCTCCTTTCACATTAATCATAAGTTATCTATTCACACTAACATATTTTTATTTGTTATTTAAATTCATTAATTAATACGCAAATTATATTTAAATTTTTTACCAGTGTTCGAAACAGGTACCGGTATTCGTTTTTATAGTCTTGAGTATCTTTTTGGGCATATTACGAATTTATTTTTTGGTTTTCTTCTCTTTCGGTACCATAATGAATTGAAAGTTGTATGTCTGAAACGAGTGAAATGTACCTGTGGAAGCAGCACCAGATGATTCTGCATAACAAACAGCGTTCCGATGCGAAAAAACAAATTTTGCTGCAATCTGTGAACAGAAACCAAAAACCGATCAACAACTTACACAACCTGAAGAGTCAAATAAATAACTGGAATACCAGAGGGAACGAAGAAGAGCTCCATTTATGATCACGAGAACAGTAGGGAAAATTCAAGTTCAAATTGGGCAACGTAATCAGTCCTCCTCCACTGGTTGCCATTTTAATCGATGACGACGATGCCGTTGTTGTTGATGCATGCAACTTCATCATTGGGATCCAATCCAATGGCGTTTAAACACTTCTCTGAATTAAAATTTCAGGGCCTGGATTGCAGAGAGTGAATGAGGTGCAGCAAAGAGAATTGGTTGGGGTAAGTTCATTAATGTCGTCCACAAACCGGTTTGGAGGATTTGGCACCACTGAAGTTCAATTCCATGACTCCTTTGTTTGTATGTGTATTATAACCGGTCTAAAAACATGCTAACTAATTAACCGTAGGGTTGTCTTCGAGAATGATAAAAAATATTTGGTTTTCTGACGCGATAAAAATCCCGGGGCCTATCTCTCTTAATCGATTGGTATATAATACTTGATTTAGGTTTGATTAAAACGATTGGTATATAATACTTGACTAGCAGCGTGCCCGTGTGATGCGGCGGATATGACATTTTATATTGTAATACCTGTTTCTTGTAATTCTCTTATTCGTATAATATTTATTGTTGCATCATTATACATAATAAGAAAGTTACTAATAGATTTAACGTCATTGTATACTTTAGGCCAGCTCATCAAAAACTCATATTTATTTGTAAATTCATGCTGACTTTGAATGTCTAGTCAACTTTGAAAAGTCAATAATGTCCAATGAAGGTAGTAGAATGCATATTAAATTTTCTGTATATGTTATATCTAAGAAGATTTGCTGAACTTTTGTGACCACAACTTGAAAACTTTAAATATTGTCTTATTCCCACAGGTGGTGAACCATTTAGGCAATTATCTTTTTTTAACAACCAAACCCAACTTTATCAAACCAAACAGTCAAGGCCACCACCTAGCAAGGAGCTGGGCAGAGACCAGACACCACACACTTGCATCATATTGCCCCCAAGAACAGAAACAAACCAATAATAACACACCAAAACAAAAACACAAAGTTACAAGTCTAGACCAGAGAACGACGCCCAGTTTGTGATATAGACTCCCGTGATCGTCGATCTCTTAAGCATCCACCACAAAGTATTCTCCTTAATATCTTAGAAACATCCTTGATTGTGATGTGTTGACACCGTCATTAAGAAAATAGCATGGATAACCTTCTTTTTAGCCTGCACATCTAGACTGAGGCTGAACTCAAGGATATGTTTTAGAGACTCGAAGGGAGGCATCACTGGAAGGTTGAGCCAAATGCATAGCTGCCATACCAGCAAGACCTCAACCCAAAACACATCCATCGGGACCTGCCAAAAAACGTTCTTCCCATCTTCATATTAACACCCTAAAACACAATAAGAAGCTTAATAAATGATGTAATTATATTTAACAAACTCTTAATTAATCACTTATTACCAAAAAATGAAAAGTTTCCTACTAAGGTTATTGGGTGTGAAGGTGGTCCATCACTCATCACTTGGTGATGGGCCTCCACGTAAGCGGCCACCTCACCCGGGGGCCATCACCGAACCCAAGTGATGGGCCTAGGGTGTGGGTGATGAGCCTCCCCCTTTAAATTGACCATTCACAAACTGCCATGCAACAAGATCAAACAAACAAGAGGCTCGTCACTTTCATGGGTTAGCCGATGGAAGCGACGCGACGGAACCGGAGGGGGGAGGTAGTGTCGTGCCTCGACGGGCCGGGGACGCACCCCACACCCACCGGCCTAATAATTCTATAACAATGGGTAACTTTCAAAATTTCATGTTATATCAGGCTGTGTTGACCCCTTTTTCAGACTGAGACTACAATAGCAAAAAAAAAAAAAACATATTTAAAAACAGGGGATAACATGCGACTGTCTTCGTAATAATAAAGCACATCTGTACATGAAATTAAATAACATGTAAAAATAATAAGGAGTGACTGCTCGTTACCTTTATTTCATGTATAGCCTGCTCTCAGACTTGATATGAGAACCAATTCACACATATCACTTGGAAAAAAAGAACATTAAAAATAAAATCAAATTTAATGGAACAAAGTCATGATATTATAGAACTTTGAAAGGCTTTACTTCATCTACATAACTCTGATTATGACTCTGTCAAATGGCATGGAATCATGGGACTCAAATGTAACAATTGTTAGTTATAATTAAAAGAAAAAGAAAATTGAATCAATATATAATACATGATTAGATACAAGAACCTGAGCAATTCTTCTTTTCTTTTTAATCCAGTGGCACCTGCTTTATTTAAAGAAAAAGGTAGCCATGAATTCTACAATTTGTCAATTTTTTTTTATTTTTTTTTATTTTTTTTTTTTTGGCCAGTCAAACGGAGCAACACCTTAGAGTTTAACGCACCCGCGCGAGTTCGATCCCTCCAGCCCCACGTTGGCAGCCCGCATTTGCGTTTTTACGGGACTCGAACCCGTGACCTCCCCGAGCAGGAAACCCCAAGTCTAAGCCCTTTCGAGCCGGGCAAGTTGATTGTCCCCAATGGGGATCGAACTTGAGACCTTTGGAAAACCTTCTCACCTCCATGTAAACCAATTGGTCTACACATCATTGGCTACAATTTGTCAATTGATTGGTACCGATTTTACTATTATAAATTTGTAAAATAACAAGATCGGGTAATGTCACCATAAAGTGTCCATGTAGGAGTAGATCAGAAGGTGCTTTTTCTACACCCAAATTAACAATCCTGATGACATGCACCTGAGACCTAGCAAGAACCATCTCATTTGTTTGAGTCTGCAATTGCAAACAAGAAACAATTACCTCAAACATATATGAAAATCATTCAAATTATATATGAAAATCATTCAAATTATTTCTCATTCCTAACTTGTGCTTTCATCCTCCTTTTTGTAAAATTATGAAATTATCAATGTTATAAAAACTAAGATTGATAGAATTATCAGATCAAAACATATAGTAACAAAAAAAAAATCAAGAAACTAAATTAGACAATCAAAATGCAAACCGTGTTCAACACAACCAACTTCGGTTTAATAAGAAACCATATATCTTCTATTAAACTCAAGACATTAACCAAATACAAAAAAAAAAAAAAAACCTATAATAAAATTGTGAAACAACCTTACTGGAGTTGCCGGAATCTTCAACGGAACTTGGTTGGAAGGTTCGATCCTCCTCTCCTCTGATAGTTGTAGGATCTTAACACATTCACCACCGGCAGTCGTAACTATCTCCATTTTTGTCGGAACCCTAGATCTGAACACTCTAAGTTGTCACCGCCGCTGTTCAACCTCGTGACCACAACCTACACCAAAACCAAAAAGAGAAAAGTAGTGAGAAATTGTAGGATTGATCTTAACAAAGAATCAAAATTGGACGAAATTGTACCGAATCCAACTCTGGATCCGTCGAAATTTGTAAGTATCATCTCGATTGGAGCACTCGTACAACGATGACGGTGACATCAGTGGGTCAAAATTTGGTGAAAATGAGTGTCTCTATCGCTTGCTACTCTCTATGTGCAGAATGAACGAAGAAAAAGGTGGCAGGTGAGGTGTATTTGGGGAATTTCAAAATTTATGTGCAGAATGAACGAAGAAAAAAGTGGCAGGTGAGGTGTATTTGGAGAATTTCAAAATTTGATATTAGAGCTTAAAAACCTATATTACCTTTTTTATTGCAATATTCAGTTTTTTAAATTTCAAAATCAAGTGCCAGATTAGTCTTAAAATAGTTTTCGGAGCTTTAGGTTTAATCTGTTTTACTTATGCTTTTAATTAAACTACCTCTCTCACTTATATTTTATAATAATAAGGAAAATTGGTAATTAATAAACCAACCTTTGCCCCATTCGTAAATAATAATCCTACCTACAGAATTGGTAATTAATAATCCTACGTTTCAATATGTTGGTACTCAATGGACCTCCGTTAGTTTTTTTTAACTGAAGTTAGTTTTTAAGTTTTATTTATTACACAAACAGTCCCTGTAGTTATAATTTACTAGTTTTAACTATGAGTTAATAGCCAAAATGGTCCCTGAGGTTTGCACCACCACCACCACCACAGCACCGCCACCGCTACCACCACCACCGCACCGCCACCACCACCACCACAGCACCGCCACCGCCACCACCACCACAGCACCGCCACCACCACCACCGCACCGCCACCGCCACCACCACCACCGCACCGCCACCGCCACCACCACCACCACCACCGCACCGCCACCACCACCACAGCACCGCCACCACCACCACCACCACAGCACCGCCACCACCGCCACCACCACCACCACAGCACCGCCACCGCCACCGCCACCACCGCCACCACCACCACCACCACCGCACCGCCACCACCACCACCACCACCACAGCACCGCCACCACCACCACCACAGCCCCGCCACCACCGCCACCACCACCACCACAACACCGCCACCACCGCCACCACCACCACCACCACAGCACCGCCACCACCACCACCACCACCACCGCACCGCCACCACCACCACCACAGCACCGCCACCACCACCACCACCACCACCACCGTTTTCGAAACGGTCCGGGTCGAAAACGGTCTGGGTCGAAACGGTCCGGGTCGATAACGGTTTGGGTCGAAACGGTACGCGTCGAAACGGTACGCGTCGAAACGGTACGGGTCGAAACGGTACGGGTCGAAACGGTCCGGGTCAAACCGTCCGGGTCGAAAACGGTCTGGGTCGAAACGGTACGGGTCGAAAAGGTACGGGTCGAAACGGTCCGGGTCGAAACGGTACGGTTCGAAACGGTTCGCGTCGAAACGGTTCGGGTCGAAACGGTTCGCGTCGAAACGTTTGCTTTTTTTGAAATTTTTTTTATTTTTTAGAGTTTTTTTATTTTTTTAGGATTTTTATGTTTTTTAGAATTTTTATGATTTTTTAGAGTTTTTTTTTATTTTTTTTTTTGAATTTTTATGATTTTTTATGATTTTTTTGATTTTTTTAGAATTTTTTTGATTTTTTTAGAATTTTTATGATTTTCTTGATTTTTTAGATTTTTTTTTATTTTTATGATTTTTTTTATAACTACAGGGACTGTTTGTGTAATAAATAAAACTTAAAACTTGTAAATTATAACTACAGGGACTGTTTGTGTAATAAATAAAACTTAAAAACTAACTTCAGTTAAAAAAAACTAACGGAGGTCCATTGAGTACCAGCATATTGAAACGTAGGATTATTAATTACCAATTCTGTAGGTAGGATTATTATTTACCAACGAGGCAAAGGTTGGTTTATTAAAAACCAATTTTCCTAATAATAATAGATAATATAGATGTGTTTCCATGAGATTGCTTTAATCACTTGTACATCAATGCATCATCTACTTGTATATTTTAATCCGTACATCAATATTGACTAAAACAAATATCGAAACGTCGACAAAAATGAGCATGTGTCACGGTGCCTTCGAATGTTTTTCTTAAATATCATAGTTTAAAAGATACAACCAAAATACACAAAAGAATTATATAAGTTTGTTGAGAGAGAGGAAAATGTAACTACTACCTAATTATGACCAAGTATGTTGGGCTTTAATCACTTGTACATTAAGGCATATCTATTTGTATATTTTAATTCACACGTCAATACTGAACAAGACAAGTATCGAAACGTTGACAAAAATGAGTAGGTCATCATGGTGCCTATGGACCTTTTTTAAAACATATAGTTTATAAAATATGTCAAGAATAAGTAAAAAAAAATTATAAGTTTGTTGTGGATAGGTGAATTGTAACCAATTATCTATAATATTGTTAAAACCTTAGGGATTTAAGTGTAATAAGTTTAGGGGCTAAAAAATAAATTGTGTTTGAAAGACCAAACTACCCTCATTTTAGGGGTCTTTCTATAAATAAAGGGGATGAAAAGTTCTTATTTTTTGAGTATCTTAAAATGGCTTTGCCTCATGCATTATAATATAGTATAGATTTAGGATTGATTGTTTGAAATTTGGGTCTTTCAAGACTATAAGTGTGCTATTTTAACATTTGTTAATTTCGTTTGGTTTTAGATTTTGAGACTTTTAAAATAGTTGTAACTCAAGTATTAAAATAGATTAGCTAAGCTAAAAGTAAATATAGAGTTTTTTTTAAATATATAAAATTTAATAATTTTACAGGCCTCCTTAGGTTTTTGGCCCTAAGTCTTCGTCCACTCGGTCCATGCTTAGGGTTGGCCCTATTCATTGTTTGCTGAAACATGAGACGGTGAACCTGAATGAAAACCGTAGACAAAAAATGATCCGAATTGTGAATACAGGTTGGTTCTTACCGTATCTGAATTGCAAATTTGGATTTCAGATCAATTATATGCTCCACAAATTTGCTTATTCAGATAACCAAACCTAATTCAATGAATAAACTGAGTAATAACCGGGTTAATTAGAAGATTGAACCGAATAAATTGGTTTAATCAGATTATTTAATTGAAATTGGTTCGGTTAGACACTCATCAGTTACCGGTTAGTGACAAAAGAATTCCAAATTCAAATAAATCAATCTGAACAAATCGAATAGACCCATATTATAATGAACACCCGTAATTATACTCAAACATTCAATCGACATTGAGGATCTTTCTAGGACTGTTAAAAAAGCTTGCAGCTCAAAGTTCACTTGAAATATGCTTTTTTGTAAACGAGTCAAACCTTAGCCAAGATAAGCTTGCTCATTAGTAGTTTAGCTGGCTCATTGGTTTACCTATTTGGCTCGTTTAAATTAAAGTCCAAATTTTAAGATATAAGAATTATATCCAAATAATCTATATAATAAAAGAAACATGTGAGGGACACGTGTTATTCATTGGAGATATCTATTTTTTTTTATTTTCCCGCCTCTCGACTCTCTCCCTTACTTAATTATATCCTACTTAATTATAAATACTTATTTTTTTTTATAATAAAAGATATTCATTATATATAGTATAGATATTAATAAATGATAAGACTAGAACAAACAAAAATTTAAATTCGTCATCTTTACTTTCAAATGAATAATATGCTATTTTATTCCTATAAAATTTCAAAGATATATAAAAATAATCTATTAACTTCACATAAAATTATCTTCAAATTATATAAATAAAATATTAATACATTTGTTTTTCATTGTTCTTCACTCGCTTTTTTTTAAATTTCTCTCACCCTTATTTATTTACATGACATATAGTATTTTTGCATTTTTGTGTGTTCTTTTAGCTAAAAAAACATCTAAATGATTATGCATCTCTTTATATATGCGTATTAAATTAGATTAGATATTCGTTGGTATATAATATATCCATATAATTAGTTGGTATATAATATATCCATATAATAAATACAAATGGATCGTTTTGTAATATAGTAGAATCAATATATATTGTTTAGTATAACGGGTTATTTATTAACATTAATTTAAATGATAGTAGAATCAATATATATATCTTATTTAGTATAACGGATTATTTATTAATATTAATTTAAATGATTATTGCTATATAATTATTTTATTTTCTTTTTTTTTTTCGCTTATCTCTCTCTTATTTATCTAATATTTTCATGCAATGCACGGGTTTTAAAAGATGTACATTTTTTATTACTTAGTATATAAAATTATATTTATTCAGCCCGTGTAATACACGGGTTTTCTAACCTAGTAATATATATAAAATATAAGTTTATAAAATGTGCATTATGTATAATTTAGACATATTATTATTATTTTTTTTTGTGCTTGAGATCTTTACGAGCGTAAGTCTAAGCTCAACTTTTAGCTTGTTAAGATAAAGGAGACAAGCCAAGTTGACCATTAGCTTATCATGAAGCATTTACATGTACAACTCGGATCTAGCATCTAATACTATGTTAAATAGTACAATTCTACAATACAAGCGGGTAAACATAACACAAAGAAAGTAGAATGCTACATGCTCAAACTAATCATTTCTAGATCTCATGTTTTACACAAGTTGATTGGGAATGTATGTGACATTAATCATCATGAATCTGTAGAATGTTGCAAATCTTAAGCGATATGAATGCCTTGCAGCTCGGTAACACCACCATGGCTGCCGCCGCCACCATGCCCTGAGCCATCATGTAGACCCTTCTTTTTCTTGGCATGTTTAGCCCAACTAATAAGACTCGCTTGTATGTGCTCATCAAATATCGACTTCTTGAAGTTACTTCCCATCTACACATCACGCGATTAATGCTAATACTATTTGTGCTTAAAATAGCGTGGACTCAAAATTTGACATCAAGACGCGAAGGCGATAAAACTAAAACTAAACTAATTACCTGTGTTACAAGCGCGTAAAGTGGTAGAGTACTATAACTGCACAAAACTTGTATAAAGACCCTATATCAAATGAAATAAAATGCACTTTTACAACACAAGTTACCATTTAAAAATTAAAACACAACATATGAATCCCAAAAAGACAAACTTGCGAGACCATGTTTGGTTCGTTGGTCTTGATTAAGAGCGAACCAAACATGGTCTTGATTAATGGGATAGTGAACTTATCGCCAATAGTTTCTTTGAGTTCGCCTTACCCGATGATGAGTCTTGGGATAATGTAAATCATTTTTCCCATTATGCACGAATGGAGACCAAACTGAACCTATTGATGAAGCGCATTCGGTGTCAATTTCTTACTATCAATAGAATTAACGAAGCGTAGAGGTAACAACTTTAACCCATTTATATGACAACCGGGTTGTTTTGGTCGGTATTATTTGAGAACGGGTCTAACATGTAAAACATAAAAAGAGTTTTATGAAGCGAAAAAGTGACATAAAACATCATAAATCATTTTAATTGGAAAAATACTGCATTATTTTTGTAACATGAAACTATACTTTATACCTTTAACAATATATTAATTTTGGAAGAATGTACCAAAAAAGTGTTGGTGGGTCATGAACACGACCAACCTGTTTTCACCCGAACTCATTTTTTTTTCTAACTTTGCGTGTAATATATTTTTGAAATAAAATTTACCAATATCCAGAAGAAGTATGCAATCTCAAACGCGTTCTGGAAGAGTATAAAATGTATTAAAAGGCGAACGATCTTTGGTCGATTAAACCAGAAGTGCTCATCTGAAGGTTTCACTATTGGTTCGCTTTCTAAGACTACTTGCGTCTTAGCAACTCCATTAGCCAACTGAATGATCACATGTTCTAGCTTGGTTCCCACAGCAAGTAGCAACTGTGAAAATATAATTATACTATATGAATTACTTCATATAACAAATAGTGTCATAAGTGTTCTGACATTGTTAGCGAATAAAAATACTAAAACCGATTGATTTTCATGTACATGATGCAACATTCGAGTTGAGCAACTTACGATCAAGGGTATAAAAGCTATCCAAAAATATGTATGCCAACCTGCATGAAAACCAAGAAACAAGAATCATTTGTGACCCGAAGACTTCAAAAAGCCTGATAATAGTTTAATTATCTAAAACTTGATCTTTCTTCTATAAGTAAGGTTCGAACGTATGGACAAAGGCGAGGGCATGTGAGTGTGCGTACCGTGAATATTCAGCAACATGAATATGATAACAAATGCCCATAAATACCAACTACAATGGATAAAAGCATACATTAGTATACTCCTTAAAATGGATGAACAATTGATCAAACTTGTTAAACAAAATATTCATTTGACTTTTATGTTGAGGACTTATCAGTTTGACTGTTATACTTGATAAAATACAATCAAAACCACATATATCATAATCATGTACTTTATGCCAATGGGGGGAAAATTATGGGCTTATGGCCACTTTTGCGCCAATGGGTGCATACCTCTTCAAGTTTCGCGTCACGCAGATAATGCCACGTTAGTGAATGTGGTGCATGTACGAGTCCATTTGTTGTTAGTTTCCATGTCGTTGAAAAGTGTGTAACAATCAAATTGATAATCTTAAGACTTAAGTTTATCGGGTTTCTTTTTTTTTTTTTCCGAAAGTACTAGGGTTGTACTAAAGACTTGCCTTATGCCTACAACTTTCCTAGAATCGTCTTCAAGAGCCCGCATCATGTATTTGTGAAAATTAAACTTTTGGTTTCCCCTGCAATGCATCTATAATATCATGAAGATCTTTGTGTATTTTGTAAAAGAATAACACAAACAGGACAATGTTTAGATATAGACATGTAGTTACCATAATAAATCCCAATCGTAGAGCAATGTAATCTGCTTCGGTGACTGATCCATAAAATTGCTTGAAGAAAGATTGCTTCAAATTCGATTATAACATAAAAATTAAACAAAGTTAGATGAAAAAAACGAAAAATGTTCAAAACATGAAATGCAAGTATTTATTATGTTTCATAAAGTTTGCAATAGTTTTGTCTTTGGGTCAAGTTAGATATTTTTGACACTCGGGGTCAAATTACAAGAAAACGGTGATTTTAGACAACTCTACTATTAAAAAATTTGACCGACCGGAAGGTCAACAACTGAACGAACCCCTCTATTTCCACCCATGGCCAGAGAGTCAACGACTCAACGGGCCCCTCTATTTCCACCCATGGCCCGAGAGTCAACGACTCAACGGGCCTCTCTAATGCCACTCATATTTGGGGTCAACCGTCAACGAAACCCTCTAGTTCTGTTCATACTTTGATGTTGCCAATAGAATATATAGAGTTTATTCAATACATTGTGTTTTTTTTTGTAGTTTCAGACATCTAACTAAGTAGATTTATTCAATAGAATATATCATATATTACCAGTTTATTGTAACTACATCACCAAAGTTAGGTCCTTTGTATAGATGACAAATAAACAAGCTAATATACAAGTTTTCATTATTCAATAGTCTTGTACAACATTAAAATGATGTGAAACACAATAAAAATGGTGAAGAAACAACGATGATAACTTACCAGCCAACCTAAAAAAGCTGAACGCTTGCCAACACCCACGAAGCGCTTCGCAATGAAATCATGTTCTTGAACATAGGTAACCATCGTCGCCATAATATGAATGATCTTATGTTAGTTAGGAGAACAAATTAAACAAAGACGTAATATTCATTTTTACCTTTTTTTTTCGTCTCATTATTTTTTCTCCCTATTTATATGTTGGGGTTGATGTCTTAGCAGGTTGTAAGTGAATTGCAATCAAGTTGTAAACGAGTTGAACTAATTATAGATTATACATTCTTTATGTTTTTATGAGATTGAGTTTTAAACGCGCTGCCAGTTTATTCACAACCTGAACCAAACACGGTCCATTTATTAAACAAACTAGGTGGGTCAGCCCGTTTACAGCCTAAACCCAACCCAACCCAAAACATGACCATTTTCGTGTTCGTGTGATGTTGGGAATCGACTCGCGGTGGAGCCCACAAAATGAAGGATCGGATTACCTTTTGAAGTATCCAAATTATCTTCCTTGGTAGATGCTTCCCATTGTTTCCATTGGCTTATCTAATTTGCGGACAAAACACGTTATAAACAAACCATATTCATATGCAAGTTAAGACTTAAGCAAATGATCCACGAGAGCGGTTACTAACCTTAGCCCCTCCAAACACAACGATAAGAACAGAAAATGTCACGTGCACAATAGCAAGTACAAAAATAAACATGTGTAGATGATGCACTGCCTCCAGAGATAACAATGGGACCTTATTCTGTTAAACAAAAGTGATAAACAAAAGAAAAAGATGACATTGGTCAATATGGATAATTCTAGAAAACTAAGAAGTGTTTACGAGCCAGCTTGACCCAACGAGTACTAAAAATGACCCGTTTTGTTTGTTGTCCATACAGTTATTTATATGACCCTTGTTCTTTCGAGTAAAATAAGTTTTTGGCTGCTAGAGTGATTACCTTTAGAGCACAATAACCCGTTGATGAATGTTTGTTTTCAAGCAATTCGCGAAGCGTGTGATGGTTCTCTTTGGCATCTAATGAGCATGGAAGAAAATGCTTCGTAGTATCCTCGTTCACACAAATCTTGACGATTCTCGACTGACAAACAGATAATAGCAGTGAAACGAACCCCAACAACATCAACTCTGCACCAAAAACCGTATAACGGTATAAAATAATGCTACACATTATGTTATACACTCAAAGTGAGACACAGTCAATGTCTATTACTTAGGAAAGGGGACAACAGTCACAAATAGAAATAGTGCAAACACTCCATACTTTTTTTTTTCTTTTTTAATTGAGTTTAAACAACATACACTATTCTCAAACCGGACCCGACCGGCCTGTCAGAACGGAAACCAGCTACATAACCGGTCTAGTTAATTATTTTAACCGCTTCCATTTAAACCAGTTGGAGCAGTTAAACAAACGAACCAGACCGGATTTCAAAATTTTATAAACTTTATATCATACTCCTTATTCTATATAAAGTATAAATTTACACCAATAGATAAGTAGCTTCCTGTATTATTTTAAATCAGTAACACACATATATATTTAAGTAACTTATCACATTATCTAGTTTTAGAAACCGGCCCGACTAGTGAACCAGTCAAAGTTCTGCTTATAAAAATATTGCATAAAATATAAACTTTATGTAAGATCCTATATATATACACAAATGTTACTTTCCAAAAACATATATACCTTCTTTGACTTTTTGCAAAGCTTGATAGAGTGGCTTCCTGCCTTCTTTTTTTAGTTTCTGCACACACACACACAAGTCGATCATTTATATTTATATTTATATTTATAAACAAACTTAAAGTTTCCAATGATGCCATGGTAACATGGTTAAGGCATCCTCCCTCACACCGAGGTTCGAGTCCCACCCATTGCACTTTGGGTGGGGCCACTGTTCTAGCTAGGGGTGTTTATGGGGTTTTCATCCGGTTAAACGTTGTGTCACACTCTGTGTCAATATAGGCCTGTTGTAATGAACGACCAACTGGCTTTAGTGGGACCGAGCTTCCAATGGGGAAATGCGATGAGTTGACGTAGATAATTTGCCGTTTTGAAAAAAAAAAAAACTTAAAGTTGAAGACAAACCTTTCCGGCGAAGTGAAGTAGTCGTTCGAGGGCGAGTGAGACACCAACCATGACGGTACAGACGGCGGCAACAACCCATGTCGGCGTAAACTCTATCGACTCCCCTTCTCCGTCATGATCCGCCATAACTTATTTATTTAGATCAATCTACACCGAATTAATTACAGATTTATAAAAGGGAACTCGATTGGCGGGAAATTGGAATTGAAAATAAAATGTTAACGGCTAGATACTTCTCCGGAACATCGTTGTCCGATAACAAATTCGGCTAATTTTTGAGGTTTTTATTACTTATTCCGTGATTACAAAGCTTGTTGAAGATAAATGTGTAAATAACCGTTTGCTGCATGTAGTAACTGTAAGTTTATTTGTTAATAACCGTTTTGAAGTATAAGTTTATTTGTTAATTGTTAATAACCGTTTTGTAGTATATGTATTTTTTAAATTTTTTAAAAGTATTTTACTTTTAAGTAGTGTTGTAACTACTTAAATTTTAGAGTTAAAGGTCATTTTAGTCCCTATGATTTGGGTCATTTTGATAGTTTAGTCTAAAGGTTTTATTTTTCGCCTGTGGGTTCAAAAATGTTTCACCGTTGCCATTTTAGTCCACTGGGTTAACTTCATCCATTTTTTATGTTAACGAGTAGGTCAATTCTATCATTTTTAATGTAATTATGTTAACTAGAAGGGCAATTTGGACATATAAAATGACCAAATTGCCCTTCTCATTAACAGAAAAAATGAATGAAGTTAACCCAGTAGACTAAAATGGCAATGGTGAAACCTTTTTGGACCCACTGGCAAAAAATGAAACATTTGGACTAAACTGACAAAATGGACCAAACCACAGGGACTAAAATGACATTTAACTCTAAATTTTATTATGATTTTTTATGGTAACTAGTTGTATTCCTCCGTGCGTTGCAGCAGAAATTCGATGAATGTCAGTTCGATTAATGAAAGTATCGGTAGAGTACATACACTCGGTAAACCAATTGAAAGATAAACAAATGTTGTAATTATTTAGAAAAAAAAACTTAATCTTTTTAAAAAACAATAGTTAGTTAAATAATGGAATAAATAAACTATAAAAAAAAACTTATCTTGTTGAATGTACACTTTCTGAATTTATTAAATAATGTCCTCAAGGTTGTACAGGTTGTAAACTAATGTTAAGTGTGTATATTTGTCGTTAAAACAGTGTTTTACAACAATCTTTATGTCTTCTCTCTCATTATTGAGTGAGTTTAGGTGTAAAAGAAGTGAATATTTAGATGCTTCTAATGGGTTGTTTCATATTTGTTCGTTTGATTTTTTTTTTTTTTTTTGTGATGTTTGAAAGAAATTCAAATGGAATTGAAATTAATTCAACCAAAACAATCGTAAGGTGTTTGTTAAATATAGGAAACAAATTAGAATGTTTAAATAAACTTAAATTAACTAAATTACCATTTCAGGTGTGTTGTTTTTTAACGGCAAATTTAGATCATTCGTGGATTACTGGAGTATCATCATGTCACTAGTAGAATCACCTGATCATATCCATCTCCACTAGGCAATAATGCTTATACATCAATTTAAGAGCAAACCCAATAAATATGGGAAAACCCCCCTTGTGAGAATCGAACTTAGGCACTAATGGTCTTAAGCTTTATACCACCCTAAGATGCCACTAAGTTATAATGTCATGTGCATTTCAGGCGTGTTTTTATATCGGATTGACCCGTTGGATCAATCTGAGTTTCACCGCTCATGACCCAGAATATCACCCATGCACGACTAGCCCACTATGCACAAGCTTATTCACATTTTCATTTTGTATTTTATTTTCAGTTCAGTTTAATTTGGAATAATGGATTTTAATAAGGGTCATGCTAGCTGCACACGCCCAAAATTATTTTCACACCCCAAAGCGCCGCGCTATGGCCAAAGCGCGGCGCTTCGATCGACAAAACGTGCTTCGATTGACGTTTGAAACATTCGATACTGTTTGACAGACATAAAGCTGATTATGATGTTTTGTCGTTAACCCTAAGCGCCGCGCTTTGGCCATAGCGCGGCGCTTCGACCCAAATTTTCACTTTTAAAAAGCAAACTACTGATTGAGGTTCTGCTTCAAAGCTCCAAAGCTCGGTCTTCTTCTTCTTCACGTTGTTTACAAACATACGTGGGTATTCTAGTGTTTTGTTGTTTGTTGTTTACAAAAAACGATGTCGTGGTTAAACAACTATATTTTCGGTCAATATTCTGACGAGACAGTTGTTCCTGATTCTTACGAGGGGACCGCTATTTCTGACTCGTATGAGAAACCGGTCTCGTCCAACTTGAGGGAGGCAGAGGTTGTAACTGGCATTCATTATCGTGATAACACGGTGACGCTGGATTTGAATACCCCTGTGGAGGACCCTTACGCACAACAAGGTTATTCGAATTTCGGTTACGGTGGCGAGTACAGCTTTGTACAGCAGGAGTGTGGTCCAAACGACAGTTACGGTTGTCAACAGAGCTTACAAGGTTATTCGAATTTCGGTTACGGTGGCGAGCACAACTTTGAACATCAAGTATATTCGGACCTCGGTGACGATGGTGAGCCGGGGGATGTGTCTGTTGACGAGGAAGGCTGTTACCCGGTTACGTTTTCGTTTGATACGACGCAGACCTTTTCGTCACGTAAAGAGTTGGTGCGTTGGGTACAAGACACGGCAAAAGACAACGGTTACCTCATTGTGACTAAGAGGTCGAATAAAAGAGGAGAGAATTACAAGATTTGGTTTCAATGTACTTTTGGTGGGGAGCATAAGAGTATAGCTACACAGAGGAAAACGGGTAGCAAGAAAATAGGCTGCCCGTTCGAGATGATCGGGTTTTCGGAATCATCCGGAAGTGTTTGGAGGATCGAGGTGACGAAGGCGAAGCATAACCACACTCCTATTGAAAACTTAGAGGGTCACGCGTATGCGAGAAGGCTTTCTTCGGAGGATACAAAACTGGTTAAGGAGCTGGCAGAGCAAGACATTCCCAACCAAAGTATCTGGCGAACGCTGACAAAAAACAATCCGGCTAGAAAGCTTATTCCGAAAGATATACACAACGCTGTTCAGAAGATCAACGCCGAAAAAAATGTCGGTAAGTCTCCGATGCAAAAACTTGAAAGCATTCTTCTCGAAAAAAATTACACTTATTACATGCGCACGAATGAGATATCGAACGAAGTTGAAGATGTCTTCTTTGTTCACGAAAGATCATTCAATATGTGGTGTGCCTTCCCGCATGTGCTAATTATTGACGCCACCTACAAAACGAACATGTACAACCTGCCATTTGTTCAGGTCGTAGGCATGACGTCGACAAACAAATCGTTTACGGCTGCTTGTGCGGTAATTTCCGCTGAGAAGTCAGAGAACTACCTATGGGTGTTGCAGAGGATCAAGTCTATGCTGGTAGGATGTATGGAACCGCGCGTGATTTTAACAGACAGGGATTTTGCGCTGATGAACGCGTGTGAACAAGTTTTTCCAAAAGCGCATAAGTATCTTTGTCGGTTCCATATTCAACAAAATATTAATAAGAACAGCAAGAAGAAATTCTCTGACAAGGATTGGAAAGAATTCGTACGTAGTTTTTGGTTATTGTGCGAGTCTACGACCGAGGAAATATACAGGTATAACTTGGAAAACCTTGAAGCACAGCTGAAAGAAGATGACCGTGAACGTAGGTATTTCTTACATAATTATGTTCAAATTTTATATAATAACAAAAACTGACTATTTACGTTTTTTTTTAATTTTAGAGGTTTTTGATTATATGAAGAAATCCTGGTTGGATCCGTACCGTGAAAAGTTTGTATCATGCTGGATTAACAAAACTATCAACTTTCACCAAACTACGACCAACAGGGTTGAGGGCATGCATGCAACACTAAAAAGTCACTTTCCAAGTCATCGCAACACACTGGATAAACTTGTACTGTATGTTGATCATGTTGTTGATAGACAATACACCGAGATTAGTACAAGCTTTGAAACAAGCCTCCGAAAAGTGATGACGCACCACAAGAAGCAGCCCATGCTTGCATATATTCTCAGAAAGGTTTCAATATATGCGATTGAGCTTTTGAGTAGGGAACTAAAACGTAAGGAAGACGGGTTGAGAGCCTACGGTGCAAGCTGTGGTTGCCAACTTTTTACCAGCTGTGGTTTGCCATGTGCCTGTCGTTTGGAAAAGTTGGAAAATAAAGGTAATTAATATCTTTGACCTTTCTCGTTATGATTCTGCCACCTAATTTGTTTTCATCCACAGGTCAGCAACTCCGGATCACACACATAGACGTGTTCTGGAAGAAGCTTAACTTCAAGCCTGCAAAGAAAAACATAGAGGATATCGATGTAGACGCGGAATTTGAAAAATTGAAACAAAAGATCGATCCAACACCCCCTCAGGTGAAAAGGAGCTTCTTTGAAAAGTTTCAGCAAATCCTCAATCCAGGGAACAATAACAAAAAACCTCCTGCTGTTCTGAAGAAAACTCGTGGTCGCCCAACATTGAAAACGCAGGAAGAAAGAAAGGTTGAAGCCGCTAGAAAAGGCTCGTACATTCCGTCGGAAGAAACTTGGGTCGAGGCCTCAGATGATCTTCCCCGTCACAGCTCGTACATATCACTCGAAGATTCTAGAAGACAAAAGAATACCAAACCGATCAACCTGCACCCTGATTTCCCGATGATCAAGCTCGGTCCTAAGACGGATATAGCGATCCGCAACTACGCATCTCAGATTCCCGAAGTGATCCATCCATACATCGTTAGAATAAAGGACGTGAAACCAGATGGTCATTGTGGGTTTCGATCGGTGGCTGTTGGGTTAGGAGTGAAACAAAATTCATATTTGATGATCCGGAAACAACTTATAAAGGAGTTACGTACGAACGAATCGCTTTGGAGGCAGTTTTTCGATCCGGAAAACATAGGACATTATGATGCGCTGCTTAGACGGATCAATTTCAAGGGGGTGGGACGAGCAGATATCGAAAATTACATGACGATGCCTGAGACGGGGTTTCTTATTGCCCAACGATACGGTGTGATTGTTCACACCTTCGACATGCGTGGGAGCTGTACAATTTTCCCTCTGCTGGGCGGGCCAAACGAAGCTGAGGAACCTCACCTGGTGGTTGCGGTTGTGTTCGTCGACCATGGGCATTTCATACATGTAGAGCTTGGAGGTTGTTATCCAATGCCTCCCCCAAACCCACTCTGGACAGCACACAGAACAGAGCGCGCAGCAGCCTGGCATACATTATACAGGGATCAGATCAACACGTACGAAATGCTTACGTATCGTGCCCCTGACCTTAATGTAACCCCATATGTTCACGATGTATGTTAAATGTGTTTAATAATAATCACGTTTGTGTTTGTTCAATATATGCGTTACATCACGTTAAAAAACGAATGTCATCGACACGACCCAATCAGATTCAATACGCACTTGTACGACCCAAATGATACACATAACACCTCTCACAGGAGTACTTGTGCTTTCAAACCAAAATGATACGATATAACGGAATAAGACATCACACGTAACCGATTTGATCCGGAACTTGCAGTATAGTCCATATATTTCAAAAAATGATGTATAATGGAAAAAACGTAAAATTTAGACTATTATCGACGCGTTTGTGAATAAAAAACAATTTTAAAAATTTAAAAAAAGGGCCGAAGCGCCCCGCTTAGGTCATAACGCAGCGTTTTGGCCCCGAAGCGCCCCGCTTTGGCCATAGCGGGACGCTTTGGCCCCTCGTTATACATGAAGCGGGGCAGCCTTCTCCCCCATTTCACCCTCAAACAAAACACACACACTACGGTGCGATTACACACACTAGTGCGAAGATCGTCTTTTTCCGGATTTCAACCGCTATTAGGTACGATCGAACTTCGTTTATTGTTTTGGTTCAAGTTATATGTTTGATTTTGATTTGATTTGGGCGGTTGTGATCATGTTGCTGGGGCTGTTCTTCATAACGAAGAACCAAAGCGCCGCGCCGAGGCCAAAGCGCGGCGCTTTGGTTCATGTTTATTTTTTTTAATATTATTTGTTTAATATTATTTGTTTAATATTGTTTGTTTATTATTTAAATTATATTTAATATTATTTGTTTATTATTTAAATTTTATAAATAAAATTATTTGTTTATTATTTTTTGTTTAAAAATTATTTGTTTAATATTATTTGTTTAAAAATTGTTTAAATAATATTATTTGTTTATTATTTAAATTGTTTAGTAATATTATTTGTTTATTTAATATTATCTTGTCAACGTGCAGGGATGGATTCCTCCGATGACGAGATTGAGCATATGGAGGCTGAGGGAGATGTGGGAGATGAGGGAGAGCCGGCATGTCCGTACCTGCAGTTTCCGCCGGGGTCACGGGCGAGGGGGAGATGCGCGAGGTTGCGCACCATCCCCATTGGGGAGCATGTAGGGATAGACTGGGGCCTGCTGGAGACCGTGGGAGAGGCCGCGCGGGCGCGTGAGATAGTTGGACTAGATACTCCTTGGTCGCGCCTATTTGAGTTAGCGATGGAGGACTCGTACCCTAAGCTTACGTGGGAGTTTCTTTCCACGTTTACATACGTGCCGCATCCGGCGGATTACGTGGAGGACCCGGATTTTCCAGTCCACGAGGTTACATTCCGTCTCGCCGGTCAGCAGTTTGAGATGAGTGTGCGGCAGTTTGCTGTCCATACAGGTTTGTTTAAATAATATTATTTATTATTTTATATTTAATATCATTTGTTTATTTAATGTTATTTGTTTATTTAATATTATTTGTTTATTATTATTATTTGTTTATTTAATGTTATTTGTTTATTTAATATTATTTGTTTATTATTATTATTTGTTTATTTAATATTATTTGTTTATACAGGTTTGTACACAGAGGCCGAGCTTGATACTGATTTATATACGCAGGCAGTTACGATGATGGACAGGCAGACGCTTATCAGTTTCTGGAGGGCCATTTCCAGGGTTCCCTTTGGGAGATCCTGGCAAAAGGCCACCACCATCAAAGACCCCTTGTTCCGATACCTGCACCATGTTATCGCGGCAACTATCGTGCCGCGGGGTGCCAGCAGGGAGAAGGTCAACCTCAGTGACCTTTTCTTTCTATACTGCCTACTGCGACGACAGCCCTGCGATCTAGCAGCCAGCCTGGCAGATTACTTTGCCACAGCATACCACCGGCAGCTCCGCGGGTGGGTGCACACTGGCTCATACATCACCACCATCGCACGCTCGCTCGGGATCGTGCCCGAGGGAGATCCGGTCCCGTCTACCAGGTTGGGCCGCGCGTCAGTATCTTCTATGCAGATCACCCGTAGATTTGATGTTGGTCTGAGGTTTAGGGGACATGACGGGCTGATTTGGCATCCGGAGGTGGTGCAGGAGGTCATCCCGGTTGTTATTGAGGTGAGGCCTGGAGTGTTAGCCCCTCCTGATGTTCAGGCGGCCGCTCGGCAGGCTCAGCTACAGGCTCTGGGACTCGATCAGTTCCCGGGCCAGCCTCAGGATGAGGCTCAGGCTCAGGCTCAGGCTCAGCCTGAGCCTGTATTAGAGGATCCGGCTCAGGAGGAGCATATCGAGGAGATCCCGGTACCACCAGTTCAGCCAGCTCCGGAGCCGCCACAGTACCCGCAGCACGTTTACGCTGACCTGCCTCCGGTAGCGCGTGAGGTGGCTCGGGACTTCGACCGGCGCCTGAGACGCCAGGCCGCACGCCAGGACTGGATCATCGAGACGCTCGTTTCTCTACGAGAGTTCGCTGGGTTGCCTCCACTTCCCCTCCCACCGTCCCCACCGCACGAGGATTAGTACCTTAGTTTGTTTGTATAGTGTTTTGTTATGTATTATGTAGTCAGTTGTACCTTTTTGTTTTGTATGTACAAACTGATATATATTTACATCACGTTGGTTTTGGATTGTTTACGTTTAATTCTTATGGCTTTCTGTACAATTTATTTAACGTGTTCGTTTAATTTAACAAAATAAACTAGGTTAACAGTTTATAAAGACGCACTTATATTATATACGTTCTATAAAAATAATGACGTAAAAAAACGTAATTATAAAACAACGTATTATAAAACTCAAATACAATTTTTTCCTCCAAAAAACACTACCAAACTAACCCACATCCCACCTATTTCAAAAAAAAAAACAACACAAATTACAGCCAACACTTTTTGTCTTTTTGCAATATGTGAAAATGTGGGATCATCACTGGTTATTTTTGAAGTTAGGACCGTTTTCAGCCAACGGCTAAGGGTGTAAGGAGTGGTTAAACACTTGAGAGTGGCAAACTAAAAAATCAACCAATCAGAGTGCGCCACGTCAATCAGTGAAAAGTGTTTAAACTTTGCTGAAAAGTGTTGGCAATGGTTAGACACTTGTTGAAGTGGTAAACTTAAAAAAAAAAGGAAAAAGATGTGATTGGTTGATATTGGAATGGACCCCACCCCACAATACCCTCTCTCTCTTTTACACTCCCTCTCACTCTCCTACGATCATCTCCCCGCATCGACAACCTCTACCCGCGACCAAACCTTCACCGAGCGGCAAACCCACCGGCGGCGGTGTTACCGCGCGGCAAAGGCACTTTGCCGAGTGGGTTTGCCGCTCACTCCGTATACCCTAATAGTTTGTATTATTAAAATCCATTGTTTTTATAAATCTATTTAAACTCACATCTCACACATACAATTCAAACACTTCAAACCAATAATTTTCTTTATGGATTTTTTGTAAGGCCTCCTACCCAAGGATCTTGCCCAGACAACAATCACCAGGTGTGCGGAATCCACCTAGCAATCATACTGTATGGTATTGGATCAAGAAGGTATAGAACAAGAATGATGAGAATGATGAATGACGTCACACACAGTAGCCGTCAATTCAAACACAGTGATAATGATTAGGGTTTCTTGAAGAACAAACTTTCCACAAAAGAAATCATCACGTATAACATTTCACTAAGAGTTTATATACGATGGGAAGTCCTGACTACTAAAGTCAGGACATAGAAAGGCCCAAAGCCCAATACAAAACAAACACTCACTAGACAAATCCCTAAATTAGGACTTAGTAGAGGAACTAAGTCCTGACCATAAAATACACATAAATTCGGACCAATATAATAGTTTTAACAATTTACATAAAACACCCTTGAAGATTTGAGAGCCTGCACTTATCACACAAAAGTGCATTTACAGACTCCCCCTTGATCAGTGCGGGATCTTCAATGTAAAGCTCAAAATCTTCTCTTTGTTAACACTTCGAATAATCGCTGCCTGGTTTTCCACACAGAAATGCACGACCTTGATGTATTGATCAGCTAACAGTTGATCTTCTTCAAAGGAATGCAACGACAGATGTCTTAGCTTCTTCAAATCTTCCATCTTGAGATGAACGATCCAGACCCACACAGCTTCTTCAAATCTTCCATATTGAGGTGAACGATCCAGACCTGAAACACTCAACGCCGGATTAAGAATCTTAACCCAGAGACACTCGGCCCAAACCTGGATCCCAAAAATATATTCCAATACCCCGGAAACAAAAGTTGAAATATTAAACAACTAACATTTAATAATTTGTATTTCAAATCCCGAACATTCGGAACAAGTTACTTCAAAACTTATACTTTTGGAAAAATAACACAACTTGGAACCAAATTTACCAAACACCTTTAAAAATGACGAAAATAACCACACACTTAGATGGATCTTGCACGACCGATTTTTATAGAAAAAGACTTATTTTAAGATTACCTAACGGAATAATGGATTTTAATAATCCTAACTATGAGTCATTGGCCGGTAACGGTTCTAACTTAAAAAATAACCAGTGGTGGTCCCACCTTTTCATATATTGTAAACCAATGGACCTTTACTGAACCGAAAACGATAAGGGGACAAAAAGAAATTAAGGTTATCTTAGTAAAGGTCCATTAGTTTACAATATGTGAAAATGTGGGACCACCACTGGTTATTTTTTAAGTTGGGACCGTTGCCGGCCAATGGCTAATAGTTTGGATTTATTAAAATCCATTATTCCATTTAATTTCTAAGTTTATTTTATGTTTTTTATTGAGTGAACTGACATTTTCGTCCCTGTGGTTTGTTCACTTTTACCATTTCAGACCAATTTTCAAAGATGTACCAGTTTTCTCCCTGACATACTGGAAATGTGCCACTTCAATCCAAAAATTAAAAATCAGTTAAGTCAGAGATGTTAAATGAAGGGTATTATTGTCAATTAATAAAATAAGGTGAAAATAAAAGATATATGAATTGACAATAATACTCTTCATTTAACCCTTATGACTTAACTGGGTTTAGTTTTTGGACTAAAGTTGCACGTTTCCAGTATGTCAGGGAGGAAACTGGCGCATTTTTGAAAATTGGGTTGAAATGGCAAAAGTGAACAAACCACATGGACGAAAATAACAGTTAACTCTTTTTTATTTGTATTTCAATTTAGTTATGGAATAATATATTTTAATAATCTCAACTATTAGTTGTTGGCCGGCAACGATCCCAACTTTAAAAATAACTAGTGGTTGTTCCACCTTTTCACATATTGTAAACCGATAGACATTTGCTAATAAAAAAGGAAAATGAGACAAAAAGAAATTAAGATTTTGTTAGTAAAGGTCTATTGATTTACAATATGTGAAAAGATAGGACCACTATGGTCCCAGATCTCGCGTCAGCATGACCGCGAATGACCATTACCCTTATCAAAAACCTCCACCAGCAATAAACTCACCTGTGTCCGCGTGGTCACACGCGAACACAGCGGTCCAATCTGTCCAATGATGAGAAGACTTACCTTAAGGACGGAAACCAATGTTACGCATAGAGATGCGACCCTGCACCGCATCCTATGAACATTTTCGTCACCACAAGGGATCTGGACAACAGTAACAGTCACTAAGCGGCGATGCGGCATGGCACCGCATCCCGCATAAAATCATGGATGGAACAACCAATGCGGAAACAACATCAATGACCGCAAGCAGCGATGCGGACTGGCACCGCATCCTGCCTACGAGGCAAGTGGGTCTGACACTACAGTGCAAGTGGCACTGGGAACAGTCGCCTACCGGCCCACGTGTATACAACAGTCTGACACCACAGCAGGACGTGGCATCACCACAGTAATCGACAGGTCTGACACACCTGCAAATAGCTGTACGATGTCAGGCTAGCTATTCAACTACCCTCCTTCACTCCTCGGCTATAAATACTCACCCCAAACCAGGTTTGAGGTATCACTTCTGAACTCTCTCACTACTACTACTATCACACTTTGCTTCCCAAGCAAACTACTGATTCTCACGCCGGAGAGTGGTAACAAGGAGCACCCCCCACCCCATCCTCCTTGTTGCGAGTCACGGCTTGTTTCCTTGTGCAGGAAACCCACCACCAGACGATCCAGCCGGCGATCCTCGGAAAGAAGGGATTAACCCTCTTGACGAGACTAGTGAGTTAACCCTCCTGGTTAACCATTGTTTCATCAACCACCATTTGTTATTTTTAAAGTTGAAACCGTTGCCGGCCAATATCTAATAGTTAGGATTATTAAAATCCATTATTCCTTTACTTATTTGGTAATGGTCAATGGAAGTTATCCCATGTTTAGTCGCGGTACTTGTTTGAATGTGATTTTTTTAAATAATGTATTGATATCAATGAAAAGTTTAATTTACCATATTCTTTTATATTATCAAATGTAACATAGTTGCAATTTATTACACAAGTATCAAGAACAACTTACGTTTTTTAAATAAGAATACAATAAAATTGTATGATTTTGAACACTTGTGATTACGTGATTTTAAATACCCAGTACAATACATGACTACATGATTTTGAATACCAAGTTCATGACGTGATTTTGAATACCCATTACGTGATTTCATTATAGTATGTGAAACCCCCACTAAGTGATTTCGTAATTACATAACAATGGTTGACTATGTATTATTACGTGACTACGTGATTTTGAATATCCATTTCGTGATAACATGATTTCATTACAGTATTTTATGTGAAACCACACTGAATGGTTACATAATTACGTAAAAACAAAAACATGTAATACAAAATATTTCATATGAAATACCTAATAATTCATGTCTAATCACGTATTAAGGATAAATTATACACAAAACATTAGCAAATTAACATATAATAACCACATAGTGTCGTATGCTAGAGATTTAATCACGTAATAAAGCATAAACAATCAAGTTCTTATTATTTGAGTGTGTAATCATATAATAATCATAATTATTATAATATTAGTTATAACAAATCATATTGAATGTGTAATCATGTGATGGACTAATAAGTATTCAAAAATCATGTTATTTGAATGTATAATCATATAACAAGCATAATTATTATAACATTAGTTATAACAAATCCTATTGAATGTGTAATCATGTGATGGACTAATGGGTATTCAAAATCATATAAATTGTTTTTAAGAAAACTGTAGCAATAGGCTGCTCGAATTAAAGGAAATGAAATGCTCGTTAATACGGTGTAATGTTTTAAAAAAAATATTAACGTATGGAAAAGTTATAACTAGGGATGAGCATTTGGTACCGGGTACCGGCACCGAACCGGTACCACACCGTACCAGGTATATTCGGTACCGGCACTGACCTACTAGATCCGATTTTGGCCAATGTTGACCGCATTTGATCGATTCCGAGTAATTAGTCGGAGTTGAAGAAAATCGTCTCGGCAGCCTACCTTGTAGCGACTACTCGGGGAGTACTCGGCCTTGGAGACCTTGTTTTACAACCATGCGGGAGATGAAAGAGTGTTTGATCCAGCTCCCAACTTTAACCGCACCACGAAAAGATGAGCCACTTATTCTATACCTGTCTGCCGCGGACAACGCGGTAGGCGCGGTACTCATAGTGGAGCGGGAAGGAGTCCAAACACCCATCTACTACATCAGCAAAATGCTCAATGACCCAGAGACAAGGTACTCCATCATGGAGAAATTGGTACTGGCACTAGTGCACGCATCGAGACGTTTACGACGTTACTTTGCAAACCACGTCATCACAGTGTTAACCAACTACAGGATCGGCCCGATCCTATCAAAACCCGACATCTCTGGGAGGTTAGCAAAATGGGCAATCGAGCTGGGCGCACTTTCACTGAACTATAAGCCGCGTCCCGCAATCAAAGGCCAGGTCTTGGCTGATTTCGTTGCTGAAGTACCAGCAAACCGCATTCAAGAATGCGAGGAAGAACAAAACCCTACATCACCACCATCCTCCGCAGAAACCTGGGCACTATATACAGATGGTGCATCCAACGAAGATGGTGCTGGTGCAGGTCTGCGACTTGTCAGCCCTGATGGCCAGGAGCTAACCTACGCAATCCGCCTCGATTTCAAAAGCACGAATAACGAAGCGGAGTATGAGGCTCTGCTGGCAGGGCTACGTTTGGCAGTCAAACTCGACGTCAAACA
This sequence comes from Helianthus tuberosus, assembly GCA_030545235.1. NCBI lineage: Eukaryota > Viridiplantae > Streptophyta > Magnoliopsida > Asterales > Asteraceae > Helianthus > Helianthus tuberosus. Next base: position 185,764,843 of record CM060394.1, read on the forward strand.
TTTTGAAGCACATGTCGACTCACTACTGGTTGCAGGGCAGATACGTGGAGACTATGCCGCAAAAGGGGATATCATGATCCTCTACCTCGAACAAGCCTTGCAACTGAAATCAAGGTTCACCTCCTTCAATATTCGCCATATCAACAGGAGTGATAACAAACCTGCGGATGCATTATCAAAACTTGCATCCACCAGCTTCCAACACCTGGCAAAAGAGGTACGCATCGAGATTCTGCAAAATCCTTCGGTACCCCTGCGCCAAGTCAATGTCATCCAGTACGGTACAACATCCTGGATGACACCGATAATTGCATACTTACAATCAGGTGTTACTCCCGAAAGCAAATCAGAAGCACGCAAGCTACAATACAAAGCGTGTCATTACCAAATGGGAGACGGTATCTTATACCGTAAATCATACATGGGGCCACTCCTACGATGCGTCAACCCCCAAGATGCCATATACCTTATCAAAGAAATTCACGAGGGAATATGTGGCATACACGCAGGCTCACACATGGTCGTGGCCAAAATCATGAACGCCGGGTACTATTGGCCCGGCATGCACCTGGACGCAGTCAAAGTCTTACGCAAGTGTTTCAATTGTCAGCGACATGCTCCCAAGACCTTGCGTCCCAAGAACAACCTGATCCCCGTCACCACCGCATGGCCATTCCAAAAATGGGCAATCGATGTGGTGGGACCATTTCCAGACGCACCCGGTGCAGTGAAATTTATCATAGTGGCTGTTGATTACTTTACAAAATGGGTAGAGGCAAAGCCACTTGCATCAACCACCGCTATGATAACAAGGAAATTCGTGTGGGAACATATCATCTGCCGTTTCGGTCTACCAATGTGCATCGTCACCGATAACGGTACCAACTTCGCTGCCGATGACTTTCAAAAATGGCTAAAAGAGCTAAACATTGAACACATATTCTCCTTAGTGGCGCATCCGCAAGGGAACGGCCAAGTCGAGAGTATCAATAAAAGCTTAGTGGAAGGCATCAAAGCACGGTTGGGAACAGCCAGACGCGGCTGGGTTGATGAACTCCCAAGTATTTTATGGGCTCACAGGACAAGCCCAAAAACAAGCAACGGTGAGACACCCTTCAGCCTGGTCTATGGCACTGAAGCGATGATCCCCGCGGAAGTAGGCCTCCCCTCACCTAGAATGTTGGCTATCAACAAGATAGACAACAATGAGGAACGCAGGGTTGACTTGGACCTCTTGGAAGAGAGGCGCGAAAATGCTGCCATCAACGAGGCCAAATACAAAACAAAACTTGAAAAGTACTACAATGCACGCGTTCGCATTTGTACTTTCAACCCGGGAGACTACGTCCTTCGTGACAATGACGCATCTAACGCGGAACGCCCAGGGAAACTTGCCCCCAAGTGGGAAGGACCCTACCTCATCCAAGAGGTCCTGGGCAAAGGCGCGTATAAACTTCAAACATTAGAAGGCGAAACTATCGCACGCACATGGAATGCACAACAGCTTCGACGCTGTTATATGTAAGCCATGTTTTTTACATTCACCATGTAACCTATCAGGCCACGGGCCATTTGCAAATAAATAAATAGACGATTCAATGCGATATTGTTTATTTATTTCTATTACAAATGCGTGTTCCACTCTGAGGTATACACAAAAACAGATTAGCAAAATCTTCATTCGTGATACCCACACAGAGTGATAACCACACGCAACTATTATAATAGGCCAGCAATGGCAACACTATTTATCCGGCCAGACACAGTTCTTCATACTTGCATATCACCTAGACATGCAAAAGGCAATTACAGATTTAGTGTTACTCACAGTAACATTAAACTCATACAAATTCAAACATGCAAGTAGTAAAAACACTTGTACAAATTGAACAGAACAATTCTTTATATTCAAAAAATTCCTACACCTGCGCGGTGCATAAGTGATTTACATAAAGTTCTTAACATTTTACATGAGGACACAAAAAAGGCACGCAAGCCAGCCTAGTCATTCTTTGTCCCGCTGCAACCCGCACCATCAGTGCCCACAACAGCAGGCTTCTCCTCATCTTCTTCATCAGCGTATAACACTCGCAAGCGGTCCACATATTCCTCCGCTTCTAGACACTTTTCAATATCCTTGTAACACCTCAAAAATTTACGTCCAATAATGTATTGACACGTGTCATAAGCTTTGAACGTGTGAAAGAATACTTTAGAGGGACTAAAGTTGACAAACAATGAAACTATGTGAATATAAGGGTTCAAAATGTCAACAATGGATAAATATACTTTACGGTAACCCTACATGATGTTTATACCCTTAAACGGATGAATCATGGATCATACGAAGCTAATTACGAAAGAAAGTGAGGAATTATAAACTACAGGGGTTAAATGTGTCAACATGTTTAAAGTATACCTCTGAGTGACCTTTTAGCAAACCCGAAGCCTTGTAACAATTAATTTTGCTCACTAGAATGCGTGATAAAAATATCACCAAGTTTCGTTATCGTATGAGAAAGTCATGATAAAATTCGTGTGTGAGGGTTAGAATCGTCAACATTGAAAATTAGGGCTTTTCGGGTGATCACAAAGTTACCCGAGGACTTGACAAGGATGGTATAAGCCTTAAAGCCCCTATATGTCAATATTAAAGCCTCTTAATGCAAGAAACCATGTGAAAATGACCTTTCGGGGGATCAAGGGCCAAAAGTGCAATTAAAGAAAGTTGTGTAACCTGATCCGGAGACCCAGGCGGGCCGCGTAAGACTTAACAACATCTTACGCGGGCTGCGTGCGACTGCCAGATGCAGAAACAACAGGCAGCTGCCTGTTCAGTCCATTAACCGACTTCAATTGCATTTCCTTGATACCATGGGCTTCCTAAACCGGTTTTGAGGCTATAGGGGACACATGTATTCATCCATGATCATTAGTAGACCCATTTGGCAACAATCTATGAAGATCAAAGTCACTATAAAAGGCTTTTATGTTGCAACATTGCAACCACACTTCCTGATCATTTCTGGAGCATAAAAGCAGATCCCAAGCATCATAAATCGTTCATTAGACACTTGTAAGTATGCTTAACTTTCTTTAATTGAGTTTAGCTTAGTATTTAGCTTAAAAGTCAAACCGTCGTAATTACGGTTTGACTTAACAATAAAACACAAACGGTCCAGTGTTTTGTCGAAACAAAGGTAGTTATAGGTTGGTAATTATGTGGGCTTTAAACCCTTAAAAGGGCACCCACTGATTCCCATCCTAACTAGGTCTTTTGTCGAGTCAAAGATGATTAGAAAAAGTCAACAGAAATGTAAACTTTGATTGAACGCGTAATTAACGATGTAAAAGGCGTGTAACCTATTTTATCATTCATATAACCTGATAATAAGCATAAGAACTTGTCTAAGCTTGTTTGATTCGACAACTTTCTGTTTTGAACCGATTCGGAACCGAAAGACGCAAAAGTTTGGCTTTTGCTTTGACCTCAGTTCTGAACCGGTTTAGATAGGTTTAGACATGCCGTAAAGTTCTATTAGGACCTAGTTACATGTTTGTATAACCCTCTGCGTTTATACCACTTAAATCCTTAAGTGCCCGACGTTTCCGTTAAATGCTTAAATATGGACCATAATGCCCTTATGACCATACAACGAGAATTTTGGAAATGTGAAAGTACAATAATCTTTGTTACTGATTATAAAACATGTCCCTAAATTTTCACATCAGTCGGAGGTCTAGATTAGGAGTTATGCTTAATGACGTAATTAGAACGCTTCTTAGTAATTAAACGACGTCATTAGCGTAAAGCCTATCTAAACCCCATTTTGACACCAAACCTTTTACCCACTAATGTAATATAATATTTTGGGATTTTTGAAGATTTTTAATTATTTTTAAACTGATCATAAGCTAGGATTAGTGCCTTGATTCGGTAAATACCGAATATGCCTTTTTCGGCCATAAAATGAGTTTTACAAATCCTTTTGACACCAATCCAATTGCTACTGATTTCAAATAATAAATGGAGTGTTTTGAACCTGTTGAACTGATCAGAAAACTCAGAATCCTATATTAACCCGTAAATCGCTTAAAACGACATTATACGCGTATTAAACGCATAGTTTGGGTTTAAAACTATTTTGGCATATAAGACTTATAACCAAATGTTATAACCTGTTAAAATAAGCTATTATACTGATTTATTCAGACCCGGATCACAGAAGATAAATTAATCCCTCTTATAATCTTTAAAATGACCAAAATACCCCTACGGGGCTTAATATGAGATTAAACTCGTTTTGGGCATAATGGAAGGTATCATACTGATATCACAACATATTTAAGGCATGTTAACTTAGGAAACCTATTTAGGACTCTTACGGTTACCCGTTACGCTTCATGCGCGTTCGGTTCGGTTTATGTAACTAGTTTACATAAATTAGCCGAAACGGGTCAAACCTTATCGGTCTTATCTCAAAATCCAGAATGTGTTTAGATTACCCATATTATACAAGTCTTCAAACTTGTCGGGTCTAAATCAAATTCTATTCCGGTCTTCGCCTTATCACGCGTTTGAACCGTATCTTCCTTTTGGAAAACTAATCGGTCTAAGTCAAGGCTTAATTAAAGACCCGTTAGGATTCTAATAGGTTATTAAAAAACCTTCGTTCCAGATTTAGGAGCCCAGTAAAAGCTATCTGTACTTGCTGATTTGATACGGCTGGGATTGAATTTATATTTAGCTCAGGTAAATACTTTTAACTTATTTTCCCTTATACGGGCTTGGGGTACGGTATATAAAATACCGCTTGGTCGGGCATTCGACCTTAATCGTTTTGGGGGTTAAGTATTATCGAGATGACTGTTTAAATTGTTTTGTTTGCTTAAAGCCTTTGGGGGGTTAATGACCATGTCCCGGATATCCCTGACATCATTTTACGAAATGGCCACGACCTTAGCACACAGGTGTAGGCGTACACCTGTCAGTGTCTCATATACATAATGTGGTGTGTCTATTGATCTTTAACCCGGCACGAACCGGGCTACTGAACGCATAAGAAACATGTAAATCTTTTACGAGTATTATATTCAAATAATTATCCCAAGTTATAAAATATTATTTGTGCCATGTGCATGCAAATCTATCATTTTTAAACCCTTTTCAATATGAGTCGGTTGATTGTATTTACCAGTGTAAACTGACATATTTTCCCAAAAAGGCTAAGTGCAGGTACTAATCGGAATTGGCTGGCTACTCCTAGCATCAATAAAGAGTCTCGCAAGCTTAGATTGCCTAAAGTCTGTTGAACAGTGTTATTTTATTTTCGATCCGCCTGTGGATCCTTTAATTCCATTGTAATACTTTGATGTTTGATGTGTGTAAAATGCAACATATAAATTACATCAAATAAGGCATAAAACTAACCCTTTTTAAGTACTAATATTGGAAAAAGAGTGTTTTTGTCTTCCTTTTGTATTTTCAGGATTAAATGAGCTCAAAAACACAAAAGAAGCAAAAAGACAGCTAAATCCAACATAAATACAAGAAAAGGAACATAAGTGGACTGCCCGACCCCTCAACGGCATCTTCCCAAGCAAAATAGAGAAGGCAGAAGACTGAACACGCCCCGTGCTTAGCCAGCACGGGGCCGTGCCCAAGAAGCAGCAGAAAAGACAAACCTATAGAAGCTTCTATTGCCCACCACGGGGCCGTGCCCAGTGAACACGGGGGCGTGGCGAAAGTACAGCAGGCGCATTAATTGTAATTGCGAATTACAATTAATGAAGAGAGAGAGTGTCAGACAGGCACGGGGCCGTGTCCAGCGGACATGGGGGCGTGCCCAGCCTTCTGTTCAGCCTATAAATAGGAGTGCTTGGTTTCATTTCAACTCATCCCTTGGCACACCACCTCTCTCACACTTCATCCACCACCACCACCATCACAACACCATCATCCACCACCATCATCCATTGTCCATCATAGAGTGTGTGAGTCGTCTCGGGATCCAAGATTGATCGTAAGAGTTCTTGACAAACAAGGCCATGTTTGCCTAAGTCTCTTACATCACTTGGTGAAGACAAAGTGTCTAGTATAATACTTTTTATTTCTAATCTTTTGCACTTTTTATTTGGTTTTGTATTAATTACTTTAATAACTAGTTACTTATGTTGAAGGTGATCTTTCCTTATCGTTTGTCCATGGTGTCTTGGCATTATTTTACTGTCTATATAAAATAAAAGATTTTCACCATTCATATCTCCACGGTCTATATGGAGGTATGTTGGCTACCTGGTCGGGGGTTAAGGGAACGGTTTGGTAAAGGTCTTGCCATTGTTCAGCGTTTAGAGGTCCTGCAATGGACCTGGGTCAAATTTAGTAGGACCTCCTTCAATGCTTCACGGTATTGGATGGCGGGGGTCCAAACTCTTTGATCCCCTCATAAGTTAACTACTATTAATACTATAACCCGGCTATTTAGGACTGTATCCCTGCTGACTCAGACTACTTAGTCGAGGGTAACGTCACCTCCAAAAGAGGGGCCTACCACAATATTGCATTAATAACTTAATTCATTATCTTCCAATAATCCACCCTTTTAGGATTGTATCCTTGCTGACTCAAACTACTGGGGTGAGGGTAACGTCACCTCCAAAAAAGGGGCCTACTACAATAACTAAGATAATCTCTTAATTATGTGCAAAAGTGCGGAAATAATCAAAGGTTATACTAGATACGAGTCGGAACCAAGTGATTCATCTTGTCTATCTGTTTTATTTTTATTTTTATTTTCAGCATTTTAGTTAGTTTTTATTTTTCTTAGTTTAAAACATTTTTCTAAACTTTTTATTTTGATTAGACGTTGAGGATAAACCGGTACTAAAAGCTCTTGTGTCCTTGGACGACCTCGGTATCTTACCAACGCTATACTACGCTCACGATGGGTGCACTTGCCCATATGTGTGTTTAGTGTTAGTAAAATATCGTGTTTTATAAATTTAAAACTTGGCTAAAAATAAGTGTTAAAGGGGCTTAAAATATACACCTAATATATATAACACTTTCACGCACATCAAGTTTTTTGGCGCCGTTGCCGGGGACACAAGGATTTTAAGAAAGTTAGGAATCAACGGCCTAATCATTTTTTTTAATTTTTAGGATTTTCTTAGTTTTTCAGCTTCTGCAGAGCTCAGCACGGGCCATGCCTGGTCAGACACGGGCCGTGCCCAGCATCATCACTGGCAGTTTTTATTTTCCGAGTTACAGAGAGCTGAACACGGGGCCGTGTCGGTGCAACACTGTGACAACCCGTGATTTACGGCTCTTAATAACGTGGTTAACAGATAATTAACACGATAATAAATAGTGTTTGCAGCGCAAATTAACTTAATTAGGCCTTTGGAATGGTTAGGAACGTTTATCAGGCTTTACAGTGCGCGTATGGTGATTGACGGGGAATCTGCTGAATACTATGCGACAACGAACTGATGCCGTACAAAATACTGACAACGCCGACAAATTCGGATTTTCTACGAATATTTTATGATTATGAAACTAATTTTTGTGAATTTATTGGGCTCCCGTGCGACACAAATGCAAACGTGAACTGAAAAAGCAACGGTAGGAAACACATCGGCAACAAAACGGAAGCGACGGAGACGCCTGTCGCCTTTGAAACTTACATTTTACGCTATATTTAGCTCCGTAATGAAATTTTAGTAATTACAGTCGAAACCGGATCAGAAAACAAATTAGAAACGTCAACGAGGTAATTCCTCACGATTTTTACCGCAACCGACTAGCGAGGGCGTCCAACATCGAACACCGGCACTATTTTATATACTTTTAAATCAAAATTATGATTCACGAGATTTTTACGATAATCAGGTTATAATAACGGGTATCGTTGGAACGAACGGGCAACTGAAACGTGAGAGTTGGGCTTGTGGGCCTTGGGCCCAAGCCCAAAGCCCTTTATACAAGTATAAAAAAAGGACCATACCCTTGATTTTTCTCATTTGTGCAGACATTCACAACAACCAAACACACACACACACACTCGACTTCTCTCTCTCTCCGGCGAAAGGTCGACGGCCGGAATCAGGCGACACCCGACGGAGACACGGCGGCGCCGCCACCTGCGGCGGTGGTGGCGGTGGCTCCGGCGGGGTTTCCGACGAAAAAAAATACCATAACCCCACTATACCGAGCCTTCTCGTCACGATGGTGACCTCCGTTTTCGACGAATCAGAGCCGTTTGAGCACACGCGCAACTCCGGTGAAATTCCGGTCAGTATTCCGACAACTTAGTTTTGGAATTCTAACTCCGTGCATGCCTAGATCGGAGCCTTGGGGACCTACGGGTAAAGTTTCATTGAAATCGGAGCTCTGGCGAAATTCCGGTCTTGGGTCAGTCACCGGGTCTCATTTCAGTGGGTTTTCGGGTCTCATTCGGGTTCAGTTAAAGATGGTCGACGACGAGTGATGATGATGAAGATGTGCTGTGGTGGCTGACGGCGGTGCCATCGGAGCCACGACAACGGAGGCGGTGGTGGTTGTTTCCGAGTCAAAGACGGTCAACAGCTTGGTTCGGGTCAGATTTAGATCAAGTCAGCCACGGTTCGGGTGATGGTATCGTTTTCGGGGCAGATTTGGGAGTTTTGGCTCATGGGTTCAGCTTCGTACTCAGGTTTTCGGGTAGACTTTGGTCAACGGCTCAGTCAACAGGTCAAACGATTCGGTTCGGGTCTCACGGTTCGGTCAGACGGTCGGTTTCAGTTTTGGCTCGGTCAACTCGGGTCAAACCCGGTTAACACAGTTAACTCGGTTAACTCCGTTAACCCGGTTGACTCAGTCAACTTTTCCGCGAAACAACACGAGAAATGGTAAAGGTTTAACGACAAAAGTTATTCTGTTATTTTTTATATAGTTTTAATATTACGTGTGAAACGAGCTCGAATCGATTAAATATTAGTTCACATCTTGAAATATTTGACAAAACTTATATGAATATTGTTTGACTATTGTTGAATTTTGAAAATATAACGACACTTTGGTAGTCGGGGTCGTCCAAAAACAGAGGGAACTCTGCCCGTTTTTCGATAAAATTCGTAAAATAAAGCGTTTTTATTATGAAACATAACGTCGGATTAAAATAATCTTTTAGTAAAACAAGTACGAATATCGACGACACTTCACAACATCTCGAAGGCGACGATTCGGAACATTATTTGCGACAATATATATAATCCTTATATTTATTTTGAAATTTTGAAATCTCGACAATTCTTTTATAAAGATAAATATAAGTTATGTATTTATTTCAAATAGCAAAATACGGATTCCTTTTATATAAATAAATATAGTTATATGTTTATTTTGAAGATCAAACGACACGACGATGGTGTTAATAAAATAAATATGGTTTATATATTTATTCAAAATATTAAACGACACGAATTCGTTTTATAGAAATATATATGGTTTATATATTTATTTTAAAGTTCGTACATCACGAATCCTTTTATAAAATAGATATAGTTTATCTATTTATTTCAGACTTCAAATAACTCGATGATTCTTCCGTAGAAGCGAAGATAACTTTTTATATTTATTTCAAACGCCTCAAACGGCATGCGATATATAATACGAGTTTATTATATATTCTTTTCATAAAACACTCGTCACATACACATACGACCTCTCGGAACGACAAACACTATCCTATCGATATATTTATATTTTTATAAATATTTATATATTCGAGTTTCTCGAAAACTAAGTACTTTCTAGACTTAGTAAATGAAACTTAACAAGTATAACTTAATTGTTTTTATTAAGTTAACAACATATCAACGGATCGTTCGGTTAACGATTCGGTAGAGCTCGATGACACGTAGTTTAGTTACTACGTTTATTTAGAAACTTATAAGATATTCCGTGTTAGGAATATTGTAGAATGCACGCTAGCAAGTCAAGTCTTGGAAACGACATCACGAAGTCGTATATAGCTAGCTTTGCACAGGAATATTCAGGTGAGTTCATAACCCCACCTTTTACAGTTTTATATTTTTGTAAATGTTTTCGGGGTGGAAAGACATGCACGTTTTTCAGAAACATACAAGGTTATCGATAAACAAAGATTGCATATTTTAGACAAATCACGTTTTGCAAGAACATACAAAGTTTTCGAATGAATGAAAACTCACATTTCTAAATCATGTTACGAACGGATTTCAAGGAACTCAAACGGTTTACGAATGAACTTTATACTAAATATACCGGTTTTTACAAAACAAATGCGTATTATCGAGAAGTGATTGATTTTTATGACTAGGGGAAGTTAGCCTTAGAGGCTGGGGAGGTTCAGCCTTAGAGGCTGGGGTAAAATACATGTTACAATTATTACAGACATTTAAAGACATTTACAGACATTTACAGACTTATTTATTTTGGTATGGTTAGCCTAAGGAGGGTTTACTACTAGACTAGATCATGTGAAGGGTGGGCACAACACTTGAGGCCATTAATCCTCATTATAGGACCGAGGGACACAAGAGTGATAGATCTATTTGGGTGTAGCGAGCCCACACCCGTGAGGCCGGGGCGGCCCATAGAGGTGACTGTGTCTTCCAGCCGGAAGCCCGGTAACAAATTTGCTAGGTTTGAGTTTCCCTGCACTTTTTCACACATACCAGTGGCTTTGCAACCCATTGGTGATCTCTTTTTCCTTAATGCTACATACCAGGGACTTTTATTCATACATGAAAGGTTTATACATACTCACAGAAATACTTGATTTATACAAATTAAATGTCATGTTTTTTTTATACAAATTCAAAAAGCATAGGATTATGCGGGCAGGAAGTCAAAGTCAGGGTGGGCATTGACGGGTATACGAACATTACAAATACGAGACTTCACAAATACATGGTTACAAATACAACGTTTCCATATAACTTGGCAGGAAAATGATTTCTAAATTCGTTTTCTCAATATTATTTCACAAACCGGTTATTCCAAAGATTTATTTCAAAATCTTTTACAAACAAAATATGAACTCGCTCAACTTTATGTTGATTTTTCGCATGTTTCTTTCTCAGGTTACTTTTCTAAGACAAGGCACGGTTGGAATAGGAGAACCATTGGAGACTCGAGTACTTAGTGGGCGTTCAATTTCTAGAAAGACTTAGCTTTTTTTGCTTCCGCTGTGCAATGAAGATACCAGTCCAGTCACGCCAGCTCTGATAATTTCGGGGTGTGACAAACACGGGGTCGTGTCCAACTCCCAGTAACAGGGATCCAGAAGACAATCACTGTACCTCTGACCACGGGTCGTGTTCGCTGAGCACGGGGCCGTGGTGAATATTCTGACCAACGTTCTTTTCTGTTTTTATTGCAGGACTTGGAACCTAGGCGCCGCATTTGAACCTCCTACGTAGTGCATGAGCTCCAGTTCTAGTAGAGACATAAAAGAACCTCTAGAAGAACCCGAACGCTTTCTCAGAAAATAGACTTAAAGCCAAAAATCAAGAGAAAGTTTCGGGGGACCCACTTCCAATGGCGGATCAACGTACCCTCATGGATTACCTACGACCCACCGTAGGCAATCTCGGCGCCGCTATCAATGCACCAAATGTCGAAGCCAATAACTTCGAACTTCGGCCGCATTTGATACAAATGCTCCAAAACTCCGCAACCTTCCATGGGCTTGCGGACGAGGATCCCCATCTGCATATTACTAACTTCTTAGAAATATGTGATACCTTTCGGATCAATGGAGCATCAAATGACGCCATCCGCCTTCGAATGTTTCCATTTTCACTAAAAGACCGAGCTAAGGCTTGGCTTAACACCCTCCCAGTTGGCCCGGTAAACACTTGGGATGAACTTGCCCAAAAGTTTCTATATAAGTATTTCCCTCCTGCTAAAACGGCTAAATTAATGACTGAAATTAATACATACTCACAAGAGGATGGGGAATCCTTATATGAAACTTGGGAAAGGTTCAAGGAGCTTCTGAGAAAGTGTCCTCATCACGGTCTAGCAGTGTGGCAACAAGTATCCACTTTCTACAATGGGTTGTTGCCACACACAAGACAAACACTTGATTCAAGCTCCGGGGGACTTTTAGGTAATCGTCGCCCAAATGAAATATATAATCAAATTGAGGAAATTGCTCAAACCAATTTTCAATGGCACACTCCTCGAGGTAATAAATCTATTGCCCCGGGAGCCCATAAGGTTGATGAAAGCACATCTTTACAAGCCCAAATCGAGGCCCTCTCTTCGAAAATCAAAAAGCTAGAAATGACAAAAACGGCCTCGGTTATGGCTTGTGAAGGGTGTGGTGGGTCACATGAAAATTGGAGTTGTATGAAAGAATTAGATGAACAAACAGAAACGGTAAACTACATTGATAATAGACCTAGACCGTCGGGTCCTCCAACGGGTACCTACAACCAAGGATGGCGTAACCACCCAAATCTTGGTTGGAGAGATCCCGGCAATAGTAGTAACCAACAAAACCAACGAACTAATTTTCAACAACCACAAAATTTCTCTCAACAACAAGGTGGAAGAGAAAGGCTTGAAGATACTGTATCTCGCCTCATCTCTGACACTGAAAAGAAAAACTCGGATCGATTTCAACAATTGGAATCGAATTTTAGAAATCAACAAGCTAGCATTCAAAACGTTGAAAAACAATTAAATCAACTAGCTCAAAATTTCTCCGAGAGACCACAAGGCGCGTTACCTAGTAATACCGAAACCAACCCGAAGGCACAAGTACATCTCATCACATTAAGAAATCGAACCGTGGGTCCCGAGGATGTTCCATTGCCGCCAAATGAAAGAAGCCAATCTAGCCAACATGTGACTCCTCCTGCATCAGAAAAGGCTTCTCTACCAACTCAAGAGCCCACCAAGACTCCTCCAATTCCGTACCCCGGTAGGTTAAATCGTCAAAAGACCGATGAGCAATTCGCAAAATTTGAAAATTTACTAAAACAATTGCATGTTAATATTCCTTTTATCGAGGTCCTAACCCAAATGCCTAAATACACAAAATTTATGAGGGATTTCCTCACAAACAAAAGGAAAATTGAATCATTGCAATTAGTTAACTTAGGCGAAGAATGCTCCGCCTTAGTGCTCAACAAACTTCCACAAAAGAAAATCGATCCTGGAAGCTTCACAATTCCTTGCTCGATTGGGGAGTCTCCCGTTCGTAATGCATTAGCCGATCTTGGGGCTAGCATTAACCTCATGCCCACATCGATGTTCAAACGACTCGGCCTAGGAACAACAAGCCCTACAAAGATGAGCATACAACTCACCGACAGATCCGTCAAATTTCCACAAGGTGTCGCTGAGAATCTATTGGTAAAAGTTGACAACTTCGTTTTCCCAACCAACTTTGTCATCGTAGACATGGAAGAAGACACCGATGTCCCTCTCATCCTCGGGAGGCCATTCCTAGCCACCACCCAAGCGGTGGTAGATATGAATGACGGAACGTTAACATTGAAGTTTGGGGATAAGGAGGTAAAGTTTGAATGTGGAAAAAGAATTGAGGACGAAGACCCGGTCAACTACATGCAGGTCATAGACTTAAGCTTGGATGACGCTCTCCGACAGTGTAACATGGGATGCAATACATCCCACTTGGGTGACATATGACCGGCTTTGGGTCTAGCCAAAGACCCTTATAAACGTGGCGCACCACGGAGGCATTCCGCGGAACTATCCTTAGTTTAATTTAGATTAATTTTTATGTTTTCTAATTAGTTTTAATTTTCAGGAATAAAACACACTCATGGTGGTAAGGGATGAAAAGGGGAATGAGAAAAATGACCTCATGCACAAGAACAAGGCAACCCGACAATTCTCTCCATTACAGAAGGTTCAACACGGGCCGTGCCCAACCAACACGGCCTCGTGCTGAACCCCCTGCAGAAAAAGGCCCAGTTCAGGTAACTGGACACGGGCCGTGTTCACCAGACACGCCCCCGTGTCCAGGCTTCTGTTTCTTTTCTTTAATTTCTGTTACTGGCACCTGAACACGGGGCCGTGTCCGGTCCCCACGGGGCCGTGTCCAGACTACCAGTAACATAAATCTTTGCTTTTAACACCATTTTACACATCTAATCAACCTAAAAATTTATTTTTGGGACACATTGAGGACAATGTGTAATTTAAGTGGGGGGGGGGGATGCTAAAACCTTGAAATTTTGCAAGTCCTAAATACAAGCCTTACACAAAACTCTATTGGAATCGCTAAACACCCCAATTTTTTTCAAAAATTGTCATTTTTTTACTTGTCTAAAGTTTAAGTTTGGAATCATAAGATTAATAAGGTTATATTTTTACAAATTTACAACCGAGAGCGTCGTGATAACAAGAACCAACATAAGAAAATTATGAAACGGCATGACAAGCTTAGTTAAAATTTGATTATATATACTTGATTACATAAAAAACCATTCCCACAAAAGTGAGTTTTGAGCCTTTATTGAGCATACAATTACACATCATTAAACTAAATGCTCATTTTTCGTTTCTTGTGTGAATAGCCGCTTGGTTCTTACGACTCTAGAACTTGCCATGACGATACATTCCCGGTCCTTATCAACTTAAACCCGAGTAAGTAAATGATGGAGGCATTAGGACTAACCCTTTTTATTTCTACACCATTATTTTTCTTTTTCTTTTACCACCTACCAAAAAAAAAATCCCCCTAGTTAGCCCCTTTGAGCCTAAAACCTTTTCATTTCATCACCCAAACTAGGGATGAGCATATGCCACCGAATACCGATCCCATACCGATCCCGATCGGTATCCACTTTTTGGCGTTTTCGGTATCGGTACGGTACGGTATCGGTATTATACCGATACCGACCCTCAAAATACGGTATAATACCGATACCGTACCGTACCGATACCTAACCGACATGTTTCGGTATCGGTACCTAGTTTGGGTGAAATTCGGGATCGGTATTAGGCGGTATCGGTATCGGTTCGGTATCGGATACCGATATGCTCATCCCTAACCCAAACCAAAAACCCTTTTACCCACCAAAACCTTTTTTATTTTTAGCCCTTTGTTTTAGTAACAAGTTCGGTTTTTCCGTATGATAAAAAAAAATGTGTTGATGATGAAGCAAAAGATAAACAAACAAGTTCATCAAAAATAACTTTGTTTGAATAAAAGCTTCATCAAAATAAAAGTTACAAAAATAGAAAGTCCTACAAAAACCGACACTTGTTACGCTTTTTACCCTTTTTCTCCTAACCACTAACCACTTTCCCAACCACCTACCTTTAACCCAAACCTAACCCTTAACCCACAAAGTCCTCTTGATATTTACAAAGGTATAAAAGTTAAAAAGGAGGAGGATTGATTGCTTGGCAAGCTTATGGTAGGAATAAGTTCCATGCCGCTCTCGAGTGATTCACTAAAAATACACCTTCGGCCGAGTGTGAGTGATTTCTCCCGTGAGGTATGTGAACTTGTATATAAATGGAATTTTAAAAAGGCATGTTATGCCCAAATAAGTAATTTCTCCTATGAAACGTTCTAAACAAATCATAACGAATAGGATTGTAAATAGATAAAAATAAAACCCAAAAAGATATTGGATTCCCAACACTCTATGACAAGCCCTAAACCTTCTCTTCTACCCATTCCATTTGGGAGTGTAAGCCACATATTACAGAGTTTTGCTTGAGGACAAGCAAAAGTTCAAGTGTGGGGGTATTTGATGTGTGTAAAATGCAACATATAAATTACATCAAATAAGGCATAAAACTAACCTTTTTTAAGTACTAATATTGGAAAAAGAGTGTTTTTGTCTTCCTTTTGTATTTTCAGGATTAAATGAGCTCAAAAACACAAAAGAAGCAAAAAGACAGCTAAATCCAACATAAATACAAGAAAAGGAACATAAGTGGACTGCCCGACCCCTCAATGGCATCTTCCCAAGCAAAATAGAGAAGGCAGAAGACTGAACACGCCCCGTGCTCAGCCAGCACGGGGCCGTGCCCAAGAAGCAGCAGAAAAGACAAACCTATAGAAGCTTCTATTGCCCACCACGGGGCCGTGCCCAGTGAACACGGGGGCGTGGCGAAAGTACAACAGGCGCATTAATTGTAATTGCGAATTACAATTAATGAAGAGAGAGAGTGTCAGACAGGCACGGGGCCGTGCCCAGCGGACACGGGGGCGTGCCCAGCCTTCTGTTCAGCCTATAAATAGGAGTGCTTGGTTTCATTTCAACTCATCCCTTGGCACACCACCTCTCTCACACTTCATCCACCACCCACCACCATCACAACACCATCATCCACCACCATCATCCATTGTCCATCATAGAGTGTGTGAGTCGTCTCGGGATCCAAGATTGATCGTAAGAGTTCTTGACAATCAAGGCCATGTTTGCCTAAGTCTCTTACATCACTTGGTGAAGACAAAGAGTCTAGTATAATACTTTTTATTTCTAATCTTTTGCACTTTTTATTTGGTTTTGTATTAATGACTTTAATAACTAGTTACTTATGTTGAAGGTGATCTTTCCTTATCGTTTGTCCGTGGTGTCTTGGCATTATTTTACTGTCTATATAAAATAAAAGATTTTCACCATTCATATCTCCACGGTCTATATGGAGGTATGTTGGCTACCTGGTCGGGGGTTAAGGGAACGGTTTGGTAAAGGTCTTGCCATTGTTCAGCGTTTAGAGGTCCTGCAATGGACCTGGGTCAAATTTAGTAGGACGTCCTTCAATGCTTCACGGTATTGGATGGCGGGGGTCCAAACTCTTTGATCCCCTCATAAGTTAACTACTATTAATACTATAACCCGGCTATTTAGGACTGTATCCCTGCTGACTCAGACTACTTAGTCGAGGGTAACGTCACCTCCAAAAGAGGGGCCTACCACAATATTGCATTAATAACTTAATTCATTATCTTCCAATAATCCACCCTTTTAGGATTGTATCCTTGCTGACTCAAACTACTGGGGTGAGGGTAACGTCACCTCCAAAAGAGGGGCCTACTACAATAACTAAGATAATCTCTTAATTATGTGCAAAAGTGTGGAAATAATCAAAGGTTATACTAGATACGAGTCGGAACCAAGTGATTCATCTTGTCTATCTGTTTTATTTTTATTTTTATTTTCAGCATTTTAGTTAGTTTTTATTTTTCTTAGTTTAAAACATTTTTCTAAACTTTTTATTTTGATTAGACGTTGAGGATAAACCGGTACTAAAAGCACTTGTGTCCTTGGACGACCTCGGTATCTTACCAACGCTATACTACGCTCACGATGGGTGCACTTGCCCATATGTGTGTTTAGTGTTAGTAAAATATCGTGTTTTATAAATTTAAAACTTGGCTAAAAATAAGTGTTAAAGGGGCTTAAAATATACACCTAATATATATAACACTTTCACGCACATCAATGTTACATTATTTCGGATTGTAATATATTTATCCTTTTGCTTCCGCTGTGCATTTATATATTGTGTTGTTTGACTATGATGATGTCAACCACGTCACGATACTCCCCTACTGGGCCCACCGGTAATACGTGGAAATTCGGGGTGTGACAGGTTGGTATCAGAGCCAACATTGAGTGAATTAAACACTATCTTTTTGTGTTTAATCTCAATGACACATTAGCACATTCCTTGACCTTCTGAGTCTAGACTTAACATAGGAATATTCTCAATCCTCATCTGGAAATTTTGCTTCCAATTTTTTTTATATATTGGATACGTCGCCAAGCGAAGAAGCCGTAATAGGAATTCTCCACGCACGGAGCCTTAAATTGCTGACCTTCGTACAACGGCTAGGATGAAACGTGCAGCCAAGGAGAAAGCATTCAGAAATAAAATGAAGAAGAAACTCCTTTTGCTGAAGATCGTTTCCTTAAAAGTCTTTATAACGATATTTATCTTTTAGTCCCTTCGAGGACAACATTATTCCTTCCAAGTCCCGTTTAGGGCAACCATATACTTGTTTAAACTTTAAAGGAACGATTATATTTGAAATATCATTTCTATATTATAAGATCTACCATTATAATAAAATGGCAAAATCTAAAAAGGACAAGACCTAGCCATGTGTCAGATTAAGACAAGGCCAAGACGGTAGTTCCAGAATTAGATTCAGATCCTCGTTAACATTTCAATTTAGGTTTGCTCTACGTTAAATATTAAAAGAATCTTAAGAGTGAAACCTAGCCTGAGTGTCATTATAAAGACCTGGCCAAGATGGTAAGACCTGCTTAAAAGATTCGAATCCCTGTTAACATCTGAAAACGTGTTAACGCTCCTGGCGGACATGATTCATTAAAATCACACACGTCATTTTTATATAGGATTCTTCAAAAGATTCCTCACCCAATTTAATGAACTCTGAATCATGGGTTTAAATCATCAATTTGGATGATCATATTTTGACCATACATTGGTAATATAGTGCCTACGGGCCTTGCTCATTTCTACATGGGCCAAAAGACAGTGGTAGCGATGACTCCCTGTCCGAGAAAGGTAATGAACTATGTTCAAACCTAAATGCTTTGATTCTCTGAAATCATAACTTATAAATTATAATTGTCCTTGTCACTAAGCCATTTGTGTTATTATTAAAAACCTTAATGCCTCGATTCTCTGAAATCATGGCTTATAAATTAAACTTGTCTACGCAACTAGGCCATTTGTGCTATTATTAACTTATAAATTAGGATTTATGATAAAAATCCTGAATAAAATAAATACCCTTCCTTCCCTGCCAATATACATAGTAAAAAGAATCTTAAAGGTACGACCTAGCCTATATGTCATTCCAGACAAGGCCAAGATGGTAGAACCTATTCAAAGGATTCAAATCCTTGTAACATTGTAAGTATGATAACACTCCTGGCAACAGTGATGCGATAAAATCACACTTGTCATCTTTATATTAGGAAATTTTTCCAAACCCTTTTTGCATAAGCGATCAATGGGAATCATGGCTAATAAACGTCGAACACGATGTACGCATCAAAACATCTATTCGAGATGTTACATACGAGTAAAGATGAATACATGAAAAAGATAGTTTTATTTCATAACTTCTTGTCAAGACAATGAACTATGAAATTTTCTGACCCAAAGGAATTATCGATTATGTTTTAAAATTTCCCTAGTGACCAGGCCTCTGAGCCATCATAAGTCCTTTGGAACAAGCCCTTGTGCTATATATAAAAGATGTCAGTATGACATTGGCAGTCGTGACTTATGTCCCCTGTCTAATAAATATGAAGGATTATATTCCGCTTAAATGCCAAAGATGGTTTATTTAAAAACTTAGGCAAAACATAATCAAATAAATTAAATACCATCTATTGGCCTATGTGGTTTAATTGCACCGTGGCTATTTATTCATCTAAATTCGACAATTCGCTATATGATTAAACAAATTGTTTCTACTTGGTTAGTAGCCTTCAAAGCTTCCCCATGGCTGACTCCTCTGAAGCTCACAATCATCCAGTTAATCAGAATGATGATACAAGACTGAACTTAACAAGCACCGAATTTCAGGCTATGATAAATACAGCCGTAAACAACGCTGTGGACCGAGTGTTGAAGGATCGTAAGCGAAGGTGCGATATTACCCCAAATAAAGGTTGTAAAAAGGGTAGGACCGGTTCAAACCATAACCCGTCCAAGCCAAAGGAGGCAAAGCCCAAATGAAATAACCGCAGGAAGCAACATGCTGGAAAATGCACCATCGACCCACGTGCTAAATTATGTGGAATTTGCAGAACCAAGGGTCACAAGACCTTGGATTGCAAGAAGATGGAAGATGCGACCTGCCATGGTTGTGGCGAAAAAGGGCACATAAAGACAAGCTGCCCAAAGAAGGCGACTAAAGGAAAAGGCACTTTAAATGCGCAAGCTAGGCCGTGTGGAATTTGTAATGACGATGGGCACAAGACTTTGGAGTGCCAAAACATAAGGGACGCAACCTGCTATGGTTGCAATGAAATAGGGCACATCAAAACTAATTGCCCTAATAAAACCAAGAAGTCTGACAAGGCTAAGAAGACTGAAGATAGGGACTCTCCAATGAATGCCCAAGAGGCCGTTCAGGATGGAGATGTCACAACAGGTACTTTCTTTACCAATAACGCTCATGCTAGAGTATTAATTGATTCAGGTTCAGATAAGTCTCTCGTAGACAATAGATATTGTAAATCATTAAATCTGCCTGTTAAAACTCTAAGCGTTAAGTATAAAGTAAAATTGACTGATAATACCTCAGAGACTGCTCCAGCAATATTAAATGGATGTTTTATATCCATTAGGAATTACCCTTCTCCGCTGTCCTTGTTTCGTTAATAGGACTCGATACAGTAATAGGAATGGATTGGTCGTCTTGTGACCAAGCCCATATTGTGGGTGATAAGAAGCAATTAATTATCAAGACTCCTTATGAGACAACCCTCATAATTACATGTATCCGTACGATTAATTAATATTAAACAATATATAAATTATACCTTACATAAAAAAAATGGTGGAACCGGCCGTCCCTGGAATCGAACCTGGGTCTAGGCCACACCCTTTCGCGCGCCTAGCCAACCGAGCTAGGTGCCTAGTTTGTGAAATTTCCATTTTGATTAAATATAAGCACATGTACAATAACTTCCTTACTTCTTACTATAAGTCACCTACTTATCCTCCTTATGTTGACTAAGTATTAGAATCCAAGATTTTACCTCTATGTTTTAGTTACTCTTGGCTTGCTTATGTCGACTAAACACTAGAAAGGATGAAGTAGAAACCATTAAGTATATCAGTGGTTATGCTAGAAAGGACATGGTAAGGTATACATCACAGTCATTCGATGGCAATACTTTTAATTAGTAAGGACATTAATGAAATCCTCAAGAAGGATCCTCTTATACATTGTGGAATGGTCCAAGTTTTAAGGACCTTATTAGAAAAACCTAGTATCCGTTTCGCGAAAAGGGAAAAGACGGAATAAGAATTTTCTGACTCTCGCCATAAAAGTTCTAGACTGTCGACAGTATGTCGCAAATTTTAATTCATTGGCTGAGATAGTACCCTATTCAGTATACCCAAAAATCTAAGCTTAAAGCACATAATTATTAGTGGTTAGCATTGGCAATAAGAGGGCACACTAAGGCTTCAAAACCTACTCATTAAAAATCCATTATGGGTCTACCTCAGCTACCCACGTTATAATGATTAAGAAGTAATCAGTCAAAGCTGAGACTGCCCTAAAGTTATCTAAGATTTCACAGCTAAGTTTAGAAGGATTAAGAATGGAGGCGTTTAACCCTCCTGTTGAATGATTAGAGGCAGCTCACATTAGGAATGTCACCAGATAAATCCTTATTTGTGAATTTATTGCTAGAAATTACATGTGGTTTCGGGTGCTGTTAAGTCTCTCACAAGACCATAAACTTAACAAACTTTTAGAAATTTTTCCCTGTAAGAACCCCAGATGTTAAGTGTAAGGTAGAACCTTCAGGCAAATCATAAGAACCATTTCTTCTGTTCTTGTCAAGAAACCTTTAGGCATAAAATTTTAGAAGTATCCTCTCTCTAAGAGGAAGCGCCATATGAGGATTGGTGTATCTTAATAAGTTCCATAGATTACTTCCATGCCTGATCAGTATGGAGGTTTAATGCATGGAACCACAAAGATACCCCGATGATCATATGGTACTAAAGTCAACTAATGGTATTCAAAGATGATATCCAGGATGGAATTATCCAAGTAAATGTTTCCGGTTAAGGAAATTCGTGGAATTGTAACATACAGGTGTCACTTATTTGACACAAGCATGATGGATGAATTGGAGTCTGAGATTTGGAAAATCTCTGTAATCTCCTTCTACCTAAGTATTTTCTCATAAGTTTTCCCTGCTTACCTCCTGAGAGGCAGGTAGAGTTAAGATTAACATCCCGCTGTGGGCTGGAGTATTGTGAAAACTCCATGGTGATTATGGAATAATCGAAACCCTGATTAAGTAGGTTTTAAGACATAGGCTCATATAGCCTGACTCAATATTCTGAGGGTTTTATGTTATTGATTAAGAAAGACGGTTCATTTTGATTATGCATTGATTACCGCAACCCTACTTAGGCAACAATTAAGGATCGCCATCAGCTGCCCAGGATCGTCGAATTGTTCGACTAGCAGCAAGGATTAGCTATTCCTTAATATTAGTTTTGAGCAGTGGTTGGAATAACCATCTCACCTTAATATAAGCTTTTCTATAATAGTCGGTATATAAGTATCAAGGTGGCTCCTTTGGAGACCTTGTATAGATGAAATATCAAAACATCCGTTGGATGGACGAGACTTTGGGAAGTCCACTTATCAGGATCTGAAAGTTGCATTGGAAACAACGAATAAGATTCATACAAATCCCTAATCATCTGTTAGTTGCCAGTATTTGGCAGAAAATCAAGAATTTATGAAAGTAGCAAACCTCCTAAGAACTTGTTAAAGAATAAGGCTCAACAAAAGATAGCACTCAGGAAGGGTGTGCCCAATTTGTTAAAATTATCAGGCTAGTTAAGCTCTGAATATATAAAATCATTCGAAGGAAATCGAATGTATCAAGATTAAATAGCTTACGAGCTAAGACCTAACTAAGAGCTGGGTGGAACGCGCAATGTGACCCACAATAATGATTTAAGGACGTGTCACTAATAAGCCGAAAAGCACTATCACATAATGATATGCAGATTATGATATGATGAGCAACCTATGTCGATTAAGGATCGACAGGATTAGAAGCTCCAAAAGGATACATATACCCATTATAAAGGTTAACTTGGGAGCTTGGAAAAAAAGCTCCAGATATACTATATAGAGATTAAGCCCAATATAAGACAGAAGGTATTTCCCTTACTTTAGCAAATCTCGAGGTCGAGATTTCTTTTAAGGGGGTGAGGATGTAACACCTCGAAAATTTACGTCCAATAATGTATTGACACGTGTCATAAGCTTTGAACGTGTGAAAGAATACTTTAGAGGGACTAAAGTTGACAAACAATGAAACTATGTGAATATAAGGGTTCAAAATGTCAACAATGGATAAATATACTTTACGGTAACCCTACATGATGTTTATACCCTTAAACGGATGAATCATGGATCATACGAAGCTAATTGCGAAAGAAAGTGAGGAATTATAAACTACAGGGGTTAAATGTGTCAACATGTTTAAAGTATACCTCTGAGTGACCTTTTAGCAAACCCGAAGCCTTGTAACAATTAATTATGCTCACTAGAATGCGTGATAAAAATATCACCAAGTTTCGTTATCGTATGAGAAAGTCATGATAAAATTTGTGTGTGAGGGTTAGAATCGTCAACATTGAAAATTAGGGCTTTTCGGGTGATCACAAAGTTACCCGAGGACTTGACAAGGATGGTATAAGCCTTAAAGCCCCTATATGTCAATATTAAAGCCTCTTAATGCAAGAAACCATGTGAAAATGACCTTTCGGGGGATCAAGGGCCAAAAGTGCAATTAAAGAAAGTTGTGTAACCTGATCCGGAGACCCAGGCGGGCCGCGTAAGACTTAACAACATCTTACGCGGGCCGCGTGCGACTGCCAGATGCAGAAACAACAGGAAGCTGCCTGTTCAGTCCATTAACCGACTTCAATTGCATTTCCTTGATACCATGGGCTTCCTAAACCGGTTTTGAGGCTATAGGGGACACATGTATTCATCCATGATCATTAGTAGACCCATTTGGCAACAATCTATGAAGATCAAAGTCACTATAAAAGGCTTTTATGTTGCAACATTGCAACCACACTTCCTGATCATTTATGGAGCATAAAAGCAGATCCCAAGCATAATAAATCGTTCATTAGACACTTGTAAGTATGCTTAACTTTCTTTAATTGAGTTTAGCTTAGTATTTAGCTTAAAAGTCAAACCGTCGTAATTACGGTTTGACTTAACAATAAAACACAAACGGTCCAGTGTTTTGTCGAAACGAAGGTAGTTATAGGTTGGTAATTATGTGGGCTTTAAACCCTTAAAAGGGCACCCACTGATTCCCATCCTAACTAGGTCTTTTGTCGAGTCAAAGATGATTAGAAAAAGTCAACAGAAATGTAAACTTTGATTGAACGCGTAATTAACGATGTAAAAGGCTTGTAACCTATTTTATCATTCATATAACCTGATAATAAGCATAAGAACTTGTCTAAGCTTGTTTGATTCGACAACTTTCTGTTTTGAACCGATTCGGAACCGAAAGACGCAAAAGTTTGGCTTTTGCTTTGACCTCAGTTCTGAACCGGTTTAGATAGGTTTAGACATGCCTTAAAGTTCCATTAGGACCTAGTTACATGTTTGTATAACCCTCTGCGTTTATACCACTTAAATCCTTAAGTGCCCGACGTTTCCGTTAAATGCTTAAATATGGACCATAATGCCCTTATGACCATACAACGAGAATTTTGGAAATGTGAAAGTACAATAATCTTTGTTACTGATTATAAAACATGTCCCTAAATTTTCACATTAGTCGGAGGTCTAGATTAGGAGTTATGCTTAATGACGTAATTAGAACGCTTCTTAGTAATTAAACGACGTCATTAGCGTAAAGCCTATCTAAACCCCATTTTTGACACCAAACCTTTTACCCACTGATGTAATATAATATTTTGGGATTTTTGAAGATTTTTAATTATTTTTAAACTGATCATAAGCTAGGATTAGTGCCTTGATTCGGTAAATACCGAATATGCCTTTTTCGGCCATAAAATGAGTTTTACAAATCCTTTTGACACCAATCCAATTGCTACTGATTTCAAATAATAAATGGAGTGTTTTGAACCTGTTGAACTGATCAGAAAACTCAGAATCCTATATTAACCCGTAAATCGCTTAAAACGACATTATACGCGTATTAAACGCATAGTTTGGGTTTAAAACTATTTTGGCATATAAGACTTATAACCAAATGTTATAACCTGTTAAAATAAGCTATTATACTGATTTATTCAGACCCGGATCACAGAAGATAAATTAATCCCTCTTATAATCTTTAAAATGACCAAAATACCCCTACGAGGCTTAATATGAGATTAAACTCGTTTTGGGCATAATGGAAGGTATCATACTGATATCACAACATATTTAAGGCATGTTAACTAAGGAAACCTGTTTAGGACTCTTACGGTTACCCGTTACGCTTCATGCGCGTTCGGTTCGGTTTATGTAACTAGTTTACATAAATTAGCCGAAACGGTTCAAACCTTATCGGTCTTATCTCAAAATCCAGAATGTGTTTAGATTACCCATATTATACAAGTCTTCAAACTTGTCGGGTCTAAATCACGTTCTATTCCGGTCTTCGCCTTATCACGCGTTTGAACCGTATCTTCCTTTTGGAAAACTAATCGGTCTAAGTCAAGGCTTAATTAAAGACCCGTTAGGATTCTAATAGGTTATTAAAAAACCTTCGTTCCAGATTTAGGAGCCCAGTAAAAGCTATCTGTTCTTGCTGATTTGATATGGCTGGGATTGAATTTATATTTAGCTCAGGTAAATACTTTTAACTTATTTTCCCTTATACGGGCTTGGGGTACGGTATATAAAATACCGCTTGGTCGGGCATTCGACCTTAATCGTTTTAGGGGTTAAGTATTATCGAGATGACCGTTTAAATTGTTTTGTTTGCTTAAAGCCTTTGGGGGGTTAATGACCATGTCCCGGATATCCCTGGCATCATTTTACGAAATGGCCACGACCTTAGCACACAGGTGTAGGCGTACACCTGTCAGTGTCTCATATACATAATGTGGTGTGTCTATTGATCTTTAACCCGGCACGAACCGGGCTACTGAACGCATAAGAAACATATAAATCTTTTACGAGTATTATATTCAAATAATTATCCCAAGTTATAAAATATTATTTGTGCCATGTGCATGCAAATCTATCATTTTTAAACCCTTTTCAAAATGAGTCGGTTGATTGTATTTACCAGTGTAAACTGACGTATTTTCCCAAAAAGGCTAAGTGTAGGTACTAATCGGAATTGGCTGGCTACTCCTAGCATCAATAAAGAGTCTCGCAAGCTTAGATTGCCTAAAGTCTGTTGAACAGTGTTATTTTATTTTCGATACGCCTGTGGATCCTTTAATTCCATTGTAATACTTTGATGTTACATTATTTCGGATTGTAATATATTTATCCTTTTGCTTCCGCTGTGCATTTATATATTGTGTTGTTTGACTATGATGATGTCAACCACGTCACGATACTCCCCTACCGGGCCCACCGGTAATACGTGGAAATTCGGGGTGTGACAATCCTCAAGACCGGAAAGGGTTGTGTCGTTATACGCCGCAACCGCAGCATCAAGAAGCGCTTCAGTATCGACACCGTGGAACCCGGATCGCTCATCAGTATATCCGCCCTGGGCTACAACATTCATATGGCTAAAACCAGCATCCCGGGCACGCTCCTTAATCTCATTAACACCTGATACATTCTCAGGTGCGTCAAGGATGGCAGTAACAATCTGCGAAACAAGAATACAAAGGTTATCAAAGGCAAACCTATAACAAATAAAAAAGGCAACGGATACTTACATGCCCGATCCCGCGCATACGCATCCATTCCCGGTCAGCCTTGAGCAGCTCAAGTGACGAAGCAAGGCTATCTCTAGCCTCCTCAGCCTCTCTTGCCCGCGCTTCAACCTCATCAACACGGGCAGAGACCTCCTCAATAGTGGCCCCCCGGGTCCGCACTTCAGCCTGTTAACAAAACAAAAACAAGTATACAAAAATAATCAACATACTTGTGAGATGAACAAATTCAAAAGCAAGAAACTTATACCTGGAGGCCCAAGATAGTTTTCGTTAAGTTGGTGCGGTCAACATTCGCCCCTTCAAGAGCCTTTGCAGCACGGGCCTCCGCCTCCTTGGCCTCTTCAAGAGCCTTGGCGAGGCGAGCTTCCGCTTCCTTGGCCTTTTGGGCAGCCGCAACAGCCGCAGTTTTCTCTTTCGCCAACGTAGAGATCGCTGCCTTGGCATTAGTAAGCTCCTGGCGAACATGAAAGAGAGTTTCATTCTGTTTGGCCCAAGATTCTTTCCAAGTCTTGCGCTCATCAGATAAAGTCTTGCGCTCATTAGAAAGAGTTTCTTTCCAACGCTTGCGTTCATCAGAAAGCAGTTTTGCAAGGGTACGAACCTGTTTAAGCTCAGCAGTCGCAGCCCACTCTTCAGTCTGCTTACGCTTTTCAAACGCAGCCCTATCCCTTTCAAGCTGCACTACACCCTCACGTGCAGCCTTCACCAACTCCTCAGCCACGGCACGCAAGCGCACATTCTCCTCCTCCCTGCGCCCCAACAGCTTATACTTTTCCATAATGGCATTGGCCATTACGG
Source organism: Helianthus tuberosus (assembly GCA_030545235.1). Classification (NCBI taxonomy): domain Eukaryota; kingdom Viridiplantae; phylum Streptophyta; class Magnoliopsida; order Asterales; family Asteraceae; genus Helianthus; species Helianthus tuberosus. The sequence continues at coordinate 185,792,300 of CM060394.1, forward strand.
AACTCCCGACAAGCATGGAGGAGAGTTGGTTAATCTGGGCCTCACCCGACAAAGAACGGGCCCGATTGACTTCAAATGGGGTGCCCAAACCACCCAGAATCTCCATACACGCGGAGGGGTCACAAGAAATATCATCCCCTTGCATTACAGTCCATGGGGGCGGTGATAAGCCATAGCCCGGTCTTCGGTATAGGTGCGGTAATAAAACTCCAATTCAGTCTCCTGCGGCTGAATGGGAGTTTCTTTATAACCCGCACCCCCAGAAGAAGAGCCCGTAACCTTCTCAGCAGCAGGAGACTTTGGCCTTTCAGTATAAGCAAATTTCAGGTTCAAATCATCAGCATCCTCCGGGGTAATGACATTGTCATGAGAATCCACCGTGTCATGGATCTGGGCCGCAGGCCCCTTCCCAGTATCCTCCTCCCGCACAGAGGACTCAGGCATAGCAGCCTTATGAACCCCCACATCCGCAGCAGTGTCATGTGGGGGAGGAGGAGGAGCATCAAAGATGGAGAACCCTTCATCTTGGGGTTCTGCAATCAAAGCAAAAATACGTTAAACTACAAGTAAAAATACAAAATATTTGTCCAAGTTATGCATCACGTACCAGGAACAACCGCAGGCTTCCTTTGTCCCACAAAAGCCCCGCGTCTGGTCTGAATCTTCGGCTTCTTTTTCTCACCAGCATCAACAGCTTTCCCTGCTTTCCTCTTCTTCTCATCAGCAGGCTTGGAACCCGCAGTGGTTCCACCTGTGGCCGCACCAGCACCTGGAACACCCAAGCCCTCAAGGGTGTCAGATACTACCACGTAATCGGTATGTCTGCGGAAATGAGAACGAGAGATACCTGCTGCATGCGGAACCAAAGGCGAAACAACAGGAGCCTCAATTTTCTTCTTGCCGCGACCCCGCACGGGTTTATCCACTTGCTTCTTTTCTGCATGCTTTTGGGGAGCACCCTTTGACTCAAACTTACCAAGGGCCCCAAGAGTACCTGCATGTAGAATATCAACAACATGAAACTTATAAGGCAAGAAAAGAAGGCTATGAATTATACCTTTTCCCTGCGGCAGGGGTGCATTCAATGCCTCGCGTGTAGGAACGCGAAAGTTATGGAGAATGGTCAAATTAAAACCTGCACCTTCAGCAGTCTTGACAATATCAACCTTGCCAGTAAAGGTTGGATCAAATATCTTCCACAGCTCAACAACAACTTCTGATATTACACGTTCAAATTAATGACAAACAAGAGACTAATGAAACCGCACAAAAGTAAGAACACTTACCACCAGTCTTCTCCCGCACAATGGGCTTTGCATGCTTATCGGCCCTAGTCAATAACATCCGCAACATCCACAATTCAGTGTTCTTCAACAGCCTATGCTCAATAGTCCTCAACCGTGGGAACCACTCCGCATTCTCCGCATTAGGAATGGCAATATCCTCCGTAGGGATAGGCTCATTAACATTCCGCAAAGTCATGTTGAGAACAACCGCGGCAGCTTTAACATAGAAGAACTTGCTCTTCCACTTTGTAATACCCTTGGGAGGGGTCATCAACTTGGTACTTCCGTACCGTTCTCGGAAAGAGAAGAACCCAGTGTTCACCGTCAACTGATAAAACCCCCGGAAATTATCAACGGTAACCGGCAAACCAAGGGCATGAAAAGTTGATTCAAAATGTCTAATACGAATAAACCCAAAAGGACTCATCTGGGAGATATGGACCTTGTAATGCTCCAACAACTCAACAACAAAAACGGTCAATGGTAAACGAAGGTTACCATCGATGAAAGAATCGGCCCACATGGTCACATGACCGGCTGGAGCACAAGCACCGGTGTCACCGTCTTGGGGATAAATAGCCCCAAACTCGGAGGGCATCTGTGTACTAATCATCAGTTGGTCGAACGACGCTTTCGACCACTTCAAGGGTGGCAAACCACCACCAGGGGCACTACCACCATCATTTTCGTCTTCACCGCCCACCGGAGAAGAATGAGCAGGGTTTTCACCCTCCACATTGTGTGGACTAGATGGTTCAGCCATCAGAAATAAAAAAAGAAAGAAGTATGAGTTTACAAGAAAAACTCAGAAGATCACCGGAAGTACAGGCGGATTGATCGGAGAAGATGAAGAGTATGGTCTCTTTTCACCGGAGAAATTTTTTGAATTTTGAACAAAGTGAGGAGAACCCAAACGGTTTCCCCTTATATACTCATCGCAATTAATGCGATGTAGTAAACCGACTTACCACGTTCAAAAAGGGCCACTGACGTATCGCCACGTGTTCAGCGACTTTTCAGCTGACGGTTAACACGCGCGCGTGGCCGCCCACGCGCCTGACAGAAAAGACCTTTACATTACTTGCTATATTGCAGTTATGACCTCGGTCAGTGCAAACGTCTTTTCAGATCATCACATGTCAGAATCCTACCAACTTTCAACAACCCACACGTGCAATTAGCCATGTAGACGACACAAAAGCGACAAAACATTATCCAAAACTTAAGCGGCATGCGGTTTCTCTGGTTTACCGCACCATAACCCATACCGCATGTCGTTTTTTACATACCCCTCAAAAAAGGCAAAAATATATATCTTTTAAATTATATAAAGGGGTATAAGCAATAACCGCACATACCCACGCGCACACGTGGAATATGCGGAGATGACAAACATCAACCCGCACAAGTGCGTCAGATACTCAGAACCAGCATGGTTCTTTGGACTGCGAAACCCGCTTCTCAGGATGCGATAAACCGCACTCCATATAAGCTTCTTCAAGCTTCAAAACCCTCATCTCCGGTTCACAACCACAGAGGGAACGCAAACAGCTTCTCCTTAAGGAAAAGGACAAGTATGCTGAGCAACCGCACATCAGCAACCCTGTCTCCTGAACCTTCAAGAGCTACGTCCAGGCTACAAGACTTCTAGAAGCGAGTTCTTTGCTGCGAACCACAAACCACTCGTGAGTAGTTACTACAAACTGCAACTATTCGAACGGTAGCTACGGAAGAGCCACAACTAAACCACCACGCGGAGGAGCAAAGCTACTTCAAGGAAAACTGCTTTTCAACTAAACATGAAGGAAAGTGGCTACAAAACGAATGCGGAAGAGTTTCAACCAACTTCCCAAATATCTAAACATAATCTCCGCAGGCAACACGACATAAAGGAAAGCTACTTTCCACCAAAGCGTGAAGGAAAGTAGCTCCAGAACAGTGGTAACAAGTCTGCTTATGACTAGTTACCCACCTATGGACCGCATAGAATAAACAATGGTGGGCACAACCCTGCCTATAACCATGTTTATCTGCCCATAGTTCAGATTCACATTGTTCGGCCAAACACGACCAACAATGGCGCAACTACCCTACGTTCCTCAAACAAACGTGGCCAACATGGTGCGGCAACGAGGTAACCGCAAAGGACATGCGGTTACTAGAGAGCTAAGCCTCAGAGGACGTGCGGTTACTTGAGAGATAAACCGCAGAGGACGTGCGGTTACTAGAAAGCTTAACTGGAGAACACGAATACCCTACAAAACAGGGATCATCATTGCATGTCCAGTTGCTGAACATAGAGCTTGAGCAAAGTATTTACAACTTTGCACTAGCTGGCGCAGAGGTTACAACTAGAGTGACGAAGACGTACATCTTCCGTCACGATCTCAAAGGTTGGTTCGAACCCTGCTAACACCTTCAGTCACCGTCTCAAAGGTTGGTTCGAAACACCAACAGGTGGCTGATTACATCAAGAAAAGGTAGACTAAGAGTCAAGTCCTTGGCTGAGAATTCCGCATCAGACGAAACTTGCTCACCGGACATCCTTCTCAAAGGAAGGAACAATCCACTCGAAAGGCCTACTACTTACTAAAAGAAGGAGCCATCCGCATGGCCCATATTTAACCTTCTAGACAACATAGTCCAGTATCCCTCCCACATGCAACTTGCATAAGGAAGGAACACTAGACTGGGGGGACTTGAAGGGGTATGGTCCCAGATCTCGCGTCAGCATGACCACGAATGACCATTACCCTTATCAAAAACCTCCACCAGCAATAAACTCACCTGTGTCCGCGTGGTCACACGCGAACACAGCGGTCCAATCTGTCCAATGATGAGAAGACTTACCTTAAGGACGGAAACCAATGTTACGCATAGAGATGCGACCCTGCACCGCATCCTATGAACATTTTCGTCACCACAAGGGATCTGGACAACAGTAACAGTCACTAAGCGGCGATGCGGCATGGCACCGCATCCCGCATAAAATCATGGATGGAACAACCAATGCGGAAACAACATCAATGACCGCAAGCAGTGATGCGGCCTGACACCGCATCCTGCCTACGAGGCAAGTGGGTCTGACACTACAGTGCAAGTGGCACTGGGAACAGTCGCCTACCGGCCCACGTGTATACAACAGTCTGACACCACAGCAGGACGTAGCATCACCACAGTAACCGACAGGTCTGACACACCTGCAAATAGCTGTACGATGTCAGGCTAGCTATTCAACTACCCTCCTTCACTCCTCGGCTATAAATACTCACCCCAAACCAGGTTTGAGGTATCACTTCTGAACTCTCTCACTACTACTACTATCACACTTTGCTTCCCAAGCAAACTACTGATTCTCACGCCGGAGAGTGGTAACAAGGAGCACCCCCCACCCCATCCTCCTTGTTGTGAGTCACAGCTTGTTTCCTTGTGCAGGAAACCCACCACCAGACGATCCAGCCGACGATCCTCGGAAAGAAGGGATTAACCCTCTTGACGAGACCAGTGAGTTAACCCTCCTGGTTAACCATTGTTTCATCAACCACCATTTGTTATTTTTAAAGTTGAAACCGTTGCCGGCCAATATCTAATAGTTAGGATTATTAAAATCCATTATTCCTTTACTTATTTGGTAATGGTCAATGGAAGTTATCCCATGTTTAGTCGCGGTACTTGTTTGAATGTGATTTTTTTAAATAATGTATTGATATCAATGAAAAGTTTAATTTACCATATTCTTTTATATTATCAAATGTAACATAGTTGCAATTTATTACACAAGTATCAAGAACAACTTACGTTTTTTAAATAAGAATACAATAAAATTGTATGATTTTGAACACTTGTGATTACGTGATTTTAAATACCCAGTACAGTACATGACTACGTGATTTTGAATACCAAGTTCATGACGTGATTTTGAATACCCATTACGTGATTTCATTATAGTATGTGAAACCCCCACTAAGTGATTTCGTAATTACATAACAATGGTTGACTATGTATTATTACGTGACTACGTGATTTTGAATATCCATTTCGTGATAACATGATTTCATTACAGTATTTTATGTGAAACCACACTGAATGGTTACATAATTACGTAAAAACAAAAACATGTAATACAAAATATTTCATATGAAATACCTAATAATTCATGTCTAATCACGTATTAAGGATAAATTATACACAAAACATTAGCAAATTAACATATAATAACCACATAGTGTCGTATGTTAGAGATTTAATCACGTAATAAAGCATAAACAATCAAGTTCTTATTATTTGAGTGTGTAATCATATAATAATCATAATTATTATAACATTAGTTATAACAAATCATATTGAATGTGTAATCATGTGATGGACTAATAAGTATTCAAAAATCATGTTATTTGAATGTATAATCATATAACAAGCATAATTATTATAACATTAGTTATAACAAATCCTATTGAATGTGTAATCATGTGATGGACTAATGGGTATTCAAAATCATGTAAATTGTTTTTAAGAAAACTGTAGCAATAGGTTGCTCGAATTAAAGGAAATGAAATGCTCGTTAATACGGTGTAATGTTTTTTAAAAAATATTACCGTATGGAAAAGTTATAACTAGGGATGAGCATTTGGTACCGGGTACCGGCACCGAACCGGTACCACACCGTACCAGGTATATTCGGTACCGGTACCCCTTTTCCCTGTTTTTCGATACCGGTATCGGTATTTAAAATTGTTTGTATTAACATATATAAAGTTTATATATAAATATAGTGCCACGTAATCAAATCAGTCGCCACATAATGTTGTCCATCTCATCAAGTGTGTGCCACGTAGGATAAGAAACAAACTCAGTTAGTGAAGATTTAACTGAGTGGTGCCGGCACAAACTAAAAGTCAAGTTGGGGGTGCCGGGTGTCAAAGTGTTAGTTGGGGTGGCAACGGCTAAAGGCCGATAATTGAGGGTGATAAAATCCAATAACCCTTTCAATTTAGTTATTTGGTTTCAGTTCAATTTAATTTCCAAGTTTATTTTATGGTTTTTTATTTGTATTTCAATTTAGTTATTTGGTAACGGTCAATAACTGTTATCCCATGTTTTGTCGGAGTACTTGTTTGAATGTGATTTTTTAAATAATGTATTGATATCAATGAAAAGTGTAATTTACCATATTCTTTTATATTATCAAACTAGGTTAAAACCCCGTGTATAATTTTATATAATAAATAATAAAAAGATACATTTAAAAAAAACTCGTATATTGCACGTGTTGAATAAAATTGAAACGCCCTAACACGTAATAACTTAAAAACGATGCAGCGGAAAATATGAGCCCAAAAATTTCGTTCTTTATTAGACACATTACTTACATGAAGACTTAAATACAAAATGTCATACATTCATTAGAAAGGATTCACAACATTCCATTATATTAATGCTTCAATAAAATATATAAATCAAACTATGTGACCGTTCTTTCCCGTACAATCCTTGCTCTCAACTCGATCTAAGTCCGCTTCTCTTCGCTAGTGGTAGAAGAAATCCGTGTAGTACCTGTGGACATCACATACAACTTAACCATTAGTCGTATACAACATCATACGACATTATTCTCATATAAATAACATTCAAGAACATAAACTTTGATTCATTCAACTATCCTCTCGCATTTTCTCATTTCGAATTCGACTTCGATACCTCATGAATCCGATGTTCCTTTACCTGCATTACATTTCAACTTCAAGGCACACATTAGCAATCGTCAATGCCCAACCATAATGAAACCATTCCTTCATACATTTATAAGATCTCACATTCATACATGTATACTAATTCCTACGTGCATTCATAGCGAATTACATTCATATATGCATACATTTCCCAATTCTTACATGCATACAAACATATACACCTACATATATACGCACACATTCGTACACACACACATACATACGAGCTTTCGCTTACCACTATTATTCACATATACCTATGCTTCTTGTCATAATCACAACTTTCCATAATATAGGTTATATACCTATTGTCTTGCATACCTATTCGTTCCTAGACTCGGTTACTTTTAGATTTCCTTCATTAACAAGAAGAAAAATCCATAATTTCACTATCCGGAGACTCATAACATCTCTCATGTACAAAAACCGGCTTTAAAATAAGTTATGAAACATTGAAAATCATCCAAACATCGAGTCTGGATACAAAAACGAACAAGAAAACAAAAATCGCCAGCTTCTGGCTTCCTCACGGGCGCAACGCCTACTGCCCCCGGCTCTCGCGGGGCGCGACACCTGTCGCGCAATCTGAAATGCTGTCGCGTAGCGCGACAACCCTATTTCGACAGAATGCTACCTTTTTGCTGCTGCACTTTTGCACAGCTATGATTTTAACCAAAACACTAACTTCTAAATTCCATAACTTTCGATCTATATATCCAAATCACATGATTCTTGTTTCTATGCGACCGTAATTTAATTACGGATTCATTAATCACCTCGGGTCGCATCAAGAGCTGGTTTATAAGCAAACGGCTAATAAATCCCTTTATACCATTATTCGACCCGTTTAATCCTAATAGTTTACCTTCATTATAAATAACTTCTTCGTTATACTAAAAATTACACTTACCTTAATACTCTCATTCATTACATAATCCTTGCATAGTTTTCCACACTCATAAATATTAAATTCTACATACATACTAAGAAGTGAATCGAAATCACTTACCTCGTGCGTCCGAGTTCGTGCATAGCTTCCGTATTTACCTTTGACCCTTTGCCCTTCCATGCTCGTGTCCATGTTGACATGGCTCCTACACTTTCAGGTTATCATCAACACATTCTTGTTAGCATACAACATTGTACTTGGTAACGGGCATACATTTGCATAATTTCACATTCAACTTGCATTCATCATTCCTAACAAGCATACGACATGTACCCGATTTCACATCCTTTCAAACCCATATAATCCATCATGTCATTCCATTTATCACAACTAATATACCATGTACCATACGATTATCTATAATCTTATAATCACAACAAAAAGTCTAGCCATGTTCCTTATGCGTAGTTGACTTTCAGAGTCAACGATTTATCATTTAACTTTCGGCTTAATCTCATATACTAATGACATCATAATAGGCTGTCTTGGGACGTCCGTTTACTGTACTTATGAGCTTTCAAAAATTACAATCTTTTTATGTGACGTGCCCCTCGGAGGGATTATCCTTATGTTAAATTTTTAGAATCTATCTCTCTACCAAAAATTTATAAAAATTCATTTACTAAGCTGTAATCAGATTCGTCACTTCTGACTGCAGCTTACGGAAAAATTCATTTAAAATTCCTCGTTTATCCGATTGACGAAATTCCAGTTAGAGATTTTTGGAATCACCTGAAGCTACCTATAGTAAAAATTTGTGATCATAACTCAATTCCTAAGTTGAGTTCTGACATTCGTAATGGGCTGTAAATTCTGCTAGAAAACGCAGCCTGAACCTTCGATACGGAAAAATTCATAAAACGTTCATTTTTCGTCGAAAAAATGCAATTCCAGTTGGGTTTGAAAGATTTTTCCTGGGAGTTCATCACTAACTCAATAAACATCAGTTTTTGACAAGATTTGACCTAGTTACAGCCGATTACATTCGGCTGTAACTTTCTGGACAGATTTAGTTTTCATCAAATCTTTTCTAAATATCTCTCATTCTAACTTCACCTAGACATTTCATCATACACCTTGTGTGTGAACTACCATCTAAGCCTAATGTACAAGTATTTTCTTTCTTTTTCTTCCTAGTTCTTTACTTTTAATTAACAACATAACAAAACATCAACTAACTTCATACCATATTCAAGCTAACTTGCAAGAATTCATCATATACAACATAATATATCAAGAATTGAACAAAGATTAGACATGGGTGACATACACATGTCGCCATCTTCACTATCTATGGTGGGTTTCACCTCCAAACACCTAATTGATCAAAATCATGCATAACACATGTTCCATACGAGGATTATAACACTTATTCATGCTCAGTTTTTGCATCAATTTATGGATTAACCATATCCCATATCATCAAACATCATCAAAACATAAAATTAAACTTACTTGATGTGAAGAACACATGGATGATCAAGAATCCTTGTACATGCATTAGAATTGAGCCTAATTTCCTTGTCAATTTGAAGATTCTTGTGAATTAGGGTTTACACCCCTTTTCTTCTGCTTTGTTCGATCGACCAGAGACGCACACACACGGTGTGTGTGTTTTAATTTTCTTTTATTCTTTTATTAAATTTCAAGTTTCCACTTTGGCAACCTTAGTCCCTTAAGTTTATGACACCATCATAATTGCCACTAATTTCATTCCTTTACTTATCTTGTTAGGTATTTAACTAAGTTTAATAACCTAGTTATTGTATTTCATTTGATTAAACATGGTGACATACCTACGAATTTAATAATTCGAGTTTTGGGGTGTTACAAATATACTCCCCTTAAAGAAGGTTTCGTCCCCGAAACCTACTTCATCAATATCAGTTTATCCATTAGTAAGGTCATAACTTTAAGAACATCATTTCTAAAAAGTCTTTTTTCCATTTCTTTCAACAAATCAACCTACCTAGATTTGTACGTAACATTCCTTAAACATCAAACATATAATCCATCCGACCCGTTCATAACGGGCCAAAGTTTTTGACCGTTATCATAGCCCTTCATACTTGTCTTAATTGATCCGTCCATGACGGGTCAATACATACCTTATTATTATTATCATAATTTTCATCCCTTGCTACCCATTACAACGTGTCACTACTTATGCCATCTCTTCATTATACTTTCTACATCATATTGACTCGTTTGTAACCAGTCAACTACATATACTTTACATTTCCATTCTTTAACAATTTCTTCTTAAATTTTCAACTCATCACATTATCGTACTTAAAATAAAGTGTGCAAACTAGTAGCAACCTAAAGAATCTAATACCTTGACTTACATTACAACAATTTGAAGTTCATAACAACTTACTAACATACTTCACCGTTAGTATTAGTTCTAATAGTTTCACTTATACCTGGAGCTTTATTTAATAATTCGAGTTTTGGGGTGTTACAAAAATATAATGTCATATGTTAATACAAACAGCCGTCGAGATTTATCTTTTAAAAATGAACATTGATGTACCATTTACTTATTATAACATTTTACTTTATTTTTTTTATTTTGCATAAATGTAATTTTATATAATAAATTATAAAAAATATATATCTTAAATAAAAACTCATATATTGCACGTGTTTAATAAAATATAATGTCATATATTAACACATACAGTCGTCAAGATTTATCTTTTAAAAATGAACTTTAATGTACTATTTGTCTATTTACTTATTATAACATTTTACTTTGTTAAATATGTATTCTTAACTAATTTTTTGTTTAAAATTATTATTATTATTTAATATGATCATAATCAAAATAAATGTTTATATTCTTATCTATTTTTTGTTTAAAATTATTATTATTATTTAATACGATCATAATAAAAACAAATGTTTATCCTTATCTAAATATTTATTCTTATCAAATATTTTTGTTTAAAATTATTATTATTTAATATGAGAGATAAATATGAAAATAAGGTGAGAAAGCACCAGAAAGTTTTATACTTGTCTAAATATTTATTTTTATCTAATATTTTTGTTTAAAATTATTATTATTATTTAATATGAGAGATAAATAGGAAATAAGGTGAGAAAGCACCAGAAAATGACATGTGTCCAAAAAAGATTTTCATTTATTAGTATAGAAAGTTGCAACATAGTTGCAATTTATTACACAAGTATCAAGAATAACTTACGTTTTTACATAAGAATACAATAAAATTGTATGATTTTTGAACACCCGTTACGTAATTACGTAATTTTAAATATCCAGCACATGAGTACATAATTTTAAATACCAAGTACATGACTACGTGATTTTAAATACCCATTACGTGATTTCATTATAGTATGTGAAACCCACACTAAGTTATTGCGTAATTACGTAACAATGGTTGACTATGTATTATTATGTGACTACGTGATTTTGGATATCCATTTCGTGATAACATGATTTTATTATAGTATTTTATGTGAAACCACACTGAATGCTTACATAATTACGAAAAACAAAAACATGTAATACAAAATATTTCATATGAAATGCCTAATATTTCATGTCTAATCACGTATTAAGGATAAATTATACACAAAACATTAGCCAAATTAACATATAATAACCACATAGTGTCGTATGTTAGAGATTTAATCATGTAATATAACATAAACAATCAAGTTCTTATTATTTGAGTGTGTAATCATATAATAATCATAATTATTATAACATTAGTTATAATTATAACAAATCCTATTGAATGTGTAATCACGTAATGGATTTATATTAAATATGTAATCACGTAATGGATTTATATTAAATATGTAATCACGTAATGGTTTATGTGACAACTCGTATTTTAGAACCTTTCATCGTGCTTTGATGTAACTAGTATGAACATTACGTGACTTATTGATATGTTTGATTTCAAAGGAATGTTATGAATTTGAACGTTACGTGTTAGTATGAATGAAATTGGATGGAATGTTTAACTGTGTAAATGGTTGCTAAATGTTAAGTGTTATTGGTTTTAATTTGAGCATGATCGCACAACACTGTTGGGTCGCACACCCTACCCTTGATCGCACACCTTCATATTGTGCACAAATGTTCTCGGCCCAAAAACCCAGCCCACCCGTGTTTTGACCTACGGCCCAAACAAGTGAGCCTAGCTCACCCTATGCGCTTATACATCCATCGTGGGTGATGTGTTTCTCATATTTCACAAAACACAAACGCACACAAACCCTAAAGCTCTCCCTCTTCCTCTCCTCCTTGTGCGACGGCAGCTTTGCTCTCGAAGCTTTCTATCTCGATCAAACTAATCACTTCGACATTCCGGTTAGTGTTACATCTTTGTTATTTGCCATGAACTTGATTGTTATGATCTTATATGAGAACTAGGGTTTCATGCTAGAAAGTTACTATGAGATTGTAAATTCAGAACATGTGTTGATTATGATGATGATTCATGTTGTGATTGACGATTAGGAACTTAGGTTAACAAACTAATAGAATTGGCTGGATGAATCTGTGAATACATGAATGTTTGGTATTATTAATGTTGATCCGAGTTGCATGGTATGGCATGTCAAAACAGTTTTGTGGTGTAAATCTGATTAAGGATTAGATGAGCAATTGATGTTCATGATCTAGATGATTAAGGTTACATGTTAGTAATTAAAATCATTGATCTGTGAAGCCGATAGCATGTTTTGAATGATGAAGATTGATTGTTCATAATTAGAGAATAATTAGAGTGTATGATTATGTTGAATTATTGTCATTTGATCTGAATTGGAACTGCAAAACTTGTTTGCTGATATTACAAAATTATTGGGCTGAAAATAAGGAAGTTGGTTACACCTTGGTCTCGACAGGGAATTGCGAGCCGAGGTCACACAGTCTCGACTCGAGACCTCACTCGCTCAAAACAGCATGACTCGAGATCATTGGTTGCGGGTCTTCTTGCGACTCGAGACCTGACTCGAGACCACCTAGTCTCGAGTGATGAATGTATGAACCGAGATCCCCTTAGTTGCGACTCGAGATTCTTGGGACTACAATCTGAGACCGTACAGTCTCAACTTGAGACCACCCGTTTGCACACTTATTATGGACTCGCACACTAGCACAGGCCCATGTATTTGGGCCGCACACTTGGGCTTTGTATGCATACGTAGATATTACTGTGAAACATGTTATGAACTGTTACTTAACTGCCATGATACTACGTGTATGCCATGAACATTCAGTGTACGTAACCTGTAGTATATGTGTAGAACACATACGTGCATTACTTGAACCGAACTTGACTTGTATGACAATCATAATAGGACGTGACTGACCACATTAGTTCAAGTTACTTAGCCTACCGAGCGAATCTAAGGTGAGTTCACTTCTCTAGAGCATGCGTCCCGGTGGGTGGGACAATCAAACGGGTATTCCTGAGAGGAATACATCTTTTTGGGTTAAACTGGGATGTTGGATAATACACTCATTCCTATCACTTTAAAGTCCCATCTTATACCGAATTAGTTACCAGAGAGGTAACGGGGTATTAGTTAATAGTGCTATTAGTGTTACACCCTAATTCGTAAATGACAAAAGACGCGGCGGAAATTCGTGCCATAAAAATTTCTTTCGTTCCAACACCTTGTCGCACTTAAAATTCATTTTTAGGGTTAATTCTTTTTCTATAAATACATTTATTATACTCATTCACAATAAGAAAACATAACCTAGCTTCACTCAGTTACGTACCCAACACTCCCGTACAATCTATCTTGTGACTCGATATTTGATCGCTCCTTTTTCATATGGTAATCTGGCTCAAACAACCTGCACTCACCAACACATACAAGTCATTAGTATGTTATCAATATAAACGATACTTATCCTTGGACTAGTTCAGTTCCATTATTCCTTTACATTAATCGTTCCCTCAGGGTACCTCACCTCTGGTGAGTCTTCATTACCGTACCTGCATTACACCTGAATTTCCATGTACACGCATAACAACGTAAAAACTTAATCATACAGAATAACTTACATTCATACCTAAACTTCCTACATATTATCTCCATATATACATACGTACACACATGCATACATACCTACTTGCATACATACTCACACACATACATGCCAACCTACATGCATACTTACATATAAACACATCTACATCATTATATACGTATCTACAAGTACACATACCTACATCATTACGTACACTCATGACATTATACATGTATACATACATACATCCCTACTTGCATCATACCAAACTCATACATACCTACTCTCATACATACCATCATATATCCACGTACTTGCTCGCATACTTATAAACATACATACATACCTATCTACATAAGTGCATACACTTAAGCTCATAAAAACATAAGTTAAATTAGTCAAACGTAACTTGAAACGCGTTTAAACGAGTTCCCAAGACAAAACGGAGCAAACGAACAATTTTCGCCAACCAAAGGGGGCCTCGCGTGACGCCAAGGGCCTTGGCGTCACGCCAAGCCCCTGTTTTCACAGAACAGGTGCAGCTGGTTGCTGCATATTCCCAGCACGATTCGGTTTCATGGAAACAAGCATAACTCTCTCGTTTTTGACCCGTTTTACCCGATTCTTTTTCCTACACGTCCGTAATTTAATTCTCCATCTAATGGAATTAAAATCCAACATCCGACATAATAAAATTTCAGACTTTTAACTCTTCGGCTTATTACCCTCTTACCAAATTTCGACCCGTTCATGCATACATCAACGTAACTTGTTTGTTTTACCATAACCTCTTCTAAACCTAATAATATCAGTGACGTCTATCATAAATTACTAAATTCTTGGATGTCTTGCATCCTCTTAACACATTATCGTTCATATGCTTATTTTGACCCGTTAAGCATATTCGCGCATTAATTGGTCTATGACTAACCAAACCATACTCCCCACTTCCATACTTGTCCAAAACATTACACTAATCGAATAACTTGTTTCTAAACTACTTTTAAGATCGTTTGCCCAAAATACCCATCAAGGGCATTTAAGGTCAACTTTAATCCCATCATTTACGACGAAAGACTTCAACACATATATGACCTCAAACATCATGTTTAATTAATTAAAACACCTTATTACTTAATCGAACTAAGAAGTGATTACGGAAATCACTTACCTTATGCGTCCATGCTCGTATCCGATCCCTCGCCTTTTCTTGACCCGTTAACACCTCATGCTTGAGCCCGTCTCGTCGTGATTCCTATACTTTCATTTCATCGAAATCACGTTCTTATTAGCATGCTCATTTGTACATGTTAACAATCACATCAATCGCATATTTCACACTTAACTTTCCTTAGTCATTTCTAACAAGAATAAAACATATAATCAACTTCATATTCTTTCCAACACATGTACATCATCATGTAATCACAATTAACGCATATTAACATAACATGCCCAAACGACTTCCTATAATCCTGCTTTTACCACAACGAGTTAAATCATGTTTCTTATACATGTTGACTTTCAAAAGTCAACTATTAACCATATGTAACTATCGACTTATCAACATATACTCGCAACATCACAATCGACTATACGGACGACACTATATACATTTCATCACATATTTGGTGTGTGTACCATCTTCTAAACATAACGTACAACTAATTCATGCATAATCTTCTAAACTCATACATAATGCATCAAGCCCTATTACTAATCATCATGTTTCATTTCCAAATAAACATCAAACATAGCATCATCATATTTCTCCTAATTCATCTAACAAGAGTTCATCATATCCACATAATACATCAATCTTTCAACAAGACTTGGACATAGGTGGTGATTCTAGTAATCCTCTTCACCATAACTAACGGGTTTCACCTCTAATCATCAAATTAACGCAAACCATACATAACCCATGTTCTATACGAGGATTCTAACCCTTGCACGTGCCCAATTTCACATTAAATCACGGATTAGAACATAACCCACTTCACCCATGATCACAAATCTTAGATTTAAGACATACCTTACGATCCCCTAGTGAAGGTGATCACTAATTCATGTTCGGTTATGAATTTGAGCCTTGATTCATTCTTCAATTTGAGGCTTTTGAAGAACTAGGGTTTTGGGGCTTTTGAGAGCCCCTGCTCGATCCATCCAGAACACACACGAAGATGTGTGTGTGTGTGTGATCTTTTTCTTTTAATAACTCAACTTCCATCTTGTTCCACTTTAACCCCTCGGGTTTGCCTTTAAAACATAACCGACACTACCTTCATCATTTAATACTTTTGACCATATCCTTAACTAGGTTAAATAGCCTAGTTATTAATTTCATGACGTGTCATATAGGAACACACTACAAATATTAGCATTCAGATTTTGGGGCGTTACAAGTCTACCACCCTTAATTAAGGTTTCGTCCCGAAACCTTTCTCACCTCTATTTAACACTAATTAATTCTTCTCTACGTCCCATCAACACTACCGCTAGCCCATCACAACGACTATCTTCATTCTTAAAGAACCCGCTCCGGAGTTCTTATTAGTGTCACTTTCACTAATAACGCTAATTCCTAACAGCCTTTATAGCTAATGATTCATTCATCATTATAATACTCGTATATCATATGCATTATATATCTTTTTATTTACTTGAAACCATTCCAACCTCCCATTACTAACATTTCCCATTTGTTTATTTCAACATTCATAATGTTTTTCATCGACTATACGATCTTGCATCGAAATTTGTATATACTCAGATATGTTTAACTTTAACTAATACATCATAGTAATGGGTAACTATACATTCTCGATTCATAAACTATTCATATAGTTGGCTTCTTTCAATAAGTTCATGCCTTCCATACTATAACTTCACATATCATTCTTATTTCCTTGACCGGTTAATAACGGGTCAATATACCCACTTCTTTAATCTATAATCATACATACATCCTTATGATCCGTTCATAACGAATCTAATACCTTCATCTCATCTCTTAAGATTACATTCTCTACAAGCATTGTATAATATTTAACTCTTGTTTTGATATCATAACAAAACTACCATTTCTTATTCACACCTACGTGCTTAACTCTAACTTTAATCTTATTCTACGTTTTCTACAGTTACTTGTACCTTGCATACCTTTACGATACCTTTAAATCATGTCGTTCATTTCACATTACTATTGCTTCCACTTCATGCATTACCTAATTTATAGTATTTATGGGTCGTACTAGTTCATATCTATCCAACATAAGTTAAACATTTTACTAACCTCTTTTTCATTTCTCAAACCAACGACCCGCAACCCAGATCGTCCATCTTCTCCTCGAGTACTAGCTGTACAGTTCAGGTTTCATTCATCCGTGTAATGAGCTTCCGCTCGTGCACAACCTTTCACCAATACGATTGGTTTCATCACATCAATAGTTCTAACATTATCATCAACAACATCGGCGGTTAGCATAGGTCATTTAAATATTCATTACACTAGGTGATTACCCACCTATAACTCTTCTACAATTTCCTACGTACCTGCTATAACATACCACACATTCTAACTCTTACATGCAATCCTTTTATTCTATTAATCATTTCACCAATGGAAGTACACGCTCGTACTTCCTTTCATTCATGCTTACTTGCAAAGACCTTATTATATAGTTTTAATATTTCTTACCAAGCTTACCATTCCCGCCCATACTCAAATTATTGTCCGGGTCACAGCCCGTCATGATTCTGACTTCTAAGAGTCCATTACTAACACATCTAACACATAACTTATACAAAACTTCGTCTATTATACTATCACCTTTTACTTTATACTTATTTCTATGACCCGTTCGACTCAATCATGGTCAAACTGTCGACACCTTCTTATGCGGATTAATTTCATCTTTTTATATTTTTAAACCCGTCTCACGGATTCAGACGCATCATTCATGCTTTTTCATTCATTGAATCTGCCTTACGGATTCAAACATTACATTCATGCCTTTCATTACTTCTGCGTTTTGAATCCTTCTCGCGGATTCAAACATATTATCCATGCCTTTCATCCTTGAATCCGTCTCACGGATTCAAACATATCACCCATGCCTTTCATCCTTGAATCCATCTCACGGATTCAAACATATCATTCATATCTTGTTGATCCGCACTTAGTCACGGATTCAACATTTTTCCTTCTTATCAGGCATGTTTTTCATTCCTACATAGTACTCTCAATTTCCCGAGAGTCTTACTTCCCATTTCACCCACACGCCCACCCGCTATCCAATCCTACCGGACATACCTGTAACAATTATCATGATCTCACGAACGTCATACGTTTCTTGTGTACTGGCCAGGTACACAATCCACATAGTAGTTTCGTGCCTTCATGTAATTGTCACCTTATGTCCGTAGACTTAGGTTTCGGCGTGTGTATCACTTTCAGTACTTCATTACTATACTATCATTATCCTTCATTTAACATTTTCCTTCTCTTAATGAATTTCACTGTTACACATACCCACATATCGAATTTACGTACCTGGGCTCATTTGCCTATTTGTCTTATTACCTCTTGACGGTTATAGTTATTCGTCCTATACTGCATTCACGGATCATCCTCTTGAAACACCTATGCTTACCTTGCACATACAAAACCGACAGTTTCTTTATACGTATACATAAGTACATACTTACATTAGCCTTTACCTTTGGATCTTGATCGAGCCTTAGATTGTACGGATTTCTTATCTCAAGAGCACACAAGTTTGAGTTCAATTACTTACCTTCTCGTACTTGATTCCCTCAAACCAGGGCTCTGATACCAACTTGTTACACCCTAATTCGTAAATGACAAAAGACGCAGCGGAAATTCGTACCATAAAAATTTCTTTCGTTCCAACACCTTGTCGCACTTAAAATTCATTTTTAGGGTTAATTCTTTTTCTATAAATACATTTATTATACTCATTCACAATAAGAAAACATAACCTAGCTTCACTCAGTTACGTACCCAACACTCCCGTACAATATATCTTGTGACTCGATCTTTGATCGCTCCTTTTTCATATGGTAATCTGGCTCGAACAACCTGCACTCACCAACACATACAAGTCATTAGTATGTTATCAATATAAACGATACTTATCTTTGGACTAGTTCCGTTCCATTATTCCTTTACATTAATCGTTCCCTCAGGGTCTTCGTTACCGTACCTGCATTACACCTGAATTTCCATGTACACGCATAACAACGTAAAAACTTAATCATACAGAATAACTTACATTCATACCTAAACTTCCTACATATTATCTCTATATATACATACGTACACACATGCATACATACCTACTTTCATACATACATACTCACACACATACATGCCAACCTACATGCATACTTACATATAAACACATCTACATCATTATATACGTATCTACAAGTACACATACCTACATCATTACGTACACTCATGACATTATACATGTATACATACATACATCCCTACTTGCATCATACCAAACTCATACATACCTACTCTCATACATACCATCATATATCCACGTACTTGCTCGCATACTTATAAACATACATACATACCTATCTACATAAGTGCATACACTTAAGCTCATAAAAACGTAAGTTAAATTAGTCAAACGTAACTTGAAACGCGTTTAAACGAGTTCCCAAGACAAAACGGAGCAAACGAACAATTTTCGCCAACCAAAGGGGGCCTCGCGTGACGCCAAGCCCCTGTTTTCACAGAACAGGTGCAGCTGGTTGCTGCATATTCCCAGCACGATTCGGTTTCACGGAAACAAGCATAACTCTCTCGTTTTTGACCCGTTTTACCCGATTCTTTTTCCTACACGTCCATAATTTAATTCTCCATCTAATGGAATTAAAATCCAACATCCGACATAATAAAATTTCAGACTTTTAACTCTTCGGCTTATTACCCTCTTACCAAATTTTGACCCGTTCATGCATACATCAACGTAACTTGTTTGTTTTACCATAACCTCATCTAAACCTAATAATATCAGTGACGTCTATCATAAATTACTAAATTCTTGGATGTCTTGCATCCTCTTAACACATTATCGTTCATATGCTTATTTTGACCCGTTAAGGGTATTCGCGCATTAATTGGTCTATGACTAACCAAACCGTACTCCCCACTTCCATACTTGTCCAAAACATTACACTAATCGAATAACTTGTTTCTAAACTACTTTTAAGATCGTTTGCCCAAAATACCCATCAAGGGCATTTAAGGTCAACTTTAATCCCATCATTTACGACGAAAGACTTCAACACATATATGACCTCAAACATCATGTTTAATTAATTAAAACACCTTATTACTTAATCGAACTAAGAAGTGATTACGGAAATCACTTACCTTATGCGTCCATGCTCGTATCCGATCCCTCGCCTTTTCTTGACCCGTTAACACCTCATGCTTGAGCCCGTCTCGTCGTGATTCCTATACTTTCATTTCATCGAAATCACGTTCTTATTAGCATGCTCATTTGTACATGTTAACAATCACATCAATCGCATATTTCACACTTAACTTTCCTTAGTCATTTCTAACAAGAATAAAACATATAATCAACTTCATATTCTTTCCAACACATGTACATCATCATGTAATCACAATTAACGCATATTAACATAACATGCCCAAACGACTTCCTATAATCCTGCTTTTACCACAACGAGTTAAATCATGTTTCTTATACATGTTGACTTTCAAAAGTCAACTATTAACCATATGTAACTATCGACTTATTAACATATACTCGCAACATCACAATCGACTATACGGACGACACTATATACATTTCATCACATATTTGGTGTGTGTACCATCTTCTAAACATAACGTACAACTAATTCATGCATAATCTTCTAAACTCATACATAATGCATCAATCCCTATTACTAATCATCATGTTTCATTTCCAAATAAACATCAAACATAGCATCATCATATTTCTCCTAATTCATCTAACAAGAGTTCATCATATCCACATAATACATCAATCTTTCAACAAGACTTGGACATAGGTGGTGATTCTAGTAATCCTCTTCACCATAACTAACGGGTTTCACCTCTAATCATCAAATTAACGCAAACCATACATAACCCATGTTCTATACGAGGATTCTAACCCTTGCACGTGCCCAATTTCACATTAAATCACGGATTAGAACATAACCCACTTCACCCATGATCACAAATCTTAGATTTAAGACATACCTTACGATCCCCTAGTGAAGGTGATCACTAATTCATGTTCGGTTATGAATTTGAGCCTTGATTCATTCTTCAATTTGAGGCTTTTGAAGAACTAGGGTTTTGGGGCTTTTGAGAGCCCCTGCTCGATCCATCCAGAACACACACGAAGATGTGTGTGTGTGTGTGATCTTTTTCTTTTAATAACTCAACTTCCATCTTGTTCCACTTTAACCCCTCGGGTTTGCCTTTAAAACATAACCGACACTACCTTCATCATTTAATACTTTTGACCATATCCTTAACTAGGTTAAATAGCCTAGTTATTAATTTCATGACGTGTCATATAGGAACACACTACAAATATTAGCATTCAGATTTTGGGGCGTTACAATTAGGCTTGGCAATCTCACACCGTACCTGAGAGGATGGGCGTGAACTAATGACCTTAAATCACGACCAATGTTTTGATAGGGGCATTGGGGACGGGCAACCAATCTGACACCATCTTGCGGTACTCGAGTTGTTATCAACATTGTTAATAAACTGAACTAAACACTTGGTAACTAAACGTTTTGGTAAAATCGGAACTCACCAGCTTTGTGCTGATACACTTGTTGCATGCTCGCAGGTCGTTAGATTCTTGGATATGGAACTTGCTGTCTGGAACTGCTGGAGTGGTCATGGGTCAAGAAGCTTGCAAACATATGTCAAGACCATTGGTTTACACGAATTTACTTTTGAACATTGAACAATGACTTACTTTTTGCTTCCGGTGAACATGCTAAACTTTAAGTTATGTTTTGAGACTAATTTAATGTAAATAATGGGATCTTTTATATAATATCTTGCTAATTGTTCAATGTGATTAGTGGCTGGATCCTGGTACGTTACACGCCTAGCGGGGTTTCCGCATGTGATATTTTGGGGGTGTGACAATTTGGTATCAGAGCCACTGGTTATAGTGAACTAGGTTTTATAACGTTTTTATAAAACCAGACTATAACCGAACAGTTTTGAAAATCGACCATGACACTCAGCTCCAGATTGCAAGGTTCGTCTCTCCTTTACTTATTGCACAGCATAACTAGTGTACACCCACGTATGACATTGCATATGATTGCACGCTTAGCACTACAGTATGAATTCATGAGTTATTTGCTTATGTTATGTGATTGATAGTGTGACCTTTTCACTAGATTTTCGTGATCCAGGTTTGTGATGTCCTTTGTCTTGTGGCTTAAATCTGAGGAACCTTTTAACGCGAGTAAAGAGGAGCTGAGATAAGCATGCAAATCGCATTATTATTATGGGTGCACACATAATAATAATGTGGGGTGCATGTGAGTCCCAGTGAGGCTTAACGAGTGTGAGAGGGGTTCTGTTCTGTTGTCTGACGTAATGATAGAACTCGGTAATCTATAGAAGTTATAGCGATGTTTGACTCCTACTCAGTCCTGACCCTTAACCTTTCCCACTCTTTTCATATAGAATCATGAGCGGACGAAACGGTGGACGTGGTGGTGGCCGCGGCAGTGGACGTAGCAACATTGTGATGTCCCAAGCTGAACTAACCAACTTGATCAATACTCGTGTGAATGAAGCCCTAGGGCTCAGCAAGCTGGTACGATATGTGTCAAATACTCTTTATACTTGTGTTGCGTACTCAACTCTTACTCGTGTATTGTACTTTCTTTCGTCCTTAGGTCAACATGCGAATCAGAATCAGAACAATCCACTTGTTTGAACGTTTAAGACGTTCATGGATTGTAAACCACAGACGTTCAGTGGGACTGAAGGAGCTGTGGGACTACTCCGTTGGTTTGAGAAAGCTGAGTCAGTTTTTGCTATGTGTAACTGTCCTTTGGGGGACCGGGTGAAGTATGCTACATGCACGCTGGAGGATGGTGCCTTAACTTGGTGGAATGCCCAAGTCTAGATGTTGGGTATTGAAATGGCAAACACGACTACTTGGGGAGATTTCAAGGAACTAATGAGAGAAGAGTATTGTCCTCATGATGAGATCCAAAAGCTAGAAAATGAGTACTATAACCTGAAGATGGCCGGATCCAAGATCGAAGCAAACATGAAACGATCTCATGAACTTGTGAATATGTGTCATAACTTATCACGACCGCTACATCGAAGAATTGAGCTGTACATCAATGGTCTAGCACCGCAAGTCAATGGTTTGGTCACTGCAGTGAATCTTGACAACTTGCCTCGAATCATCCGCTTAGCTCACAAGATCACTGACCAGGAGGTGGAGCGTGGCTCGCTACCACCACGTGTTTCTACTACTGCCACTACTACTACTACAGCTACCACTCCTGCTACGGATAACAAATGTAAGTGGAACGATACGGACAAGGTGTCCAACTCGAATCAGTCACAGAAGAAGCCAGACAACAGTAACAACCGCAGTTTTAGCCAGTCATCCTCTGTTAATCATAATCAGAGCAACAACTCGAACCAGGGTTCTTACGTAGGGAAACAACCAAAGTGTAGCAAGTGCAACTACCATCATCGTGGACTGTGCACCCGAATCTGTCACAGGTGCAATAAAGTGGGTCATATGGCAAGGGATTGCAGGGCCCCATTCCCAAAATAGCAGCAACAACAACCTCCACAGCAGCAGCAGCCGCAACAACAACAAAGGTAGCAACCACAACAAAACCAGGGTAATCGAAAGGGATGTTTCCAGTGTGGAGACGAGGGTCATTTTAGGAGGGATTGCTCTCAACTGAATCAGAATGCTGAGAATAAGAACAACGCTGGGAACAACAACAACAACAATGAAAATAACAGTGGGAATGGTGCGTGTGGAAGAGTGTTTACCATCGAAGCAGGTGAAGCCAGGAATGATGGCAATGTCGTGACCGGTACATTTTCTGTGAACAACCTATTTGCTTCTGTTTTATTCGACTCTGGTGCCGACTGGAGTTATGTGTCTTTGGGGTTCAGTCGCCAGTTAGGGTTGACTCCAACACCTCTTGTAAACAAACACGTAGTAGAATTGGCTGATGGAAAGTCAATTGAAGCCTCACACGTTCATCTTGGATGTAAAATCGATCTTATGGGTTAAGTGTTCGACATTGACCTACTCCCCATTACTCTTGGAAGCTTTGATGTGGTCGTTGGTATGGATTGGTTGTCTAAGCACCACACGAAAATTCTCTGTAAAGAGAAAATCGTACGTATTCCTCTTCCCGGTGGAGAATCTTTGTTGGTTCAAGGTCATCGAAGTGGTGCAGTGGTTAATCTCATCTCAGATATGAAAGCCCAGAAGTGTCTACGGAAGGGCTATCCTACTATTATGGCACTTGTTACTGACACCTAGTCTTAGGAAAGGAAAATTGAAGATTTGCCTGTTGTTCATGAGTTTTCTGATGTTTTTCCTGAAGAACTACCTGGTTTACCTCCTCACCGTCAGGTGGAATTTCAGATCGACCTTACGCCAGGAGCAGCCCCGATTGCTCGTGCTCCTTATCGTCTCGCACCAGGAGAGTTGCAAGAACTGTCTAATCAATTTCAAGAACTGTTGGATAGAGGCTTTATCCGACCTAGTTCTTCGCCTTGGGGAGCCCCAGTTCTTTTTGTGAAGAAGAAAGACAGGTCTTTTCGTATGTGTATAGATTATCGTGAACTCAACAAGGTGACGGTTAAGAATTGTTATCCTTTACCTCGCATCGATGATCTGTTCGACCAGCTGCAAGGGTCAAGCTTTTACTCGAAAATCGACTTAAGATCGGGCTATCATCAAATGAGAGTCCGAGAGGAGGATGTTCCTAAAACAACATTTCGAACACGGTTTGGCCACTACGAGTTTCTGGTTATGCCATTCGGGTTAACTATCGCACCAGCAGTTTTCATGGTTCTCATGAACCGTGTGTGCAAACCGTACCTCGATGATTTAGTCATTGTGTTCATCGATGACATCTTGATCTATTCTAAGAGCAAGGGGGACCACGAGCGGCACTTGCATCTTATATTGGAGCTCCTGAGGAAGGAGCAACTCTACGCGAAGTTTTCTAAGTGCGACTTCTGGATTCGAGAAGTACACTTCCTTGGCCACATTGTTAATGAACTAGGGATACATGTGGATCCTACTAAGATCGATGCTATCAGGAATTGGGCGGCATCGAAGAATTCTTCAGAGGTGCGACAATTTCTTGGTCTTGCTGGATACTACCGCAAATTTATCAAAGACTTCTCGAGGATCGCTCAACCTCTTACCGCGTTGACACGGAAAGGGGTTGTATACTCCTAGGGAACGAAGTAGGAAGACGCTTTTCAGCTGTTAAAATAAAAACTTTGCAGTGCACCAATCTTGTCCCTACCCGATGGTACCGAAGATTTCATGGTGTACTGTGATGCTTCTATTCAGGGTCTCGGTTGTGTGCTGATGCAACGCGAGAAGGTGATAGCTTACGCTTCTCGACAATTGAAGGTTCATGAGAAGAATTATACGACTCACAACTTGGAGTTGGGGGCCGTGGTTTTTGCGCTAAAAATCTGGAGGCATTACTTGTACGGTACTAAATGCACTATTTATACCGACCACACGAGCCTTCAGCATATCTTTGATCAGAAGGAGTTGAATATGCGACAGCGTCGCTGGGTGGAACTCTTAAATGACTATGATTGTGCCATCAAGTATCATCCAGGCAAAGCTAACATAGTAGCTGATGCCCTGAGTCGGAAGGAAACGAAACCCAAACGTGTCCGCGCTTTGCAGCTCACCATCTATTCTAATCTACCTGACCAGATCCGATCTACCCAAGCTGAAGTGTTGAAGGACAAAAACCTTAAAGCCGAAGCCATGCGAGGTTTGGAGAAACAACTTGTGGAAAAATCTGACGGTATTCGCTACTTCATGGAGCGAATATGGGTCCCCTTGTATGGAAACCTTAGAGAACTTGTGATGGATGAAGCATATAAGTCTCGTTACTCTGTTCACCCGGGCTCTGATAAGATGTATCAGGACCTAAAAGTCTTATATTGGTGACCGAAGATGAAAGCCCACATAGCGACGTATGTGAGTAAATGTTTGACTTGCGCGAAAGTCAAGGTGGAATACCAGAAACCATCTGGTCTGCTTTAGCAACCAGAAATACCCATGTGGAAATGGGAACAGATTGCCATGGATTTTGTCACCGGTCTACCTAGAACTCAAAACGGGAACGATACCATTTGGGTGATTGTCGACTGTCTCACGAAATCAGCGCACTTCCTCGCGATCAAGGAAACTTGTAACACCACAGAAAAACGCGTCCAATTATATATAGACACGTGTCTTAAACTCCAAAGGTGCGAAAAGATTTCGTTTGAAAGGCCAAAGTTGTCGAATAACGAAACTATGAAACCACAGGGACTAAAAGTGTCAACATGCCAAACTTGTGCCTCTGAATGACCTTACACGATGAATATATTCTTGAATGAGTGATAGATTGGATATGAGAAGCCGTTTATGAAAATAATCGGGAGATTATTATATTACAAGGGTTAAACGTGTCAACATGTCAATTCTGACCTCTGAGTGACCTTTTAACGAAACCGAGGCTTCGAAATATTCAAATATACTCTTAAGAATAAGTGGTATAAATTTCATGTGGTTTCGATATCGTTAAGCGTGATTTCAAGACTTTGGGCCAAAAGTGTAAACTTGACGAAACTTGCTTTCATAGTGATATTTAACGAACCCGAGCCTAACGGAGTTTGTTTATACATCCTTGGGCCCCAAGAAAATAATTACAAGGGTCTCTATTGCCAAAAATCATGTTAAAAAGGAGTTAAAACGAGCAGGGACTAAAACTGCCAGCTTTCAAACATGTTTTGCCAGTTTTACCGGTCCACGCGACCCGCGTAAGATACCCTTAAATCTTACGCGGCCCGCGTCAGCATGCCCAGATCAGAAAGTTGATGCCAGGTGCGGGTTTTGCCTGTTGCACCGCCTTAGTCTAGGTTATATCGACCTAGGGAGCTGTAAGTCGGTTTAAATTAGTAGCTTGGACACCTGGGTCGATCTTAGAGCCTCCTATTACACCTGGAAGTGATCTAGCTTCAAGAAATTGACTATATAAAGGGACTAGTTCATGTGTTCTTGACACACATTTGCAACATTCACTTGTGGGACTTGCTCTGGAGCTTCCATCAGCTAGAAGAGGATCATCAAGTGTAGAAAAGTTTGCTAGGACCTTAAGTAAGCTTCTAATTACTTGTTTAGTTGTCTAATTTAGCTTAATTACTCTAAAGTCAAACTTAGCGTAAAATTAGTTTGAATTTCGTTTTAATTACATGTGGCTTAACCACTGATCAAATTGAAAGTGGTTATAAGACCACATTAGTGTAGGTGATTAACCCTTAAAAGGGCACCTCCTAATTATCTCGTTTGACTGGTCAATTGTCGGGTCAAAGTAGTTTGACAAAAAGTCAAACTGGGCAGAATGTTTGAATATGATTAAAATTAATAAACCAGAGGTTCTAAATTATATTTTAACATTCTAATAACTTGGTAATTAATATTAAAACATGTTTTATCAGTCCTAACCCGACAATTTATAGTCTAAGCTCGGATTACAACCGAAAGTCGCAAAAGCTTGACTTTTGCTTTGACCTTCAGTTCTGACCCGTTTAAGCTTAATTCACCCATGTTTTAAGCTTCCATTAGGACCACATTACTTAGTAGTATAACCCCCTGGAGTTATATTGCATGGTACCTAATTGTTTGAATTATATGCACTTGATCGTAATTATGCTTAATAATGCCATAAACGCCCTTTTTACTTACAACTGAGATTTTTAACAATGTGATTGGATTAAAACCTTTGCTACTGATATTTAGACATGTCCTAAAAATTTGACACCAATTGGAGGTCTAAAATGGGAGTTATGCTCAATAACGTAATTAAGGGACTTTTTAGTATTTAAATGGCATAATTAGTATGAAGCCTATCTAAACCCGATTTTTGACACCAAACTTCATACCTACTGATGTAAAATAATATTTTGGGAATTTTAAAGATTTTTTATTATTTTTAGACTGAGCATAACATAGGATTATAGCTTAATTTCGGTAAATGCCAGTTTTACCCTTTTCATGCATAAAATGAGTTTTACATAACTTTTTAGTGCCAAACCTTTTGCTACTGATTTTATATAATAAATAAAGTATTTTGAACTTTGTAAACTGATCAAAAACTCAGATTAACTATTTTAACCCGAATACCCCTTTAAACCGACTTTTAAGCGTTTTTAGTACATAGTATGGGTCAAAACTATATTTAACATATAAAACCCATTACCCACTGATGTTTTAAGTTAATTTATATAATTATACAGTAAGTTAAAGTTTCTAAACTCAGAAGTCTATTTTTGACCTTTAAAGCATATGTAAAAATTACCAAAATGCCCCTACGGGACATAGTTTGGATATATAAGATAATTTTCACATATATAAACTATCCTACTGTTATAACATATAAAAATACATATTTTTACTGATATAATCAGGTCTGAAACTCAGTTGCATGACGTGACCGTGTCGTCCCGATCAGTCAAAAACCCAATTAAACCTAGGTAGCTAGGGTAAGTCGGGTATCGAATCCACGAAGAGCATGTGGTCAGTATCGCACGACCTGTTCGACTAGTTAGACTATTTACAAAAATGTACAAAGTAATTAAGAAGCTTGCTAATTTTCTTTGAATTTGTGTTTGAAAGTGTGAACCAACAATGTGATTCCAATTGGTTTGTAGAAAACGATTTAATTATGTTATTTAGAATGAAGAATATCAAAACGGTAATTAAAATGGATTTGTGAACACTATTTAGAAAATAATCACACCCGGGTTTTGGATTATTAAGTATCTAGAGCTATCCCACATGAATGGTTTGATAATGTTATGAACACCAATGATTTCTTGAGTTTGTTAATTTTGAAATCCTAATCTTAGACATCAACAACCGTCTATCATACGCAACCGGTGCAAGATAACCATCACAATATGAGACAATAGTATGCTTTATTAATCAAGAACAAAAACCAAACCCTAGCACAAATCACAACTTAATGGTAGCAATCATCTCTCAATGTCAATGTTGCAAGAAAACTTAACAATTTCGAGTTCAAAGCAATACCAACAAATGATTCATACAATTTCAATCAACGGTTAACAAATGTTTGTATCAAACCAAAACATGAAAAACAAACCCTAGAAACTCACAATCTTTCACCCGGGGATGATCTTGGGGAAATTAGCCACTCATGGTTGATGATTAATCTTCAAAACTTGATGGAATATGATAAAGGATCAAATGGAACCTTCAAATATATCTCCAATTCGCCTCTGGAGGTCCAGAATCGAGTGTGTGTAACCCCCCCCCCCCCCCCCGTCGAAAATGGGTTCAAACTAATCAAAAGAAGAAGTTTCCCCAATTCACGCTGGAGACCGGCGTCTGGGACGCCGGTCTCAGAAGTCTTTGTCCGGTTTTCGCCGTTTAGCTCCGTTTTTCGCTCCCGTTCTTCCTAACTTCATTCCCAAGCTCCATTAAGCTTCCAAAATACACCTTAAACATGTCAAGGCCTTCAAAATACAAACCATCTCAAAGTAGTGTATTCTAAAACTCAATTTCACACAAATCGGTAAAATTAAACACGTTAAGCTTTGGAAATTTACCAACCCATCACATCCCCACACTTGTTATTTGCTTGCCCTCAAGCAAATCTGCTTTTCACTTTCACGTGGGTCGAACGAGAAACACACGTCCCATTCCCGAGACTAAGGTTAAGGTCTAAAGTCATACCCGGTTCAAACTTTTTACAATTTACAAAATATCTAACGGTAAAGTGAATAATCACATATAAATTGGTTATCCAAGATTAACCCGCCCTTGAAATCAACAAATCATGCACATCCCTCACAATGTTCTCTCCACTCGGTTTAAAATTGGCTAATAATTGATGCATTAGCGCTTTTGAAATAATCACTCAAACCGATTAGAACACGTACCCGCATAGGCTTGCAACTTAATCATTCTCCACCACCGAACACGAATACTAAGCACAAGTCAAAAGGTCTTTGAAGGGTTGTAATGGGGCTAGGCTACGGGTAGGGAATAGGACATTTTACAATGGCTATGGCGATGAAAATTCAATTTTTATTACAAACCACTAAATTAAACAAAACTAAATATAAACATCAACTATGGGCAATAATCTTTCACCCGTTTATTCGACAACTACTAACACTTCTTTTTGTGTTTTTCTCAACGCTTTTTCAATCTTTTTCGCAACATTTTCTGTTTTTTTTTTTTTTTTTTTTTTTTTTTTGAGACAACTATACAAACTTAAGCTCCTATAATCGAATTTTCATCACACGGGTTTAAAAAGAAAAGGTTTAAGGCTATGGGCTATAGGGGTTGTCAAACGAAAGGATTAGGCTCAAAGTGGGCGACTAGGGGATAAATTTTTTGGTAAGGATATATAAATGGTGTAAAAGGAAAAGGTTTACCTAATGCCTTAATCATTCTTGTGCTTGTATTCGGTCTATGGTCTCAAACGTATAAAAAGTTGCAAGTTCTACAATACATGACTAATGGTCCACTCAAACAAAGAAACATAAATATGTAATTCTATGATGTAAAAGTGGCTCAAAACCTCACATATATAAGGGTATGGTATGTGACATGCATGATATGCTAGTTTCTTAGGCGGATTATTCCCAAATAACCACCCGTTAAATACCCTTCATGTTATTAATTTGAACTTGACCATGACAAAAGACCAAATGGGTTGTGACATCCCTCGTTGACTTAGTTACTTGTGCTTTAAGATCGCTTTTGAAACAAGATATTTTTGAAAAATTTTTGAAATTTTCCCCCATCCCCACACTTGAGGTAAACATTGTCCTCAATGTGTAGTATTTAAATGAACGGGTCAAAATCGAAAACTTTTACTACTCCCCCATCCCCACACTTGAGGTAAACATTGTCCTCAATGTGTAAGAACTAGAGTTTTAAAACGCACAAGGGACGTGACACGGCTAACCTTCACAAAATTTCACCCCGGAAAAAATAAAATACAAAATACAATCCACTTATTATTAAACTAATAATCAAAGTAAAAAGGAAACGCATGCACCTGATTTTTGTCGCTTGATGCTCACATCTTCCTCTTCTCTTCATAAAACGGTTGTCTCTCGAACATCATGTACCTACAAATTCTAACCCTTGTGTAGAAGCATGCTTCTCACAACCATCAAAATTTGTTAGTTACCTAGTTCTACCATTTTTATGAAAGTATTACCAAGCCATGCGTTATTTCACTTTGATTTATGTGGAAAATAATTTACAATAACAACAAACCTAACTCACTTTCGTAGGAATCACGGTTGCATTTAGCTTATGCAACAAGCCCTTTTAAACCACCCGATAGCTCGGGAGGACGAGTAGGTCTCGTGAGGGTTATATAGGGAACACACCCACAACGTTCATTTAACTAAGAAAATAAAATAAGACGAAAATAATACAAACTCTACAACAATAATACCTGATTCGTCTCTCATGGTGGTCGAAGTGAACATTTGCCTACCGAGTTTCCAACATATGCTCGGTATTTGGCATGCCGAATCCACTCTCTTTTTCTTCTATTCGGCATGCGTAATGTACAACTTCGGGGTCGCTTCTTACCAAACCGGCCAATGTCTTGCAATACCACCCTTCGAATCCTTATACCCGAACCTTCATCCCCAACTTTGTTGGTTGGAGTGATAAGTATGGGAGAAGGATCGATATGAACGTGGGCTTCTTTTGGCTCTGACCCGTCTCGCGGCGTTATGTCTTCCTCTTGGTTCAAACATTCATTTTCTTGCTTCGGAAGATCTATAACCTCTTCCACCACATCACCATCAAACATAGTACCACTAGCCAACATCTCTTGGTCTCGTCTAAATTGAGCCAGCTCTTCGGCGAGTTGACCCACTTGTTTTGCCAGCGCCTTATGAGATTTATCTCTTACTTCAAACCCTTTCCTCATTTCGGTTGTAAGGGTACTCATAGCATTCATGATGGCATCGAGCTTGGAACTTATTGAATCTTGAGGTTCCTTAGATGCCGGTTGAGAGTATTCATTATAATAATCATTATACTCCTCCCGGTAACTTGAGAAACGTGGCAATTCGGGTTCATGGTAGTATTCTTGATAATGTGGTGGTGGTGGATTATCATATGGATAATATGAGGATGGACCACTGAAATCTTCATAGTTCGCCCTCCTATAATCATATAATCCGCTAAGGTAGTCTTCCCGCTCCCTGTTGGCTTGAACTTTTGCGTGGAAAACAGAGCAATCTTCTAAATAATGCTCTCCGCTTCCGCAACACTCACACGGATCATCATCTACCCAATTCATATTGAAAGATGTGCATGCAAAACATGTACCTGCACAGACAAGCTCGACCACCCGAAGTAAAATCACAAATATACAAAAAAAAAAAAGAAAGAAAATAAACTAAACTAAAATCGAACAAGCAATGAAATACTAAGCGCACTAGCTCCCCGGCAACGGCGCCATTTTGACGTGACCGTGTCGTCCCGATCAGTCAAAAACCCAATTAAACCTAGGTAGCTAGGGTAAGTCGGGTATCGAATCCACGAAGAGCATGTGGTCAGTATCGCACGACCTGTTCGACTAGTTAGACTATTTACAAAAATGTACAAAGTAATTATGAAGCTTGCTAATTTTCTTTGAATTTGTGTTTGAAAGTGTGAACCAACAATGTGATTCCAATTGGTTTGTAGAAAACGATTTAATTATGTTATTTAGAATGACGAATATCAAAACGGTAATTAAAATGGATTTGTGAACACTATTTAGAAAATAATCACACCCGGGTTTTGGATTATTAAGTATCTAGAGCTATCCCACATGAATGGTTTGATTATGTTATGAACACCAATGATTTCTTGAGTTTGTTAATTTGAAAACCTAATCGTAGACATCAACAATCATCTAACATATGCAAATGGTGCAAGAAAACCTTCACAATATGAATTAAAGACAATTGTATGTTTTATAAATCAAGAACAATGAACAAACCCTAGCACGAATCAAAACTAATAGTAGTAATCATCTCTCAATGTCAATGATGCAAGAAAATCTTAACAATTTCGAGTTCAAAACAATACTAACAATCAATCCGCACAATTTCAATCAAAAGATTACAAAATGTTTATATCAAACCACAACATGAAAAAACAAACCCTAGAAAACTCACAACCTTTCACCCGGGGATGATCTTGAAGAGATTAGCCACTCATGGTTGATGATTAATCTTCAAAACTTGATGGAATATGATAAAGGATCAAATGGAACCTTCAAATATATCTCCAATTCGCCTCTGGAGGTCCAGAATCGAGTGTGTGTAACCCCCCCCCCCCCCCCCCGTCGAAAATGGGTTCAAACTAATCAAAAGAAGAAGTTTCCCCAATTCACGCTGGGGACCAGCGTCTGGGACGCCGGTCTCAGAAGTCTTTGTCCGGTTTTCGCCGTTTAGCTCCGTTTTTCACTCCCGTTCTTCCTAACTTCATTCCCAAGCTCCATTAAGCTTCCAAAATACACCTTAAACATGTCAAGGCCTGCAAAATACAAACCATCTCAAAGTAGTGTATTCTAAAACTCAATTTCACACAAATCGGTAAAATTAAACACGTTAAGCTTTGGAAATTTACCAACCCATCATTGCATAATTAAACTCTTTTATGGGCATTAAAATTACCAAAATGCCCTTATGGGACTTATTTTG
Organism: Helianthus tuberosus; assembly: GCA_030545235.1. Classification (NCBI taxonomy): domain Eukaryota; kingdom Viridiplantae; phylum Streptophyta; class Magnoliopsida; order Asterales; family Asteraceae; genus Helianthus; species Helianthus tuberosus. The sequence goes on from CM060394.1 coordinate 185,826,351, forward strand.
GTTTAAATAAAATTTTGGGCATATATGTTAATATCTTACTGATGTATTAACATATTTTAAGCATAATAATGATTAAGACCTGTATATAATTTATTTGGTTACCCGTTACGCATTTACGCGTTCGGATCGGCTTATGTGACTAGTTTACATAAAATAGTCGAAACGGGTCAAACCTTTTCGTTAAATCCTCAATTTCCAGAATGTATTTAGTTTACCCATATTATACAAGTATCCAAGCTTGTCGGGTCTAAATCTCATTCTATTCCGGTCTCCGCTTAATCTAGCGTTTAGAACCTTAAGGTTTCTTTCTAGCTAGCCGGTCTAAGTCCTTGACTAAAATAAAGACCCGTTAGCATCCTAATAGGTTAATAAACCTTCTATATAGATTAAATAACTTCCGGTAGAAGGTGCCTTCGAAAAGCTTTAAGATTTTTACTGCTAGCATCAGGTAAATACTTTTAACTTATTTTCCCTATACGGGCTTGGGATATGGTATTATAATAATACCACTTGGTCGGGTATGAAATCATTTAATCGGATTGTGATTAATAAATTACATAACCCGTTTTAATCTGTCTTGTTTGATAACATAAGCATTGGGGGTTAACGACCGTGTCCTGGATATCCTCGGCTCATTTATTTGAAAATGGCCACGACCTATGCACGGGGTGTAGGCATACACCTGACAGATGCAAATGCTAAATATAAACCCACATGTTGGGGATAACTCCTTTGTGGGTTCTATAAGTGGTGAGTCGGTTAATCATGACCGGCTTCCAACCGGCCCCAATTTTATGATAAACATATAAATCTGTATACAAGATTATATTTAATTAATTGTCCCAAGTTATAAAAGATTTTGTGCCACGTGCATTCAAATCAATTTTTAAACCTTTTCAAAAGAGTCAGTTAATTGTATTTACCAGTGTAAACTTACGTATTTTCTTAAAGACTGATTTGACAAGTACCTCTCGAAATAGGCTGGAGCTATAAGGTGTCTTTAGAGGATCTTGCAAATCCATAAGATGCCTGCAGTCTGTCATTTTGTTTCTTTGTATTTGTTTATGATCCGCCTGTGGATCTTATTACATTCCAATCTGTACTTTCATATACTCGAACACTCAGACAGTATGGTTTGTAATAGTTTATTCACCCAGACTTCCGCTGTGCTATTATATTGTGTGTATTGACCATGATGATATCAACTACGTCACGATACTCCCCACCGGGCCCACCGGTAATATGTGGAAATATCGGGGTGTGACAAAACTGATAAGTGCTCACAACTTGCTGGTGTGTATTTGAAAGAGGTGGTTTCTAGGCACGAGGTGCCAACCTCTATTATCTCTGATCGTGATCCGCATTTCATATCCGATTTGTGGCAGGCGATGCACAAATCGTTCGGCTCACGTCTTAACATGAGCACTGCTTACCACCCTCAGATGGATGGATGACGTGATTGTCGTGGGTCACGCAAATTTAATCCCAAAAACAACTATAGATAGCGGTAATAGGGTATCGAACTCATGGAGTATGTGGAAAGTGTGTTGATTTTCTAGCTTTGCAATTAACTACAATTAACCTAATTTGCAGAAAAATAAAGATCAATGGTTTGGATTGTTTTTTTAGAAAACTAAATTAAAAACTAATTTCAAATCAAATGTTGGTTGTAAAACAGATTAGGAGAGAACAATGACCATCTTAGGTTTCAGTTTCTTTAAACAATTGTGTGCAATTCCAACTAGAAAGAGTTACATAGACATAACTCGTGCATGAATAATCAAAGTGATAAAAGGGAACAAAGTACTCGGATTTATAAATGTGAGGTTGTTTCCCGATGATCAATTAATCAATAACCAACCCTAACCCTTCCCGTGATATCTCGATTGCCAACGGCACCAAGAACGTACGATTGAGACTAGAAATTGCAATATCGATTAACAAACTACAAACAATTAAACATACACCATGATATTCAAGCAACGCAAGTTATCATTCTAGAAATTCAGAAATAAACACACAAAAGTTCAATAGAAACCTTCACCTAAGATGATCACCGAAAAGTTTAGCCGGACATAGCTTGGTGAATCATCATAACAACAAATCTAATGTTCATAGGAATCATAAACACAAACCGAATGTTAGGAATTGTCCAAAAACAAGCAAGCACAGCCAAAATCGCCCCTAGTGAGTCCCAAAACCGACCAATGATGAGAATAGTTGAAAAGACACAATAAAACCAAATTAATGATGGCAGTTACGATGTGTGCGTCGCCTCCACCGTAAATTACGGCATCACCGTAATTTACGGTGATGTTCAATATGTTACGGTATTAAATGTCTGAGTTACGGTGGAGATTTGTGCACTTTTCAGGTCCACCTCTTTTCTTTGTGCCTCATCAATGCTGCCCTACATTCACATGCCATATGTTGGCTGCCAATCATGTGCCGCCAATTCTTATCCACACCTCAAGTCCCTCCAAATAACATCCCACGTGAATTGTTCTTTGTTTTTCCTAGATGTGCCGCCCCCACAAGTCAGCAGCCCCTCATATCGATACTAATGGTGATGATGATTTTTATTCTTGCGTGGACTTTTGAGCCCAATAATTTCCATTAAAAGTCGGCCTTCACATGTCTCAAAGTCAAGATGGCAGCCCAAAAGAAGTGTATGTGAGTTGGCTGCCTTTTTAATCACGTGCAAATGGTGATGATCTTGTTGACTCCTTTCTAAAACTCACGTGAATATGACTCTTATAATATAAAAGTTGTTCCCCCAAAGTCAATGTTGATGATGATTATTTTATAATGACCACCTCCAAATCGTGGGCCCCTTTGTTTTATTATCGGCCCAATCCAAAAGTCCCCTTTCTGTTTTGCGTTTGTAATTACTCCAGTCCAATATGAGGCCCACTATTGATGATGATTGATTCTTTTTAGAATTCCAAGATGTCACGAGATGATGATGATGATGTGTTGTTGTATGACAAAACCTCTAGTCCACGTGATCCCTTTTCATGTGTGTGATGATTATGTTTGGTCACATGATGATGTTTGTTGACTTCTAAAAACCCCACTATTGTCCAAGAGGTTCAGCCCATGTGCGGGTATATATATATAAAATGTTACCAAACCCTTTTTCAAACCATAAGTTATGTTTTTGGGTCCGTAGGTTATTTCCAACTGCTAACACCTTTGACTTTGACACTTTCAACAAATGACTAAGCGGCTCATAGACTTCGATGTGTCATATTTCTTTCACATTCAAGCTACCTTTTAACTCATAACGCCTCGCGAACTATATAGTGCATCTCGACTATTATCCTTGGTAGTTCTGCTTCATCACCAAACACTCCAACTTTATCGTTTTAAGCCGATTAACCTGTAACACCAAGAGTACGCGTAGTTATCACATTCGACACACTTAACCGTGTAAAATATGGGATATGCACGTATTTAGCTCATTTAAGGGTTGTCCTACGGACCACCCGTCAATGGATAAAGCGAACGGACCATCCAGACGCTTGAAGACATGCTGCGAGCATGTGTGATCGATTTTGGTAAAGGATGGGAGAAACATTCGCCTTTGATAGAGTTCTCTTACAACAACAGTTATCATTCCAGTATCCAGGAAGCTCCGTTTGAGGCATTGTACGGACGGAAATTCCGATCTCCTCTTTGTTGGGCTGAGGTGGGTGACAGCCAAATCACAGGTCCGGGACTTGTACTTGAAACTTCAGAGAAGATTGTCCAGATCAGAAATCGTATGGCGGCAGAGCGTAACCGCCAGAAAAGCTACGCTGATAAGCGTAGGAAACCCTTGGAGTTCGCTGTAGGCGATCGCGTTATGTTAAAAGTCTCACCCTGGAAGGGTGTGGTGCGCTTTGGGAAGCGCAGAAAGCTTAATCCATGTTATGTGAGGCCATTTAAAATTCTGGAACAGATCGGTAAAGTGTCCTACAAGCTTGAGTTACCCAACGAGTTGGGTAACGATCAAGATGTCTTCCATGTTTCAAATCTAAAGAAGTGTTTGTCCGATGAAACACTTGTGGTACCATTTCAAGAACTGGAAATCGACGATAAGTTGCAGTTCGTTTATAGAAATCATGGACCGGGAAGTTAAGGTTCATAAGCACAGTCGGATTCCAATTGTGAGAGTTCGTTGGAACTCAAGGCGTGGACCGGAGTTCACGTGCGAACGCGATGATCAGATGAAGCTCAAGTATCCTCAACTGTTCAAAATGGCCGAACCAAATTCTGACGCAACTGGTGAATTTTGGGACGAAATTCCCTTTCAAGTTGGGGATGATGTGGCACCCGAGGAAAATCCACAGTCATCCTGATCTATCACTTTACCCCTCTGAGTTGCTTATCAAATTTCGGGACTAAATTTCTTTCAAGTTGGGGATGATGTGACAACTCGTATTTTAGAACCTTTCATCATGCTTAAATGTAACTAGTATGAACATTACGTAACTTATTGATATGTTTGATTTCAAGGGAATGTTATGAATTTGAATGTTACGTGTTAGTATGAATGAAATTGGATGGAATGTTTAACTGTGTAAATGGTTGCTAAATGTTAAGTGTTATTGGTTTTAATTTGAGCATGATCGCACAACACCGTTGGGTCGCACACCCTACCCTTGATCGCACACCTTCATATTGTGCACTAGTGTTCTCGGCCCAAAAACCCAGCCCACCAGTGTATTGACATAAGGGCCAAACAAGTGAGCCCGGCTCACCCTATGCGCATATACATCCATCGTGGGTGATGTGTTTCTCATATTTCACAAAACACAAACACACACAAACCCTAAAGCTCTCCCTTTTCCTCTCCTCCTTGTACGATGACAACTTTGGTCTTGAAGCTTTCCATCTCGATCAAACTAACACTTCGACATTCCGGTTAGTGTTACATCTTTGTTAGTTGCCATGATCTTGATTGTTATGATCTTATATGAGAACTAGGGTTTCATGCTAGAAAGTTACTATGAGATTTTAAATTCGGAACATGTGTTGATTATGTTGAAGATTCATGTTGTGATTGACGATTAGGAACTTAGGTTAACAAACTAATAGAATTGGCTGGATGAATCCGTGAATACATGAATGTTTGGTAGTATTGATGTTGATCCGAGTTGCATGGTATGGCATGTCAAAACAGTTTTGTGGTGTAAATCTGATTAAGGATTAGATGAGTAATTGATGTTCATGATCTAGATGATTAAGGTTACATGTTAGTAATTGAAATCATTGATCTGTGAAGCTGATAACATGTTTTGAATGATGAAGATTGATTGTTCATAATTAGAGAATAATTAGAGTGTATGATTGTGTTGAATTATTGTCATTTGATCTGAATTGAAACTGCAAAACTTGTTTGCTGATATTACGCAATTATTGGGCTGAAAATAAGGAAGTCGATTACACCTTGGTCTCGACAGGGAATTGCAAGCCGAGATCACACAGTCTCGACTCGAGACCTCACTCGCTTAAAACAGCATGACTCGATACCATTGGTTGCGGGTCTTCTTGTGACTCGAGACCTGACTCGAGACCACCTAGTCTCGAGTGATGAATGTATGAATCGAGATCCCCTTAGTTGCGACTCGAGATCCTTGGGACTATAATCCGAGACCGTACAGTCTCGACTCGAGACCACCCGTTTGCACACTTATTATGGACTCGCACACTATCACAGGCCCAGGTATTTGCGCCGCACACTTGGGCTTTGTATGCATACGTAGATATTACTGTGAAACATGTTATGAACTGTTACTTAACTACCATGATACTACGTGTATGCCATGAGCATTCAGTGTACGTAACCTGTAGTATATGTGAAGAACACATACGTGCATTACTTGAACCGAACCTGACTTGTATGAAAATCATAATAGGACGTGACTGACCACATTAGTTCAAGTTACTTAGCCTACCGAGCGAATATAAGGTGAGTTCACTTCTCTAGAGCATGCGTCCCGGTGGGTGGGACAATCAAACGGGTATTCCTGAGAGGAATACATCTTTTTGGGTTAAACTGGGATGTTGGATAATACACTCATTCCTATCACTTTAAAGTCCCATCTTATACCGAATTAGTTACCTGAGAGGTAACGGGGTATTAGTTGATAGCACTATTAGGCTTGGCAACCTCACACCGTACCTGAGATGTCACAACCCCCGACCCCACCATGGGAGCGGGAGCCGTGAGCCAGTTTTGGTGGTATCGGTATTTATTAATTTGGCAGCGGAAAATTTTCATCAGGACCGTAGTTAGGAAATATTTTATCAGAGTAAACCACCATATTTTATAAATACAATTACATGGGGAAAACCCAAGTTTCTTATTACAAACTGTTTATAGAGATAAACTTTATTTTATTTGAAATAAAACATCTTCTTTATTTAGGTAACTTTTATAGCCACTTTTCTAAACCTTCAGTGCTCTCCAGCTGGCTTTTATGTGCTTCACACTAAGTTACCTGAAACACGTGTTTAAAACATTTTATCAGCAAGAAACACTGGTGAGTGAATCCCAGTTTAATCAAGTTTAAATAAAATCATTTCACAGTGTACAGTATTGAGGGCGATCCCGCAATTACATTTGTTTCCAAGTAATAACAATTAATATCCATGGTACTGTCGAACCCGACTTGTGGTCATGTTACTACTCACAGTGTAGTAACAAATTTTGTATACAAAACCCCAACATACTCATGATAATTGTATTCTTACAAATCCTCAATAACTGTCATTCGCATGGAAAAATATTTAAGGTTTTGTATAAACAGTTCACAAAATAGGTTTACAAAAAGTGGATCAACTCACAAAAAGGTTTACACAAAAAGAAGGATTACTCACATTGCTAATTTAGGTCTTTCCTTTGTGGTTTCCTGGTTATAATCTAGTTAAATAAACAATGCACACGTGTTAGTATAATAACCCATTTTAACATTAGTAATACCCTCCCCGAGACGGCATTCCAACGACTACGTCGGGCAGAACCACGACAGCCGTTACAGAACCCTAGATCAATCAGGCAGAGTATCTAATACGTATCCAGGGGTTATGATACTTACAACGAGGCAGATCTTCGCTAATTAGGGGGATATTCTACCCGTGTATAATGCCTACACTTCAGATTTGAGAGAAAGAAAATATTTGTGAACAAATTCAACTGAAGATCCGAGGCCCTCTATATATAGTGCTTCACCTGGGTTTTCTCGCGGCCCGCGTAAAAAAATGCAAGGCCTTATGCTGCCCGCGTCAACTCTAGTCAACGCGTAGCTGGGCTGGGTCATCGAGTAGGGTTGTCGGGTGTTGGGCCACGTGGCTGCACCGGGCTTTGCCAGGTTTTTAAGTTGTCGCGGCCCGCGTAAGGGTTAAGGTTCCTTTACGCGGCCCGCCTAAAAACCAAAAACAATATTTTTAATTAAATTAATAATATTTAATGTATTCGGGGTCCGTTTTCGCATATGGGGCGTATTTTAGGAAGTGTAGGGTATCAGGGGTGTTTTAGGAGGGTTGTTATATTTTGGGTATAACTCCTGGGTTATTTAATAAAATATATAGTGCACTCACATTAAGTATAGTAACCCAATTTCATTTTATCCCTACGTCATGAGACAGAACCCCAACGAATTTAGGCAGAGCCTTGACATACGTTACAGGGCCCTACGTCAGTCGGACAAGGTATCAGTGATCAAGGGTTAAAACACTTAAAACGGGGCAGGGCTTTATTATTATGGGGTGAAAATAAAAGGTAGATTTCTAGAGAGAGAGAGGAGATCGAGAGGACTGGACAGATTGAAATTTTTAGCAATTGCCTGTGATTTATACTAGTTGTTAAACTTGAATCTCACGCAACTTTAGTGCACGTATACACTTACCATAAATTTCAAGCATATACACATGCTTTAATATTATTGGCTAAATTGTCAATTCTTTTCAAATGGTACGTAAGCATGCAACGAATTTCAAAATGTAATATTGTTTTATTTATTTATTATTTATATATTATAATTAATTCAGCTGCTTCACTTAATTGGCGCTTATAACTTCTAAAATATGATGTTTTATAAAACAATGAATATGTCATTAGAATGAGAATAATCTTATCTACATTTTGAACCAAGTTTCATTAAAAACAGAGTAGGTTCAAATATAATGTATGTTTATTAAATGGTCCCTACGCTTGCCCAAAATACCTCATATTTCCATCGGTCAACTTACCCATGATGCATTCTTTTAATAACATAAGTTTTTATATATTTTATATAAATAAAAATTTTGGGAATGTTACATCCTCCCCACCTTGTTTTAAATCTCGTCCTCGAGATTCCCTGAAATATGAGTGAATATTTTTAGTTAGTTTAGTTTCTAGGTATATTATGGTCCTTGTTTTGAATTTCACTTTACTTTGACCAGAACTATTCTATATGAGATTCTTATCCTTAACTGAAATATGTTTTGTATTTTAACACTGCTTTTAGTTACAGGTTTCCTAGTGCGTTAATAATTGCAAAGGAAATTCTTATACTTTTGATGGCGTCTCAACTTAAAGAGTTCCTGTCGTTCATCTTATCGCACGAATTTCGAGACGGATGATCAAACGAAATAATGTTTGATATTGGAATTATAGATGTATACGGGAGATTCCTGATAAATAAGTCTAAAATTATCATTGACATACTTGTTCGTGATTTATCCCTAATTGTCAATCAATATAGTCTTTGGATTTCCTCATAGACATACATGTCTATATAATCATATATTTCACATACTGGTAGTATACATACTATTTATAAGGTCAATGTATTTAACAGATTCATATTTCCAAAAACTGGTCAGACATCAAGTCATGGTACTATTTAGCGAATTTCATTATCATAACATATACCCCATCTCACCCGGTCTCGCCGGAGAGGTACCCCCATCTCACCCGGACAAGCTGGAGAGTCTACCACACCATACCCAGTCTTGCCGGAGAGGTAGTTATCACTGTATTTCCCATAAATAGATTTTCTCAAATCATGATTTTAAAGGTACATCGTTTATTATCGCTTGCATCAAAAAAAATAAGGAAATTAGTATTCTCATGATGGATCATATTCTAGAACCGAGTAGTATCAATAAACAAGAAATAACAGTGGCCAGGTGTTATTGCTTATTTATCATACTTGCACTGTTCTAGTCATTATCCTCATAGCATACCAATAATCATCACACTTTATCTACGCAAGTAATTGGCTTTATCTCGAAGCTTTGTACTCATGCATTTTTCTTTAGTTCAAGTCTAAATACTATCCTGGGTGTTACTAGTAAAAATTAATATTCGAATCTTTTTGTTTAAGCATAGATAATATTGACAATAATATTATTGTCTTCATTGACTCTATGGCTAGGTCTAAAGAGTATGCTTATAGCTAACTTTATTCATGCTTATATCAGATTCAGGAATATTTTATTGAGACAGATGGTATTTTTAAAACATAGCACGTTTTATGATTTATTTTTATATGACTTCATGTTTTCATATGAATCACCAGTGATATTTTCTCTTATGTTTATCTTACAGAAGATATTTGATTATTATATTGGGTATACCATCAAGAAATTCTATTGGGTATATGCATATATGTGTATAAAATTTCAAATATCTAGTTAATATTAAACTTATGGAATATATACACACATATATAAAATAATAACTATACATCTGATGGTATCAAGCTTATTTCCATGACTTTATTTTATCTTTTTATAAAAGTAGTATATTGAAATAAATTTATGTCAAATATAATATTTTGGAATTAAAAGTTTAGGGAAATAAATTACTCAAAATATAAATTTTCTGGACTCATAAGAACAATTTCATTTTTAACTAATGGGTTAAACTATACAAGATTCACTATTTATATTACCTTAATAATTTCTCCTCAAGTAGCCATCTATATATCTATTCCAATTATCACATTCCTACCTTTTTTTTAAGAATCAATTATAATATACATTTAAGATTGAGAGGCATTATTTAGAAGAATATGTGCATATGCGACCCATGGCATTGTATTTATGGGTTACCAAGAGATATATATACTATACATAAATTGTAATTGAAAACTTTAGTTATAACAATATAGCGGATATATATATAAGATTAATATATAGTATAAACTTAAAACACATAACATTTTTTTAAAGTATGAGAACTTCGAAACTACTTAAGGTAAGTTTAACATCCAATTTTTCAACTCAACTCATTTACTAATATTGTATTATTTAACTATTATACATCAGCCAGCTGACTCGAATATTTTTCTTTATAATTTAGGATACACAATCCTATAACTAATATGACTGGTTAATCTTATAATCTTATATTAATTATTTCCAGGCATAAGACCTATTCTGGACATACCTTAATATTAAAGATTTGTAGAAATGTTTAGTTAGGCCTTTCTACGTAGTCTAACCAACCCAAATCTCTAAAAATTTTAAATGATTTTATTTAATCATGAATACCCATCATATTCATTTAACCATCTATTTTATCGCTAAGTATTTCAATAGAAATTTTTACAAGTAATCCCAACATCAGTTAATTCATAAAACTATGAAAGTATGAAGTCTTATGGCCAACTGGTTACAAACCAGAAGGGATAAAATAAAGTGGGAAATTGGTACACCTGGGTTTCAAAACTTGCTTTGGCTCGATCCACTAAAGCAATCTTTTTAAATTTTATTAATTCTTAAAATCCTTTTGGTTAATTTAATAGCTTTGGTTTTATTTATTTAAATATAATTTATTTTGAAACAATATTATTAAAACCACAAAGTTTTTAAAGCTTTATACCATATACTTCAATATGTATTTTAAACCAAAGTAAATGATTGGTTCCAAAAGAGAATCATAAACATGACTGCTTTGTTAATAATTAACTTAGTTTGATGTATATTATGATTTTATTTGAGTGGGTGGTATTAATTATCACAGACAAATTTCTAGTACAAACATTTGGGTACAATTATAAAATAGATTGATTAAAAATGGTGAACATTGCGACTTATATATATATATATATATATATATATATATATTTATTACAAACTACAACTGGAATTCAAAATATACTAGTGATTATGCATCCGTAACTTATTTTAGTCTATCTAGGTTATAAGAGTATTATGCTCAACATGCCTTTATGTAAGGTTTATTCTATCTCCTGTCTCTACTAAGTTGTTATTTAATGGGCAAAGTTCCTTTAAAGTTTCTGGCTCATAGGTGGCATGGGTGCTGGTACTGGTTTGGCAGTTCAACTATTTAATATAAGTTAGCATTTATTGCTTTAGTGGCTAACATATGGAGATTTACCCATTGTTCATCTAATTCATCTTCCCATGGTAGGTTATTGCCTGTTTCCTGAGTTTGTGTATTTATTTCCTTATTAATTATCGCTCCCTTTGGTTGTGCCTTCTTTATTTTCTTTATTTTCTCTTGACTTTTTCTAATAATCCTACTTCTCTTCTTAGTGGTAAATGGTTTCTCAGACTGTGCCTTACGAATAAATATTCCTTCCTTAGTATCTGCTGAGTATCCTGAGGGATTTGGTTGAAATGAGGTTCCCTTATCTTTTGGTGAAATATCTAATTGACGACAGATGTCTGAAATTCTTTGCTTACCCATACTATAGACTAACAAATAGTCAAATAACATAAAACACATAATTACATAAGTTATTTCCTAACACAAAATTTAAAACTTAAGTGTCAGCAGAACACTTCTTTGGCTTGAACCAGTGGCATGGCTCTGATACCACCTTCTGTCACAACCCCCGACTCCACCCTGGGAGCGGGAGCCATGAGCCAGTTTCGGTGGTATCGGTATTTATTAATTTGGCAGCGGAAAAATTTCATCAGGACCGTAGTTAGGAAATATTTTATCAGAGTAAACCACCATATTTTATAAATACAATTACATGGGGAAAACCCAAGTTTCTTATTACAAACTGTTTATAGAGATAAACTTTATTTTATTTGAAATAAAACATATTCTTTATTTAGGTAACTTTTATAGCCACTTTTCTAAGCATTCAGTGCTCTCCAGCTAGCTTTTATGTGCTTCACACTAAGTTACCTGAAACACGTGTTTAAAACATTTTATCAGCAAGAAATATTGGTGAGTGAATCCCAGTTTAATCAAGTTTAAATAAAATCATTTCACAGTGTACAGTATTGAGGGCGATCCCGCAATTACATTTGTTTCCAAGTTATAACAATTAACATCCATGGTACTGTCGAACCCGACTTGTGGTCATGTTACTACTCACAGTGTAGTAACAAATTTTGTATACAAAACCCCAACATACTCATGATAATTGTATTCTTACAAATACTCAATAACTGTCATTCGCATGGAAAAATATTTAAGGTTTTGTATAAACAGTTCACAAAATAGGTTTACAAAAAGTGGATCAACTCACAAAGAAACGGATTACTCACATTGCTAATTTAGGTCTTTCCTTTGTGGTTTCCTGGTTATAATCTAGTTAAATAAACAATGCACACGTGTTAGTATAATAACCCATTTTAACATTAGTAATACCCTCCCCGAGACGGCATTCCAACGACTACGTCGGGCAGAACCACGACAGCCGTTACGGAACCCTAGATCAATCGGGCATAGTGTCTAATACGTATCCAGGGGTTATGATACTTACAACGAGGCAGAGCTTCGCTAATTAGGGGGATATTCTACCTGTGTATAATGCCTACACTTCAGATTTGAGAGAAAGAAAATATTTGTGAACGAATTCAACTGAAGATCCGAGGCCCTCTATATATAGTGCTTCACCTGGGTTTTCTCGCGGCCCGCGTAAAACAAGGCAAGGCCTTACGCGGCCCGCGTCAACTCTAGTCAACGCGTAGCTGGGCTGGGTCATCGAGTAGGTTTGCCGGGTGTTGGGCCACGTGGCCGCACCGGGCTTTGCCAGGTTTTTAAGTTGTCGCGGCCCACGTAAGGGTTAAGGTTCCTTTACGCGGCCCGCCTAAAAACCAAAAACAATATTTTTAATTAAATTAATAATATTTAATGTATTTGGGGTCCGTTTTCACATATGGGGCGTATTTTAGGAAGTGTAGGGTGTCAGTGGTGTTTTAGGAGGGTTGTTATATTTTGGGTATAACTCCTGGGTTATTTAATAAAATATATAGTGCACTCACATTAAATATAGTAACCCAATTTCATTTTATCCCTACGTCAAGAGACAGAACCCCAACGAATTTAGGCAGAGCCTTGACATGCCTTACGGGGCCCTACGTCAGTCGGACTGTGACAACTCGTGCTTTCAAGGCTGACATTGTTTGATCTTTTAACACCTAGCTTGTACCGATGCATTTCACGTTCTATTTTATGCTACAACTAGGTGTATGCTTTGTCATTTGGACAAACGCCAATTGTTTAACTTGGTTGTACTCGATTATTATTGGTTGTGTAATGCACGTTGTTGTACGTTAAGTGCTAAACAAGTCAGGGCAGCCACACATTTAGTGAGTGTGTAATCATATTAATTGTTACGGGTTTATGCTAGAAAAGTCTAAAACTTACCCCGCTCTCGGTTCCAAGTCGCACCTTCGTGGTTGCGGGTCATGATTCTTAATTCGCAGCCCAACTCGCCAAGGCCCATAGCTTATTTTTCAGTCCAACTCCCCTGAGCCACAACGAAACACAAGCGGGCCTGGCCCACTTACTCAGCAGCATGCGCACATAAGAGAGGGTATACGTGATTCTTATTGTCACATAAACACATTGAGTTGTAAACCCTAACTTCTTCTCCTTGGATGATCGATGGCAGACCCTCACAACTCGAAGCCCTCCTCCTCTCGGCTTGACCTTCCCTCGCATTCGATCCCTCTCGGTTAGTGATTTCCCCCCTTTGATCGAGCTTCTTCTTGTTGAGGTTAATCGTGTCGATTAATTGGTGACTTGTGTGTATGGGCATGATAATGTAAATTGATAAATGAAACTTGTGTCAACAAGTTGATTCGTTAAAACATGTGATTTTGGTTTAGTGTCTGGCCGATAGGACTCGTATGTTGTGCATCCCTCGATCTTTGATTCGTATGATGACTAAGGGTAAAAAGGGTGGAATGTGATGCCCGAATTGTCATGTATGTTGTTGTGATTACGTACATGTGAGTAGAATCGGATTTATGTTATTTCTTAATTGGTTGTTTTGTCTATGCATGAATTTGATTAACAGATTGGTTTGTGTGGATTAATGTCGATATATGCATGGCTGTACATCTTATTGAGGATGATAGAACTTCAAAAGAAAAAGGAATGACCACTAACTAAGTCATGATAATTTAGATAGTTTAATAATCGTGAATATGGTAGCCACATGGTGATGATTATGTTTCTTCAAAAACTGTGATGTTGACTTTGTGCATTGCCATCAAAGATGATGATGTTCTCTGATGTGTTGTGTCTTTTGATATTGCTAATTAATAATTGTATATTGATAAATATCATTCACTTAGGTCATACAAGCATGATAGGTATTTATTTGAATAAATAGATGCCTTATGAAGTTGTCATTGGAACTGTTGCGATACATGAAACTCGGTGGGATATAGCTTGGGCTGGGTAACAGCATGTAATCACACACTATCACTTGGGCCGCTTGGGAGGGAATGGGCCACACTCACGAATGAATTAGACACCCGATTAATGGATTTGCTAACTGGTGATGTGCATATGGATTGGGCCGTATATGTAACTGGGTTAGCCTAGCAAACTGAATCACACTTGTTGCTGGTCTGGGCCGCACAGTATCAGGAAGTGCCGGAATGGGCTGCACACACTCTAGACTGATTATACACCTTGTTGGGTCGCACGGGTTTAAGTGGGCCGATGTTATGTGGATCGTACACCCCTAGGATTAAGACTTGAACTGTTTAGTGCTTATTGAAACATGAATTTTGTAGAGTAGACTTGTATAAAGTGCGTGTAATTGCAATGTGATCCGGGTTATGGATTGTGGAGTTCCACGATTTCTTGTTACGTCTTGCATGTCAATATGTGTCTTACTAGTACGCTGCTTGTACACTGTGAATGTGAAACACGTGATTTATGTGCATACAAAACTGATTATTTCTGGTAACCACGGTAGGGTTTGGTTGACCAGCTTGGAACGGGTAATGTGACTTAACATACCGAGCAATCTAAGGTGAGTTCACTACATTCGAGCATGCGTCCCAGTGGTTGGGGACAGTCAGTGGTTTTGGTAAAAACGGGTATATTGGTTAATATTCTCACCTATCATTTTTGTAAGTCCCTTATTCGGGTATTAGTTGGTAGCGCTACTTAGGTTTGGCACCCTCACACCGCTCCTGGATAGGACGGATGTGAACTAATGACCCAGTCGGGCCCAGTACTAGATAGGAGTACGTGGGATAGGGCAGTCATGTACATCAGGAGCCGTCTTGTTCGGAATTGAGATATTAACAATATTACTTGCATTGGTTAATGAACTGTTTTACATACAACTGGTAACAAACGTTTTCTAAAAACTGGGAACTCACCAGCGTTGTCTGACACACTTGTTACATGCTCGCAGGTCGTTAGGTGATTGAAACAGGAGCTTGCTGGCTGGAGAGCAAGAGTGGTCATGGTCATACTGATAGGCTTATCATCAAACACTTATTTATTATGATTGATTAGTATTTGCTTTTGATACATTTACGCTTCCGCTGAACTTATGGTTTAGAATAACTTGTGATTTGGATTCCATTATTATTAAACGGTGGAATTTTATCTTAAACTTGTGATTCAATGTAATTGGTGGCTCAACGCTAGTGGTCACACGCCTAACAGGGACACTCCCTAGGTGGTAATTTGAGGGTGTGACACGGACAGGGTATCAGTGATCAAGGGTTAAAACACTTAAAACGGGGCAGGGCTTTATTATTATGGGATGAAAATAAAAGGTAGATTTCTAGAGAGAGAGAGGAAATCGAGAAGACTAGACAGATTGAAATTTTTAGCAATTGCCTGTGATTTATACTAGTTATTAAACTTGAATCTCACGCAACTTTAGTGCACGTATACACTTACCATAAATTTCAAGCATATACACATGCTTTAATATTATTGGCTAAATTGTAAATTCTTTTCAAATGGTACGTAAGCATGCAACGAATTTCAAAATGTAATATTATTTTATTATTTATATATTATAATTAATTCAGCTGCTTCACTTAATTGACGCTTATAACTTCTAAAATATGATGTTTTATAAAACAATGAATATGTCATTAGAATGAGAATAATCTTATCTACATTTTGAACCAAGTTTCATTAAAAACAGAGCAGCTTCAAATATAATGTATGTTTATTAAATGGTTCCTACGCTTGCCCAAAATACCTCATATTTCCATCGGTCAACTTACCCATGATGCATTCTTTTAATAACATAAGTTTTTATATATTTTATATAAATAAAATTTTTGGGAATGTTACATGAGAGGACGGGCGTGAACTAATGACCTTAAATCACGACCAATGTTTTGATAGGGGCATTGGGGACGGGCAACCAATCTGACGCCATCTTGCGGTACTCGAGTTATTATCAACATTGTTAATGAACTGAACTAAACACTTGGTAACTAAACGTTTTGGTAAACTCGGAACTCGCTAGCTTTGTGCTGATACACTTGTTGCATGCTCGTAGGTCGTTAGATTCTTGGATGTGGAACTTGCTGTCTGGAACTGCTAGAGTGGTCATGGGTCAAGAAGCTTGCAAGCATATGTTAAGACCGTTGGTTTACATGAATTTACTTTTGAGTATTGAACAATGACTTACTTTTTGCTTCCGCTGAACATGCTAAACTTTAAGTTATGTTTTGAGACTAATTTAACGTAAATAATGGGATCTTTTATATCATATCTTGCTAATTGTTCAATGTGATTAGTCGCTGGATCTTGGTACGTTACACGCCTAGCGGGGTTTCCGCATGTGGTATTTTGGGGGTGTAACAGTTTATGTTGAATGTGTAATCATGTGATGGACTAATGGGTATTCAAAATCATGTAATTGTTTTTAAGAAAACTGTAGCAATAGGCTGCTCGAATTAAAGGAAATGAAATGCTTGTTAATACCGTGTAATTTAAAAAAAAATATTAACGTATAAAAGTTATAACTAGGGATGAGCATTTGGTACCGGGTACCGGTACTGAACCGGTACCCGAACCAGGTATATTCGGTACTAGTACCGGTACTCACTTTCCCCGTTTTTCGGTACCGGTATCGGTATTTACGGGTAAAACACCAGTAAAGACCGATACCGGTACCTACTTTTCCCGTTTTTCGATACCGATATTAGTTCGGTATCGAACGGGTACCGTGCTCATCCCTAGTTATAAATCTCTTCCAGTCTTATAAAGGAAAGAAAGCAGGATGAACACGTTTGAGTGTCAATAGGTGACTTTAAGGTTGGCGCCTATCTCTTATTATACTATAGCAACGGGAGAAGTCGGGGTTGTTGCCCTAAATGAAGGGAAAAACCGTTTGAAATTCAACGTGGGAAGTTGTTCACTTGGGAAAATGACCAAAATACCCTTATTGCCAATGATACTTGTCTTCATCTCTTTCTCACATAGTTCTTGTATGTGTATGCTCTCTTGTATACGATCCAGCCTCACTAAATGAAACCTGATAAAGTACGTTATATCAAATAAAAAATTGGTTGCCATATGTGCGTAAAATGATAAAAGATATTCGACGAATAAACAGTAAATTTCACCTCCATTCTAAAAAGTTGCAAATGTTATCATAACGTACGTACAATTCATTTCTTTTTGGAAGGCACGTACAATATATATTGGCTTAGGCTATTCACACACGCCCGTTGGCTAGTTACACACACTGAAACGTTGCGCTTTGGCCAAAGCGCAGTGCTTTGGTGTAAAGTCAACAGACAAGGACTGAACCTGTCAGATCTTGTGTTGATGCATTATTTTGATGTCTGTAACTTGTCTTTATTTACGATGTAATTTATACGGTCTTTTATATTATCGAGTCTGTAATTCGCCGTCGACCAAGTCGGATATCCTCCTATCCTACTTGTGTCTGACAAAGTTTGTCTCATCCGTTATGTAAAGTTTAATGACAATGCATGTTGCATGAAATCTGTTATGTTTGCTTGAGTGTTTGTTTGATTGTTGCTGTAAACTGTCTGTTTGCAGCAAACACTTCAGCAAATGCAGCCTTCGACGAAACCTAGGGTTTCGTCGAGCACTACATGACGAAACCTCCAAATGGCCTAAACCCCTAGTTTCGTCGTGATGGATGACGAAACTCCTAGAGTTTCATCGTCTAGGAGGTTTCGTCAGGCCCATTAAAGGTTTCGTCAAGCCCATTCCAGGTTTCGTCGAGTTATGGGCCTGGGCTGCTATATAAACACTTCATGGTTTCACTTTGAAACTATGAGAGCATAACCATTACTGAAAGTCTACTGTCAAACTGTGTGTGTATCTGTTTGATCATTTTTCTCATCCCGTTAATCAATTGAGTGTGATTCATTGGTTATATCGTGTTGTTACTATCTATGTTTGGTTTGGCATAGTCACGGGGATTCCATACTCGTGACCGTGTTTGAGATAAACAAGAGATTTGGTTTCGTTATCGATCCTCAGAAATCAGGACCTACAATTGGTATCAGAGCATTGGCTCTTATCCTTGTTTAAAATCAAACATAGTTCGGTTTTCATCAAGTGTTAAAACTGGTTATTGTTGGTTGTTTTTCTGAAATTTGTTCTTGAAAAGTTCATACATTTCTTGAAAAATCTTCTTAAAAACTGTTAATCTTGTTGATTGCTAAAAAGTTTTATCAAAAACCTTGTTAGATTGATTGTTCACGTGATAAACCGGGTCACTAAAATTAAAAGTTCATTAGTGACCGGAAAGTTCATATATTCTGGGTTTGGTCTTCATATCTTCAAAGGACCTTCATATTGTTCTTGGGATATTACTTGCAATTTAAAATTAAAAGATAAATTGGAAATTGATAAAAGGATGAAAATATGGTCACCATGCTTGGGTTGGTAAGTTAAGCATGTTGTGAGTTGATATCGGGTGTACTGTGTCAGTAAACAGATAAGATTTGATTTAAAAATCTCACCAACTTTCACCAACTTTCACCAACTGTCTGTGAACCTTATCTCGACGAAACCTAGAAGCGACGAAACCCCTTGAGTTTCGTCACATGGAACTTCGACGAAACCCCTGAGTTTCGCCATAAGCAACTTCGACGAAACCCCTAGAGTTTCGTCAAAGGTACTTCGACGAAACTTCTGAGTTTCATGGGAATAGTTTCGTCGTGTCATTTGTCAATTTTAAACAAAGGACTTGCAAAAGTGATTTAACATTGTGTTTTCAAGTGTTTGATCAGGAATTATCATTCATATATCAACTATGAGTAGTACAAGTCCATGGGATTGGAGTACGGACCCACGACCAGGTCAAGATCAAACCTCGGTAGCCGTGTGGTTAAGGAATGTCATGCCTCCACAATAAATAAGTGCAAGTCAATGGGCATTGGTGTCGAATCAAAATCAAAGCATTCAAAATCTATTGCTTAGTGAGAGTGAGACGGGTAGCAACAATCGCCCGCCAAAGTTGAATCACATGAACGACTATCCATCATGGAAGGGTCATTTCCATACTTATGTTCTAGGGCAAAACACAGAATTATGGACGTGTTTCACCTCTCCATACAACACATCCCTTGAAGAAGCAGGTTCAAGTGCGGCGACATTGGCGAATATGCTTAAAGATGACAAGAAAGCATATGATTTAGAGAAGAAGGCGTTTGCTATTCTAACACAAGCTCTTCACAAAGAGATCTATCATCAATTCTCTTATTGTATGAGCACGAAAGCTTTATGGGATGCATTGGTAGCGAGAGGAGAAGGAAATGCAGCTACTAGAAAGACACGCCATGATCTATTGAAGAAAGAGTTTGAATCATTTCAGTTCTTGGATAATGAAACCCTAAATGATACGACTACACGTTTTTATCATTTGATTAGTGAAATGTATTCTTATACTGTTCTTACAACTCAACAGGAAATGGTTGCACGGTTTGCTGATGCTCTACCTTCGAAGTGGAGTCCTTTCATTGAACTTTTAAAGCACACGGGCGTCTTGGATGCTGTTAGTATCTACGAGTTCGTTCAAAAGTTAGAGAAAAAGAACGAAGAGGAAATTCGGAAAGCTAAAAGGATTGCAGTTCCTCAAAACACAGAAATGTATCTGAATGGTTTTAATCCTTCAGCTAGTTCTAGTTCCATTCAGCAACCGAAGCTTCAGACGGCGTTTATGTCAAATACAAGCTCTTTTCCGTTTCCGCAATCAGCTCCACCTCAGGTTTTCGATCCGAGTGCTTATCATCCGCCAGCGCATATGATTGCTCAAGTTTATGCTTTTTCTAAACCTCAACTAGATCCGAGTGCATGGCTACCAACACCCCAACCTCCACCTCAAGTTACCACTACTCAACCTCAGTTCGATCCAAGTATCTTCCACAATCTCAACCCCAAGCCCAAGCCCAACCACAACAACAACACCAACAGCAACAGCATGCACATTATACCAACAATCCTCCACCCCAAAACACCAACACTGTCAGAGTTGATACCTCAAACCTCTCGAAAGTTAGCATTGAAGTAGCGAAGGAACATATGGAACTCATCAATACTATGGTCAGTGCATACTGCGGATTGGTCGCAGGTCAAATTGGAAACATCAATATGACCAATGAAGATTATCAACAAATCGACCATGATGAAATGGAGTTGATGGATATAAAGTGGGCATTCGCAAGTGCTGTTAGAAGGGCAAAGGATTTCATGAGTCGAACGGGAAGAACATCCTTGGAAAGTAAGAAGGATACGAAGTACGGATTTGATAAGGATGCGGTTACATGTTTCAATTGTGGTGAAAAGGGTCACTTTAAACGTGAGTGCACCCGACCAAGCAAACAAGGCAATCAGAATCCGTTCCGTAATCAGACAAGTACTTCCAATGCCAATCAAGACAATCGTGAACGAAGGATGGTAGCGGTGAACAACAATCAGAACCAGAACCAGTCTGGACCTTCAAACACCACCAAAGAATTAGTTGTCCAAGCTGATGAAGGGTGTAATTGGTCTGTACAATTTGGGGAAGGTGATTAAGAAGGAGGAGGAACAGCTTGTTATGCAAAGATCATCAATCACATCAAGCACGTTCACAGGGAAGAATTTTCTGAAAGTGACGATAGTTCGGGTTATACCGGGAGTTCTGATGAAGAAAGTTCTAATTCGGGTGGTTATAATTCGGAATCTGATGTGAAAGAAGAAGGGAATTCTGATGTTGATGATTTGTTGAATGAAGCAGAGGAGTTGAAGAGTCAAAAATCTATTCTCATCAAGAAGGCTGGAGTCGCATCTAAGGAAATGGAGAAGTTTTTCTCAGAAGACGGATCTTTTTCTTATCAGACTGCCTTTATGGCAAATGTCTCAGCCTCTACGAGTCAGATAAAATCTGAAACTCCTGCTCCTAGTGTTTGTAATGCTTGTGCAGATTTGAAGCTTGAAACTGAAAAGGTTCATAGTCGTAATCAAAGTTTGGTTATTGAGCTGTCTAAGTGCAAAGAGGCAAATATGGCTTTAGCTAGAAAGGAAAAGAATTTTAAATCTGTGATTGAAACCTTAAAGAAAAGTGTTTCCGAGCTAACAAAAACTGTTTTCAATAAGCAAATAGGTATTAACAATTACATTAATATCATCGAGGAAACCAAAAAGGAGCTAGCCATTTCCAAATGCGAGCATGATGCAATGAAGCTCAAGTTGGAGAGTTACTCTAACTCCCGATATGTGCTCGATCACATCATTGACGCTCAACAACTGAAGGGAAACAAGAAAGGCGTAGGGTATAGGAAGTGTCCGCCCCCTTTGAGACACAACTATACTCATATGCCCGATGAAGAAGAAATGCCATGTTTTGAACCCAGTGTGCCTCTTGATTATGAGGAAGTTACTACTGGCCTAGAGTTCAAATCGGATAGTTCCTCGAGTACTTCATCTGATGAAACTGAAACTTCAACATCGACGAATCAAAGTGCTCTAATTATTGAGGACTATGAGTCGTCTGATGATGAATCAGATGTAAGTGATCAGGATAAATCACTTGATAAAATGAAAGGAGTAGATATTCCAATTGAGAATTACATTCTTTGTGATCCTCCTACTCCTGTTGTTCAATCAGTTGTCAAACAAGTGATAGATCCTGTTAAGGATGTCAAAGATGACAAGGAATGTGTGTCTGCTGTTAAGAGCAATAACATGTTGTATACTTTGGTCGGAGATGTTAAAATCTATTCAGACAACGATTTTCCAATCGAAAATGTCAATCCATCTTCGATTGATAAAGTTTTTGAAGATAACACAAGTAAGTTTTTGGGAAAGACGATCCCGGGAGTTATTGTAACTCAATGTGATCCAATTTCAAAAGCTGAAATCAAAAAGCAATTTGGAAATAAAAAACAACCTACAAAGCAACAACCTATTGCTGCTAAGGGTAAACAACCAGAAAGGCGAGCTCAAAGGCCTAACGTTTCTCAATCTAAATTTGAAACAAAAGGAGCTCATTATCAAAAGAAAAACAGTAATATTAAATTTGTAGCATCGAAATGTACTGATAAAATTGAGACTTTTGAAAACAAGTCAAACACCGATTTTGTCAAACAAGTCAAGATTTTAAAGCGTAACAGTCAAAACAATTACACTCAACATACAAACGGGTGTGATGAAAAAGCAAGTACCTCAGGTTCTACGGGTTCGACATCTGTTCGTCGATCAGATTCTCCTAAGTTTGTAGAAAGGAGAACACGTTTTAAATGTGGGGAGTTTGGACACATCATTAAAAATTGTACAAACACTCCCAAGGATAAATTTGTTGAGAAAGCACCACCTGAAAAGGTTCACCCTCAACTTCGTCCCGTTTCACCAAAACATGATAAAAAAAACTATTAAAGAACAAGAAACGAAACAACGACGTCAAAATGTGAAAGCAGTTGAAAAGGCTTTAAAATCGGAAGTCAAATCTGTTAATAGGGAACCAAGTTCATCAAAATCGTTAAAACCAGAGGTTTCAAAATCTTTTCATAAGAATCAATCTGGTAAACAAAATCAAACTTGGAGACCTAAGACGGGTGAAAGTTCAGGGGGAGGTGTTGTGTTACAAAACCATCAGGAAATCGAGATCACTTTTCGTGATGCTCAGGGATGACCCAAGACCACTAAGGCTTGGGTCCCCATTCTCAACTGATCGTTGGATGATATGTGCAGGATGTTCCAGGAGGAACTATTAATAGTCATTGGATTGTTGATAGTGGAGCATCTAGGCACATGACAGGCGACTTACGTCTTCTATATGATGTGAGAAATATTAGAGGAGGCTATGTCGCGTTTGCTGGAGATAAAGGCGGATACATCACTGGAGAGGGAATGATCTCCAATGGTGTTGTATGTTTCGATAAGATCAATTATGTTCGTCAAATTGATCATAATCTTCTCAGTGTTTCGCAAATCTGCGATAAGAAGTTCACCGTGCATTTTGATGATGCCGGTTGTTATGTGCTGAAACCTGGTTTCAAGATTCTAAAAGAATGGATTCTCTTATCAGCTCCAAGAGTTAGTGATCTTTATATTCTTGATATGAGCCAAGCTATTACGACGTCTGCGCAAGTCACGGAGAAGGAGTCTATATCTTGGCACAAAAGAATGAGGCACATTCACTTAAGAAAGATGAACCATTTGGTGAAAAACAATCTTGTGAATGGTGTGCATGTGAGAAGTTTTCATCTACAAGATGTATGTGTTTCGTGCCAGAAAGGGAAGCAAATGAAGAAGTCTCACCCGCTGAAGAAAATCAACACTGTTAGCATGCCTCTTGAACGTCTTCATATGGACCTCTTTGGACCTATGAAACACAAGACAACCTTTGGCGATGCTTATTGTCTAGTGGTTACTGATGACTAATCTAGATTTTCTTGGGTAGCTTTTATGGCACACAAGAGTGACACTCCTGGAATCCTCAAGGATCTTCTTACAATGCTTGAAAATTTATACACGTTGAAAGTGAAGAGGATCAGAAGCGAAAATGGAACTGAGTTCAAAAACTGTGTAATGGAGGAGTTCTGTACTTCTAAGGGCATTCTTCATAAATACAGTTCTCGCTATACTCCACAACAAAACGGTTTCGCGGAGAGGAAGAATCGGACGATAATTGAAACTGCAAGAACGATGTTGGTAGAGTCGGAGCTTCCTGTTCAGTTCTGGGGGGAGGCCGTGTCGACTGCTTGCTACATGTTAAACTGAGTTTTTACAGTTAAGGGACATGGCAAAACTTGTTTCGAACTTCTACAGAAAAGGAAACCGGATCTTTCCTATCTAGAACCTTTTGGCGGTCCATGCACTATGATTGAGCCGGATGGAAAGTTTGGCGCTAAAGCTATCGAGGGTTTCTTCCTTGGATATGCTACTCCAAATTTTCGCGTATGGAATCTGGCGACCAAAAAGATTGAGCTATGGAGTGAAGTAAGGGTTCAAAGGTATACAAGTTCTGTTAGAGCTCCGGGTGATCCTTGGATTTTCGATTATGATGGGCTATTCGACTCCTTTAATCTGGCAACCTTTGACGAAGAATCTGCAGCTGCTAGAATGTTATTTGATAGTGACAACGTAGCTGGCTCGCCATTGGTTAGACCTGTTATTGTTAACCCCCAAGGTTCTAATTCAGTTAACAACACGGTTCAAAATGAGGTATTTGAAGATGCTACTGATTACAATGAGTCATCAGAAGATGATGAATACCATAATGCCAATGAAGGCACTTCAGCTCCAGTTGCTCCTGTTCAGGGTGCTTCTGTAGATACTCCTCATGTGCAGAATATTGATGCTGCTGAAGGGAATGCATCCACTTCTACGCCTATGCCCGCTGTGGAGTTGGTTGTTGATCTTAATATTAACAATTTGGGTATTAATGCTCGTGTTCCTGAAAATCCTGAAATGAGGATTCACGATACCCATCCGCAGCAGAATATCATAGGAGTTGTCCAACGCGGGGTGCAGACGCGTAATCAGCTGAGAAACAACCAGAATGCTGGTTTGTATTCAGCCATCAGAGAATCTGGTCTTCAAAATGATTGGTCCTTTGCGTGTTACGTTTCACAAGAAGAACCGAAATCTTGGAAAGAAGCCTTAAAGGATAATTCTTGGGTTGAAGCCATGCAGGATGAACTGCAGCAATTTCAAAAGCTTGGTGTTTGGAAGCTTGTTGAAAGGCCGGAGAACTACAAGAAAATTGGCACACGCTGGGTTTACAAATGCAAGAAGGACGATCGTGGAGTAGTTATTCGTAACAAGGCGAGATTGGTTGTTCAGGGATTTCGCCAGATCGAAGGCATCGACTACAATGAAGTTTATGCACCTGTTGCACGTCTGGAAGCTATTCGGATCTTTCTAGCTTATGCTTCTTTCAAAGGATTCAAAGTCTACCAGATGGACGTCAAAAATGCTTTCCTTCACGGTGTGGTTCAAGAAGAGGTGCACGTCAAACAACCCCCGGGTTTTGAAGATCCTATTCACCCCGATCGGGTTTGGTTGCTCAACAAAGCTCTTTATGGTTTACATCAAGCACCTAGGGCTTTGTATGCAACCTTATCCAACTATCTTCTGGAGAATGGATTTCGACGAGGTCTTATTGATTGCACTCTCTTTATCAAGGAACAAGATGGAGATCTTCTGCTAGTGCAGGTATACGTTGACGATATAATTTTTGGTTCAACTAATGATTCTTTGTGCAGGCAGTTTGAGCGTGTGATGCAAGAAAAGTTTGAGATGAGCGCAATGGGGGAAATGAATTTCTTCTTGGGCCTTCAAGTTCAACAAACCGAGTCTGGGATATTCATCCATCATACTAAATATGTTGGTGACATCTTGAGCCGATTCCAGATGTCTGATGCAACGCCCATTGGTACCCCACTTCCGCAGAATCACGGGGTTACTCCAGATCCGAAGGGTGAAAGCGTTAACTCTTCATACAACCACGCTATGATCGGATCTCTCATGTATCTTACAGCCTCGAGGCCCGACATCATGTATCCAACGTGCCTGCTTGCAAGATATCAAGCCAACCCGAAGGCCTCTCATCTGTCAGCTGTTAAAAGGATTTTTCACTATTTGAAGGGATGCCCTGACACCGGTCTATGGTACCCTAGGGATGATAGCTTTGACTTGATTGCATACAGTGATTCTGATTTTGGTGGTTGAAAATTGCTGGTAAATCAACAACAGCTGGATGTCAGTTCTTAGGAAATCGCCTGGTCACGTGGCAGTGCAAGAAGCAAACATGTGTTGCTACATCAACTTGTGAAGCAGAATACATTGCTGCCTCTAGTTGTTGCTCCCAAGTTTTGTGGATCCAACAACAAATGCGCGACTACGGTTTTGAATTCCTATCTACTCCTACTTTTGTTGATAACAATGCTGCCTTACATATCACTAGAAATCCTGTGCAGCATTCCAAGACCAAACACATCGAAATTAAATATCACTTCATACGTGATTGTTTTGATAAAAGATTAATCGATGTTGTTAAAGTTCACACCGATCACCAACGTGCCGACCTGTTTACAAAAGCTTTTGATAAATCACGTTTTGATTATCTACTTTTGGTCAATGGCATTAAGGTGATACCCGAGTAACTTCTTTGGCTAATCGTTTTTGTAAAATTTTTTTCTTTAAAAACTCTAAAAACTCAAAAAGATTTTCACCTTTTAGCATTTTAGGGGGAGTAAATTCAAGAAAATACAAAAATATTTGAAAAATCAAAAATCCAAAAATATGTCTTTACTTTCTGTCTTTTCGTTTGAAAAATTCAAAAAAAATAGAAAACCAAAAATGAGTTTCTTGGAAAAAGGAAGATGATGATATTCACTGGTGTGGTCGGTCAACATGTTCAAAATGTAAAACAAAAAAAATTGAGAAATGATAAGTATCTTTACTAACGATGTATCGGTAGGCTCACAATCAGATTAAAATGTGCAGGATGATACAAACCTAACAGACTTCAAGTCAGGTGGGAACCATTCATTGGCATATGGTCTTGGTACCGAAATTTCGTTTGAGAGATTGCCGAGGTTCTGAGATATTCGGTCTTTATGCTGCTTATCATCTGGGTATCATGGTTGTATCTTTTACCGAAATATAACGGAGACGAAGTCTAGATCTTCCATGATACCATACATACGTGTACATACTGCATACGACCTCAATAAGTGATCAACAATCACATGTCCAACAAAATAAGTGATAAAATATCACATTTATCCGAGAGTCAAGTTCGTCTCTTTGCTGTACATTGTACTGACCTGTTCACGGACTTGCTCCTGTGCCCTCATGCATCGAAAATCAAGTTCCTCATCAATAAGTGATTCTATCACATAGGGCTTGTTTTCAAATAAAAAATAAGTGAGTATCTCACATTCTTTTATACGGTCAAACAGATGATAAACGGTATACTCACCGGTAAGATGATCTCTCGTGCATACCTTGATACGGGAATGTGTCGTGAGTGGATGAACATCGACTTGTAAGTATAATCCTAACCATTAATCGTATCTCCTAATTATGACTAAATCTGATCAGTTTGAGCTTTTGTGGACAACAATACCGATAATCGAGGTAGTATACTTATCGAGAGCTTTAAACATAAATCAAAATCATGTTGACTAAGACCGTAAGCTGGTATGATTCCTTATCCTTGAAATTCGCAAAAAGATTGCATTTGCACAGTTGTTTATTGCTTTTTATAACTTTTCGATTAGTTAACCGCGCTTTAAATTCTTGTTTTTTTTTCAAATGCAAGGACATTTTATGAAGTAGGTTTCAGGCTTACGGCAGAAAACACCAAGTTACAACTTCGGCTAATTCAAAAATGAACTTTACATCTATACTAAAGGAGTAAATTCAAGAAAATACAAAAACATTTGAAAAATCAAAAATCCAAAAATATGTCTTTACTTTCTGTCTTTTCGTTTGAAAAATTCAAAAATTCAAAAAAAATAGAAAACCAAAAATGAGTTTCTTGGAAAAAAGGAAGATGCTGATATTCACTGGTGTGGTCGGTCAACATGTTCAAAATGTAAAACAAAAAAATTGAGAAATGATAAGTATCTTTACTAACGATGTATTGGTAGGCTCACAATCAGATTAAAATGTGCAGGATGATACAAATCTAACAGACTTCAAGTCAAGTGGGAACCATTCATTGGCATATGGTCTTGGTACCGAAATTTCGTTTGAGAGATTGTCGAGGTTCTGAGATATTCGGTCTTTATACTGCTTATCATCTGGGTATCATGGTTGTATCTTTTACCGAAATATAACGGAGACGAAGTCTAGATCTTCCATGATACCATACATACATGTACATACTGCATACGACCTCAATAAGTGATCAACAATCACATGTCCAACAAAATAAGTGATAACATATCACATTTATCCGGGAGTCAAGTTCGTCTCTTTGCTGTACATTGTACTGACCTGTTCGCGGACTTGCTCCTGTGCCCTCATGCATCAAAAATAAAGTTCCTCATCAATAAGTGATTATATCACATAGGGCTTGTTTTCAAATAAAAATTAAGTGAGTATCTCACATTCTTTTATACGGTCAAACAGATGATAAACGGTATACTCACCGGTAAGATGATCTCTCGTGCATACCTTGATATGGGAATGTGTCGTGAGTGGATGAACATCGACTTGTAAGTATAATCCTAACCGTTAATCGTATCTCCTAATTATGATTAAATCTGATCAGTTTGAGCTTATGTGGACAACAATACCGATAATCGAGGTAGTATAATTATCCAGAGCTTTAAACAGAAATCAAAATCATGTTGACTAAGACCGTAAGCTGGTATGATTCCTTATCCTTGAAATTCGCAAAAAGATTGCATTTGCACAGTTGTTTATTGCTTTTTATAGCTTTTCGATTAGTTTACCGCGCTTTAAATTCTTGTTTTTAGTATAGATGTAAAGTTCATTTTTGAATTAGCTGAAGTTGTAACTTGGTGTTTTCTGCTGGAAGCCAGAAACCTACTTCATAAAATGTCCTTGCATTTGAAAAACTCAATCAAAATGAAATGTGTTCAAATAAACAAAATCTGTTTAGTGTGCAAAATTTTCAAACACTTAGTGAATTTGTGGAAAAATGGTCGACGAAACTCTAGGAGTCGACGAAACTCCTAGTTGTCGACGAAACTCCATGGTCAAAGTCAAGTGTTTTAAACTTGGTCAAAATGGTCAAAATTTTGAAATGTTCATGACGAAACCCCACTGGCCCATTTAAGTTTCATCATGGGCTATCTGTTTAAGCCCAAATCCAAGCCCAAATGAGGTTTCGTCGAAGCCCACATAAGGTTTCGTGGAGATGGAGGTTTCGCCGAGGTAGGTTGGTATATAAAGGGGTCCCAGTCGGTTCCATCATCACTTTTTCAAAAACCCCCATCATACCTGTTCACCTTCTGCGATACTTCAACCTCCATACCCTTTCACCAACTCTCAAAACTCTGTTTGTTCATCAAAATTTTCAAACTTTAAGGTATACAAAATGCTTATCTTCTTGGTTCGAATCCTTGGAAACCCTGAGTTTGTGTCCGATTGTTCGGCAAACCCTCGAAATACCCTGTATTTGATTTCCTCATTTTATAAACTTGATTGCTTGTGTTGGTTATTGATAAAAACTGATAAAACTAGGTTTATATGATGATTTGATCTTTGTTTTGGGTTGGGTTTCATATAAAAAAAACAGAGGTTTGGTATTTGTTTGATGTTTAACCTTTGGGTGGGTTTTTTCGGTCAAAAAAATCATGTCGATTGAACGAATCTAGGTTGGTTTCGGTTTGTTTGGGTATAAACAAAGTGTCAATTTGTGTTTGATGTTGTGAATCGGTGAATCAGTGAACCGTTCATCGACGAAACCCTTTGAAGTTTGAAAAACCCCAAAATGACAAAACCCTAACTGTTCAAAACCCTCTGTCGACGAAACCCTTGGACGACGAAACCTTAGTTTCTTCAACTGATTGATAACGAAACCCTCTATGACGAAACCCTCTTAAAATGAAAGTCCTTTCGTCGAAAGGATGTCGACGAAACCCCACTGGTCAACGGTCAACATTGACTTTGTTTGACCAAGGAGGTTTCGTCGTAATGGAGGGAGTTTCGTCGAAGTCTTGGAGTTTCGTCGTCCAGGTCTTAGAAGTTTTTCCAACTTTGGTACCTTTTCACAGTAGATGTACATTGGAATGTTAAATGTCCATTTTATGTTCTAACTTGTATATACACATGTCTATTGCACATCTTATACCATAATATGACATGTTGACTTATTGTGGATGTTTTACACATACAGATGGCACCGAAAGAGAAAAAGCGTAAGGCACCGACAAAGAAGGAAAACAAATCAGAGGAGGAAGTGATGTCTGAGAAGCGTCACAACCAAATTGCCTTTCTGGATCCGGAAGAAAAGATATCCGAATTGAAAGAAATTACTAAATGGATCAGGGAGTCGCGGATCAATAAAGTTGTTACCTTATCAACGCCTGTTTACAAATCGCTCATTAAAGCTTTCTGGAATACCGCAAGTGTTGTGCAAATTGATGGTACTGAAGCCATTCAAGGGAGAGTGAATAATTTGGATGTGATTGTATCTCCGGAAATATTGAACGCTGTTTTAGAGTTGCAAGACGATCCGAATGCACCGTTCTCAATTCCGATCATGTGTACGCGTGGCTGCTTATTACGGATGAAGTGTAATGGCGATATCTTCAGCAATCAGATTAACAAAGGGGATTTTCCGTTACGTTACAAGTTTCTCTTGTACGTTCTTATTCAGTGTATCAGCAACAGACGTTCAGGATATGATATGGCAGGCAACGATCTTGTTGGTCTTATGGTGCCTTTGGTGCTGAACAAACCGTTCAGCATATCAAAATATATCTTGGCCAACATGAAAGAAAATATGACGAGGACTGGTAGTAGAATAACCGGGAAAAAATTCTGGATGTATCCTCGGTTTCTTCAAATGATCATGAACGTCCCGCATCCTAATCTTCCAAAAGCTGACGATGACATCCTGAAGATAGAACCTATGATCTTGCAATCTTTAAGGATAATCAAGAGTCTAGCAGCCAAGAGATACAAGGAAAGTGATCCTCCTAGGAAGTTGATAGGCGCTCTTGGGAAACCAGACTACATTGCTCCGGAAGATGATAAATGGCGTCACAATGACAACCAATCAGATGACGAAGAGCCGAAATTAAAGAAGAAGATGGTTGAAAAGTTTGGTCCATAGGATTCAGGCTCGTCTGAAAGCAGTGATAGTGATGATGATGAAGCTGGTGATGGTGGTGATGCAGGTGCTGGTGCCGTTGGTGCATCTAGTGCTGCTGGTGCATCGTCTGCTGGTGCAGCTGGTGGTACATCAGCTGGTGACGACGAGGAGGATTCTGAATCAGACGACAATCCACCTGAGCCCGGATATGAAGTTTACTATGATGAACGTGGTGTAAAACAGATAAGGAGGATTAGGCAAGAGAATGATCCTGAATACATTCCTTCGGATATCGAAGCAGAGCGATCAAAAAGAAAGGAAACGGCTGTCAAACGCAAGAAGAAAGCAAGAAAGTACATTGGTACTTCTTCTGTACAGCAATCCGTTCCTCAAGAGCCTTCACAAGAAGCGGCAATGGATCCAAACCTTGGATTCACAGCTGAAGAAGCTTCTACAATGGTGCCGTCTCCTCTGAGGTCTAAAGAACCAACTCCTGCACTGAGTTCAACACCTGAAACTCCTGTAGTAACTCCTCAGGCACCTACTCACTCTATTGCATCAACCATACATGCAACGACCTCGCAGCCTGCCGCAGAACGCCGACAAAGTATATTCGAACAGATGCAGCCGGATGAGAAGATAGATTTCCTATTTTCTCAACTTCAAGCTGTTGCAGGTCAGATCACCAGGCATACGGAAGTGATCAAAGCTACAAGAGCTGACTCAATCAAGCAACAGTTGGAAATTAACACGTTGAATGCCACTGTTGGACGACAAGCAGCAGAAATCACTCGTCAGCAAGCTGAAATTGAGCAGTTAAGGGCAGAAAATGCTAGTTTGAAAGTTGCAGATGAAGTTAGATAGCGTCAACTGCAACATATGCGTGCGATGGATAATACACGCGGTATAGAAATGAACCACATGAAAGAAAGCAACTCTATACTTCAGAAGTTGGCCGAAGGTCTAAAAGAAAGACATGACTTTATGAAGCAGTGGTACGATTCTCGAAACACCACGATAGTTGATGGGGTCAAGAAGATCAATGAAGGCTATGAGTTTCTTAGAAAGTGCGTCAATACTCTATGGAACGAACGATGTAAACCGCAAGAAGTAATGAAGAAAAGGAATGATGATCCTGAAGATTAAGGGAACCCATCCTTCTGCTACATCAGAGCAACCTCCAGCTGCTACCTCTTCTCAGATTGTTGTTTTCAAAGCTTCACAGCTCGAATCTGCTCAAGGAACCTCCAGTGGAACAGTTGAAGAAATACAACAGATTGAATCTTTGCCTGGTACTTCTTCTGTTCCTAGCACTGCTGATCTTGCACTGCAGGTTATACATCCGATTACTGGAGAATTACTTGAAGAAGGAGAGATTATCTCTGATCTTTCACATGGGCAGCTACTTGCTCTGAACGCCATGAAAGAGATTGATGATGCTGAGATTGATAAAATGCCAAGTGAGCCTGAAACTGCCGATGTTGAAAATATTGAAGAGATTGTGATTGAAGGAAATGAGAAGACAACTTATGTTCATGCTGACGGAACGGAGTTTGATCCATTTGATGAAGAATGGATGCAAGAGAATCAGGAAGACATTGATGAACAATTGAAGAATCGTACGTCTTCTGATAATCCGGCTGATGCATTCCAAGAATGGAGAAAACGTTTCTTGTCCAGAGTCGAAAAGCCTACACCGCCGGAAGCACAGGTTGATTTTCTACAATTTAAGAAAGTGAAGCCGCATGGAAGAATTCTCTGTTGGATGTTCGTTAAGGAAATCCATTGCGTCGCCATCAAAGGGGAATTCGGTATTCAATATTTCCGCTCGTTATTGAGCATACTGTCTTTACCTTTTTACGATGTTGCAGCTTTGACGAAGCTTGAGCTCATTAATCGCTCAAACTTCGAAGGAGCTACATTGTTCGCGCGAAGGTTAAGGTTTAACAAAAGGTCAGGCTGGAAAGATGAGTCGTACAAGCCTCAGTTCCCCATTTATCAACAAATAAAGTTCACTTTAGATCCAGCGACCAACACGACGTGCTACAAGTTTGTGTATCAGCCCGCTAAGGTCATGGACAAGATCCCTTTGATGCCGATGAAGCACAACTATCTTGATGATATGAGGTTATGGTGTTACGACTCGGATACTCATGAAGCGGTGATTGTATTTAATGGCGATCGTGAAAACTTTCGAATGCTAGATCTGATGTGGATCGTGAATATGTCGGCGAACGACATCAGCAAGCTGTTCCAGCATGATATATTCTATGATGACAATGATGCGCATCAAGCGTTGCGATTCCAGCACGTTGCTTGTTACTGCTTTTATCGAGGAATTCATGCGGGAAGCACCTGGACACTAAAACACTGAAGACGGAAGATCGAAGACCGAAGAAAGTAACAGACAAGGGGGAGTTTGTTGATGCATTATTTTGGTGTCTGTAACTTGTCTTTATTTACGATGTAATTTATACGGTCTTTTATATTATCGAGTCTGTAATTCGCCGTCGACCAAGTCGGATATCCTCCTATCCTACTTGTGTCTGACAAAGTTTGTCTCGTCCGTTATGTAAAGTTTAATGACAATGCATGTTGCATGAAATCTGTTATGTTTTTTTGAGTGTTTGTTTGATTGTTGCTGCAAACTGTCTGTTTGCAGCAAACACTTCAGCAAATGCAGCCTTCGACGAAACCCTAGGTTTCGTCGAGCACTACATGACGAAACCTCAAAATGGCCTAAACCCCTAGTTTCATCGTGATGGATGATGAAACTCCTAGAGTTTCGTCATCCAGGAGGTTTCTTCAGGCTCATTAAAGGTTTCGTCAAGCCCATTCCAGGTTTCGTCGAGTAATGGGCCTGGGCTGCTATATAAACACTTCATGGTTTCACTTTGAAACTAAGAGAGCATAACCATTACTGAAAGTCTACTGTCAAACTGTGTGTGTATCTGTTTGATCATTGTTCTCATCCCGTTAATCAATTGGGTGTGATTCATTGGTTATATCGTGTTGTTACTATCTATGTTTGGTTTGGCATAGTCACAGGGATTCCGCACTCGTGACCGTGTTTGTGATAAACAAGAGATTTGGTTTCGTTATCGATCCTCAGAAATCGGGACCTACATCTTGTCTGTTGACCTGGTACCTAAGCGCGGTGCTTTGGCCAAAGCACAACGTTTAGGTCTGACTTAGGGATGAGCATGTCGGTATTCCGTCCCGTACCGATACCGATACCGACTAATACCGATACCGATTTTCACCCAAACTAGGTACCGATACCGATACCGAAACATGTCGGTTAGGTATCGGTACGGTACGGTATCGGTATTATACCGTATTTTGAGGGTCGGTATCGGTATAATACCGATACCGTACCGATACCGAAATCGCCAAAATGTGGATACCGATCGGGATACCGATACCGATACCGATCGGTACGGGATCGGTACGAGATCGGTATGGGATCGATATTGGTATTCATATGCTCATCCCTAGTCTGACTGTTTGTTTTTGGGGGGAAAAGTGAGGTTTTGGTGGAAAAATGGGGTGTTGGTTTGTTGTTTGGTTATGTTTTTTTTGTTGAAAAGTTGTAGATTTTTGTTTTATTTTTATAAAACATATGTAATTTAAAGTTGATTTATAACAGTCGTTTAACGTGAGTGTACTAGTTATAGTTAACTTATAACAGTCGTTTATAAGATACGTTTCATTATGCCATTGTTTTTATGAATGTTAACCAATTTTATTTTGTTATATTACACGAACATGTTTAATTAAAACAACGTACAATAAGTTGCGAAAGAGACGTATGAAATAAACGCAAACAATCGAAACAAACATTATGTAAATAAAAGATCTATCGTATACATATATATAAAATCAGTTTGTATATACAAAACAAAAGTACAACTGAATGTTTAATACAAAATAAAAACTAAAGCTACTGATCATCTGGCGGTGGAGACGGTGGCGGCGGATGGGGTGGCAATCCCAAATGATCCTGGATCTGCATGAGCGTGTCTATGATCCACGTCTGCTGTCGGTCAGCACGTCAGAAGCGCCGATCGAAGTCCCGAGTCACCGCCTGCGTAGCAGGAGTCAGGTCTGCAAAGACGTGCTATGGGTACTGCGGCGGGTGCGGAGGTGGCGGTGGTGGGATCTCGTCGTCAACGGCGTGATCAGCCGGAGGCAAACCAGGCAGAGGCAGAGGCTGAGCTTGATCCTGATCCACAGTCTCATCCAGACCCAGAGCTTGTCGCTGAGCCTACCGAGCCGCCTCCTGAACAGCCGGAGGCGCTAGTATCCCATCCCTAATCTCAATGACTACTGGGATCACCTCCGGCAACACCTCGGGCTCCCATACCTGGTAATCGCACGTCCGAAAGCGCAGGCCGATCCCGGAAAACTGGTGCATCAAATGCATGATAGATACTGACGCTCGGCCTAATCAAATCAACGGTATGGCTGGGGACAGCGGCGGGTCACTCTCGGGCACGATCCTTAAAGAACGCGCGATCGCTGTAATGTAGGACCCGCCGAAGAGCCTACCGCACTTCTGCCTATGATAAGCGGCAGCAAAGTACTTCACCAGGCATGCAACGAGACGCACGGATGAGGCCACAACAGGCAGTAGAGAAAGAAAAGTTCACCCATGTTTACCTTGTCCCGGCTGTGATACCTAGGCAAGATCGATGACCCAATGATGTGGTGGAGGTATCTGTACAGGGGGTCTCTGAGGGCGGGAGCCTTTTGAGAGGATTTCCCAAAGGGAACCCTCGCAATAGCCATCCAGAAACTAATAAGGGTCTGCCTGTCTAAGGCTATAACCCCCTGCGTATAAACATCTGTATCAAGCTCGGACTGTGTGTACAAACCTGAATGGACGGCAAAGTCTCGCAGGCTCATCCCAAACTCCTCGCCGGCCAGACGAAAAGTAATCTCGTGCACGACATGGTCCGGGTACTCCACGTAATCGTCCGGATGCGATGCGTATATAAATATAGAAATGAACTCGACCGTAATCTCACGATACGAGTCCTCCAACGCAGTCTGGAACAAACGCGCAAATGGAGTATCCAACCCAATAATCTCCATCGCCCTCGCAGCCTCGTCCACTATCTCCAAAAGCTTCCAATCAATCCTGATATGCCCCCTATCTCCATGGTGGGCAACTTCGCGCACCTCTCATGTCTATCTGACGCCAACGGGAACATCAGATACACATAACCGTGTAGTGGATCAAGTGCGACCGGCGCCTGATCTAGCTCCGCTCCGGGTCGAAATCCATATCCATATCAATATTTGTGTGTTGAAAAAAATACAAATTTAAAAACAATTTTTAAATACAATTTTCAAAAACAATTTAAAAATAAAAATAATATATATTTAGGACTAGTTATGGACGACTTCGACTAAATAATAAAAATATTATATATTTAGAACTTGTTACGGATTCAACGCGCGTTATGGACCTACGCTAGTTACAGACGACATGGACTAAATAATAAAAAACATTATATATTTACGACTTGTTACGTTTCGACGCTCATTACGGACCTACGCCCGTTACAGACGACTTCGACTAAAAATAAAAATATTATATATTTAGAACTTGTTACGGATTCGACGCGTGTTACGGATCTACGCTAGTACGAATGACATCGACTAAATAATAAAAATATTATATATTTACGACTAGTTACGTTTCGACGCTCGTTACGGACCTACGCGCGTTACGGACAACTTAGACTAAAAAATATTATATATTTAGAACTTGTTACGAATTCGATGCGCGTTACGGACCTATGCTAGTTACGAACGACATCGATTAAATAAAAAAATATTATATATTTACGATTAGTTACATTTCGACGCTCGTTACGGACCTACGCGCGTTACGGACGACTTCGACTAAAAATAAAAATATTATATATTTAGAACTTGTTACGAATTCGACGCGCGTTACGAACGAAATCGATTAATAATAAAATATTATATATTTACGACTAGTTACGTTTCGACGCTCGTTACGGACGACTCGAACGATAAAATGAAAATATTATATATTTACGGTTCGTTATGGATTCGACGCGAGTTACGGACCTACGCTCGTTAAGGACAACGTCAGCTAAATAACAAAAAATATTATATATTTACGACAAGTTACGGATTCGACGCTCATTACGGACCTACACGCGTTACGGATGACTCGAACGATAAAATAAAAATATTATATATTTACTGTTCGTTAAGGATTTGACGCGCATTACGGACCTATGCTCGTTACGGACGACATCGACTAAATACTAAAAATATTACATATTTACGACTAGTTACGGATTCGACGCTCGTTACGGACCTACACGCCTTACGGATGACTTGAACGATAAAATAAAAATATTATATATTTAGAACTTGTTACGTTTCGACGCTCGTTACGGATCTGCGCGCGTTATGGACTACTTTGACTAAAAATAAAAATATTATATATTTAGAACTCGTTACGGATTCGACGCTCGTTACGGACCTACGCGCGTTATGGACGACTAGAATGATAAAATAAAAATATTTTATAATTACGGCTCATCACGAATTCGACGCACGTTACGGACCTACGCTCGTTACGGACGATTCCGACTAAACATTTTTTTTATTTAAAAAAAATATTTTTAAAAACATTGTTTATTTTTAAAAATAATTTTATAATTTAAAAAAAGAAAAAAAGGCAAAGCGTTGCGTTTTGGGCTAAGCTGGGCGCTTTGCCCCTTCTGTTTTTCAAAAAAACCCACCAGCAGAAGATCCAACCCAAATACACAATCAAAACTCAAAATTTTCTATAATTAATGAAATGTAAATGATTGGGGACTAGTAATCCCACATTGTGGAAGTTGAATCGTTGAAAATGGTCTTGAATCGAGCTCTAGGAGGGTCGAGTGTGTGAAATCGCACCTTATGTGTGTGTGTGTGTTTGTGTGATTGGGTGAGTTTAAACCAAAGTTGCACCGCTTTGGTGTTATACGCAGTGCCAAAGCTCCCCGCTTTGGCCAAAGCGGGGCGTTTTGGGTTCAAATTTTACATTTTTTGCCCAAAGCTGTTGCGCTTTGGGCCAAAACTGTAAACTTTTGAAACCCAAAGCGCCCCGCTTTGTCCAAAGCAGGGTGTTATGGGGTTTTTTTAATTTTTTTAAAAATCATTTTAATTTAAAAAAAGAATCATTTTAATTCAAAAACGCACCTATACTTGTCGTATCGTGACGTATTTTGCCATTGCAAATCATTTTACGAAGTTTATGGTCTATACGGCACGTTCCGGATAAGTTCGGTCACATGTGTGGGCGTATTCCATGATTTCGTGTGATTCTGTTTTGATTTCACTTGTAGTCCAACGTGCCGTGTTGGATGTATACACGTCCTACCAGATTAGTCTTTGATGTATTTTGTCATTAAATGTCGTATTATGACGTTTATTGTCACTATTGTTCCGTACTATCGCGTAATTCGGCCGTATGGGCCGTGTCGGTGACATTCGGTATCGTGACGTTTACCGTTTATAAGTGTCGTATTATTGCGTAGATTGTCTGTAAGTGTCGTATTAGTGCGTAAATTGTTTGTTATGGTGTATTATGTCTCCATTGTTCGTATTATGGCGTATTTTGGCCGTATGGGTCATGTGGGTGAGATTCGAGCGGGCATGGCACATGATAGAAGTGCATCTTTTGAACAATAACAATCACAAACACACTTTTGGATTATAACTGATTTAATAGGATTATAATTATACATACTTAACCTATATCTTGAACATCTGGGAAAACATTAAGGTCAACGGTGTGACAACCGGTAATTTACGCCCTTAATTACGTGATTAACAGGTGATTAACGCAATAATAAATAGTGATTACAGCGCAAATTAACTTAATTAGGCCCTTGGAGTGCCCAAGAACGTCTAACCGGCTTTACAGTGCGCGAATGGTGAATTGCGGAAAAATCTACTAAACGCTGAACGGAAACGAACGGAAACCGAACAAAATATTGACAACGCCGTCAAATATTAAATTTTTACGATATATTTTAGGTTTGTAATTAAATTTTTATATACGTAGTCGAAACCGAATCGAAAAATGGATTAAAACAATCAACGTAGTATTTTGCGTAATTTTCTCTAAAGCGACGAACGAATGCGTGAAACGCGACAACCGACATTACTTTATATATATTAAATCAAAAATTATGTTTTACGACACTACGGGGAGTTCGGATCGCGAAAGCGGGTTCGTAAGAATGGCGGGCCACTCAAAACGCGGGGACTAGGCTTGTGGGCCTTGGGCCCAAGCCCAAAGCCCATTATGCAAATATAAATAGGGACCCTCCCTCAATTTCTCATTTGTGCACACAGACAACACAAACACACAAAGAAAGCACAGACATTGAGTCTGACTCTTTCCCTCTCTCGTGACCTAACACCGGCGACCGGAGCCGGAGTTGATGACCGAGCTCCGGCGCCTCTCATCTTCTCCGACGGTACACGCATACCCCCTCTCCTCCGATTCCCCTTTCAGACGACTCCCACTAGCAGCCCCTCCCCCATTTTCGATCTACATAACGGAGCACCACCACCACCGTCCGGTGGTAGTGCGGCGGTGCGACACAGAGAGAGACGGAGAGAGAGACTGAGAGGCAAGAGAGAGAGAGAACCGATGGTCGAAGACTCGGACCGCCAGTCGGTCCATTTATCCGGTGGTCGGTACTTTTATCCGGCGGTTCTAGCTTCGGACTTTCGAGTTTCGCGTTGATGGTAAAGATGATGCCTGAGATGTTCAGTTTTGTTCGAGTTTCGGGACTCCGGTCAACCTTCGCGACACGGTCAGACTCGGGTAAACATGGCCAGATTCAGCATGGGGTTCACGTTAGCGGGTTCAGTTTTCATTCAGCAGGAGATCGGTAATATTTGGGAGTTTCGGGTTTTGATCCGAGTCAACTCGGTTAAACCGAGTTAACTCAGCTCGGGTCCGGGTCAAACAGTCACGGCTGGTCAACAGGATTCGGGACGGTCAACAGCTCGGTTCGGACTAAGCGGCTTCGGGTCAGACTCCGTTCGGGTGACTCGGTCAACTCAGATCAACACAGCGAGTCAACTCAGTTGACCCGGTTAACTCAGTCCGCGGTTCGACGCGAGAGATTTGGTAAAGATTGACGACGTGATTAATATTTACGTTATCTTTTTAGTTTTTATACTTACGTGACTAACGAGCTCGAATCCATTTCGGAACAGTATTTAGTTTACATTTTAAACATATGATGAAAAATTAACATATTGATATTGATATTGAGTATATTGTTGATTGAATCTTGTTAAAATAACGACAATGAGTAATAATTAAATAACCAGCCAGTTGGGTAGAGTGGGGCGCCAGTGACCGAAGAAAAATTGACGCTATTTTCTGTGAGTGGGCCGAGACCACTATCTCTATTTTATAAGTTAGAGTGATACCACAAAATATATATATATATATATATTGTGATCGTGAAATTGTGAAGTCATGGGCCATTGAACAATTATTTATATATTATGTTGGTCATATTTACTAAACCCGAGGGAATCATAATATACTTGGCCGCAATTAAAGGCTATGGACAAGTTTAGAACATTATTTTAAAAAAATCCATCATGCATGGGATTTTGAAACAAGAGGGACGGGAATGAAAGGAATGGGCCAATGGGGATTCCTAATTTGTTGGAAAAAAATTAGTGGGCCATGAATTGTGGCCAACAGATACGTGAATCATAATATCAGACGGCGATTAGGAGGTGACCGACGGCCACAAGAACTTGGACGGCAACAACATCAGAAGCAAACAGGCTGCGATCAAGAGAAAGAGGAAAAAAAAGGATTGGTTCAAGGTTCAAGGGTCAAGGTTCAAGATAGAAGATTGAAGAATTGGGTCGGGTTCGCAATTCGTTAGTTTTCGATTTTGCAAGACTTTGTGTTTTTCATACTTGATACTATGAATTGTTATGTATTTAAGACTTGGTTTTCATTCTTGATTATGTTTCTTGGCTAAACCTATTTTTCTACCCGGGTTTATGATGAATATTTGTTTTAATCGGTAATCTTTCGGTTTTGGTAATTTATTGATGGATTAATATTAAAGAGACCTAATTATTTTTGGCTAGATGTGTGTGCGTGCTTTATTCTAATTTATTATCTTATAATCGTTCCTAGTGTGTCTTTGTGAATGTCATTATGTATAGATGCATGTTAGGTTACCTACTTTATGTTTGTAACTAGTTTATGGTTTATGGTGCATGTATTCCATAGGAACGTTGTTTGATAATTTAGAGGAGTTTAGTGTTCTACCTATTCTTGAGACCGGGAGGAGATAGATAGTTAGGATTGTCTTTGGTGCTAGGTATTTAGGTGCAGTGAGATCGGGAGGAGATCTGTCTAAGTGGCCTAGTATTATTTGTTTTCCTAAGTCTTGTCAAGTGTTTTTAGGTTACCCCGTGCACTCTAGGGTGTATTGTGATTAGTGAGACCGAGAGGAGATCTAGTTTTTGGGTACTTTAGTATTGTTGGAGAGACCGGGAGGTGATCCAACCCATACCAGTGAGCTTTATTTGACCTCTAGACCTTAGGAGAAGTTGATGAGACCGGGAGGAGATTCAACCTGTCTTTAGTCTTAGAGTGTCATATTGTTAGAACCTGGTTCCATCATAGTTACCATTGCCGAGAGAAAACCGATAGTCACGAATATGATTCCAAACCTGGGTAGTACTTTCTCATCCTTGATTTCACCTTAGT
This sequence comes from Helianthus tuberosus, assembly GCA_030545235.1. Classification (NCBI taxonomy): domain Eukaryota; kingdom Viridiplantae; phylum Streptophyta; class Magnoliopsida; order Asterales; family Asteraceae; genus Helianthus; species Helianthus tuberosus. The sequence goes on from CM060394.1 coordinate 185,868,606, forward strand.
AGCCTTCACACATGCGTCTAGGTTGTCTAGTTCGTCTTAGTTAATTCCTTAGTTTAATTATTCAAAACCTTAAAACCCTCAAAACAATTAAAAACCAGTTAAGTAATTAGGTGAGTCAGAGTCTAGTTAGCGTCGCTAGTGTCTCGTGGGTTCGATACTCGGACTTCACTAGGCTTTACTACGTACGATAGGTACACTTGCCTGTCAGTGGTCTAGCATTTAGAGAGTCTTAGTTTATAAATTTAAAACTAGGGTGTCTAGAATAGGTTAGTTTTTATTAGACCATAATTTGCACATCAAGTTTTTGGCGCCGTTGCCGGGGACACTTAGGCGATTGCGTTATTAGCTTTGACTGATCTTATTTGTTTAATTGGTCTTATTTGTAATTTGAGTCTTAGAGTTTGTGTCTAGTAGTAGCGTGTCGAGTCTTTATTTTTGTAAATATTTTTTTTATTAGTTAGTTAGTTTTTTTTTCTTTCCTTTCTCTACTTTGTGCTGCTTTTGCTACTCTCTTCATGGCAGGTTATCATAGCGAGTACCCATCATATGTTTGGGCTTTCGTGGAATCATGTCAAGTGTTCGCTCAGATAACGTCAACAGCGCAGGACCAAGGAGATCTGAGGTTTCCCGAAATGTTCACCATTCTTGAGCGAATGATCGAGACACTGAGTCAAATGATTAAGGAAAGCATGAATCAGCATGTATATCCAAGGTGCCAGGACTGTGGTGGACCGCACTGGTATGAAGATTGTCCTGTTTACGTGAATCAAAAGAAAAATCAAAATACAATACGGTCTACATGGGATGATTACTATGATAATGATATTGGCTTTGAGAGCTATGAAGAAGTGAAAGAAGAAGAAGTTGAGGAAGAACAGGTTAAAGAAGAGCTTCCCGGTGATCCAGAGTTGTCAGGTTTAGAATTGGAGACGACAACGGACGATTCAGTCCCACCTCCGGTTCAATAGGACGTGACGCCTAATTGGTATTACACGCCATGGTATTATGGTCCTGAACCTACTGATGACGACTTCTGGAATGATGATGAGGGGGAAGACATGGATGAGCCACTGGACAAGATGGAGGATTAGAAGGAGCATGTACCATCTTAGGAGGAGGAGTTTGGTGATGAATTGGTAGGATTGCCAAATCTTGACGATGAAGAATTTGACCCGGTTGGTGATCTAGCATATCTAGAGACATTACTTGAAGAGAAGCCAACCATGGAGATCAAACAAATACCAAACGTAGAAGAAGAGAAAGTGGCTGAAGAGTTGGATAGCTGGCCCGTAGAGAAGTTAGTAGTTGGATTTCCCCCCACACCAACAAGAACACGGGAAAAGGCGCAAAGAAATTGCTTGGATCAACACATTGTGAGGGTCAGAAGATGGTATGAAAAGAAGCAAAGTAAGAAACTGAAGTGCAGAGACAACCATCTTCCTCGTTACATACATCGTATCAAGGTTTGATCAAGGTAAATTTAAATTTTGGTGGGTTGACCCAGTTGAACGCTTTAAAATATTTTCTAGTTTCATCGTTAGTTTTTTAATAAATAACGATGAACAATTAAAACTAAACGGGTTAGACCTAGGTTGGATAAAGGAGAAACCTCCTGATTAAATTCAAGTGTGGGGAGGTTTCATAGAGTTTGTATAGAGTCGTAGTTTTTGTATATTGAGTCTAAGTTAGTATCGTTTGAGTCGTTTTTTTTAGAGTCAGTACTGCTTTGGTTTTGCTTGTTTTTGTTTATGCAGGTTTGAATATGTACCACCCGTACTCAATCTCCATTCGGGTGATTTTGGAGCTGCTTTTCAAATTTCAAGGCATTTACCAAGCATGTCAGTCAGAGTCAAAGCCGATCGCGAATGGAATGCTATACGATCGAGCTGGATTGGACGAGACCTCGGGAGCTTACGCGATATTAAACCAGCTAAGTCCTTTCCAATTTGCCCTTTGTCTTTTATTTCTTATTTATTTTTTGTTTTTTGAGTCGGTTTCCATCCTACATTGAGGGCAATGTAGAGTTTAAGTGTGGGGATGAGAAACTATCGTTTAGTGTCTTAGTTAGTAAAGTTTTGAGTCATACAAATGAAAAATACAAAAAAAAAAAAATTAAAAATCTAAAAAAAAACTGAAAAATCCAAAAAAAAAAAGATGAGAAAATGTTCTAGAAATTTTATTGCAATAAACGGAAAATGATAGAAAAATCAGTTTTGTTCGGGTTTCAAATAATAATAATATGAGAATAAAAAGTTAAGCTTGTGTCTAATTTGGGATGTGTGAGTAGGCCTGGCCCGGTTTTAGGTTCCTTTGATATTAATATACTTAATTGTTAGTTTACTAGTGGGTTCTCATCCAGGAAAAGTGGGGAAATTGAAACCGGCAATAATAGCATAAGGGATGCCGTTATAAGCTAAGATCGTTAGAGTTTCTTATCATATCTCGTTGAAAGAAAAAAAATAATAAAGAAATAAATGAGCTAGAAATAAAGAAAAGTAGCGCAGGCCTATGTAATCTTGGTTGGGGATAGCGACTCTACAACCGGAATACCTCTAGGATGTGTGAAATCGAAATTGCAAAAAATTACCGACGCCTATTGTAATCTTGGTTGGGGATAGCGACTCTACAGCCGGAATGCCTCTGGGTTAGGTAAAGCAACGTGTAAGCTCAAAAGAAAGAAAAAAATGAAAAAAAAATGAGAAAAGATTTGATCTTAAACGCTCTTGATCTTGGTATAAAACGGTTAGGAAATAACCCAGTGGTTGTTCCTTTTGTCCTATAAGCTTGAGGGGGGATTAGGTGGACTTGCGATTTTTAGCGTGAGACCCTTGGTAGATTAACCGAACTTAAACTTAAATTGCATGATAAGGGCTTGGAACCGGGTTTGGGTTTAAGTGGACACATATACTTGCAATCTCGGTTAACACAAGTTTTAATTTTAATAAATAATCTAGATTTTTGAACCTCAATATTTCTGATTCTGATTCCGTTTGCATAAGTCTTTTTCAGGGACGAAAAAGGTTTAAGTGTGGGGATATTTGATGTGTGGTAAAATATACATATTTGTCCCTTGTAAAGTGTATAATTTTTGTATAGTTTTTATTTGTTTTATTTAGTTTTTAGTGTTATAATATATTATTTTGTGTTTTAGCAGGTCCTGGTGCATATGAAACGAAAATGAGTAATAATTAAATAACCAGCCAGTTGGGTAGAGTGGGGCGCCAATGACCGAAGAAAAATTGGCGCTATTTTCTGTGAGTGGGCCGAGACCACTATCTCTATTTTATAAGTTAGAGTGATACCACAAAATATATATATTGTGATCGTGAAATTGTGAAGTCATGGGCCATTGAACAATTATTTATATATTATGTTGGTCATATTTACTAAACCCGAGGGAATCATAATATACTTGGCCGCAATTAAAGGCTATGGACAAGTTTAGAACATTATTTTAAAAAAATCCATCATGCATGGGCTTTTGAAACAAGAGGGACGTGAATGAAAGGAATGGGCCAATGGGGATTCCTAATTTGTTGGAAAAAAAATTAGTGGGCCATGAATTGTGGCCAACAGATACGTGAATCATAATATCAGACGGCAATTAGGAGGTGACCGACGGCCACAAGAACTTGGACGGCAGCAACATTAGAAGCAAACAGGCTGCGATCAAGAGAAAGAGGAAAAAAAGGATTGGTTCAAGGTTCAAGATAGAAGATTGAAGAATTGGGTCGGGTTCGCAATTCGTTAGTTTTCGATTTTGCAAGACTTTGTGTTTTTCATACTTGATACTATGAATTGTTATGTATTTAAGACTTGGTTTTCATTCTTGATTATGTTTCTTGGCTAAACCTATTTTTCTACCCGGGTTTATGATGAATATTTGTTTTAATCGGTAATCTTTCGGTTTTGGTAATTTATTGATGGATTAATATTAAAGTAAGAGACCTAATTATTTTTGGCTAGATGTGTGTGCGTGCTTTACTCTAATTTATTATCTTATAATCGTTCCTCGTGTGTCTTTGTGAATGTCTTTCATGTATAGATGCATGTTAGGTTACCTACTTTGTGTTTGTAACTAGTTTATGGTTTATGGTGCACGTATTCCATAGGAATGTTGTTTGATAATTTAGAGGAGTTTAGTGTTCTACCTATTCTTGAGACCGGGAGGAGATAGATAGTTAGGATTGTCTTTGGTGCTAGGTATTTAGGTGCAGTGAGACCGGGAGGAGATCTGTCTAAGTGGCCTAGTATTATTTGTTTTCCTAAGTCTTGTCAAGTGTTTTTAGGTTACCCCGTGCACTCTAGGGTGTATTGTGATTAGTGAGACCGAGAGGAGATCTAGTTTTTGGGTACTTTAGTATTGTTGGAGAGACCGGGAGGTGATCCAACCCATACCAGTGAGCTTTATTTGACCTCTAGACCTTAGGAGAAGTTGATGAGACCGGGAGGAGATTCAACCTGTCTTTAGTCTTAGAGTGTCATATTGTTAGAACCTGGTTCCATCATAGTTACCATTTCCGAGAGAAAACAGATAGTCATGAATATGATTCCAAACCTGGGTAGTACTTTCTCATCCTTGATTTCACCTTAGTAGCCTTCACACATGCGTCTAGGTTGTCTAGTTCGTCTTAGTTAATTCCTTAGTTTATTTATTCAAAACCTTAAAACCCTCAAAACAATTAAAAACCAGTTAAGTAATTAGGTGAGTCAGAGTCTAGTTAGCGTCGCTAGTGTCTCGTGGGTTCGATACTCAGACTTCACTAGGCTTTACTACGTACGATAGGTACACTTGCCTGTCAGTGGTCTAGCATTTAGAGAGTCTTAGTTTATAAATTTAAAACTAGGGTGTCTAGAATAGGTTAGTTTTTATTAGACCATAATTTGCACATCAATGATACTTTCGCAAAATAAATATAACTTTCTATATTTATTACAAACGCCGAAACGACGTATACGTATATTATGGCAAGTATATCCCAGACGCAATATATATAATACAAGTTTATTATATATTACTTTCGTACGAATATTCCTATATACACAACGACTTCTCGGGGCGACAAAGTATAACTTAATCATTTTTATTAAGTTAACCACTTATCGTCAACGATTCGGTAGAGCTCGGTAACACGTAGATTAGTTACCGCTTTTGGTTAGAAACTTATAAGATATTCCGTGTTATGAATATTGTAGAATGCACGTTAGCGAGTCTCGTCTTGGAAACGATATCACGAAGTCGTATATAGCTAGCTTTGCACAGGAATATCCAGGTGAGTTCATAACCCCACCTTTTACGGTTTTACATTTTTCTAAATGTTTTCGGGGTGGAAAGGCATGCACTTTTTGCAAAGCATACAAGAATTACATAATTATAAACCATTTTACAAGCAAGTTTTATCTGACCCAAATGGTTTACGAAAAGCTTATGTTTCATACCGGTTTTTCAAACAAGCGTATTTTTTGAAATATGCATACACACGAATTCTAGTTTTCTAAACTATGGGAAAATACATGAGAATTGATACTTGATATAATAAACGAGAATTGATACTTGATATAATAAACGAGAATTGATACTTGATATGATGAATACATAAACAAGAAGCACTCTTGGTGATCACTAGTACCAAGTATGATGCGTTTGAGGAATGATACGAGAAATCGTGTCACGAATAGGGTACCATAAGCACCATTAATTGTTTACATACTTAGACCGCAGAACAAAAGATTAGATCTAACGGGTGTCCGGGCAGCCACACTCTCGGTGAACACTAGTACCGAGTAGTGCGTTTGTGTCTCCGTCGTGAATCGAAAACTAGAAAAATGCCTATGGTTTGGTGACTTCCTATGTCGTGTCACATGTTAATGGCCTTGCAACCCATTAACTATACAAGAATACTTTATTTGTACGAAGTTCGTACACAAGAATACTTTATTTGGTTCATGCCACAAGAATACTTTATTACACAAGAATACTTTATTTATACAAGAATACATGATACATACAAGAATACTTGATTTACACAAGAATACTTGATTTATACAAGATACATACCATGTTTTCATACAAAGTTTCCATATAACTTGACAAGAAAATGATTTTAAATTTGTTTTCTCAACAATACTTCAAAAACCGGTTATTCAAAAAGATTTATTTCAAATCTTTTACAAACAAGCTATGAACTCGCTCAACTTTATGTTGATTTTTCGCATGTTTCTTTCTCAGGTTGCATTTCAAAGTTAAGGCACGGTTGGAATAGGAGAACCATTGGAGATACGAGTACTTAGTGGCGTTCATTTTCTAGAAGTTTTAGCTTTATTTGCTTCCGCTGTGCAATGAAGATACCAGTCCAGTCACGCCAATGCTCTGATATTCGGGGTGTGACAGATTGGTATCAGAGCCATAGGTTACAGCCATAGGTCACCCCAGCTCTGATCACAGATTGGTATCAGAGCTATAGGTTACAGCAAATTAGGTTTCTGTAGAGATACCTAGGCTCTAACCTCACTATCCTCTGGGAGCTTAGAATATTAAAACCTGAATACATACAGAACGCCTAGTACTCGAATATGGTCTCCAACCGTTGCCGAAAAACAAACAGTCAAAATTTTGTTTTCAAACATACGCTACAGTGGTGTTTTACACATGGTACACATAAACAATTACATACAGTACACAAAACTCTGAGAGTTTAGGAAACATGCATTTAAGACCTTCGGAAACTCATGTTGAAGTTCATTAAAGGTCATCATGTAGGAACCGTGAATATAAACTCGGGCACACACTATTATCCATATTGTCTATGATATTTTAACTTCCCGGGCAAGTAGCCTACGCATAACAAAACGCTAGTGCACAGCTATACGTGAAACTCAATCTATACATCAACGGAGGTTGGAGTACGTCACATACGACTTTTGAGGAAGCGGCAGTTGGCACGCGGTCCTGTAAACGACACGAGTCATGCTAAGAAGAATACGTATGTCTCCGCATTCCCCCTAACTCAATAATGACGAATACGCTATGTTCGACATTTCATGGTAATGTCACTTAACAACCAGTAATCACATGAAACCCCAGGTAAAGTCCTTAAATTTCTTTTATTGAAATTTCGACTTTCACATTTACAGAGTAGATTTTCGTATCTCTACTCCTCTTAATGGTCATTGCATCACAATAACTTCTTTCATTATGGCGAATACTCATTGCTTGATTTCTTGAAAATTCATATGTTACGCATGCATCGTTTGTTACGCATGTGGTTTTGTTTCGAATAAAGCGTTTCATTAAAATATTATTTTGCTAAATCTAATTATTGATTTGTGATTCGAATGACCCGCATTATTGTAATTGTTGGCTTCTTTGTTATCAAGTCAACACATTTTCTTGAAATTTCTTTCCTTTCAAGTTACATACATGGTTTTTCGTTGTAACCATGCCGAAAGTTTTCTTGTCGATACATGTATTTATTGTCGGCTTGCGCCGAAATTAAATTCAATTGCTTGAACTTGTTCATTACACATATTCAATTCAGGACACCATATGATGTATTGAAAACATCATATTCGAATTCGTTTTAACAAGCGTTTCATTGTTCTGAGTCGTAGTAGATTTGTTTGGTCTACGACTCCACTAAGTCGTTTGTTAACTTCGACACCTTGCGGTGGCGTCTCACTAAATTGAAGCTTGCGCTAATCTCGTTTACATATCTCATGCACGGATTTAATTATTTATTTATTGATTTAGATTAAATCCGCTTCGATTTATTATTGCGCTTTCATTTGACGTCAAACACAGGTGATACTTGTTTGATCACCACTATCATTGAATCATTTTTTATCACTACGACACCTTTGGCGTCGGTAGAACTTGCAGCTTGGGCTGATCATGAATGAGCGTTTCTTGCAAAACTATTTCGTTTGAACTTGTTGATTCTAAGTTCCATTTAGTGGATGTTATCGTTTCTAGAATTCATTTGCATATTGTAAACGTCCGCTTGGAATTCTATTGGTTGAAATTCCTCTTTTATTGGACCCTTGTTAACTTGGTCACACTGGTGACTGTATCAGTATGTCTCGTTTCCTTTGACATTATTCGTATTTACTTACGCATAACGTAACTCTAAGGAGTTAACGTAGTCTAAATTTCGAGGACGAAATTTTATTAACAGGGGGAGAATGTGACAACCGGTAATTTACGCCCTTAATTACGTGATTAACAGGTGATTAACGCAATAATAAAGAGTGATTACAGCGCAAATTAACTTAATTGGGTTCTTGGAGTGCCTAGGAACGTCTAACCGGCTTTACAGTGCGCGAATGGTGAATTGCGGAAAAATATACTAAACGCTGAACGGAAACGAACGGAAACCGAACAAAATATTGACAACGCCGTCAAATATTAAATTTTTACGATACATTTTAGGTTTAAATTTTTATATACGTAGTCGAAACCGAATCGAAAAATGGATTAAAACGATCAACATAGTATTTTGCGTAATTTTCTCTAAAGCGACGAACGAATGCGTGAAACGCGACAACCGACATTACTTTATATATTTTAAATAAAAAATTATGTTTTACGACGCTACGGGGAGTTTGGGTCGCGAAAGCGGGTTCGTAGGAATGGCGGGCCACTCAAAACGCGGGGACTGGGCTTGTGGGCCTTGGGCCCAAGCCCAAAGCCCATTATGCAAATATAAATAGGGACCCTCCCTCAATTTCTCATTTGTGCACACAGACAACACAAACACACAAAGAAAGCATAGACATTGTTGGGATCGAACCCTACCAGAGGAACAGATAATGTAAAGCCAAAACCAGGTCACGACAGTGGATTCACAATAAGCAGCTGTTTACACTAAGTCTTCTCCCTTGATAGTGATTACAACAGCTGATGGCCTCATATCCACTGCCCAGATACAACTGTTGATCCTATAAACCACTGGGAAACCAAAGCACTGATGAAGTTTAAAGGCTGAAGCTCAATCTACTGCTGGAATCCAAGTACTGCTGAAGAGTTAAAGCACTGTCCATTCAAGGCCTGATCACCCTTTGAAGAAAGCACTGTTGCTCATACAACAGTGGCTGATTACGTCAGTAGAATGAAGAGTCAGTGTTTATATATCAGTGTTTATATATCAGTGTTTGAAATGTAATCAATGTCTGTATGGTCAGTAGTTGTAGAACAGTAGATAGAGTTTGTTAGTTTGTTAGATGTCACTTTCATGGTGACGTCAGCTGAGATGTCTCAGTGGTTTGCTTTGTCTATAAATGGAACAGTACCCTGTACTGTTACATTTGATTCATTTTGAGAGAGTTCTTCTCCTCAATTCAATCCTTTCATCTTGGGCAATTCAACCTTGGGGCATCTGGCTGAGGGGGAGCTTAGTATGTAAGCATATCTGTAATCATTTGATTTTCAGTGTAAATCTTTTGACTGAATGAATTACATATGATTTCTCAAACTATTTTCTCCTTCGATTGTGTTTACAAAGTTTGTTATTCATTTTCGCTGCCCTTTACAATGTTTCATATTCGTTTAATGTTCAAATCATACAAACAAACACAATCATGAGGGCCTCCGATCCTAACAATTGGTATCAGAGCCTGGACAGTCAAATGCGATCTAACAATCAATTTGACATAACAGTTCGGCTCAAAATTCATTGATACTAAGGTTGGTTGTATTTAGTTGAAAAACAGAGTAACGAGTAAATCATGATCAAAATGGTTATTCAAAAACTCTGTAAATCAACCAAGATGTCATATGACACACAAATCTCACACAACAAGTGATATCATGCATAAGCCACTCATAGTTTTCAGACCTGAAAACATATCTGTTAAACTGTGGGATTATTTCATATTTTCAAAATTGATTTCAATTGCTGTTATGAAAATTGTGATGTCACCTTATTAAAATGCTAAAGTATGAACCTCAGATTAACAAAAACCTATGTTCATGAAACATTAGTGTTTTTGATAACATAAAAAGAGGGAAATTAAAACTTTAGTCATTCAGATCTTATGTGTTGAGAACAGGTTGAGTTCCTCAAATGGACAAAATCAACTATGTTAAAATACATTAAGAAAATCAGGGGTCAACATAGTCCGTATCATATGTAGTGTGAGATAGGTTGAAAAATTTGTGCAAACATGACCAAGTCTCTCAAAACATTACTGCAAAATGATTTTGGACTAAAATTCACAAAAACTCGAAAGTGTGTTTATCTCAAAACTCTTGAAGTCAAAAGAAAAGAGTATAAACGTAAAACACTTAAGAGTCAAAGCTTGGGGTAAAAACGGTCATTAAGCAACTGTTTGTACTCTTTAATTCAGGAAAATTCAGGTGACAGTAGTATTCTCAGTGATTAAGCTTATAAATGGACTAGTTCATGTGTCCTCATGTTTGCAATCAGCTGACAAAGTAAATGGTATCAAACAGTGGTCAAAATGTATTCAAAATATTCTACCATTGCGGTCAAACCACTGACCATTTTCATAAACTTGAGAATGATATGATTACGTTTTTTATTTATTTGAAAATTTACCAGATCCTTTTTGATGCTGTTCTCAGAAAATCCTTTAAAAAATTTTTTATAAAGGATTCTCTCGAATAATCAGGATATATTATTCATTTTTTTGGAGTAATATATTTTGAACTTTTGCTTGTTTTTGTTGGCATTAGTTTCAATTACCTATCAGGATATAGTACCTTATTTTTTTTGGTATTATTGTCCTCATGAATGGGTCAAAAGGAAATGGTACATAGTTCAAGATCATGTCATACTCAGGTTTGTTTTTAAACATAAATCAAAGGTTGGTTGCTAAACAGTGCTTAAACTACTTGGGCATCTCATGTTTTAACTTGGATATCAAACAAAAATGAGTTGCCTTAGCAAAAAGTCTACATCATCTGGGGTACTAAACCACTGTCCTTCAAATTGACATGTGGCAAAAACCTTGAATGAAAATTCTCAAAACTGTTGCTGAAATACTTGTCCTTCAAATCTGTATCATTTACCCTAATCACTGCTTTGTTCAAACATCTGTTTCCTAATCACTATCCACTGCTGAAAGTCAACCACTGTTTCTTCATTTTGCTTGGCAAGCACTGATGCTCAAAATCAGTGTCTTATCCACTGATATGCTATCCACTGATGGTAAAAATCATCCACTGTCCTCATTATTACCGTTGTAACCACTGATGCTTGATTCATCAGTGGCTTTTAAAACAACTGTTCTCCACCCTTCATCCATCTCATCAATGTTTGACACGTGGTCAGTTTTTAGCCTTCAGATCATAATAACTGCTGCCACATCAGCGATCATTTTTTTCCCTAAATAAAACCCTGATCAAAACCCCAAACAGGGTTTTACACTGTCGAATTGAATTCCAAAGTTCTCTTCTCAAAGCAGTTTCCAACCTTTCTTCCCAAAATATTCTCCGATTCTTCTTCATCAAAATGACGAAGTCAAAATCGAAATCAAAATCTAAACCAAAATCACCATCATCGTCAAAAGAGGTCGCACAAACGGCCGAAGAATCCATCGAGATACCATACAAATCTCCTCATAATTATCTGGGTTTACTCACAAAACCTACCGATAACCACACCTTCGACTCCATCATTGATACATTATCTGCATCAAAGTACAAAACTTTGTTGACAGCAGACGCTCCCATTTATCTACAAACCCAAAGAGAGTTTTGGAAAAAGGCAACACTTGAAAAACAAGATGACAAAGCCATAGCCATTAACTCCTCGATACAGGGTAAAGTGATTCAAATCACTCCGCAATCAATTTCAGAAGTCTTCAAACTCGATGATCAGAAAGGTAAAACTTCCTTTGACAAAAATGAGTTAAAAGCTGATTTTCTGAAAAGGGGATATGCAGAACAATCAAAGGTAGATACCTTACAAAAAGGGTATTTTCCATCTGCACCTAGGTTTTTATTTCACACACTTTTAAGTTGTGTTTCAAATAAAACAACAGCATTTAACGAAATACCATTGAAGATTCAATGCCTGGGCTATGCTATTTTAAACAATAAAGATTACAACTACTCCCAGGAGATCTTCAATGACATGGTTAAGAATGTTGATAGCAAATCATTTCTTCTTTTTCCAAGATTTCTGAGCTATTACTTTAAACAAAAATTTGAAAAAGAGGATGAAAATTTGCCCAAACAAGGTGTCCATTTTCAAATAAAAGGCTTAACAAAAGAAACATTTTCCAGAATGATGGCACTAATAAAAACAAAAGCAGAGGTGTCTGAGCAGATTTCAGCAGTTACCACTGCTCCTCAGACATCTGCTGCTGAGCCCACTGCTCCAGGTGATCATAGCAGCACTACCACTGCCTTGAAACCCACACCTGAAATTACCAAAAAGACCAAGAGAAAATCATACAAAAAGCCCACCAAACCCAAGAAAAAGGCAACTTTGGAAGATGAGATCCCAGAGCAACTGCCTGTGACAACACAAATGTCACAAGAAACCACTGCTGCTACTTACTCACAGCAGTTGGTAGAAAGATCTCAACCTATGCCTCAAACTCCTCCTGCATCCTCACAAAAAGAATCAGGTTGTAAGCACAGGGACCCCACAATATGAAGCTCTGGATTCAATCGGATCCATCTTCCTCAGTCCTGATCCCAAGGACATGTCTCTTTCAACTCCCATACCCTCACCAATCATACTACCACAATCAATAATACCCCTGTTGCATGCAGTTGATATTGCACAGACACAAACCAGTTCCTCTCTATCACCTATCACTGAGAGTATATCCCCACAAGTGACTGGGTCTGATGCTTATACCTCTGCTATCCCAGCAACAGTTGAGGAGGTTACACTGCAGGAGTTACAAGTAACTCTTGTCAGTAGTTCAAGTGGAGCAGCAACTACAACTGATGGATCAACAGATCTTCAGTTGGACAGTTGTTTCATCAGTCAGACTCCCTTGAAGGCAATTTCTTCCATAGCACCATCGGTAACCACCAGTGAGTTAATTCTAACCACTGGTACCATCAAAGGTTTATCAAGTGCTGAAGAAAGAAGTCCCCAGTACCAAGAACAAGGGGCATCAATGGGTGATTTTTGGGACTCTGTTCCTAAGTCACACATTGATACAACCACTGCTGGTGGGGATTCAGATGATCCTACTAATGTAGGTGATGATTCAAAATATCAGAAATTGACGGAAAGAGTTGAAAAACTTGAAGATTCAGTTGCTGAAATTAAAGATATGGTGCAAGAGATTTTAAAAGCTCAAAAAGCACAAGCCACTGCTGTTCCACCTCAAGCACCTGCTCCACCACAAGCATTTGCTGCAAATGAGCTCTGGAATATCTTTCAACCTTTACTTGAACATCAAAAGCAGATGGCTGATCAGCAGCATGAAACTCATGTAAAAATGCTGACAAATATGGTGGAGTCAAGATTCAAAGATACTCAAGCAGATATCAAGGCTATAAAGGCCAGCATTCAAAAGACTGCCCATGGTGAAAAAAGTTCCCTCCACTATCCTTTTTATGGATAACCCCCTTGCAGATAATGCCAAAAAGGGGGAGAATGTCAAGAAGATGAAGAAAAAGGGAATTGAAGATGGTCTGTATGTTGAACCAGAACAAGCAAAACAGCCATCCAAACCACCTCAAACCACAAAATTCCAAACTTCCATTCAAACAGCTGATACAGCAGTAGTTACAAAAACTGCTGTCAGTAGCCAAACAGCTGTCATCTCTTCAACACACACCACTTCACCAAACACCACCAAAACCACTGCCCTACCACCATTACCTCCTGTTATAAAACAGAAGACAACAGATGTTACAACATCTGCTGTAATGACAACAGTAGTTGGAACACCAGTTGTTTCAACCACTGTTAGTCAATCACAATCACAAACCACTGCCATTCATATCACAACCACTGAGCCACCCAAGACATCATCAGCCTTTCCTAAAATAAAAAGGAGAAGGATTCTCATATCTGATGATTCACCACCACCATCAAAAACTATCTCATCATCTTCATCCCCTGCTCAAAAGCAGAAGACATCTACTGACACATCAGTAGTTGTAATGACAACAGAGGTTAAAACACCAGTTGTTTCAACAGCTGTTTGTCAACTATCCACCACTACTGTTATCACTCCTACATCACAACCAGCTAAGCTCTACACCAGAAAAAGAAAACTCACCCAGCCAGATGAGGACCAATATGATCCCACTGCTGCAAAATACCCGTTGGAACTCGAAGCCATAAAAAATGAGATGAGGTAGTTCTACACTGATGATGATCCTTTAAACAGAAGATTTCCTTCACTCGTGGGCTTCATGATTCCAGAAGATATGGATGAGTATCTTCAACTCAAAACAAGACAGGCTAAGATAATAACAAAAGTTGAGTGTAAAGGTCAAAGTGATGAAGCCATTGCTGAAAGATTGGAACTTCTGCTCACAAAAGTTAATCTAATAAAAGATTTTGCACATGAGCTGAGCAAAGAAAAGGCAGAAAAACGAAAAGATAAGAGAAGAAAACTTCTTGCATACATAATGCAAGAAAAATTTTATCCTGCTGAAGAAAACCAATTTGATGAATGGCCAATAATGCTTTTAAAGCATGAAGCTGATAGGATTGATAGAATCAAGAAAGATCCTAAAAAGAAGAAAAATGCTCCAAATTGGAGCAAATACAAAAATTTCATCACTGACCTAACAGCTGAGTATAAAAGAAAGAAGCAGGAGCTGGTGAGTGCAAAAGTGGATACTGCTGAAGCCATATCAAAATGGTCAAAGCAGCAAACTGATGAAGCCTATGAAAGGCTGAAGAAAAAAAAGATAACTGTTTCAGGCACTTCAAAGAAGCAAGAACAAATGATGAAGCTTGAACAGCGGATAGAAAACCTCAAAACACTGTTCCGGACTACTCTTGTGACAAACCAAGAAGAAGGAGAACAGCTGACCAGTGAAGAGGTAAAAGAAAAAGAAGTTGAGTACTTCAAAGAAACCATCATGAAAATGGGTCTAAAAGAAGAGAACTCGGAAAAACTTCAAAACCTTTTTAAGAAGGTGTTAACAAAGCCTGCATCACCATCTGCTTCAGAAGTTTCAGACATTGAGCCAGATCAACAAAAGAGACAGGAGCAGATAGAACAAGAAACTGCAGAAGACATAGCTGCAGCTAACAATGTTATTGAAATGGCCTTCAAAAGAATGTCTGAAAGTCTGCAAGTTTTCTCAAGGCCAATATCCCAAAGCTCATCATCAAATAAATCTCTCCCAAGAAACCCATTTGGTTCGAAAGTACTAAAGTGGATGTCTGATCAAAAGACCCACGTATTGACCTTGGTCAGATCCAATGGCGAAGTGAAGTACATATCAAGGAAAGAAGCACTAGGCCTTAGTGTTGAAGATTTGCAGGATCTCCTTGAACTTTCACTGTGCAGGGATGAAGATGACACAAGTTCCAAAGATTTTGAAGAAGATTTTAAAAGACAAGCAAGGGAACTTCTGATGAGGAATAAAGATCCCGAATAATGACAGGTTTTGGCATTATCTATTCCAGGGGGAGATTGTTGGGATCGAACCCTACCAGAGGAACAGATAATGTAAAGCCAAAACCAGGTCACGACAGTGGATTCACAATAAGCAGTTGTTTACACTAAGTCTTCTCCCTTGATAGTGATTACAACAGCTGATGGCCTCATATCCACTGCCCAGATACAACTGCTGATCCTATAAACCACTGGGAAACCAAAGCACTGATGAAGTTTAAAGGCTGAAGCTCAATCTACTGCTGGAATCCAAGTACTGCTGAAGAGTTAAAGCACTGTCCATTCAAGGCCTGATCACCCTTTGAAGAAAGCACTGTTGCTTATACAACAGTGGTTGATTACGTCAGTAGAATGAAGAGTCAGTGTTTATATATCAGTGTTTGAAATGTAATCAATGTCTGTATGGTCAGTAGTTGTAGAACAGTAGATAGAGTTTGTTAGTTTGTTAGATGTCACTTTCATGGTGACGTCAGCTGAGATGTCTCAGTGGTTTGCTTTGTCTATAAATGGAACAGTACCCTGTACTGTTACATTTGATTCGTTTTGAGAGAGTTCTTCTCCTCAATTCAATCCTTTCATCTTGGGCAATTCAACCTTGGGGCATCTGGCTGAGGGGGAGCTTAGTATGTAAGCATATCTGTAATCATTTGATTTTCAGTGTAAATCTTTTGACTGAATGAATTACATATGATTTCTCAAACTATTTTCTCCTTCGATTGTGTTTACAAAGTTTGTTATTCATTTCCGCTGCCCTTTACAATGTTTCATATTCATTTAATGTTCAAATCATACAAACAAACACAATCATGAGGGCCTCCGATCCTAACAGACATTGAGTCTGACTCTTTCCCTCTCTCGTGACCTAACACCGGCGACCGGAGCCGGAGTTGATGACCGAGCCCCGGCGCCTCTCATCTTCTCCGACGGTACACGCATAGCCCCTCTCCTCCGATTCCCCTTTCAGACGACTCCCACCAGCAGCCCCTCCCCCATTTTCGATCTACATAACGGAGCACCACCACCACCGTCCGGTGGTGGTGCGGCGGTGCGACACAGAGAGAGACTGAGAGGCGAGAGAGAGAGAGAACCGACGGCCGAAGACTCGGACCGCCAGTCGGTCCATTTATCCGGTGGTCGGTACTTTTATCCGGCGGTTCTTGCTTCGGACTTTCGAGTTTCGCGTTGATGATAAAGATGATGCCTGAGATGTTCAGTTTTGTTCGAGTTTCGGGACTCCGGTCAACCTTCGCTACAAGGTCAGACTCGGGTAAACATGGCCAGATTCAGCTTGGGGTTCACGTTAGCGGGTTCAGTTTTCATTCAGCAGGAGATCGGTAATTTTTGCGAGTTTCGGGTTTTGATCCGAGTCAACTCGGTTAAACCGAGTTAACTCAGCTCGGGTCCGGGTCAAACAGTCACGGCTGGTCAACAGGATTTGGGATGGTCAACAGCTCGGTTCGGACTAAGCGGCTTCGGGTCAGACTCCGTTCGGGTGACTCGGTCAAACCGAGTAAACTCGGTCAACTCAGATCAACACAGCGAGTCAGCTCAGTTGACCCGGTCAACTCAGTCCGCGGTTTGACGCGAGAGATTTGGTAAAGATTGACGACGTGATTAATATTTACGTTATCTTTTTAGTTTTTATACTTACGTGACTAACGAGCTCGAACCCATTTCGGAACAGTATTTAGTTTACATTTTAAACATATGATGAAAAATTAACATATTGATATTGATATTGAGTATATTGTTGATTGAATCTTGTTAAAATAACGACAACTTGTGTTGTCGGGGTGGTCCAAAAACAGAGGAAGCTCTGCCCGTTTTTCGAGAAAATCCGTAAAATAAAACATGTTTTAAAGCAAATGGATCAAGTAACTTTTATAACTACAAATGAGTATTTACGCCGACACTTTATAACTTACAAAAAACGGCGACAACGCAAACTACTATACAAAACAAATATAATTATTATTATATTTATTTCAAACGTAAACTCGAACCCTTTTATAAATAAATATAGTATATATATTTATTTCAAGTATCGCATAACACGAATTCGTTTCATCAAAATAAATATAGTTTATATTTATTTTAAATATCAAACGACACGACGATTGTTTTGCTAAAATAAATATAGTTTATATATTTATTTGAAATTATAAACGACACGAATTCTTTTATAAAATAGATATAGTTTATCTATTTATTTCAAACTTCAAACACACTCGATGATACTTTCGCAAAATAAATATAACTTTCTATATTTATTACAAACGCCGAAACGACTTATACGTATATTATGGCAAGTATATCCAAGACGCAATATAAATAATACAAGTTTATTATATATTACTTTCGTACGAATATTCCTATATACACAACGACTTCTCGGGGCGACAAAGTATAACTTAATCATTTTTATTAAGTTAACCACTTATCGTCAACGATTCGGTAGAGCTCGGTAACACGTAGATTAGTTACCGCTTTTGGTTAGAAACTTATAAGATATTCCGTGTTAGGAATATTGTAGAATGCACGTTATCGAGTCTCGTCTTGGAAACGACATCACGAAGTCGTATATAGCTAGCTTTGCACAGGAATATCCAGGTGAGTTCATAACCCCACCTTTTACGGTTTTACATTTTTCTAAATGTTTTCGGGGTGGAAAGACATGCACTTTTTGCAAAGCATACAAGAATTACATAATTATAAACCATTTTACAAGCAAGTTTTATCTGACCCAAATGGTTTACGAAAAGCTTATGTTTCATACCGGTTTTTCAAACAAGCGTATTTTTTGAAATATGCATACACACGAATTCTAGTTTTCTAAACTATGGGAAAATACATGAGAATTGATACTTGATATAATAAACGAGAATTGACACTTGATATAATAAACGAGAATTGATACTTGATATGATGAATACATAAACAAGAAGCACTCTTGGTGATCACTAGTACCAAGTATGATGCATTTGAGGAATGATACGAGAAATCGTGTCACGAATAGGGTACCATAAGCACCATTAATCGTGTACATACTTAGACCGCAGAACAAAAGGTTAGATCTAACGGGTGTCCGGGCAGCCACACTCTCGGTGAACACTAGTACCGAGTAGTGCGTTTGTGTCTCCGTTGTGTATCGACAACTAGAAAAATGCCTATGGTTTGGTGACTTCCTATGTCGTGTCACATGTTAATGGCCTTGCAACCCATTAACTATACAAGAATACTTTATTTGTACGAAGTTCGTACATAAGAAAATAGTTTATTTGGTTCATGCCACAAGAATACTTTATTACACAAGAATACTTTATTTATACAAGAATACATGATACATACAAGAATACTTGATTTATACAAGATACATACCATGTTTTCATACAAAGTTTCCATATAACTTGACAAGAAAATGATTTTAAATTCATTTTTTCAACAATACTTCAAAAACCGGTTATTCAAAAAGATTTATTTCAAATCTTTTACAAACAAGCTATAAATTCGCTCAACTTTATGTTGATTTTTCGCATGTTTCTTTCTCAGGTTGCATTTCAAAGTTAAGGCACGGTTGGAATAGGAGAACCATTGGAGATACGAGTACTTAGTGGCGTTCATTTTCTAGAAGTCTTAGCTTTATTTGCTTCCGCTGTGCAATGAAGATACCAGTCCAGTCACGCCAATGCTCTGATATTCGGGGTGTGACAAACGGGTGGGTACATTAGACTTCGATATGCGTCGATTTGATCCTTGTATATGTTATGCCAGGCTGCTACACTCTCTGTCATTTTCAAAGCCCAAAGATAGTTCGGGGGGAGGCATCGGATAAGATTCTTCAAGCTTTACGTGGATGAAATGTCCACAGTCGACGAACACAACCGCAACCACTTGATAAGGCTCCTCAGCTTCATCCGGACCACCTAATAGAGGGAAAATTGTGTCGCTGCCACGAATGTTCAACGTGTGAACAATCACACCATATCTTTGAGCAATAAGAAACCCTGTCTCAGGCATCACCATATAATTTTTGGATTCTGCTCTACCTACTCCTTGAAAACTGATGTGGGGTAAAATACACATATTTGTCCCGTGTAAAGTGTTTAGTTATTGTATAGTTTTTATTTGTTTTATTTAGTTTTAGTATTATATTATATTAGCTTGTGTTTGGCTAGGTCCTGGTGCAAATGGAGCGGAAAAGAGTAATAATTAAATAACCAGCCAGTTGGTCAGAGTAGGATGCCAGTGACAGAAGTAAAAACTGCCGCTATTTTTCTCTATTGGAACTTGAGGGACTATTCTTGCAATATGCTGAAAGTTGGTATTAATTGAAACCTCAAAAAAGTGCATCTAGTGAGCAACACCATTTAGAGTTTGACTAACTCTAATTTGCTGTTGGACATCGATCAGAAGAAAAAAAAACATAATATATTAAATTGTTATTATTGAGGAAAACATATACATATGTGTTTTGGACGATTTTTTTAGAAGTGAAGGATTGGGCTGGACGTCCAAAGAGGCTGCCATTCATATATAGTATAGATTGTTGTTGGCTAATTATTATTGAGAGGTGAACAAAAGGCGGCAACTAAAGGAGGCAGGTGTGGACGAATTCGCAAAGAATAAAAGAAAAAAAATAGAAATCCTAGTGGGGCCGTGAAAGGGACTAAGCCCATCGATTTTAATGAATTGCATACTAATGGGCCATGTGAATCAAAATTAAAACAATGTTACCCTACTAAAATAAAGACATCATCACGGCTGAGGCTGCTTTGGAGGTGATCAGATAAAACGCACAGGAAGATCAGGGACGAATTTTTAGAAATTCTTGGCAAGCAATTGGAGATTTCTGGGAATCATTGGTATGAGTCGAGAGTGAAGAATCGAAGAATCAATCGGGTTTTCTAATCCCTTGTTTTGTCGATTACTTTCTTGGAACTTTGTTACAATGAATTCATGTTTAGACATCTTTGTTTTGTTTTCATTTACTGAGATGCTTGGCTAATTTCATAAACCACCTAGACTTGATGAATGGATTAATATAAATATTTTACCGGTTTTGTTATTTGCATGATTGTTATGGGTGATTGTGTTTAGTAAGAGGTTTGATTTAATGGTTTGATGTGTATGCGTACTTTGAATTGGTTTATTGTTATTATTTGCTTCATATGATTCTTAGTGACGGTCTTTATCACAACGTAGAGTCATATTAGGGTTTAGGGTTTCGGTGAGTGTCTATATCACGTTAGAAAACCTTCACTCTTTAGGGAGAATTGCGCAATAATCTTTAGAAGTAACTGATAAAAATTTGCTAAGTCTTAGTGTTCTACTAGTCCTAATACCTGGGAAGTGAGGGACTATTGGTAGGTCTTACCCGGCGAATTGCTTTAGATAGGCCTTGGGAAAGGTTATGTCTTGGTTTACCTGTCGGTCTTATTAGTCTATCAAGTCAAACTAATTACTTCAAACTACCCTAGATCTAGGATTGGGAAAGAATAGGTCAACATTAGGGTACTTACACAATAATTAGATAACTGGGAAGAAGTCTAATAACCGGTAGGATTAACGGCCTAGGTAGTGTCACAGGTTTCTCCTTGAGAAGGGTCGAGGGGCCTCGTTGGTTCTAAATAGGTTTAGTATTATAAGATCCCGGTTCCATAACTCGTGCATTTAACTTAATCGGCAATCTCTTAAAAACAATCCAGGATTCTTGTCTAGGTGGTCTCGTTCTCATATAAGAAAAGTCTTCAGTCCTTATTCGTTTTTAGTCTAGATTTAGTCTACTTAGTAGTTTAATATAGATTTCTTAGATTTTCCGTAACCCCCCCCCCCCCCCAATCAACAGTTAGAGTCCGTGTCAGTCTAGGTCTAGATAGAGTCTAATTAGCGTAATTAGAGAGTCTCGTGGGTTCGATACTCGGACTTACTGTAGCTATACTGTATTGATCGGTACACTTGCCGGTTGCGTGGTTTAGTTTTAGATCGCGTCTAAGTTTATAAATTTAAAGCTTAGAGTGTCTAGATTAGGTTAATTTTAGTAGTTTTTTTTAACCACTTTTAGCACATCAAGTTTTTTGGCGCCGTTGCCGGGGACTCTTGGCAATCGCGTTTTTTAGCTTTGATTAGACTTAATTGACATAATCTGTGCTACTTGTCTTTTGTTTTGTGTTTTCGTGGTGAGTCTTGTGAGTCTATCTGTGTTCTGTATATTGAGTCGTAGGAGTCTAATTTTTTGTGTCTTCTATTTTTTCTGAGTTTTAAATATGTATGAAATTTGTGGAGAGCCCCATTTTACAGTTAAATGCCCACAATATGAGGGGTCCTCTGCGTATTATTATGCTAACCCCTATGTGCAGCCCCAGACATATTATTCACAGGGGTATTCCTCGTACCAGTATGAGGAACCGTATCAGCAGCCTCAACAGCAAAATTTTGGAGTAAATGAGCAGGACCAACTGAATAGGATAATGGGGTTGTTAGCTCAACTGGTAGCTACGGATGAGACTACTCATAAAATGTTTCAAGAACATGAAGTCCTGTTTCAAAATCACGAGTCTATACTCTCAGACATTCGATGTTCAGTAGAAGAAATGTCTAGGAAATTAGAAGAAGTAGAAGAAACGGAGAAGAGGGGCATCATCGATTTTGGCTGTGAAGAAGATGAGATTATGATGCAAATGGCTAATTGCGGGATATTGAGAGAGAGTGTGGAAGAAGTAGACGAGTGGCAGGTCTACCAGGAATCATTAGTTAAGGAAGTAGATGTTGAAGAGGGATTAGATTTAGGAGATTCCTTAGGTAGTCTGTTGGATGATGAGGTAGAAGTTGAACCTGAGAAAATAAGTGAACCCACACCGCACGTAGAAATTAAGTGTGGGGATCTTCCCAAGGAAGTAGAGGAAATGGTGGAAGATGAAGAACATCATAGCTGGCCCGTGGTAGGGGTAACTGAAGATTTAAGGCCACGGGAAAGGGCAAGAAAGAAAGAACCTGGAAACCGGAGATGGTTCTGGGTCGGAAGATGGGCGAAACAGAAAATGGAGCAATTAAAGTGCAAGCACGACCGCTCTTATCGTTACATGCCACGCATCCGGTCCATTCCAGGTAAGTTTAAATATTGGTGGTCTGACCCGTTTAAAATTTTCAAAATATTTCGTTATTCCGCCCTTAAATGTTTAACGGTTTTCGAGGATCGGGTGGAATTAAATGGGTTAGACCGGGTTCAAATCAAAGAGAAACCTCCTGATTAAGTTCAAGTGTGGGGAGGTTTTGTAGAGTTTGTATTTTTGAGTCTTTTATTTTGTATATTGAGTCTTATTTAGTAGTGTTTGAGTCGTATTTTGTTTAGAGTCGGTATTGCTTTGGTTTTTGTTTGTTTTTGATTATGCAGGTTTGAAGATGTACCACCCGTACTCAAACATCACAATAAACCAAATCCAAGATATTAGAACTATGAAAAGTTGAAAGTTTTAAAGGTAGTTTAGATGATTTTCCCAACTGACAAGAAGTACATAAACAAGAAGAAAGTTTTGTAGAAATAGGTAAAGAATAACTAGAAATAATAGACTGCAGAACACGCCGGTAGGGATGACCAAGACGATGATGCCAGATGGTGGAAGATTCTTTGACAGCAGTGAAAGCGACTTTGGGAAGTGATTTGAGGTGAGGTAGGCGGATGGTGTATAGACCCTGTTCACTTGGACCCGTTAGGAGGGTAGTGCGTGTAGACTCGTCCTTCACAACAAAAAAGGAAGAGTGAAATTCAAAGAAAACGTCATTATCAAAACAGAATTTTTGCACAGAAAGTAGGTTTTGTTTAAGAGCAGGAACATGCAAAATATTAGAAAGGTTAAATGTTTTATGAGGTGTAAAGAAGGTTTTGGAACCGATGTGAAAAATGGGTAAAGGAGTACCGTCACCAACATGGAGAGAATCATTACCCTGATACGCCTCAGAGTTGTCAAGACTTGCTAAATCCGGAAAAGCATGACCATTAGCCCCAGTGTCAGGTTTCCAAGCTTCATACGCCGAGCCGTCATCTGAAAAAGTAGCAAAATTCTCCTGATTTGAAGAGCGGGAGGAGCCTGATTGGGTGGGGCATTGGGTTGGTAGATGACCAATATCACACCGGTTGCAATGACCATAAACAGTGTTCTGAGTAGAAGCCCAACCAAACTGCCGGTTCTAAGATGCATTGTCACGCCCCCGAGAATTATTGGATTGGCCACGAGTATTACCACGGGAGTTGCCACGCCAAGAACCGCGGTTATTGTTGAAGGAACGCGGGGCAAAATATGCTTGAGGAGGGGGTTGGCCGAGAACAGAGGTGGGCGGAGCCGGGGGTTAACCGGCTGCAAGTGGTAGCCAAGTTGGGTGGCAAGAAGCTGTAAATTTTGAAGTTGAGATTGAAGGTTGGTAATAGGGGAGACACCGGCAGTAGTGCTGTAGGCTTGGGGAACCGGAGGAGAGGTGAGGTCATGGGTCTTGTTTAGCATGTAATCATGGTCGGTGAGAAGACCATGTAATTCTTGAAACTGGACAGAATGGGAGCGAGCCAATAGGTTACTTTTCAAACCATTATATTCTTCACGAAGATCCGAGATAGCAAACATGACCAGATCCTTGTCCTTTATCGGTTCACCAATATTGGCAAGGGCCGTAGCATACTCCTGAGCACGACTTAAATAATCAACTGGTTTTTCATTGCCCTTCATGGTAAGTTTAAGAAGCTGGGATTTTAGAGTGTATT
Organism: Helianthus tuberosus; assembly: GCA_030545235.1. NCBI lineage: Eukaryota > Viridiplantae > Streptophyta > Magnoliopsida > Asterales > Asteraceae > Helianthus > Helianthus tuberosus. The sequence goes on from CM060394.1 coordinate 185,892,925, forward strand.
CATGGGAAGCTGTTTGCGGGGCATAGGCACGTTCAAGAGAGAGCCAAACGTCGCGGGAAGTTTTGCCTTGAACATGCTGGAAGGAAGATTCAGAAACAGTGGAGATAATTAGCATGCGAACGTGGGCATCGTTCGCAATCCAGCGAGCATGGTTAGGGTTATCGGTGGTAGAAGATTCAGATGTTTTAGCCGCCGGACAGGGAATAGTGCCATCAACATACCCAAACAGAGAGTTTGAGATGAGAAACGGTTCAACCATAGCCTTCCAATACCCATAATTAGTATGGGTAAGAGCAAAGGCAAACTTGTGGGAGTTGTGGTTAGTTTTCTCTTGAGTAGTAAATAGAGGGAGGGTGGCCATGGATAGCTGGTGGGAGAAGGAAGAAGGTAGCCGGTGCAGGTGGTAGAGAAGGGGTTCGGCCGCCAGAAAAAAAAAGAAGAAGAGGCGGCAGTAGGCTGACGGCAGTTAGGGTTTGGTAAAAAACTGGTTGTGATACCAAGTTAAAACAAAGTAATTCTGTATTATTGAATTGAATGAACAATAAAAAACTGGTTGTGATACAATAATAACCTCTATATATAGAGTTTGATATTACAATTCAATACCCTATACAATGATTAGTATTAAATACCATCTAATATTTATAAACTGTCTAAAAACGAATTTGAGTGTTTGATCTTTTTCACATTTCCTTGTATAATGAGAATGCAAAACACGAAATTGTATTATAATTCATACAATCATCAAGCACCTCAATGCGTTTTAAAGATTTTTTTTTTCATAAAAATATTAATGTTAATGTAATAATCAAGAACATCGGTATGTTATCTAATTATATGTGAAGCTATATAGTATTTACAATGATGACAAGCAAATTAAAGGGATAAATTAATTATATATAAAGGTAGGTCTTTGGTTTCAATTTACATGATGAATACGATAAACTAATTAATTTTTAAAGGATGACAATCAAAGCAAAATAACTAATTAATTTTCAATACGTATTTGGTTGAGTATCTATCTATCTATACTATAAAAGGAGCTTAAAGGCTGACCTCACTTTGCTTACTTGTCATCTTCTTAGATATGCCACATTGGATCCGCTTATGTCATAAAGCTTATGTCATAAATCACTTTCAAATGTTAATTAAAATATATCTATACCTATTAATATATTAAATTCTGATTTATTTATATCTAAATAAATATGGCTCCACTTTCAAATTTCAAAAGATGGCTCCAGTTTCAAAACTTTAAAATCAAATTAATCTTATTCTCTCTCAATCAAAGCTTAATCAAATATACTCTCCAGCTCATTTTCAAAATTCAAAACCTTCACACCTCTCTCTCTCTCTTCAACTCAGAGAACATCTTCGATCCGGTTGTTCAGAAATACGATGCTGCTTGAACAACATTCATTCACCATCACTGCTGCTTGATAAACAAAAGCCCCCCATAGCCGTTGATTCTTATCTGCTGCTTGATAAACAAAAGCCCCCCCACAGGTTTGAACAACCTTCATCTTCTTCCTGAACCAACAACAACAACAATGGATGCTGAAGTAAAGAAGAAGATTTCAGTAGCATCAGCTAGGTCTCACACCAGACATTCCAAACCCAAATCTTCTTCTACTTTCTCTTCAGGTTTGCATCAATAGCCCCATCAATTTCATTCCATTCGTTGTTGATTTCATTCTGATTTTGCTTCTAGGGTTTGTGTTCTTGATCATAACATATGTTTGTAGAAATTTAGGAATTTGGAGTTTCTGTGATATGGGTTTTGGTTGAATTTGAGTTAAGATTGTGGGGTATTCAGTCAAACCTAAAAAAGATTTTATTGAATTCCAGAAATACCCATCAAGGTAGGTCGATCTTTTATTGCTAGATCCAGATTTTCCGGTGGTTTATAATATGTTTGAAATTTGAAATCTGAAAATTTAGATTCACATCTGAGCTGGGTTTGTGTTTATTATATTTAATGCTGCTTGATAATGGTTGCTGTTTTGGTAACAGTTAGGGAGTTAGGGCAGAAGTGTTGTTTATGTTTAACATAAGCTAGAGGTATACGTTACTGATTGAGTTTTATTAGTTTGTATTGTTTTTAGAAATTTGGTTAATAATAATTTAATGTTGATGATAAACAATGATATTTTGCTAACTGTTACCAATTTAGGACACAAGTATTGTTTATGTTCAGCAGAAGCTATGAATTTGGTTATTTTACTGATTGTGTTTTGTTAGTTTTTATTGTTTTTAGAAATTTGGTTAATAATGATTTAATGTTGATTGCTAATGGATGTTGGTTTGATTAATGTTAGTGAGTTAGGGCAGAAGTGTTGTTTATGTTGAATGGATGCTAGAGGTGTAGGACTGTAGGTTACTGATTGAGTTTTGTTAGTTTTATAGTGAATAATTTGTTTGTTATAAATTAATATGTAATGAATTTTTTATCTTATGTTTTTTTTTTAAATCGTAATTTAATATGATGAACTCTTGGTCAACAGATTGCAGGGGTTCTAGGAGTGACGGAAGCGCTCTTCTTAGCCAGACAGTCCGCGCTAGCTAAAGAGAAAAGTAAGTTGCACGAGTAACAGTCATACCTGATGTCGAGTATCTCTGAAAGATCCATATGGCTTTTTTACTTATCCTGGACTCAAGGTTAGACACATGCAGCCTTTTTGGTGTTAAATATGAATGTAGAAGTGTTGTGTTGCATAGATTTAGCATATGTCTTAGTTGTGATGATTATATGTGTGTAATTTTTTTAAAATTCAAATTAAATTGAAATTGATTATGTTATAGAAAATTGAGGCAGAAGAGAGTAATTAGGGTTAAGGTGATTAGAATGAAGCTCGCTGACATCCCTCCGATCGATTATTCATGGAGAAAGTATGGTCAGAGACCGATTAAAGGATCTCCTCATCCAAGGTAAAATTGTTCTCAAAATAAACCGAATTCGATCAATTATGAAGTTTGTGATATCTAATTTGTTAATAACCAATTCTTACAGAGGATACTACAAGTGTAGTAGTGTTAGAGGATGTCCAGCTCGGAAGCCTGTGGAACGAGCATTGGATGATCAAAGCATGTTGATTGTACATGAATTACGTTTGTACTTCTTGTCCTTATCCGATTCATAATAATTGATTAATTGACCAAGGAACCAAGCCACATTAGCTGGTCCATTACTGTTGCAGCTGTGTTGTGTAGTTTTTGTAATTTTGGTCCAGCAATAGGCCATGTTTTCTGGCCTGTTTAAACAGCCCACAACTATTTAAATGATATTGATAAGTAGGACTAAAGTGTGTTACCAGGCTGATAGCAGGTAATATGTCGGTTGTTTAATTTATCAGTGTTAATGATTCAACTGGTAGTCGAAAAACCCAAAGTTTTATTTGAATCAAATTCGAATAACGTTGGATGCTGATTCAGGATGGCGTGGATAGCTTTGGTGGTCTTGGTGCGACTTTAATCGACTCTCTTGATACCTTATATATCATGGGCCTAGATGAGCAGTTTCAAAGGGCTAGAGAGTATAATCCATTATCTATTTTCGTTTAACTAATTTCTTAAACTCCATAACAATTATACTTCTATATTAATATATGTGTGTACCTTATTCATTGTTTTTAGGTGGGTTGCAGACTCTTTGGACTTCAATAAAAACTATGATGCCAGCGTGTTTGAGACGGCCATAAGGTTGCTTCGTAAGGTTTACTATATTGGTCGTTTATACTTTTTATCTATATATGCTATTCTTATGTAGTATATACAGTAAGTATCATGGTATCATACAATGAGACACCTAATCGTTTATTTTTTTTTAACTTTTTTTATACAATAGAGTTGTGGGTGGACTTCTGAGTGCATATGATTTATCTGGGGATTTTTTTTTCTCGAAAAGGCAAAAGACATAGCTGATAGGCTACTGCCAGCATGGAATACGCCTTTTGGTATCCCTTATAACATTATCAATTTGGCTCATGGTAATGCACATAACCCTGTATATACAGGGGTAAGTTCTAAACGTCATTAATGATTATTTCTGTTTAACACATATTAGACCATGCATTAGAGATAAGTATTTCCGACTTATCAGTTATAATTTATAATTTTATTTGTCGTAGGGTGATAGTATACTGGCAGATTCTGGGACAGAGCAACTAGATTTATTGCACTATCACAAAGAACTGGAGATTCAAAGTATCAACAAAAAGTATGTGATTGCATCCTTAGTGTAATATATTATATATAACAAAAGAGGGTGTCTTAGGAATAGTTACTAAGACACAACCTCTCTTTTTTTTCATCATCAAATTTACAACAATGCCATCCAACCTATGTTAATGACCACTTTTGCGACTTTCGTTCAAAGGTTTGCTTTTCCGCATCTGGATCCAAAATGTTTGCTTTTCCGCATCTTGTCATTTTCATCCGAGTCATTAACTCCATGCCTTTTTTAATGTTTATAAGAAAAGTCATAACTTGAAAGTCAACAGAGGGTGGATATTTATTTCTTAATAGTGTTTTTTATTTAAATAAAAAAATGTTTGAAAAGACGGAAATACCCCTCATTTAACGGAGAAAAATGAAAGGAGTTAACGAGTCGGATGAAAATGACAAGATTTCAAACCTTTGGATCCAAATGTAGAAAAACAAACCTTTAGACGAAAGTTGCAAAAGTAGCCAAACCTCATGGACGAAAATGGCATTTTACTTTTATTCTAAATATATGTTTTCGTAATTATTACTTTTATTCTAGGGTTTTGGTTGTAATTTTGTTATTTTTATTGTCATATAAATGCTGAAGATGTGAGATAAAGATGTATTGGTGGAGCGTCAACTGCCATGCCTGTTTCATCAGTTTGTTGATGATAAATATGTGAGATTGATTAGCGTAGAGGCTGCTGGTTTCAGGTTTCATGAGTTTTCTGATGATAAACATGAGTTTGTTACCAACCTCTTTACTTTCTTTTTTCACATGTGAGTCTGAGTTTTGATTTATTTTTATTTGTTTTTTTCAGATAGTAAAGAATCTGGATTTCAACAATGTGCGATTATAACGGACATAGAAGAAATACTAAAGATTGCTGGTGAAGAAAAGCTATGCCAGAGAAGGTATTTATAGCTCTTTCCTCTGGGCATATCCGCTAATCTTATTATCCACATTATTATTTATATTCTCAAAAACTTAATCAAATCTCAAATACCATTGAAGCCCTTGACATGTACTTAATGGTTGACATGTACATAATGACTGCTATTCTTTATATGCGTAGAAGAGGAGGAAGTAGTCCGTGTAGGCCGGTCGAAACAGTCAGCGCACTAATCGAGGAGTTTTTGTTGCAGATCTACCAGTTGGATGATGCTAGAGGTATAAACGATAACCCGAGATATTTGGTTAATTATTTAACCTTTATATTAGTTCCAGATGATAATGTGTCACACAAGTGGGATTGATTGAGCCTGAACAAACCAAACCGACTATACACGTGGTTTTGTCATATGCAAAAAAAAAAAAAAAAAAAAAAAAAACTAGAGGTGGCAATTTCAATCCAGATTTCTGTACATTGATAAACCCTGTCACATGTAGAAATTTGTTAAAATGAAATCGGTCAAAAGGTTCATGACTTATATTCAAATACTTGCACCATCTTTATTAATTGTTTAAAATACTACAATTTTTTGTATTATCTTTGGTAGTGTTGTTTATGTAATCACTGTGACCGTGTGTAGTCGTTAAAATCGGGGGTGTTTATGTAATCACTTAGACTATGGTATTTGACACATTAGATATTATTGCAGGGCAGAATAGGAGTTATTCACGAAGCACCCCTCTTACAACTTACAGTTCCTATTATGTTTGTACAGGTAAAACAATGAACCTTTATGTTTATTGTCCTCTAAAGTTATTGATGCATTACCATAGTTTTAAATTAACATGCTCTTTTCTTGCATTTTTTTTTGCTGTAGGGTAGCAAAGACGCTCACTATTCTCTGCAATTGTTAGAAGTGGTTATGAGTAAATTAAAGGCTTTAAACGCTGTACATGTTATTCAAAACGGGGATCATTCGTTCCAAATTTCAAAAAAGAATCTTAAATGTGGAATGACTCGTGAAAAAACTGAAGAATGTGCTGCTGCAGCTGTTGCAGAGTTTGTTTCCCAAATTACAAGTGAAACAGTGATCATCGGGCCTAGAGTAAGTTTATTAGAAACTCATTGATATAACATTTTATTATATCATAGCACCCAAAGTAAAAAACAACAGGTTCTTAACATACCGATTTCAATATGGCTATACAACCAGATGTTGTGATTATTGAATTTAGTATGTTTATATATTGTTATTTATTCATAGCTAGATCAATTTTACACACCTTAAATACGTTTCACATGGGCATTATTGTCATTTCTAGGATCTCTAGATGTTTAGGGTTTTGGTTATTTTTTAGCTTAATGTTGTAGAATTTGTGCTTCTGGTCCCTTGGTTTGCTTTGTAATTGGGTAAGCTCTTTTTTTAGTATCTCTTTTAAAACACTCATGAGTTTTGCTTAGTCATTCTTAATTCTACATGTGTTCTACATCCAAACAAATATACAATTGAAGTGAGATCAATTTACCAGTTATATGCACTTTTATGCAGACTGAGTGGTTATTTAAACCCCAAATTGAATAGTCCATTTAACTTGGTCATGCTGAATTATACAATAACAATGGACCTTTACTGAATTTTACACTAACAATGTGTCAAAAAAAAAATTAAGGTCATATATAAGAAGTTTTTAGACAACATAATGGGATTCAACCCACAAGCTCATTCTGAAATTGGAATATTTACAACCTAAACTGAATAGGCCTTTTATTGAATTATACAATAACAATGGACCTTTACTGAAATTTACACTAACAATGTGTCAAAAAAAATAAGGTCACATATAAGAAGTTATTAGACAACATAAAATTAGGTCATGCTTTTATTTTAGACAAAATATTATCAATTACTTACCTTATTTTCTATATCAAACATGTACACTAAAACAATAAACATTTAACATTGTTTTATAAAGATATGTAACTAAACACAAAGAATTTAAATAATATATTATAATATGTTTTTTAGTATTTGATTCCGATCGTTATTAGAACAAACCCGTGTATTCACACGGGTGTACACCTAGAAGAAAGAGAGCCGTGGGAACTGAGACCTACACAGTAATTGGAGTACAAGCATTCTAAGTTTGTTAATCTGATTATTGAAGGGGAACCGATGGTCCGACCATTAGGTCGCTTTAGTTTTATTTGTGGGTGATTTTGTAAATGAATATTGAAATAAGTAACCCTATAATCTGAAAACAAGATTTGTAATGTGTACAGAATGTGCAAGGCGTTACTTCCAGTAAATGAAGAACATTTGACTGATGAAGCCATATGGGAGTCACTTCCTGTAAGTCACACTGCTTTTCTTATCACATTCAATTATTACATTTAATGTGCTAAAGAAGAAAATAGTAAAAAATAGAATAAAACAATTGTGTAGTTTTCTTGTGTTGGAAACTTAGTTTAAAAAATCGCGCTTTAAGCTCGCTTAAAGTGTTAACCGTTTGGCAAAACGTTTTATTTGCTCTGAAGCGTCAAAACACGTGAAGCATTTTGAGGCGACGCCTCGGCCCAATCAGGTGCAAAAAACAACACTTCAGCATAGGGTTTTAGGTTTTAACGTTGTTTCAACATTAAAAAAAAACGAACAGGGCGTGCAAAAAACGAACAAGGTCTTTATTAAAGGGTATAAGTGACATTTGATCAAGTTGAAAAACCTTGAGCTTAACTTGGTGCATTTGTTCTCAGGTAAAGCATGATCACACAGTCATGACTAATGACCTTTCAGCATCGAAAAACATCAAATCCAAAAATCTAATGTTTTCTTTGCTTTTTAAGGGGAACATAGGTGCTTCTCTCCTAGGGCATACAAAACACAGGTTATTGGCGGCAGCCCGCCATATTTAACATATAAAAAAACTTTATATGTTAAATGTGGCGGGCTTCCGCCAACAATCTGTGCTTTGTATGCCCTATGGAGAGAAGCACCCATCTTCCCCCTAAAAAACAAAGAAAACATTAGGAAAAAGCATTATGAATGAGGATGGCCTGAATCTACGTAAGTGGCAGGTTTATTATATTTACCGATTTCAAATTTTATTTCCAACCTTTTTGATTTAGGTTTTTTGCAGACATTGACAATGCAAGAAAGGCTGCACCAAAGCCAGAAACACTGTTTGGGTTTTCCTACGATATTGTACGAAAGGTTGCTGCTAAGTATCCCAAACATCCCTGGATCTTGGCATGAAAGTCATTAGGTTCAAGGTAATGGTTAGATTTTAAAACTGTTATTAATCATGAGTTAATTATAATTGTGATAAAGTTAAACCTTTTAGTTATGTTCGTTCTAAAATGAAATTCATCCCAATTGGTCGCTAAGAGTTTGTAGAATATAAACTGATAAGTTATAGAGATAATGAATCTCTATCATAGGGTACATGCTGAGATTATTGAATTTTGACTGACATACCCCATATATAGCTTTAACATCGTTTATTATTATTATAAACATAGTTTAACATTAAGAATTGATTGGAGTATTAAGTGTATTATTTTGAACTTTTTGAACGAAATTTTATTCATTCATGTGCTAAAAACTTAGACTTTATTTGATGATGTTGATGTTGATGCAGATGTGTTTTTACATTCAACTGGACTTAAAAATCAAGTGCATAAAAATGGTCATTGTGGAATGGATTTGATATTGCTTGGTGTTATAGAAGATGAAGATGATGAAGATGAAGATGAAGCTGATGATCGGTGGAGATTACAGAAGAGGAAGATGATTCCGATGAAGATGATCCGATGAAGATGATCCGATGAAGATGAAGATCTGTGTTTTGGCACTTGAGAGAAGATGAAAATGATTTTATTGAGAAGTGTGAATGTTCTAATCATACATATATGTTTATCATTAAGATTTGAGGGTATAAGAGCATTCACATCCAATCCATCAAATTATACATACATTTCACTAAAAAACAACTCCTATATCAATATATTTCCACTAAAAACAAATACTTTTTCTCTCTCCTTTCAATTAAATAATATTATCATTACATTTTTCTCTCACTTCCACTCATAACCACTTTCAAAATATATTAAAAAATTATAACGGGTGAACAGTGTCCCCCCAAATATACAGATAAACAGTAACATTTTCTCTCTCCTCTACTCACAACCACTTTTTATACCCTTTATAATATAAAAACCCCTCCTCACATAATTTGATGGTTAGGATGTGAATGCTCTAAAAGACATTTCACAATTGTGAAACAGTCAAACAGGGTGATGTTTTTCACATACCACAGAGACGCAATTTGCGTTTTGCTCTATTTTTTTTGTAACATGGTAATGAAATTTTTATGTCCTAACACATACTTTCTTAATATTTGTTTTCGATCTTTATTAAACATACCCGTGTGTTCACCATTGCGTCACAAGTAACAATGTGTCAAAAAATTAGTTCATGTTTTCATTTTAGACAACATATTAGACAACATATTAGTTCATGTTTTCATTTTAGACAACATATTACCAAGTACTTAGATTATTTGTATATCAACCATGTACACTAACACATAATTTCATTAACATTGTTTTATAAAGATATGTAACTAAATGCAAAGAATTTAAATCATATATTATAATCTGTTTTGAGTATTATTGAATTATACAATAACAATGGACCTTTACTGAATTTTACACTAACAAAGTGTCAAAAAAAATTTACATCATATATAAGAAGTTATTAGACAACATAAAATTAGGTCATGCTTTCATTTTCGACAAAATATTATCAATTACTTACCTTATTTCTATATCAAACATGTACACTAAAACACATTGTCTTTAACATTGTTTTATAAAGATATGTAACTAAACATAAAGAATTTAAATAATATATTATAATATGTTTTTTAGTATTTGCTTCCGATCGTTATTAAAACAAACCCGTGTGTTCACACGGGTGTACACCTAGTACTATATAATAAAAGAAACCATTTTGGAGACACTTGTCATCATATTAGGCCATGTTTTATAGATAAGTATTATTTTAGTTTAATCTTTTCTAATTAATTATAGATAATCATCCTACTAAATATTATTTAGTTTAATTTCTTAGGGTGGAGATACAATAGGAAGTTAATTTGGCTATGAAGGCTAGGAAGTGATCTTGACCATCCATTAAGTTAATCAAGGGCTAAGATTAAATCAGGGAAATTGAAAGTAAGAAAAGAGGCGCGTGACTTTTTTCAGGGGCATTCTAGTCAAGTAAGCCAATAGTTTCTCTCTCCTCCAATCCCCCCCCCATTTTTTAAACGTTAATAACTCTTTCATACGACATTATTTTTTTATAAAAATTGCACCAAAAAAACGAGCGTTTTTTTATCTTTAAAACGAGTATACTATTGCTATATTTTGAAAAAAAAAAAATAAAACCCAGTTGCGTAAAACGCAATAGAAAAACCCCCAGTATTGTAAAACGCAATGAAAAAAAAAACCTTAAAAATGACATTTTTCTAAAACGCAATGCACCAAAAACACAAAGAAATGACTTATTTGTAAAACGCAATGGCCAGAAAACACAAAGAAATGTTTTATTTCTAAAACGCAATAGCCTAAAAGCTCAAAAGAAAATGTACTTTATAAAACGCAATGGACTAAAAACCCATAAAAATGTGTTTTACCTAAAACGCAACGCACCAAAAACACATAAAAATGTGTTTTACCTAAAACGCAATGCACAAAAAACACAAAGAAATGTCTTATTTGTAAAACGCAATGGCCAGAAAACACTTAAAAATTACTCATTCTAAAACGCAATGGACTGAAAACACCTAAAAATATGTTCTACCTAAAACGCAATGACTAAAAACACTTCAAAAATGTGTTTTACCTAAAACGCAATAACTAAAAACACTTAAAAATGTGTTTTTTCTAAAACGCCATAGCTAGAAAACACATAAAACTCTCTTATTTCTAAAACGCAATGGACACATAAAACTGTCTGTGAATTGTCTGTGAACTGTCTGAATTGTCTACGAATTACTGTCTTCGAAATGAGCCAATTTCTGGAAAACTCTCTTATTCCGAGCTGACCTGGCAGCTCAACCCTAGCCAGGGGCTCTGCCCCTTGGACCCCGCAAGGGGCTGCCGCCCCTGGGACCCCGCTTCCGGGGGCTGCCGCCCCCGGTCCCCCGCCAAGATCGTAAAACGCAATGACTAAATCAGAAACCCAGTTCGTAAAAATGAAATTAAAGAATTTGTTACCTGGATCGAAGTGATTTCTTCAACAATTGACGAATTTTGAATGATTGAAACACTTATCAGCTCTCGAATCGAACGAATCGAGTAATTATCTTCAAAATCACCGGAAAAAACGAGATTTTGTATGAATTTAAACTGGGTTTTCTTCAAAAAAGCTGAAGAACACGTTGATCGGGTGTTTGAATCATTGATTGGTGATGAAAATCGCACTATAATGTAGTGATTATTGAGATAGAAAGTGAAGAAATGGTTGAAGATGGTGGGTTTTGAAAATGGTGGGTTTTGAAGTTACTGGGTTTTGAAAAATGAAGAAGAAAGGGTTAGATTGACTAAAATACCCTTTTTCTTTATTTTAATTGTTGCCACATGTCATCCCCTTATTGCTTCCTATCATTCCTAGCAAAATTAATCTTCCTATTTGATCTTTTCCCTAATTTCTTATGGATAATTATTATTTAGTTTAATCTCCTTCTCATTTATAATATTATTTATTTAACTAATATGTTAAATTATGATTTTAGCCCATGTGGTTATATCACTTTTACTCTTTTAGCCCAAAAAGAATTTTTAACATTTGAGCCCCCAACGTCTTTTTTTCTAATCTTTTTTGCCCCTAACGTCTTTTTTCTAACTCTTTTGGCCCCTAACATTTAATGGATGAGGTTAGTGTTAGGACCAAAAGGGTTATAAAAAAAATATGATGGAGCCTCAGATGTTAAAAAAAAATTTGGGCTAAAAGGGTAAAAGTGATATAATCACAGGGGCCAAAACCGTAATTTACTCTAACTATTGTTATTTATCATTTATACATTTACGGAGTTTTAAATAATGGTTTAAATTTATTGAGGCTTCATTAACAAATTTTGCTACAACAAAATAATCTACTTATATCAATCTAAATTTTTACATGCTATATAATAAAACATTAATGTGTGACACATGTCGTTCATTGTAGATATTTATTTTTTAATTTTCTTCCCTCACTTCCAAACTTATCTTGTATTAATTAAATAAATAAATGAATAATGAGCTAATATTAAATTTTATCCTACTTTAAATTTCGAATACCATTCTTCTATTTTTCGAATAAAATATTATCAAAAATTGTAAATTGTTAATTTAAAACATTTTAAATAAAACAAATTATTTATCATGAAAACCAAAATTTGTATTAATATATTAAATATTTTTATTTTCACTATACAAAATTACATTTACTAACTTTTTTATTATTTGGTATATAAAATTACATTTAATTAACTCGTGTAATAAATGAGGTTTTTTAAAGATGTATTATTTTATTATTTGGTAAACAATATTACATTTATTCAACCCGTGTAATACATGTGGTTTTAAAGATATAATTTTTTTTGGTATATAAAATTAAATTAATTCAACCCGTACAATATGGTTCTTATATATATAACTTTTTATTATTTAATATATAAAGTTGCATTTATTCAACCCGTGCAATAAAGGAAGTTTTTAAAGATATAATGTTTTTTTATTTAGTATATAAATTTATTTACTCAACCCGTGTAATACACGGGGTTATAACCTAGTTAAAATATATAAACAAAAGAAATGAGGAAACCTAGTTTAATCTTTAATTAAATTAATTTCGTAAATTAAAAGGATACTTATCATATATATTTGAATTTGAAAAAGTTAAGTAGAGATAAATGGAGAAAAATAGTTTTTTAACGGAAAAACCCTATAGAAATCTTCTCACAAAGCGTCATGTATCTCCCAACTAGTTTCTTTTATTATATGTATAGTCTATAGATATAAATTTAAAATTTTTTAAATATATAAACTTTACATTTTTAATATATAACTTTTGTTACGTTTAAAAAATATAAGTAACAACTAAACCAGCTATGGTTTTTAGAAAAAAAAATACTAATAAAACTCCTTGCGATTATGGAATTTACGTCTTTCTTCATCCCTGCCTACCATCCTCTTCATTTAGGTCTATCTTCGTTCCTACCTACCAACTTTCTTTATTTACTTTTGAATATCTTTCTTTTTTTCATTCTTTGTTTTGTCAATGGTGTTTTATTAGATCAACATACTATGATTTTCATTCTTTGTTTTATCAATGGTGTTTATTATTAATTTTTTTTAATCTCATTGTAACTTGAACTCATCCTGACCCAAATCAAACCAAACTCAAACCCATCCAAACCCAAACTTATCTTGGTTTTTTTAATATACTCATCCTGACCCCAAATCCATCCTAACCCAAACCCACTCAACTTGTCCACTTTGTCACCCGCAATAAAAGATAACCGGCTTAGCTCAATGCTATTATGACGTGCAATAAACGTGTTCAAACAAATTATCTACCAAACTGCATAAAATACTTTTATAATAATTATTATTTTTGTTATTAGTATTATTAGTATTATCATTTTACGTTATATGTTATAATTTAGTGAGCCAAAGATTTATTTCCTCTCTTATTTCACTCTCTTCCAAATTCTATCATTCAAATTTAATATTATATCTAAAAAATCAATAATATCTTTTCACAAAAACCGTTCTATAATATTTTAATCTTCATTATTAAGTATATTTATTTTATTCAACTCGTGTAATACACGGGATTCTAACCTAGTTATATTATATTGTACAAATATATAGTTATTTCATATTCTTTTATCTCGAGTAAAAAGTCAAAATGGTCCCTGAGTTTATGTTACTTTTGCAACTTTAATCTAAAAATGAAACCTTTTGTACCTGGGTCCCTGAGATTTCATTTTTCTTGTCATTTTCATCCAACTGGCAAACTGTTATAATTTTCTGTTAACCTCCGTCTTTTTTTGTCGTCTTCCTCATTTAAATTAACTGTTATTCATACATATAATGACAAATATGCCCTTCATTAAATGAGGAAGACGACAAAAAAAGTGAAGGTTGATAGAAAATTCTAACCTACTTTTCCGATTGGATGAAAATTGCAGCAAAAATGAAACCTCAGAGACACATATATAAAATATTTCATTTTATTACTAAAGTAGCAAAAGTGAAGTAAACTCAAGGACCATTTTAACATCTTACTCTTTAGCAACATGGTTACAGTATATTACACAAGTATTTTGCACAACTTACGTTTGTCATAAAATACAACAAAATTATGTATACATTATGTAATATGATAAAATACGTTCTATCAAATAAAAATATCAGTTGCCTATACGCGTCAAATGATATAATTGTGTTCAACGAAAATATCAGTTGCCTATACGCGTAAAATGATATAATTTAATAATTGTGTTCAACCAATTTAATAACTACTAAAGAGAAAGGTCGGTGGTGACCTTTCTCTTGAATTGTGAATGTAATATGTTGACCAGCAGACCAGAGTTCTAGAAAGAGCAGAGCACACATTATTTTTATTATTGGATTCGGGGGCTTATTAAATCCAGGTATGTTCAGATGTTTTGTGGCCAAGAGTCGCAACTCTCGAACATCAGGGACATTCCTTTGAGAAGGCTATGGGGTTCCGATAACTTTGATTCTTTGGCTGTCGGAGCTTCAGGGAGGTCGGGTGGGTTATTCTGTATTTGGGATCCTAATGTCTTCGAGAAGGAGGATGAAGTGATTCATTCTAACTTCATCTTGATTTCGGGGAAATGGAAGGGGTTAGATGGTTTGGTTAATGTTGTAAATGTTTATGCTAGCAATTGTGCTACGGAAAGGAAGGCGCTTTGGTCTGTTTTGTTGGGCTTACTGTCGGGCAGGAGGGGTTTATGGGTTTTTCTTGGTGATTTCAACGAAACTAGATGCAAGGAAGACCGTTTTCCGGTATCTGGGATCGAGTCTAATATGGCAGAATTTAACAACTTCATCTCAGTGGCAGGCTTGGTTGAATATAACTTGGGAGGTAGGCGTTTCACTTGGATGAGTGAGGATGGTAGAAGACTTAGTAAGATCGACAGGATTCTGGTGTGCAAAAGCTTCATGGATTTGTGGTCGTTTGCCAACGTTACTGCCCTACCACGTCATCTTTCCGATCACTGTCCTTTAATTTTCGAAGGGAAAGAACACAGGTTCGGCCCTATACCGTTCAAATTCTTCAACTCTTGGCTTCTTTTTGATGACCTTAGGCAGGTGGTTGAGTCTTCCTGGTCGGGTGAGGTTACGGCTGCTCCTATGGAAGTGGTTCTTATGAAAAAACTTAAACGTCTGAAGGAGGATATCAAAAGATGGCGCAGGGGTCAAGTTTTTCAACTTGATTCTGAGAAAAAGTTGCTGGAAAACAACATTATTGGGTTGGAATTGAAAGCTGAAACTTGTGTTCTCTCAGTCCAAGAGAGGTTGGAGAGATTGAGTTCTAAAAAGAAATTGGCTGACCTGGACTCCTTAAAAAGGTTGGACCTTATTCAAAAGGCTCGAGTCAAATGGGAGGTGGAAGGAGACGAGAATACAAAAAAATTTCACGGTATGGTGAAGGGCAATATGGCGAGATCTAGAATTAACGGGTTGTCGATTGAGGGGCGGTGGGTTAGTGATCCGACTAGTATTAAGGACGATGTCCGTAACTTTTTCGAGTCTAAGTTCAAAGAAGGCGTTGTTAACAGGCCGAAGTTCATGGGCTTACATTTACCTTGTATTTCAGATTCTGACTTGGAAGTGCTGGAGGGTTCCTTTAGTTCGGATGAGGTGAAACAAGCCGTCTGGGCCTGTGGCAATGACAAGGCTCCGGGCCCGGATGGCTTTACCTTCAAATTTATCAAAAAAATTTGGGACGTTGTGGAACAGGACTTTGTGGCTTTTGTTATGGAATTTGAGTCCAATGGCTTACTTCCCAATGGTTGTAACTCTTCCTTTATATCGCTCATACCAAAAATAAAAGATCCATTGAGCTTAAAAGACTATCGGCCTATCAACTTAATTGGTTGCCTAGCTAAGGTTGTTTCTAAACTCCTTGCTTTGAGGTTAAAAAGGATTATCGGTAAGATTATTGGGGTGGAGCAATCAGCTTATCTTGAAGGTAGAAACATCATGGATGGTCACTTGGTTATTAATGAAACTGTAGCTTGGGCGAAGTCGAACAAAAAAAAAATGCATGCTTTTCAAGGTCGACTTCGATAAAGCCTTCGACTCGGTTAACTGGAGCTACCTCGATGCGATTCTGCACGCTATGGGTTTCGGGGCAAAATGGAGATTATGGGTGTCTAGCATTCTAGCTTCCGGTAAAGCGTTCGTCCTTGTTAACGGGTCACCGACTCGTGAGTTTAGATTTGAACGAGGGGTTAAGCAAGGTGACCCTCTCTCGCCCTATCTTTTTCTCATAGCTATGGAAGGCCTAAATGCCATGCTTAAAGCGGCCATTTCGAATAACATCTTCAAAGGTGTCTCGCTCCCGAACAATGGGCCTATTGTTTCGCACGTGTTGTACGCAGACGACGCCATGTTCATAGGAGAGTAGGATTCGGTGAATGTTTTGAATCTAGCGAGAATCCTTAGATGCTTCCATCTCTTGTCGGGTCTTAAAGTGAACTTTTCTAAGAGTAAGGTGTTCGGTGTGGGGGTCGGGAGGTTCGAGGTTATCAATATGGCGACCTTTCTCAAGTGTGAGGCGGCTACTTTCCCCTTTAGCTTCCTCGGTCTCCCCATATCGGCAAACATGGGAATCTCGTCTAATTGGAACCCGGTTCTGGAAAGACTTCAATCGAGGCTCAACTCATGGAAAGCTTCTTGCCTCTCTTTTGGGGGGAGGCTTACTTTAATTAAGGCGGTTCTTGGGTCTCTACCTATTTATTTCCTATCCATGTTTAGAGCTCCGAAATCGGTGATAAAGTCTATGGAAAAAATTAGGAGACGCTTTCTTTGGGGAGCGGGAAGCGATTTCAATAAAATAAATTGGGTTGCGTGGAGGAGAATTGTGATGCCTAAAACCTTTGGTGGCTTGGGGGTGGGGTGTCTCAGATTGCAAAACTTAGCTCTCCTGGCTAAGTGGTGGTGGAGGTGGAGGACCGAGTCTGATACTTTATGGGTTCAATGCCTAAAGGCGATTCATAACTGCAGCAACCAACGCGATTCGTTAAAGGCTAACAGAACGGGGGTCGGACCGTGGGCTCATATTATCAAGGCGGAGAGAGACATGTTGGATCTAGGGGTTAGCATTAATGATCTCTTGGTCAGAGCCGTGGGGCAGGGGGATAACACGCGGTTCTGGCAGGATGCTTGGTTCGGTAAAGTGCCTTTTTGTGCTTTATTTCCCTCTCTCTATGAGTTGGAAACAAAAAAAATCATGCGTTATTTCTGAAAGGATCCATCGTGATGAAAACGGGGATTTAAACGCTAATTGGCGATGGAAGAGGAGGTTCTTATCTACTGCGGATACTTTGGACTTGGAGGACTTATGCGTCATGGCGCATTCTTATCCGTTCGGGGTGGGAGAGGATACTTGGCGATGGAAGACCGGGGGCTCGGTGAATTTCTCGGTTAAAGGGGTTAGGAATATATTGGAGAATAAGGTGTTTGGGGCTGAGGTTTCTGTTTGCGACTGGTTATCTTGGCTTCCGATTAAAGTTAACTGCTTCGTTTGGAGGGCAGTCCAAAACAAAATTCCAGTTGCTGTAAATCTGATTAACAGAGGTGTCCAGCTTGTCTCTGCAGATTGTGCGTGCTGTAACGGGGTGGCTGAATCGGTGGATCATCTTTTTGTTGAATGTGCGCGCGCCAAGGAGGTTTGGAGAAGGATTTCGGTTTGGGCCAGATGGGATTTTACCGGGTTCGAAGGGCTGGAGCAGCTGTGTTTTCAGATTAATTCGGAGCGCTCAGGGGTGGAGAAAAAGATCATTACCGGGATTGCTTATGCGACCTTGTGGTGCCTTTGGAAAGATAGGAACGAGCGCATCTTCAAAGGTATAAATAGAGCTGCGAGTTTCATAGTGGAAGAGGTGGTTTCCACCCTTTTTAGCTGGATAAAAAATCGCACGAAGTGTTCGTTGTGCAGTTGGGATGGGTGGATCGAAAACCCGCTGTCCAGTTTTTCTTTTTAATGTTGTTTTCCTGTTTTGGCCTGCTGTGGCCTGTTCTGTATGCTTTCTTCACTTCATTTCCAGCCTTTCGCTGGTCTTGCTGCTTCCTGTTCTAATATATATAAAAGTTATTGCTGTTCAAAAAAAAAAAACTATTATTTTTTGAACGGCAATTGTTCTATAATATAACAAATACAATAAATTATAATTTGTGTCATACTTATTTGTATTTTCTTTTTTCCTTTTTTTTTCGTGTTTCCCCCTTTTTTGTTTTATCTTATTTGTCTTTTACTTCCCTATTTTTTTTTCATGTTTTTTACCTTTTTCTTTTCTTTTATTTCGCGTATAAGCCGTAAATCTATTTTATGATAGGAAACGAGCGGGGTCAAATAAAATATGTTTTCATTCGATGGTATAAATTCGAGTTAGTTTATATTTTGACGTTTCGACATAATTTTTTTACGAAAACAAGTCGAGTCAAATATAATATGTTTTTATGTTTATTATTATGTGTGGGTGTAAATTAACGTTTCAACGTAAACGATATAAATTCACGTTTCGACATAAATTATTTTTTGAAACGAGTCTTGTCAAATATAATACGTTTTCGTACTTATTTTTGTGTACCTTTTGGTTGGTCTACGTTCTTTTACTTAAATTGTTCTCGGAAACGAACGGGTCAAATAAAATACGTTTTCATTCGAAGATATAAATTCGAGTTAGTGTACATTTTGACGGTGCTAGGTCTTGATACAAAAGTAAGGGTGATGTAGTGGTTAAATGGAACCCTAACTAAATAAACGACCCTGGGTTCGATTCCGTTTCTTTTGTAACCACAATGCTTATATAGGTTACACTGAGTTAGATCGGATACGTCGAAACACGCGTTTTCATATAATTAACGCATCACATAACGTGTCGTCAGCTATAAACAACTAAGGTGTCGCCGACGTAACGCGCTGTGTATCGCAGTTTTAATGTACATGTTGTTTTAAAATTCACGTTTCAACGTAAATGACTCACGTTTTGATATAAATTTTTTTCTCAAGTGAGTCTGGTAAAAAATAATACGTTTTATACTTATTTTGTGTACGTTCATAAACTGTATTTGAAGCAAGTCGGGTCAAATATAATACGTTTTCATTCGATGGCGATGTAATTTTTTTAAGTAAAGAGTCGGGTCAAATATACAGTATAAATACGCGTTACTTTAACTTTCGACGCCGCCGCAACGCGTGGCGGGTCCAAATCCTAGTAAACATTAAAGTCACATCTAACGGAAGTACAATTCATTTACTTCATACGTACCCACTTTCTTTATTTTCTTTTGAATTTCGATTTTCATTCTTGTTAGATCTAAAAAACATACTATGCTTTGAACTACTTTTCCATCCAAATTAATCCAAACCGCCATAACAGTATGGCGGACGCGGTTATTTCTTCCATAACCGGAAAAGTGGTAGACTTGTTGTGTGGTGTGGCTAAAAAGGAGATTAGCTACGTGTGTAATTGCAATGAAAATGTTGAAAAATATAAAAATGAAGCTGATAAGCTGTCGAGTATGAAGGGAAGGCTCCAACAACAAATAGATTTGGCTAAATCTAAAGGGGAACTTCTCCTAGAAGGCGTGGAAGAGTGGATGAATAAAGCAGATGCTGAAATATCCAAGGCCACGCAGTTTACTAACGGAGGAGAAGACCAGGAGAAATGCTTCCATTTGTGTAGCCTCCGTCGTTGTAGTAAGACGGCGATAAAAAAAACGTCTTCTCTTCAGCAGCACCAAGAAGAGGGTAAGAGTTTTGAAACTTGTGTCTCTCTTCCTGCTCAAGCCCCAGGATTCACAGACTTGTACCAAAGTAAAAATCTTGACGATATCGGTACCCAAAAGTTGACTTTGAAGAAAATCATTGGAGCTATAGAAGATGACACAACACAAATCGTTGGAATCAATGGCTTAGGTGGTGTAGGTAAAACTACACTAGCTAGTGAAGTTGCTAAAGCAATAAATAATCAATTTGCGGATATTGTGTTTGTAACAGTGTCGAGAACTGTTGATGTTAAAATGATTCAAGAAAAGGTTCGTGTTGTGGTAAGGAGAATAATGAACAAAGAGAAGGTTCTAATCATTCTAGATGACGTTTGGGAAGAACTGAAGCTTGAGGAATTAGGCATTCCATGTGGGAGTGAGTACATGAATTGCAAGATTTTGCTTACATCTAGAAGCAGAGACGTGTGTGCGGCAATGAATGCCCAAAAGAATATTTCGGTGAACCCTTTGCAAGAGGGAGAAGCGTGGACCCTTTTTGAACGTGTAGTTGGTAAAAGTGAATGGGATGATAGATTGAAAAAAGTTGCATTGAAGATTGTTAAAGAATGTGGTGGATTACCACTTTTTATTCAAGCTCTAGGAAAAGCTTTGAAAGACAAAGAAATTAGAATGTGGGACGTAGCGCTTCGTCGACTACAAGCTCCCATAGATGGGGATGTCACCTATAAAAAGGAAGGTATACTGCAATTGAAGCTAAGTTACGACCATCTTGAAGATGAAGTAGCTAAGTTACTTTTCTTGTTGTGTAGTATGTTCCCAGAAGATGGAAACATTGGCCTTAAAACGTTGACACGTTATGGGCTCGCTCTTGGGATATTTAATAATTCTGATAGCATTCACGATACAAAAGATATAGTTCAACTGGCTGTTGAGTCTCTTAAATCATCTTTCTTGTTATCGCCTGTGGATATAAACATTGATTTACCGGTTGAATCTCGTTTACAACAAGAAGAAGAAGAATTATTTAAAATGCACGACCTTGTTCGTGATATGGCATTGTTCATTACTTTTAAAGGTGATGACAAGTTTTTGGTGAAGTCCGGAAAAGGTTTGAGAGAATGGCAGCCAAGAAGCGACGTTATAAAAAGCTACAAGAAGATCTCGCTCATGGAAAATAAAATATGTAAGCTTCCTAATTATGAATTAGATATACCACACCTTGATACCTTCCTTATACAAATGAATGAACTTTCAATTGTTCCGGATGAATTCTTTCGGGGCATGAAAGAGCTGAAAGTTTTAGATATGGGGGGTAACAACATTTCATCTCTCCCACAATCACTAGCGCAGCTCACAATGCTACGCCTGCTAGATCTAAGTGGAAACAGATCTCTCTGTGAAATTTCGTTACTTGGGGGGTTGTCATGTCTTGAGATTCTAAAGCTTAGACGTACTGGAATTATAAATATCCCTGAAGAGATCGGACAATTGACCAATTTAAGGCTGCTAGATGTGTATTGTTGTTACCATCTATCTTATGTAACACCTGGTGTGATATCAAAGCTCTCTAGGCTGGAAGAGTTGTATGTTGTGTTAATGAGGGGGGATAGTAGTTTTCTTGTGGAACTAAGCGAATTGACATTGCTAAAAATTCTGCATTTAAGAGTTTCTGAATTGCGTAACATTCCCAAAATTGAAACCTTGATAGAATTTGACATTGGGAGACCCGGATGCGGAATGGGTTTATATAAACGCTGCTTAAAAGTTTCAGGATATAATAAATGCTCATGGACGATGGGGATTAGGAAACTGATTCAGCTATCTGAAATGTTAACATTGTCAGATATAGAAGATTTGGATAACATCTTACCAGACCTATATCAAGAAGGTTTCGATGAATTAAGGAAAATTCATTTGTATTACTGTGAGAATGTTAGAAGCTTGGTGAAGACATGTGACTTGGATGGAATTCAGACTTCAAATGAACGTGGTGGTCCGATGAAAACAAAGGGAAAGTTCTATTCCCATTTGGAAGTAATCCACTTGCACGATTTGGATAGGTTGGAGCTTCTGTGGGATAACCCACATCAATATATAAGCTTTTGTAATCTAGCGAAAATTATAATTTCCTGTTGCTCCTCCTTATTAAAGCTATTCCCTGTTAGCGTAGCGCAAGGGCTTGTCAATCTCAAAGATTTACTTATTTCAAAATGTGAAAGTTTGGTGAATGTTATTTCGGATGGAGATGAGCAAACAACTGGAAGTGAAATTGAATTGGTAAAAAAGGATACAAATATCTGTAAGATTAAATATATTTAGTATATTTAATATATGGCCATTATAATCAATTTACATAATAATAGATCATTATATATTAAACCTATTAAATAATTAGTGGGTAATTGTTGATGGACCGTATTACCCTTAATGACTAATTATGGTTTCCTCCTGGGTGTATCAAAGAGTCTATATATAGAGAGGCTAAGGGTTGAAGTCATTTGCTCATTCACAACTCACAACCAACCTACTCATAACATCATAAACCTCTCTTTCTCTCCATACGATTCTAAGCCCCTAGAATCGGTACTACCATCAAGCACGTACACCCTAAGGAGGAACCAGACCATACTGACAAAGATGTCGAACTCAATGGCTTCGTCTCTGACTGGATTCTCCGCTGCCCTTGCTGCTGTTACTGGTATGTAATTATTCATGTTTTCCATTACGTTTAAACGGAACTGATCAACATGTGGTATCAGAGCATATGTTGATAAATCAGTTCTGTTATGTATCCATCAATCTGGAATAAAATCTGGAAAACAAGACTCAAGAACAATTTTCAGATAAAAGTTACTGTTTCAAAATCCATGTTCTAATTCCAGAATTTATTTTATGATCTAAGGGTTCATCATGTGTTCTTAAGAAAATTAGAAAAATATCCCTTATTTTGGATGGAATTTAGGATCATTGGGTGTTTGATAACATGCCATTATTTAAAATAATGTGTTCCACTTATTCCATGCCATTATTTAGGATCATGTGTTCGGATCATGTGTTCCACTTATTCCATGCCATTATTTTAGAATAATTAGAATTCCCTTTCCATGCCATTATTTAAAATAATTAGAATTCCCTACACTGTTGTATAACATAATACTCCACTAGCAAAACTTTATGCGCCAACTAGTGGAATGATTCAAATAACCATGCTATTACTGTGCTGCCAAAATAGAGAAGGAATCATTCTTGCTTGCATGTGGGTTGTCAGTAAACATGTGACCATTATATGTGCCTTTAGATTAAATATAGTAGGAAATTGCTTATTTTAATCTAAAGGAGTGGATGCTAGTCAAAGATGGTGGCCTTCTAGTAATCATCTAAATACTAATAATAAACATATGAATCGATGATGATTGAATGATTTTATGAGAGTTGTTTTGCTAGTAACTAGAGTGGGCCAGTATAGCACAATCGAGCACTATTGGTGGAAAATAAAGGAACTTTAATATTCTTTTTGCTTCACTTAAATATTATATGACGGAAAGTGATAAAGACTTGCAAATAATTAAAGATGTGCATGTTCTTAATGTTCATAATAATTGTTCACTTTAATGATTGGTACTTTAATAATTGTGCTTTAATAATTGCTCTTTAATAATTGTGCTTCATATTTTGTATATATAAGACTTTTGCTTTTATTAAAATCAAAGAGCCTCAATTTAGTCAATAATCATATACAAATTACAAACTACTATCTACTAAGTCAATAAATGGTGGTTTGCTCCTAAGTCAATAATGTTGAAAGTGATAATTTTGACTAGTATTTCAATTAATTATATAAGAATATATTTATGTATTCTAAATTTAGAGTTGGTCTATCCAACCAAAACAAGAAATACAATCATAATTTCAAACATGCTTAAAATAACGGACATGTAGTAACTGGAAGGGTTACGTACCGTGATTTGAGAACTCCTGTCTAGGCTGGCATTCGCATAAATCCAATCAAAGGACCCGTTGCCTACCTGGGGACTATCAATGAGAGTACCGATACCTATTAGGCCAAAGCATGTCCATCTAATCAATTAAAATGGTTTTGTTTATACTTAATTAATTAATAAGGATCAAATAATGTTTTACAAAACCAAACTAGCTTAACTTGAATGAGCTTCTGATGTATTAATTCTGGCCAAAGCTGATTTAATACATCTATTTATTGTTCAAGTATTATAAAAGCTATGTTAAGTATGCATTACAAACGTGAAATGTCTTAATTCTGGCCAAAGCTGATTTAATTCATTTATGTTTAGCATGCTTGACAAGTGCATAACTAAAGTGATTGTCTCATTTCTGGCCAAAGCTGATTTGTCACGATTACTTTGCACACATACTTAAATGATTACACTTCTGGCCAAAGCTGATTTGTCTTTGTTTAAGTAGAATTTTACTAAGTCTATTATTTTGATGTTAGTAATAGACATATCACAATCTCTTCACATAATGATCCTTATATTAATGATCCTTAATTAATTTTATGATCATTTCGTCTGTCTTATTCTTAGTACCCATAATTTAACTCACTATATTTTTCTTCTACACATATCTCATCCACTCTAATTCCTAAACCTAAAATGTTTGCTTTAATTAAAGTTTCTCTTAGAATTAGCTCTTAAATTAAATCCTTGATTATTTCTTAAGACACGATAATCCTATTGCTCTCTTCTGATAAAGTACTACAGAATAAAAGTAGAGCATGATTAATAGGACAAATCGAACATGATGTCTCTTATGATAATCAAGAATAAGTGCTGTCACTAAAAGGTTATTCCAGATTAAGTCTTTCCTAAGACTAATCTATAATTGTGGAATAATCACAAGAACTCCTAAAGTGCATGTCTTCATTTAAATTATAAATTATAAAGCTAAGTGGTATATGTGAATACATAATAATGTACAATACCATGACCCATAAAGTTAAGGGCTTACGCGTGGAAATAAGTACATTTTTCCAGTACATTACATACTAAGATTTTCACTTGTACAATTTGATGCATTATAAATCAACTATAACACTCAAAAGTACCAAAGTATAATGAGTGTGTTGATAAGCAACATATGTACAAAGAAATAAATATTTGAAGCTGAAAAAAAAAAAAAAAAAAAAAAAAAAAAAGATGTTATTCACCTTACAACCTCTGATACTTTAAAAGAGGATTGTTTTAAGGTCCATAGACAAATTACAAGTGCTAATTCCAACTTTAACGTTCTTCAAGGGAAAATCTCACTGAATAATTATGCCACTAGACTAGGCATAAGTAACGAGACTATCCATTATTCAAAAGTAACAGTTGGATAAGTTAATTAGATAGTCACTTACTAATGATATTTGAGTCTGCTAATTTTAATATTCCAATTAACACATGATTAGTTGACTCTAGTTACATACGTTTCCTTACCAGAACTTGACAAATAACTAACATGAGAGTTAGTGACAAAATTAAATGTTAAGACTATAAGAACCATAATAAGCAGTCTTCAAACAACGCTTTTCGATACCTTATATATTCTGATTAATCAGAATATAGTATCATAATTAAGCAAAGATATGAATATTGTGAGGTTTGCATAGTCAACATAAAGTCACACTTACCGTAAACTCTCATTTTATTTGTTCTAAATATCTGGATAGAAACATTACTAAGATGGAACTAGATGATACCTTACATTTTCACGACTTTTGTCACATGAAAATGAGAATTTGACAAAAGGAAAATGAGACTTATAAATTTCATCCATTATAACCAAAATTCATGAGAAATCATGACATGGTTAATGAGAATGATTTTTCACTTAATCTCATTCTAAGTGTATGGGTCCATCATAAGTCATTCCTTGACATTTGTGGAACTTATTCCAAATGGAATATTCAGACATAATTCATTTATCATTTAAAAGACTATCAACTTGTATCTAAATTTTGCCGCATATGGCCCATGGTCTTAAAGAAATCTATTCATATATATACTTAATAAGATTTCTATTAGATATGTCCCTAAAGTTTCTTATGATATCTGGACATTACAGAAATCAAATAAAGTCTAACGTATATGTGCTAGGTTCCCACGTCACGTAGCTCATTGAAACTTCTCTTGTAGCATTTCTAGAGATATCAAAGATCAGTGGGAGCATTAAGTGTCTTAATGATAACTTGCAATAGTTGCAAGAGGTGGGGGAGTGAAAACTTTATATTACTTCAGTTTACACCTCTTGTACAAGACACTGCTCCATCTTGACACCGTTCTATCATCACCTGTCTCCTTAAAATTTAATGCTACTCTTACAAAAGTTTCATTGTTGCTTAATTGTGGGCACACTTAGATTTCTTACCTAAACTAACATAATCCTCAACAAGAGAAACTACAACGACTAACGTCATTAACTTGTTTCTCTATTAGAATTTGTTGGTCATTACATATTGACCCTAAGCATGCTGAGTTCCTAAAGATTTCTAAGTTCAGTGTGAGTAGTCAAATTCCTTATTATGACTTGCAAGGAATACAAGAGGCGGGGGGAAGAGTGTCATTAAATTTCACTCCGAATTTAACTCCGATTACACCTCTTGTACACCATACCGCACCAACTCTTACAAACTTAGAATCCTGAAATTGATAGCAACCTAATCAAGAGCTAATCCATAAAACTGAAACTTTTAACAAACCCAATAATCAACTCAGGAGGTCATCTAGGTTTAAAAACCTACTAACTTTGATGATTACATAACCTCCCTAATTTGGAGTTGAAATGGATTTTGGAAAAGTTTACTGATCTTATCTCTTCTAATTAAGCCATTAGTGTCAATTAATCTTCTGAATGGAATAAAACAGTTTTCTAGTAAAACTGATTTTATGTGTTCGTATAACGTTTGGGATTTGATTGAATAACCTAAGAGTGTTCATAACTAAACCAAATCCTGATATAAACGTTAAGACACAAAGAAGCATGATTGATTGTCAAAGGTTGTACTCAGGAAGAGATAAATTATTAAAGAATCTTTCTTACACATCTAACAAAAGATTTCTTTCAGGATCATCACTATTCTAGTAGCTTATAATAGTTTAAAGCTACATTAGATGAATATTAAAACAACTTTCCTTAACAACTGGCTGACATATTTACATGTTCATAAAACAACCTGAAAGTTCTAAACTTAAGGTTAAAGAACAGTTTGTCTATAAGCCTATAAAATCCTTGTATGGTTTAATGCAAACATCATAATGTGATGAAATCTTAACGCAATTATTTTCATCAACAACCAAGTGGAATAATGTACCTACCTCAAGATGAGTGGGAGCAACTAAGATAAACTTGTCTATATAGATGATATTCTTTTGACAAGTAGATGTTACATAAGTCAAAGCATTGTTAACACAAACTTTGATATAATAGATCTCAGAGATATCTCTTACATAATAGATATCATAACATGTTGAGATAGACCAAATGGGACATTACTTCCGTTCCATAAGTTTAACATTAAATTGGTCCTTACATATGTAACAAACATTAATGCTCTCATTTAGAGGATAATAGGATAAATGTGATTATTTATTTATGCTTCATTAATTAGAAGCCTTATGTAAATTCAAGTCTATACTCGTTTAGATATTACTCACATTGCAACACACTAGATATGTCTAGATTAATGTGAAGCATCTAATGGAGTATTACAATATCTTTAAACGAAACGAGAGGCTATAATTTGAAGAAGAAGTGAGAATTCAAACCGGTTTATTACTCTAACTTTGTGATATTCAAAGATGATAAAATGTAATTTCGGGTATATCCTTATGTCAGCAGACAAAACCTATCTTATGGAGGAGTCATAATAAACTGATATCAACAACCTAAGTTATAACGACATAATATAGTCACTAAATGTTGTTGGAAATTTATCAGTGGACTCATGACTTTATTAACTCCATATAATTAATAAAATATATTGAAGACTTGTTGTGATAAAGTCAGCTACCATGTCTCCTTGAACAGTAACAGTTCGAGAGGTGCTGCATTAAATTTCGATACGCAATTAATTATTCGTTTATGAACGAATTGAGGAAACTAAATCTTTGTATCGAATGCATTCATGATATGCTTAAGGATCCTATAACTAAAGGTCTATTACCCATAAGTCTTATTAAGAGTGCTCATAAAAGAGAAGGGTTTTAATTGATGACCATGTACAACTGCATATCGTACTATGAATGACTAACTATTAATTTTCCTCATCAGTTTGATTTTGTATGTCTCTTACATATGTTCTGCCGGTGTAATGACATATAGACAACTATAAATACAAATCAAACGTTAAAGGGCTTACATATTTTGATCATAACTGTTAGGTTTTAAATTAAGGCTATAGTATGACTAATGGGGGTCCTGAGTCGCATAATGATTCAACGGCTGTATTTCTCTGCTATAGTACTTGTTTAAGGCTAAAATGAGTATTAACTTCTGATCAGGCTTATCTAATACTCATAAGTAAATGATTACTAGGCCAAGTGGGAGAATGTAAGATTAAATATATTTAGTATATTTAATATATGGCCATTATAATCAATTTACATAATAATAGATCATTATATATTAAACCTATTAAATAATTAGTGGGTAATTGTTGATGGACCGTATTACCCTTAATGACTAATTATGGTTTCCTCCTGGGTGTATCAAAGAGTCTATATATAGAGAGGCTAAGGGTTGAAGTCATTTGCTCATTCACAACTCACAACCAACCTACTCATAACATCATAAACCTCTCTTTCTCTCCATACGATTCTAAGCCCCTAGAATCGGTACTACCATCAAGCACGTACACCCTAAGGAGGAACCAGACCATACTGACAAAGATGTCGAACTCAATGGCTTCGTCTCTGACTGGATTCTCCGCTGCCCTTGCTGCTGTTACTGGTATGTAATTATTCATGTTTTCCATTACGTTTAAACGGAACTGATCAACAATATCGTCTTCTCCTTTTATCATATTAAGCTATATAAACTCCCCAAACTTGAGAGCTTCTACTCTGGCCATTCTATCATCATATATCCTTCTTTGGAGTATCTTAATGTGAAAGATTGTCCTAGCATGAAGAGATGGAGTTATGGAGAGAATCATACACCAAAGATCAAATTTTCTCATGAAGAGAGAGAGTGTAGCATTAATGATTATATTGCAGGAAAACATGAGGTATGAAAAGTGCATGCCTTAAATTAATAATATTGCTTTGCTATGTGAATTAATTTGTTACCTTTACATAAGAATGGAAACTTCAGGATGACGTAGGGATGAACAAGGCTGTTGCATATGCTTTCTAGTATGTTTATCGTGTAAGTGAACAAGAGAACTTAATGGGTTTTTTTTCTCTTTCTTTCTACGGGACTCAACCAAAGGTCTAATTATATATAGGCCAAAAGGAAACCAAGCTGCTTAGTCATATATCAAACTGTTTAAATGGTAACTAAACGAGTTAAATATGCAATTAACTAAACTATGCAGTTAAATTTGATCGAATTCTTTTTAATTATTGAGCTGCAAGTTTTGTTACAAATTGAGATAATCTGCTAGTACCTTATAATCACACGTTTAATATTTAATTTTCTATGATAATATGATGTGGTATTTTGTAAGTCCAAGTTACCTTTTTAATTATTTAGGATTTTTGTTCACCTAAGTGAGTAGCTAGAAAAATTGTTCAGCAGACACCAACTACAAGATGTAAAGAATAATCCGGTTGTAATGAATTTCCTTTCAATTAACTTCACCCATTTCTCCTTTTAATTTATTTCCAGGTGAAAGTATTATTGAATAATGAGTTGGTGTAAGGAGATTGCAATATTTGCTCCAACCAAGGTAAACCCCCTTTAATTTAGGAATTTAAAATCTATATACACACACATAGGGGCTGTTTGTTTACTCTTAATGAGGCTCTTACTGGTTCAGACATTTTACTTGTTTAGCACTTAATGGTTCAGACTGTTTGTTTCATGAGCTGATGTCTGAATGGTTCAGACATTTGCCTCTGAATGGTTAAGACTAGGGATGTGCACGGTTCGGTTCGGTTTTTGGGCAAAATCAAAATCAAAACCGAAACCGAAATGTCGGTTTTTGGTTTTTTAAAACCAATCGGTTTCGGTTTTTATGTCGGTTCGGTTCGGTTTTTTGGAACAAAATAATGTAAGAGTATAAAAATAAAAAGTATAATTTAAAACATAAGAATCGTTCTTATATGTTTACATTTAAGATATAATAGTTAACCTCTTTAATTAATATTGCTTACATAAATCTAACATTCTAATCTATTTTTATGTTTTCCAAAGTTTTTATTAAGACATTTTTTTATAATAATTTGAAGATCATTTAATTTTTATATTAATATTTGTTATTTCTTGTAGGTAATAAATAAATCAATTCAATTATAAATAAACATATAATGTCTTTATTATAAAGACTTAACATTCAAGAATAAAATTAATAATATCTACTAGCATTGAGTTAAACACTTAAACAACTTAAACATAAAAATATATGTATTGTAACTTATCCGTTCGGTTCGGTTTTTTTCGGTTATTGAAAATGGTTATCCGAAAACCGAACCGAAATTTTCGGTTATTAAAAATCCAAAAACCAAACCGTCGGTTTTTGTTTCGGTTTTTTTGGTTCGGTTTTGTCAGTTATTTCGGTTATTTCGGTTTTCTGCTCACCCCTAGTTAAGACCTATAATCTGAATTGGTCAGACATTTACCTCTGAACGGTTAAGTATTATACAGGCTCTTAATGGTTCAGAACTCTTACTGGTTCAGCACTTAACCATTCAGATGTTGCCAAACAGCCCCATAGTGTTAGGAGTAATATACAAATACTTTTTCATAGCAAATCTTAGGTTGTGGGGAGTGGCCGTTGGTTAGGGCGGGGGATGCCCTTCAACGCCAGGTGCTACACTCCGGGTTGGCATTGGGTATGGCATTGCCCCTTTGGTGTGGGTATTCAGCTAGGCGGGGGGCAGGATGACTTGGCTGGCTTTGGTTGGCTGGTTCAATATGGCTGACTTTGGTTGGTTACTTTAATTAAAAAAAATTCATATGAATGGTCACGCCAACCCAAGCCCCTCCACTCCCCGCAACCTTAAAAAGCAAAGAAAAAAACATACAGTGCCATGCTTGTAAATAGTGTCACAGCACTATTAAGAAAATAATTACACTACACGGCAATTATAGTTGCACTTCACTTTTAGTTGTAGTGTAATAATTATTGCAGTACAACAAATTTTAAGTGTAATAATTATTATTACTCTCCTTTAAAATTAGGGGTGTCTTATTCCCACATCCTTAAATCTTATTCACACATGTTTTTCACTCTATCTCTCTCTAAATCTATCTATGTATATATAGAGAGAGATAGAGTTGAGGGGTGTGGGAATATTAACACTTATAGTGTAATAATCATGCTAGTGCTTTCGCCACACACTTTACACGTTAAAGATTATTTGTACCACCCTATATACATGTGTGTGTATTGTTTTATATGTTTATTATTTAGTTTTATGTGTTATAGATGTTATACACATAATGCTTTTCTATATATATATATATTGTAGGCATGTAGGTAGTGCTTTTTTGGAATAGGATTGGGACGGAACTGGAAGATTGCACTATCTGGTGGTATTAGATTGCACTATCTGGTGGTATTATATATTTACTTTGAAGCAAATACTCTTGTGCTAAACTTTTAATTATGTTTGGAATTCATTTCGTTTGTGGCATGTAATTTTCCCAACACTAATTATGTTACAAGTACACTTAAAACATTCTCGGCCTTCAATTCTTGTCTGTTTACCAACTTAAATTTATGTTCAACGTGTTGTTGTAATTGGCATGTAACACCAAATTTTGATAATTGAAATTGATGCAACATAATTCACAATAATCAGTTATTTAAAGGCATGAACTAATCCATTTTGTATGTTCAGAAATCCACCTCAAGCTAAGTAATGGGTCACATACACAGCAAAAAAAAAAAAAAATCCAGATCAATAAAACCCAACCAAATCATACACAAACCCATATATAGATATAGAAAAATGTGTTAGTGGTTGTGGACTTGTGGTTGTGCTGTGTAAGACCACCCGTAGTGGGGCAATATTTGGGCGTGAATTGCCTCAAAAACGCCCCGAAAACTCCCGCGCACCACCCCCGGGGGCGTTTTTCTTCAAAAATTGGGTTGGGGCATGCTAAATTAAACGTCGGATGAAGATTTTGCTGGCCAATCACAGGTATCCTTCTTTTTGTTTGGCCAATATCTTTTTTTTAATGGTTTTTTTATTTAATTCTTTACACTCCTTTTAACATAATGTCCCACAATGCCCACATCCTCACTACACCCATTTTAGAAAAAACGTTTCATAATGCCTCATTACTGACTAGACCGCCACATGACGAATAATACCCAAGTTTCTTCCTTTACCGCTACACATGTTCTAAATTGAAATGCATTCCAAGGCCCAAGTGGCAAGAGATGGGATCATCTAGCCCAACAAGCATAACTTACATTTTGTTCACATTATATAACTGTTTTTGTCATTATCACCCATAAACACCCCTTCACTTTTCTTTAAATTTTGTTTAAACCTCTTACAATCTAGTTAGTTTATTATTTTCCCCTTCATTTTAGATTAACTTCTGTTTACACCCCCTGCAAATTTAGTTGGTTGGCCCTTTTCCTATAACTGATTTACACTACAACCCCTGAACTTTAATAAATTATCATTCTGAGTTTTTAACGAATTTTATGTTAAAGCATTTTTTTATGGTTTTGTTTTTTATATTAACGCTCCACACGAGTTATTTTTATCTACGTTCGACATGAATTTTCATAATGTTGTTTTTTAACCGACCGCTTGTTTATATCAAGGGGTAGCCCTATAGAATTTTTTTTTGAAATGTTTCCCCTATAATTATTTTCAAGATCCGCCACTATATCCATCCAATGTTATTGTGCCATATCACCATCCAATACAACCAAACACAACATTTCATCTAGCACAGGTTCATAAACATGAAGTTGATCCCGCTATCCCATCTCATGGGCTATACAATGGTGTTCCCGTGAAACCCGTTGACAGTGGCGGATCTAGGATTCCGACCAAGCGGGAGCGTTTTATAAATAAGCGGTAACGAAATCGAAAAAACGTCAAATTTTTCCAAAATTTACACTAAAAACGTCAAAAAATTTCCGACCAAGCGGTAGCGGAGGCTACCCCTTGATCAATGGTAGATCCGCCCCTGCCCGTTGATGCCATCTAGTAAGTGTCGTTAGTACCCTAATATATAATAAAGTCTTATGTCACCTCTTATAATATTGTGAGATTAATATATTTTTCTTCAATTCATGTATTACATGCATATGCACTTTGCACTTGTTATATAACTAGTAATATGACCCGTGCGCGTTGTGGCACGGTTACATCGCAAATATCAAATTTATTAGTCCAATCGTTACGTAACGCGTTAAAAAATGAAAAAGCGCGTTCAGACGTATTTGATGATCTCAATGTAACCTGTAGGTGTAAGCTCGAAACTTTAAAGACTTGAGGGAGTAAAAAAGGTTTTACAAAGTTTTTAAAGACAACGGCAAATTAGCTTTTAAAAAAATTAGCAAACGAAAGTTATTGAACGAAAATTAAGTTAGTAAAAGACTTAATATGTTAAAAACGTATATTATATGTGATACATGGGTAAAGCTAGAATGTTGAAAATTATAAGGGTTAGTTTGTATAACATGTAAATGGAGTAAGGGCTAAAATTACTAATTACGAAAATAAATGGGGTAGCAAAAATGAAAAGTTTATATTGCTATGTTAATATTAAAAATAATAAAAATAAGTTTACAATTTATAATTTTAATTGTATTAAATGAAACAAGAATCGTGGTGTACATCAATTTTATGTCTAATAACATGCATAACATAATATTAAATTTAAATACATTATAAATAACAATAATTATTAGTGGATATGGATATGGATATGGATATGATCGGATGATTTCGCTCGTGACACGATGATACTCCAGTGATCCGTTAGTAATCAAAATTTACCGTTAAAAAAATAACTAAAATTTCTAATAACCATTGTGAGCGGTGAATAGGGTTACACACCTCACATGTGTACGGGAGACATCCTTAACGCGATATTTCGTTGTTTGTATTGCCCTCGAATTATATATTTACTTCGCTACACTCGTAAACATACCCAATAAAACTAATAAAACATACAATCATAACTCGTTTTAAGACCAATGATCTCTTGGCATAGTGGTCAAGGGTGAGGTGGGAAGCTTTTCTTCTCTTGGATGTCCTAGGTTCAAATCCAGGCAATGAGGGATTTTAATACTCATACTAACATATTAACTAATAACCCGATTAGCGTCATTCTAACAGTACGTCGTTAAAAAAAAATCTATACTATATTATAATGCATGAGTGAGAGACATTTTAAGATACCTATATATAAGAACTTTTTCCCACTTTATTTATAAATACACCTCTGAAATGAGGGTAAATTAATCTTTTAAACAATTATTATATTTAGTCCCTCATCTTATTATACTTAAATCCATGAGTTTTAACATAAATATAGGTAATTAGTTATACGTTTCTCCCTCCACAACAAACTTATAATTCTTTTATGAATTTTTGTCATATCTTATAAACTATAATGTTTAAATAAAATCCAAAAATACCGTGAAGACCTACTCATTTTTGTCGACATTTTGATAGTTGTTCTGGTCAGTATTGACGTGTGGATTAAAATATACAAGTAGATGAAGCCTTTGTGTACAAGTGATTAAAACCCAATATACTTGGTCATTATTATAGAATGTCTAATAACTACAGAATGTAAGTGATTAATTACCCTTAATTAATCATCTCATATAGATTACATTTTAATCCCTAATCTTTAACAAAATTATAGATAATTAGTTAGCAGTTACACTTTATCCTCTTATAAAAAAACTAACTCCCCACCCCCACGGTTTTTAAATGGTCATAACTTTTTGGTACGCTAATATTTTTTTTTAAATTACAACATATAAACGGGTATTTATTCTTTTTAATTTTAGTATAGTATTACTATAGTTTTTTAATTAATAAAAAAATGATATGTTATGTGATTAACAGTGTATAAGGGTGAGTAATAACTGAATCGTTATCCGAAACCGAACCGAAATCAACCAAACACTGATTACCGAAACCCGAATTAACAAAAACAATTATCATTTTTTTTGTACCTTCATTTAACCAAAATAATTAAACGTAACCATTCATATTTTCATATATTTATAGCTTTTATACCTTCATTTCATGTATTTCATATTTATACCCTTGTTTTATGTATTTATATTCTCCATTTCATGCACCTATACATCGATTGCAGGTATTTATACCTAAATTTCATATATTTCTAATCAAAAGTTTTAGCCCAAGTTTGGTTTTGGTTATTAAGCGAAATTAAATGAAGGGTAAATTACACTTTTCGTCATTTATGTTTGTATCGGATTGCAATGGATAGCCTTAACTTTAATAATTACAGTCAACAATCTTTTTTTTTGTATATCATAGTACCCTACGTCCTTTAGCACTAACTAAGTTAAAATTTTCAGTTAAATATGACATGTGCCTTGCACATAAGGGTAGGTTAGTAATTTAACTATTATACTAAAAATACTAGGTGTACACCCGTGTGAATACACGGGTTTGTTCTAATAACGATCGGAATCAAATACTAAAAAACATAATTATAATATATTATTTAAATTCTCCGTGTTTAGTATATGCAAAAGGTTTTGCTAAAAACACGTAACTGATCTAAACGCATAAGTTGGATATTGCATATTGAATTGGTTGTTTACATGATATACAATAGAGAAATACATGCTACACTTACGGTCACGAAAACCATACCCGAAACATAAACAGCTTCTTCGATAGATTCTCAACAGCCACTTTGAATACATGCTATACTTACGGTCCGGAATGTTTCTGGAATCTTGAATCTCAACAGCCACTTTGGAAATCACCATTTCAAGATTTTTTTTCATCATCCACCTGAAGTTGATTTTGGAATCACACTTAGATCAATCAATGATTGATCACATAGAAAAGTAACTCGTCAAACAATTTAAAAACGTAATCAAAACAACCGGTGATTTGATAAAAAGACTCGAATTACAATCGATAACTAATCACATACAAAACGTAAATCATCGAACAATTTGCCAAACATAATAAAAATTAATTAATGTTTTCGTAAAAGCATGGATGAATCGGTAACTGACCTCAACAATTAAAGTCAGTGAAGAAGAAGGATGAAGAAATTTGTGATGGATTGATGAAGCTGAAGCCTCCATTTCTACTTTGAAGCAAATAACTCTTGTGCTAAACTTTTAATTATGTTTGGAATTCATTTCGTTTGTGTCATGTAATTTTCCCAACACTAATTATGTTACAAGTACACTTTAACATTCTCAGCCTTCAATTCTTGTCTGTTTACCAACTTAAATTTAAGTTCAACTTGTTGTTGTAATTGGCATGTAACTCAAATTTTGATAATTGAAATTGATGTAACATAATTCACAATAATCAGTTATGAATTAATCCATTTTGCATGTTTAGAAATCCACCTCAAGCTAAGTAATGGGTCACATACACAGCAAAAGAACCCTAACAAAGAAACCCATAGGGAAGCAAACATATAGCAAAAATTCAGGATCAATAAAACCCAAACAAATCATACACTATCCCAAATACAGATATAGAAAAATGTGTTAGTGGTTGTGGATTTCTTGTTGTGTTGTGTAAATTGAAATGCATTCCAAGGCCCAAGTGGCAAGAGATGGTATCATCTAGCCCAACAAGCATAACTTACATTTTGTTCACATTATAATATTATATACAACTGTTTTTGTCACTATTACTCATAAACACCCCTTCACTTTTCTTTAAGTTTACCTCTTACAATCTAGTAGTTTATTATTTTTCCCTTCATTTTAGATTAACTTCTGTTTACACCCCTGCAAATTTAGTTGTTGGCCAAAACTAAACATAATGAAATTAAAAAAGAAACAAACAGCTTAAAACATGTTTCATGTGATCCGAGCACTTTTAACCTGTGTATTAAAGCATGTCAATTTGCGTTATATTTTACTGATATAATAATATTAACACGTCTAATCCAACAGATATAAGTTAGATGATACCTTCTGGGAACCAATGGCAACATAAAGCTTTGACGCTATTGGAACTTGACTAAACCGGGGGTGATGAACCGGTTTACGTGAATTATGGGACAACTGTTGAATAAAGATTGAATCAAGATACATGGCCTTATCTCTTGGTTTCCTACTCCAATGCATGCGTAATGCATGGCCTTATATATTCTTTTTTATTGTTTCAGTTAGTTACGTATTCCTTTTTAAAAAGGATTGTTTTGGCTTTTTTTTTGATGATCAGAAAATAACAGAAAGTTTGGTCGATTCTCTCAGTACCGATTTCTACATGGTATCAGAGCAGGACGATCAAAATTAAGATCCTCA
Source organism: Helianthus tuberosus (assembly GCA_030545235.1). Taxonomy (NCBI): domain Eukaryota; kingdom Viridiplantae; phylum Streptophyta; class Magnoliopsida; order Asterales; family Asteraceae; genus Helianthus; species Helianthus tuberosus. Next base: position 185,930,704 of record CM060394.1, read on the forward strand.
AGAACACCGATTATATGGCGGGCAACAAGAACGACTCCGGGAACTCCGGCAGTGGATCGATCGATCCAGCCTCACCTTTCTATCTACACCCGTCTGACTACCCAAACAGCTTCAGGTCAACGAAGCCCTGACAGGCAACAATTTTAACGATTGGGTCCAAGAGATGACGAGTGTTTTTGTTCGCTAAGAACAAATCGGATTCGTCGACGGAACCATCGTGAAACCCTGAGAAGGCTGACGAGAAGTACATGCCATGGATGCGGTGTGACGCCATGATCAAAGGCTGGCTCACCACAGCCATGGAGAAAGACATTCGTGGAGCGTAAAATACGCAAACACGGCCAAAGAAATATGGGACGATCTCAATGAGCGTTTGGGGAAGGAGAGTGCTCCGAGAACATACGAATTGAAACAGGCCATCACCATGACTCGCCAAAATGGGTCCTTCTGTTTCGGCTTATTACACTCGCCTGCGTGGGTTATGGGACGAGATCGACTCCGCTCTCCCAGATCCGCGATGTGAGTGTGATGGTTGCAAGTGCTACATCGGCAAGAGGCTCATCGAGTTGAAAGACAAGGCAAGGCTCTACGAGTTTCCTTATGGGACTCGACCTGGTCTTTTCGATAATGCGAACCCAGATCCTGGAAATGAAGCCTACGCCATCAATGGGTGCCGCTTATCACCAAGTCGGTGAAGACGAGCAACAACGTAACATCACTAATGAAAAAAAGGACATCTTCGACTACGGAAGTCGCCGCTTTTCAAACAGCTAGCCGGCGTAATCACAGCACAAGGTCATTGCTTTAGGGACTGAAAAGGGGGCAGGGGGAGAAAAGGTCGGTCATTGCTCTTTCTGTGGTAAAGATGGTGATGTGGCGGACAGCTGCTACAAGAAAATTGGGTACCCAGATTGGTGGCCGGGTACGAAAGGAAAGAAAGAAGGTTCTAAGCCGAGAGCAGCAATGGTAGAAGGCAATGATCAGATTTCCGGCTGACTAAAGAACAATGCGAGATGGTGATGAAACTTTCGGAAAGAGGAATGATCAAAGGAAAGACAACGGGAGCACCAATCGCAAACACGGCAAGTACGTTTAACGAAGATGGCGAATGGGTCATGGACACGGGTGCTACCGAATACATGACCCACGTAAAAAGGGTGTTTGAAAGTTTATCCCAAAATAACCGCGAGTGCCCGGTCACCATACCCAATGGTGACCGTGTGCCCGTCGAGCGAAAAGGTGACGTTCTCTTTAAGGGAGGCATGAGAATCAAGGGAGTTTTGTTTATTCCAAACTTTAAATGTAATCTTCTTTCGGTGAGTCGACTAACGAAAGGTTTGAATTGTGCTGTCATTTTTTTCCCGGAGTTTTTTGTGATACAGGGCTTAAGTTCGAGGAAATTGATTGGAACGGGTAGGTGCGTTGGTGGCCTATACAAGATGAGGATTGATCAAGGGAATAGAACAGCGATGGTGGCGGTTTCGGCTACTCAGTGGCATAAAAGACTTGGTCACCCCTCGAAAGTAAAGTTGTCTCATGTTAGTGCGTTAGAAATTTCTTCTGATTTCGAAAACAGTTTTTGTGACTCTTGTCTTAAAGCAAATATGTCTAGACTCCCTTTTCAATTAAGTTCAATAAAAACCGTTGAGTGTTTTGATATGATCCATTGTGATATTTGGGGTGGTTACCGCACCTTCTCGCTCACAAACGGGAGTTATTTCCTCACCATTGTGGACGATTTTAGTAGGGGCGGTTTGGGTGTACATTATTAAAACAAAAGAGCCAAGCAAGCGATTACTTGATTAATTTTCTCAACATGGTGAAAACTCAATATAAAAAGGAAGTAAACGGTGTGCGTTGTGATAATGGGGGGAGTTTCCTCAAACCGTATGAAGGCGTTTTACAACGAGCATGGAATCATGCTTGAGACCACGTGTCCACACACCCCCAACAAAACGGGGTGGTGGAGCGGAGACACAGACATCTGTTGGAAATAGCGCGAGCTATTCGTTTCGAAGCATGCTTACCTATACGGTTTTGGGGAGAGTGTGTATTAACGGGCGCATACATTATAAACCGCTTACCGTCCAAAATAATCAAACTATAAGACACCGTAAGAGATAATTCATGGACGGTCGTCGTCTTGTGACCACATGCGGGTTTTGGGTTGCTTGGCGTATTTTGGAACATCGACACAAAGGGGGACAAATTTGCTCCAAGAGTAAGCCCGGGGTTTTTTTTAGGTTATCCTTACGAACAAAAGGGTACAAGATATACGACGTCGAAAGTAAAAAGATGGTAATTAGCAGGGATGTTCGGTTCATGGAACATGTCTTCCCTTTCTCAAACGGGGGAAATAACGAGTTTCAAGGTGACGAAGAAATAGTCAGACCGTACAGAGCTAGTGCTGATCCAGATCATGCCAAACCCACTGTTCAGGCCAAAGAAAAGGTTAGTAGAAGTGGGCCAGAAGACGTTGAAGAACATATACGAAGGGACTCCTCTGTTGATCAGGGGGAGTCTGAGTCCCACTTGCAACAGGCCCATCAAGGCCCAAGTTCACAGCCTAATAATACTAATGAAGAAGGCCCCAATTTTACAAAAGCAGTGAAGCCGATCAGCTTCTCCTACTGGTCCAATTTTTCCCGAGCCCACATAAATAATTGATGAAGTTCGCACCACAACAGATCCCTCGGTTTCGGTTCAACGTCCGCAACGTACAAGAACTCAACCCCTCGGTTGAGAGATTTCGACGTCCAATTACCGCCGTCAGTTGACAACGCACACCCGTCTCCCGATCACGCTTCCACCGGCTCGACTCAAAACCCCATTCTACGGTAACACTCTCTTGCTCATTACATTACCTATGATAATTTTTCTAACGGTCATAAAGCATTCCTTGCGGCCATCTCTTCCCAAGATGAGCCCAAAACTTTTCATCAAGCATCACAGGATGAACGTTGGAGAGATGCCATGAGAAAGAAGTACAAGCCCTTGTAACAAAATGGAACTTTGTCTTTGGAACCATTACCAAAAGGCAAGAAAGCCATTGACTCCAAATTGGGTGTACAAGATCAAGTATAAGCCAAACGGAGAGGTCGAACGTTACAAAGCGCGACTCGTGGCAAAGGGTTATACACAAATGGAAGGGGTAGACTATCACGACACGTTTGCCCCCGTCGCGAAACTAGTAACTATGAGAACGCTTCTAGCCCTAGCGGTCAAACGGGATGTGGTTGATTCACCAACTTGATGTGAACAACGCATTCCTACATGGAGATTTGGAGGAGGAAGTTTATATGAAGTTGCCACAAGGGTTTCTCCACAACAAACGAAACCAGAGTATGTTGCCTCAAGAAATCCTTATACGGGCTCAAGCAAGCTTCCCGTAATGGTACCACAAGTTCACTAGCGCTTTGTCACAATTGGTGTCACACCCCGACCACGTAAAACAACAAACCGTGGCGGGAAACGTCGGGGAGTGTTGTAACAGAATCATCGTTTCAATAACCATGGTAATTAAAAGTTTCGTTTTATTGATTCATTAAGTAATTTACATTGTCTTAAAACCAAACAAACAAATTAAAACATCGTCTACTATCGTTTTTATGTCACTAAGGCCACGTCCAAATCCTAAGTGAACATGCTCCCTAGCAATCATCACGCAACATCACCTGAAACAAATGTAAAAATATAAAGTCAGCAAAGAAATGCTGGCGAGCACATAGGTTTTATAAGAGTATCGGAATCATGGCTCGTTTATATATATTGCAATACCTTGAAAACCTTGTTTTGAAAAATATATAATATTGCAACATGATTAACCGACTCAAATCAAGATGGTTATAATTTATAAAATCTCGTAGCCATGGTTCTTAACTCAAAGACTTTTGTTTTAGTAAACCAATTCGTAAAACATCTCGTTAAAACTCGTTAATAAAACTCGTATGGTTTATATCATTTCGAAAACCTCGTTGTGTGATATCGTTTCAAATCGTTTCCCAAGTGAACTAAATAATGACATGAAATGTAATATGATAAAAGCACTTATATATAAGATGTACCAGCGGCGTATCTACCATGCTTCTATCATGTTACACCTATCCCATTACCTAATCACAACCCAACCCAAACCAATCATTCATTCAAATCGTTTTTATCTCGTTTAAGTCGTTCCAAATCGTTTTAACTCGTCCCAAAATCATATTCGTTTTAATTGTGAAACTACTTTTGGTCGTCTCGCTAATAACATTCAAACCTTCGTGACTCTACTACCTCGCCTATCGCATTAACAAACCACCAAAGGGTAAGTTAACAATCATCAGATTCGGTCGTTACTTACATAACCTCCACACATAACCATGGGTGTAGTCTGATAACGGGATTTGTCAGATCCTATGGTACCATAACCTAATACTGGTCGGCTTGATCAATGCTAATGAATGTCATTCGTTATATAGTTACAACCAACAAGTTTCGTTCACATTATCGAAATCGTTATTAGTTTAATATAAACCATCTTAATCGTTTTTTAAAACATTGTTAAAATATCGAAATCGTTTTAATACATATGAATCACCCCAAAACAATTGAAAACAGTAAAAATATGGGAACTATGTACTCACATTGAATTAAAGGGTATCCTTGATCTAAAGAACTAGCGAAGCTCAGACAAACCAAAGAAATTCAAGTAGTACCTAGTAATCGGATCACTAGTAAATAAATCGACACCTAAATCGGAAGATCGGATAGAATGAGGTCTTGTAAACCAAATGAGTGTTGGAACTCATGTGATATGGTTTAACAAAGCCTACATTCTAAATCGGGAACCTAGCCTGAGTGCTTTCGACCCGTTACGACTAGGGCTGTAAACGAACCGAACGAACACGAACAAGGTCATGTTCGTGTTCGTTCGTTAAGGAAATTAACATGTTCGCGAACTGTTCACGAACACAAACCGAACATAAGTTTATGTTCATGTTTGTTCGTTAAGAAAATTTAGTTGTTCACGAATAGTGCGTGAACACTGGTCTCGAACACAAACGAACGCAAAGCGAAACACAAACGAACGCAAGCAAATAAAAAAGAACGTAAACGAACATTTAACTTGAAATAAAAATATTGTTATCCTTAATAATTGGATATAAGTAGTTAAATACAACCATTAAATGATAAATCAAAACACAATAAGTCTAATACACCACCAAACGATGAAACAACTTTAACTAACTTAGACATAATTATCCCCAAAAATGTCTTTGCTTATCTAAATTATAGCTAACTTAGAAAAAAATAGGGTTTCAATTTTTCAATATGTTTAGATAAAAAGGTTTATTATTATTATTTTTTTAATATAATCAAACGAACACGGACGAACGTAACCTAACATATTACCGAACGTTCACGAACGCAAGTCGAAGGAACGAGAGCTATGTTCGTGTTCGTTCGCTAAGCTAACCGAACGAAATTTTTTGTTCGTGTTGGTTCGTTAAGCTAATCGAACGAACATAAACGAACTTCCCGCCGAACGGTTCGCTGAACGTTCGGTTCATTTACAGCCCTCGTTACGACCCATTGAGGTAGCTTATGCTACTTTAACGCGTCGTTCGCGCAAAATTATGTTCGGATGGTTAACTATGAGCTATGTCAGGTCTTACATGCCCAATCATACCCTAATATGTTACTAAATCAGATTATATGTCAAAAATATGTTCACATATGCACAATATGGATTTATGCTTTAAAAGGGCATTTTGGTCATTTCATATGGGCATGTAAACCAATTAACGAATAGTTAACCAATCCTAGGTGATCATAAGGCATAACCTCTGAGGTTATTCCCTATGCAACTATGATCACTAATCATGCTTGGTCGGATCCTAATGATCGACCAAACGGGTCGGGTTCGAAAGTCTAAGCGGTTGTTTAGACTGCTTAACTTACGACCCTAAACAAGCACTAAACTATTAGTGACGAGTTAAACATGTCAAAACATGTTTAACTAACTTATAAAACTGATTTGGTATCAAAACAATGGGTTTTGATACCCGAAAATAGTTCCGTTGCAAAATGCGTGCTAAAACGCATTTTGACCGAAACTTTGACACGTCACTACGCCTAGTCAACGTGGTAATCAATAGGTATAATCACTGAGGATTATAACCATCGTGATTACAATCACGTTGCAAAGTTCAATTGAACTTTGACTTGACCAATTGATGGTCAAAACCGAAAGTCAAACTGTTGGCCAAACTGTTTGACTTTCTGCTTAAACATAAAGACTAAGCATGAAAGAAGACTTACAATAGTCCAAAGCTAGAAAGAATATAATAAGAAAACCAGAGAATAATAATTCCAAGCTTGAAGGAAGCTCCAAATCAGATTGTAGAGAAGAGAATGAGAGAATGAGCAATGAAACAATGAAGGTGCTTGGCTATTTATAGTTGTAGCAAACTCACAAGATCAAGACAAGTGGATTGTGTAGCCTCCAAGCAAGAATCAAGGCCCTACAATTGTCACAAGCAGGTACAAAGCCTTGGGGAAGAGATAACTTGCTCATCACACCAAGAAATTGCAAGATTGGCCCCTGAATTATGAAACAACAGCTGAAAACTGATTTTTGGTCGCTGGGGTCTTCACACGGCCCGCATAAGGCAGAGGGCCAGGCTTACGTGGCCGGTATGGCCCTCCCAGATCAGCCAAAGTTTCAATAATTACAGTTCAGGTCCCTGTGCTTGGTTTAAGCTCATTTCAGGCCCTTTTAACCCCCGTTAAGCCATTTTCAAGGCTCTATAAGGTCAATAAAGTTTAGAGGACTCAAAATGTGCTCGGAAAACTCTCGGATGTTGGTTCATTTGGTCGTACGGCCGCGTTGTTCGTTAAATTACGACGAAACTCAAACGGACGCGAAAACGATCCAAATTAAGCGACGAATGGTATTTTTGCATCCCGATCACTAAAATAAGAATATTTTAGTGTGTACAAAAATTTTGGATGTCTAGATGTGGTCGGAACGTAAGATATTCGCGAAAATGCAAACTTACGTCGTTTTTGACACTTTTAGTCCCTGTAAGATCAAATAAGCATGTTTTTGCACACCGAACCACTCAAAGCTTATTTCTAAGCTATGTTTAGGTTATTTATGGTATGTTTAGCTTATGATCAAGTTCTGGATTCTTCGATACTATACGAATCGGTATAGTTTCGTAGTTTGACACAAATAGTCCCTGCAATCGAATAGACTTGTTTTCGACACACCAAACCACCCAAAACTTATTTCTAAGTTATGTGGAGGTTATTTAAGGTATGTTAAGCCTATTTCACTATTCTAGAGTGTTTGTCGTGTTAAACAGACTGCGTTTACGCACCATCTTGCGTATAACCTTCCAGAAAGCGATTTAAAGCTTGAAATCGAATTGAATCAAATCGTAAAATCATCAAACACAATTACACACATTATAACATCAAAACACATTGTTTTATTAATAATTAACATTGTTTTGTATTGTTCATCGATTAGAGAGCACAGTTGTCACAGTCTCCCCTACTTTAGGAAATTTCGTCCCGAAATTTTAACTAGAGGAAACTTGTGAGAACAATTGCGGATATTTCACCTTCATTTGGTCCTCACGTTCCCAAGTAAACTCTGGGCCACGCTTGGATTCCCAGCGAATCTTGACCAAATGAATCCGTTTGTTCTTCAACTGTTTGTATGTACGGTCCACTATCTCCACAGGTTTCTCGACAAAGTGCATCGTTTCATCGATTTGGATTTCGTCGAGTGGAATGTGAAGATCAGCGTCAGCTAAACACTTTCGCAAATTGGACACGTGAAAAGTCGGATGAATATTTCCAAGCCCTGGAGGTAGCTCTAGTCGATAGGCAACCTTTCCAACCCTTTCAACAATCTTAAATGGTCCAACTTATCATGGTGCAAGTTTTCCTTTCTTTCCAAATCTCACCACTCCCTTCCAAGGTGACACCTTGAGTAGGACATAGTTTCCGACTTGAAATTCTAGGGGCTTGCATCGTAAATCCGCATAACTCTTTTGACGGCATCTAGCTGTCACAAGATTATCGTGAATTTTCTTGATTTTGTCTGTTGTTTCTAGAATGAGCTCAGGTCCAGTAAGCTGAGCTTCACCGATCTCATTCCAACAGACAGGTGACGTTTTCGATCGTAGAGAGCTTCAAATGATGCCATATTAATGCTAGCATGATAACTATTGTTGTAAGAGAACTCGATCAATGGAAGATGAGAATCCCAATTACCACCAAAGTCTATCACGCATGCTCTAAGCATATCCTCCAAAGTTTGAATCGTCCTCTCAGATTGTCCATCTGTTTGGGGATGATAAGCAGTGCTTAGATTTAGTTGGGTTCCCATAGCAGATTGCATGGTCTTCCAAAAATGAGATGAAAATCGAGCATCACGATCGGAAATGATGTCCAAAGGAACACCATGTCGAGATACAATCTCATCAACATAAATCTTTGCAAGTTTATCAGCAGATAGATCCTCGCGAATCGCAATAAAATGAGCTGACTTCGTTAATCGATCGATAACAACCCAAATAGCATCATGACCCTTAGATGTACGTGGTAATTTAGTGATGAGATCCATAGAAATGTTCTCCCACTTCCAAACTGGTATCTCTGGTTGTACAAGCAAACCAGAAGGTCGTTGATGTTCAGCCTTGACTTTGAGACAAGTTAGGCATTTTGATACATACAAGGCAACATCTTTCTTCATACCAGGCCACCAGAACTTAGTACGAAGATCCTTGTACATTTTATCAGCACCAGGATGGATAGAATATCAAGACTTATGAGACTCATCCATCACTAAAGTACGGAGATCGTCTTGTTTTGGAATCCACCAACGAACCTTGAAATAGAGCAGACCATCATCTTTCCTTTCGAGTTTAAGCTCGAGTTGAAGCGGTAGCTCATATCTCAATAAGCCTTTGATCACACAAGATCGTTGAGCTTGAAGAACACGAGATTGAAGATCAGATAGAGTTCGAACAAAATGAAGCTTAACTCGTTCTTTTCGACTTAGCGCATCGGCTACGACATTCGCCTTACCAGGATGGTAGCGAATTTCGCAATCGTAATCGTTTAGGAGTTCAACCCATCGTCGCTGCCTCATGTTCAACTCCTTCTGGTTAAGAATGTGCTGGAGACTTTTGTGGTCTGTGAAAACCACACACTTCGTGCCATAGAGGTAGTGTCTCCAGATTTTAAGCGGGAAAACCACTGCACCTAACTCAAGATCGTGAGTCGTATAGTTCTTCTCGTGAACTTTCAATTGTCTAGATGCGTATGCTATAACTTTACCTCGTTGCATAAGAACACAACCAAGGCCTAAGTTGGACGCATCGTAGTAGATAACGAAATCATCGTTTCCCTCGGGCAGAGATAGAACAGGAGCATCACATAGCTTCTGTTTCAGCGTTTGAAACGCTTCTTCTTGCTTGGGTCCCCACTCAAAAGGCTTATTCTTCTGAGTCAAAGCAGTGAGTGGAACTGCAATCTTAGAAAAGTTCGAAATGAAACGACGATAATATCCAGCAAGACCAAGAAAAGATCGAATCTCTGTAGGTGTCGTTGGTGTATTCCAATCCTTGATTGCAACAATCTTGGATGGATCCACATGAATACCTTGCTCGTTGACAATATGTCCCAAAAACTGAACTTCTTTAAGCCAAAATTCGCACTTGGAGAATTTAGCAAAAAGTTGTTCCTTCTTCAGGAGTTCTAAGGTCAAACGAAGGTGTTGCTCGTGGTCGGCTCGAGACTTCGAATAAATGAGAATATCATCGATGAACACAATGATGAACTTGTCTAAATAAGGTTTACAGACCCTATTCATTAAGTCCATAAAGATAGCTGGGGCATTTGTCAAACCAAAAGGCATGACAGTAAACTCGTAATGCCCATATCTCGTGCGGAAAGCAGTTTTGGGAATATCTTCTTCGAGAACACGAAGCTGATGATACCCAAAACGCAGATCGATCTTGGAAAAACAGGTAGCACCTTGCAGCTAATCAAAGAGATCATCAATTCGAGGTAGGGGATATCAATTCTTGATGGTAAGCTTGTTAAGCTCACAATAATCGATACACATTCGAAAAGATCCATCTTTCTTTTTCACAAAGAGGACAGGAGCTCCCCAGGGTGAATAGCTCGGACGGATGAATCCTTTATCTGATAACTCTTGAAGCCATTTCGATAATTCTTGCATCTCAGACGGTGCAAGACGATAAGGTGCTTTCGCAATCGGGTTAGCATTGGGTACAAGATCAATATGAAACTCGACTTGACGAACTGGAGGCAAAACCAGGCAGTTCATCAGGAAACACCTCTGGATAATCCCGAACAATCGGAATATCCTGAATACTCTTGTTCTTGCCTTTCTCCTCGGTGACATGTGCCAGAAAAGCAACATATCCTTTTTGTAGATAACTTTGGGCTTTCGTGCACGACATGAGTTTCAATCCACCAGATGGTTTCTTGCCACGAACCTCTAGGACATCACCAGATGAAAGAGGAATATGGATGATCTTATCAAAACAAACCACCTCAGCATGATGTTTGGTTAACCAATCCATCCCCACGATAATGTCGAAACTCCCAAGTTGCATTGGTACGAGGTCGATAGGGAAAAGATGGTTATCGAGGTTCAATTGACAACCATGAATAACAGAATCGAGAACAAGAGATTTACCGGTCGCAACTTTGAAAGATAAGGGTTTCCTCAGTTTAGTTCTAGGTATCGCAAGTAAAGGCTCAAACGATAACGAAAGAAAACTCCTATCGGCACCAGAATCGAAAAGAACATATGCGAGTTGATTGTTAACAAGGAACGTACCGTTAACAACCTCGTTGTCCGCCCTCGCGTCATTCGCATTCAGATTGAATGCTCGTCCACGAGCGGGATTCACATTAACGTTCACGTTTGCATTCGGATTGACATTTGCATTTACCAATCTCGGGCAGTTGTTGCGGAAATGACCCATTTCTCCGCAATTAAAACACGAACCAGGTGGGAATCTAGTAGCATTCCCTTGAGCTTGTGCTGGAACCTGAGCAGCTTGATTTTGACCGAAACGATAAATGTTGGCCAAATGCCCAAGTCTACCACACGTAGCACAATGTTTACAGGCATGTTGGGCAACATGGTGACCTTTGCATCGGGCACAGTGAGGTGCGGTACCAGCATATGCTTTCTTTGCAGGAGGTTGAGTCGGCGGGTTCTGAGGGTTCTGGTTGGTGACAGCAAAGTTCTGGGAAGCCTTGCGCTTCCTTGACTTTTTAGAAGACTCACCCTTCTTACCCTTACCCTTGTCAGAATCGGTCGACTTCTTTTTATCACCCTTGCGGGTAAGTTTACCCTTCCTGACTTGGGGCTCAGTCAGGGTAGCCGATAACTCGATTGCATGACGGACGATAGTAGGATTAACACCGGTCACAATATCCTGAATGGAATCGGGTAAACCATCGATATATCTCTCGATTGCTTTCTCCAGTGGGGTAACCATAGTGGGACACAACAAACTGAGCTCCTCAAATCTATCCGTATAAGCACGGCGTTCTCCCCCGTCTTGTTTCAAATCATCGAATTCTCGTTCCAAAGCTCGAATCTCGTGACGGGGACAGAACTCTCTCATCATGAGAGCTCGGAGCTCTTCCCAAGTTTGTGCTAATGCCACTTCGGCACCCCTATCACTCATCACTCCGTTCCACCATGTAAGAGCTCGCTTCTCAAACACGCTTGAAGCAAACTCAACCTTATGCTCATTCGGACACTGCACATGTCTGAATGTGCTCTCGATACTCTCGAACCACTGCAGGAGCACAGTTGCTCCTTGTGACCCAGAAAACTTAAGCGGCTTCACAGAATTGAAATTCTTGAAGTTACACTGTGCATTATTGTTTTTGTTATTATTGTTGTTGTATAACTCGTGGATTTGGGTCACAACGCCTGGAAGTACAGCAGCCATTTGCTGAGAGACAAGGGCTGCGACTTCTTCAGCAGTTAAATTTTGAGCTTCGCGTCGAGGAGGCATTGTCTAACAAGGAAACATGAGAAATGAGTGAGGTCAAAAATTGGAGAAACAAAGGAGGTATTGAAAACATCGACAAAACACCAGGAGTGCGATCATTTGTTCATTACCTCGAACAAACAAACGATACGCAGTGACTAATCAAAGTAAATATGTCATAATAATGTATCGCTGAAGACATGCTCGCCTATAAGTGAACACTCACCCCAAGAGTTCCCAGGTAAGAGTGACTGGTCCGATACTGCGGATTTGAATGAACACTCTAGCCTTAGACAGAAAACTCAGGGTATAGGCATTCACTCTTCTAGTTTGCACGTGTTCACATTATTTAGACTCAAACTTTGACGAGATTTTTGAAAACTCAGAGGGTTCAAAACCTTACAATCAATCATCTAAGGATAGATGATTAATTTTCGAAGCGGATTGGTTATTGTGTTCTCATTGTGGTTATCACCTAAGGATAGGTGACGGTATTGTTTTAAAATCTAAACACAAGTAAACTTGCGTTGGGGTCCTAGAAAGTTATAGTCTAGGTCAAAACATTACTAATAACCTAATTCCCTATAACCATTGGCTCTGATACCAACTCTTCTGTCACACCCCGACCACGCAAAACAACAAACCGTGGCGGAAACGTCGGGGAGTGTTGTAACAGAATCATCGTTTCAACAACCATGGTAATTAAAAGTTTTGTTTTATTGATTCATTAAGTAATTTACATTGTCTTAAAACCAAACAAACAAATTAAACATCGTCTACTATCGTTTTTATGTCACTAAGGCCACGTCCAAATCCTAAGTGAACATGCTCCCTAGCAATCATCACGCAACATCACCTGAAACATATGTAAAAAAATAAAGTCAGCAAAGAAATGCTGGCGAGCACATAGGTTTTATAAGAGTATCGAAATCATCGCTCGTTTATATATATTGCAATACCTCAAAAACCTTGTTTTGAAAAGTATATAATATTGCAACATGATTAACCAACTCAAATCAAGATGGTTATAACTTATAAAATCTCGTAGTCATGGTTCTTAACTCAAAGACTTTTGTTTTGGTAAACCAATTCGTAAAACATCTCGTTAAAACTCGTTAATAAAACTCGTATGGTTTATATCATTTCGAAAACCTCGTTGTGTGACATCTTTTCAAATCGTTTCTCAAGTGAACTAAATAATGAGATGAAATGTAATATGATAAAAGCACTTATATATAAGATGTACCAGCGGCGTATCTACCATGCTTCTATCATGTTACACCCATCCCATTACCTAATCACAACCCAAACCAATCGTTCGTTCAAATCGTTTTATCTCGTTTAAGTCGTTCCAAATCGTTTTAACTCGTCCCAAAATCGTATTCGTTTTAATTGTGAAACTACTTTTGGTCGTCTCGGTAATAACATTCAAACCTTCGTGACTCGACTACCTCGCCTATCGCATTAACAAACCACCAAAGGGTAAGTTAACAATCATCAGATTCGGTCGTTACCTACATAACCCCCACACATAACCATGGGTGTAGTCTGATAACGGGATTTGTCAGATCCTATGGTACCATAACCTAATACTGGTCGGCTTGATCAATGCTAATGAATGTCATTCGTTATGTAGTTATAACCAACAAGTTTCGTTCACATTATCGAAATCGTTATTAGTTTAATATAAACCATCTTAATAGTTTTTGAAAACATTGTTAAAATATCGAAATCGTTTTAATATATATGAATCACCCCAAAACAATTGAAAACTGTAAAATAGGGGAACTATGTACTCACATTGAATTAAAGGGTATCCTTGATCTAAAGAACTTAGCGAAGCTCAGACAAACCAAGGAAATTCAAGTAGTACCTAGTAATCGGATCACTAGTAAATAAATCGACACCTAAATCGGAAGATCGGATAGAATGAGGTCTTGTAAACCAAATGAGTGTTGGAACTCATGTGATATGGTTTAGCAAAGCCTACATTCTAAATCGGAACCTAGCCTGAGTGCTTTCGACCCGTTACGACCCATTGAGGTAGCTTATGCTACTTTAACGCGTCGTTCGCACAAAATTATGTTCGGATGGTTAACTATGACCTATGTCAGGTCTTACATCCCCAATCATACCCTAATATGTTACTAAATCAGATTATATATCAAAAATATGTTCACATATGCATAATATGGATTTATGCTTTAAAAGGGCATTTTGGTCATTTCCTATGGGCATGTAAACCAATTAACGAATAGTTAACCAATCCTAGGTGATCATAAGGCATAACCTCTGAGGTTATTCCCTATACAACTATGATCACTAATAATGCTTGGTCTAATCCTAATGATCGACCAAACGGGTCGGGTTCGAAAGTCTAAGCGGTTGTTTAGACCGCTTAACTTACGACCCTAAACAAGCACTAAACTATTAGTGACGAGTTAAACATGTCAAAACATGTTTAACTAACTTAAAAAACTGATTTGGTATCAAAACAATGGGTTTTGATACCCGAAAATAGTTCCGTTACAAAATGCGTGCTAAAACGCATTTTGACCGAAACTTTGACTTGTCACTACGCCTAGTCAACGTGGTAATCAGTAGGTATAATCGCTGAGGATTATAACCATCGTGATTACAATCACGTTGCAAAGTTCAATTGAACTTTGACTTGACCAATTGATGGTCAAAACCGAAAGTCAAACTGTTGGCCAAACTGTTTGACTTTCTGCTTAAACATTAATACTAAGCATGAAAGAAGACTTACAATAGTCCAAAGCTAGAAAGAATATAATAAGAAAACCAGAGAATAATAATTCCAAGCTTGAAGGAAGCTCCAAATCAGATTGTAGAGAAGAGAATGAGAGAATGAGCAATGAAACAATGAAGGTGCTTGGCTATTTATAGTTGTAGCAAACTCACAAGATCAAGACAAGTGGATTGTGTAGCCTCCAAGCAAGAATCAAGGCCCTACAATTGTCACAAGCAGGTACAAAGCCTTGGGGAAGAGATAACTTGCTCATTACACCAAGAAATTGCAAGAGCTCATGAATTATGAAACAGCAGCTAAAAACTGATTTCTGGTCGCTGGGGTCTTCACACGGCCCGCGTAAGGCAGAGGGCCGGGCTTACGCGGCCGGTATGGCCCTCCCAGATCTAGGGGTGTTCATGAGTCGATTCGATCCGATCGAGGATCTGCTCATGGTCGGATTGAATTACAACCGATCCGATCCGAACGGATCAAATTTGTAAAACCGAGCGCAAAAGTGATGCTCATGCTCGGATTGAATTTGAATCGATCGGCTCGGTTTTGCTCGGTTTTTATCAAATCCTAAAAAAAATCCAGCGGATCGTTTTTGCTCGGTTTCGCTCGATTGAATGATAAGGTTTCGTTCAACCAAAACAAATTCTAACTTAATTAAAACATGTCCAACACTTTACTAACAAAAGCAATACATAACTCAAATCATGATTCTAAAAATGTTCTTAACAATATCAAGAAACACAGGAGCGGCGATATGTTGCAGATTGAAGACCGGAGCGACTCACTTGTTTGATACTTTGATTGTCCGACGATGTGTGTGAGTGTGACTTTGGAGACCAGAGCGTGAGAGTCGGAGACTAGAGAGCGACGATATGAATATGATACGACTGAATAGTGAATACTCTTTTAGGAATAGGATTTAAGATTAGATTTCATATTAAATATTAAGTTGGGTTGAATGTTATTTGGGCTTTTAATTTTTTTTTGGGCAATTATATTTTTTTGGGTTTTAATCTATAAAATCTATAATATAAATATATATTAATTATTAATTAAAATAATTCGAGCGAAACCGAGCGATCGACGAGCGAGCAGAGCTTTGCTCATGCTCGGATTGAATTTGAATCGAACCGATCGGCTCATTTACAAACTGAGCGGGAATCGAACGAGCATTTTTCGAGCATTTTTTGAGCGATCGTCGAGCAGTTTGGACAGCCATACCCAGATCAGCCAAAGTTTCAATAATTACAGTTCAGGTCCCTGCACTTGGTTTAAGCTCATTTCAGTCCCTTTTGACCCCCGTTAAGCAATTTTCAAGGCTCTATAAGGTCAATAAAGTTTAGAGGACTCAAAATGTGCTCGGAAAACTCTCGGATGTCGGCTCGTTTGGTCGTACGGTCGCGTTGTTCGTTAAATCACGACGAAACTCAAACGGACGCGAAAACGATCCAAATTAAGCGACGAATGGTATTTTTGCATGCCGATCACTAAAATAAAAATATTTTAGTGTGTTCAAAGATTTTGGATCTACAGATGTGGTCGGAACGTAAGATATGCACGAAAATGCAAACTTACGTCGTTTTTGACACTTTTAGTCCCTGTAAGATCAAATAAGCATGTTTTTGCACACCGAACCACTCAAAGATTATTTCTAAGCTATGTTTAGGTTATTTATGGTATGTTTAGCTTATGATCAAGTTCCAGACTCTTCGATACTATACGAATCGGTATAGTTTCGTAGTTTGACACAAATAGTCCCTGCGATCGAATAGACTTGTTTTCGACACACCAAACCATCCAAAACTTATTTATAAGTTATGTGGAGGTTATTTAAGGTATGTTAAGCCTATTTCACTATTCTGGAGTGTTTGTCGCGTTAAACTGACTGCGTTTACGCACCAGCTTGCGTATAACCTTCCAGAAAGCGATTTAAAGCTTGAAATCGAATTGAATCAAATCGTAAAATCATCAAACACAATTACACACATTATAACATCAAAAGACATTTTTTATTAATAATTAACATTGTTTTGTATTGTTCATCGATTAGAGAACACAGTTGTCACAATTGGGTTTTCTACAATCTAAGGCGGATCATTCACTCTTCATCTACAAAACGAACGAAATTTTTGTAGCCGCCTTGATATATGTTGATAATGTCATAATAGTGGGAAACGACCCATCAATGATCGATCGCACCAAAGCACATCTTAACAAACTCTTTACCATCAAAGATCTTGGACCCCTAAAGTATTTTTTTGGGAATCGAAGTTGCGCGAACAAAAGATGGGCTTGTTTTAAGCCAACGCAAGTATACACTTGACATTCTAAAAGAAAGTGGTTTAGAAGGTTGCCGCTCCAGTTCGTTTCCTATGGAACAAAATTTGAAGCTTGGGCCCGATTTAAAAGAAGCTAAAGTTGACGCAAATTCCTATCGTCGACTGATTGGAAAATTATTCTATATACAACCAGGAAAAACACCTGTGGAAACCAGTTTTTTTAACTTTTAGGGACGACTTATCGTCCCTATAATTCTTTTTAACCTATAGGGACGACATATGGTATCCACATCTTTTGTTCCTATAGGCCCCTCCCTACAGCTTATTAAGGTGGTCCCTATTGGTGTTGTCCCCATAGATCAACTTTTAGAGACTAAAAGTCATCCCTATAGAGTTAAAATAAAATAAAAAATTGGTTTAAACTTTTAGATACCAAAAGTCGTCCCTATAGAGTTAAAAAAAATGGTTTAAACTTTTAGAGGCAAAAATCGTCCCTATAAAGTTAAAATAAAAAAATTGGTTTAAACTTTTAGAGACTAAAAGTCGTCCATATAGAGTTAAAATAAAAAAATTGGTTTAAACTTTTAGAGACTAAAAGTTGTCCCTATAAAGTTAAAATAAAAAAATTGGTTTAAATGCATAGGGACGATATGTAGTTCCACCAAGTTCAAAATCATTTTTTTCTATTTTTTTTCTATAGGGACAATATGTCGTCCGTACATATTATTATTTTTAATTTAATGCGTTTTTTTTTTTTACAATTATTAACCTGCTTTTTTAAACTGAATTTAAACATCAAATTTCAAAACTACATATTATACTAAAGATTCAAAATACAAAATATTCGTTATAGTTATCAAGTCCAAGCTTCAAAATAAACATTAGTTATCGAGTACAAACTTCAAATTAAAAGTTTAATGCAAATATCTAATTCTAATCGTCATCTTCATCATCTTCGTCAACTTGACGCATTTTTCGTTTCAATTCATTAAGTCGGCATTGAAATTGTGCTTCCATTTGTTGCATTTGAAACTCATGTTGTTGTTGTTGTTGTTGTAGTAGTAGTTCCATTATTGATTTGTTTGAGAATGGTTGCACTTGCACTTGCACTTGTTGTTGTTGTTGTTGCCGCATTTCTTGTATTTCTTGTCGCATTTGTTGCATTTCTTCCAATTGTTGTTGTTGTCGTGGTGGGGGGTATGAGCTCGATATTTCGTGGGTGACATTTTTAACAACACGACCAACACCGCGTACGTGCCCATTCCTATGACCCAAGGCACTTTTGAGTACCTCGAGTTCATCAACTGGTGAAGTATCATCGACATCTCTCGACGCTCTAGCTAACTCGTCTT
The DNA here is from genome assembly GCA_030545235.1 of Helianthus tuberosus. Classification (NCBI taxonomy): domain Eukaryota; kingdom Viridiplantae; phylum Streptophyta; class Magnoliopsida; order Asterales; family Asteraceae; genus Helianthus; species Helianthus tuberosus. Next base: position 185,949,146 of record CM060394.1, read on the forward strand.
GAATTTTACCCTACATTAAAAGATACATTAGATTTTTTTACTAAAATTCGACAGAAAACTGGATTAAAATCGATAAAACTAACCTGTTCCATCATTAATAATAAAGAATAACAACTCATTTAGTAGAGAAGTTAAGGGGCATCGGCGATTCTAGAGTTTATTTAACCAATATATGATGTTTTGGATTAAGGGAGGCATGAATCCTATGGCAGAATTAACACCAGGGTTGTTCTATTATATGTATCATATTACATAAATGGAGGATATTATATGCTGCATATACACATACACAATATATATTGCATACACACAGGAAATATAAAAAAAGAAGGTTGCTGGAAATAAGAAAAAAGAATGTAGCAACCTGAGAAAGCAGGAGCAGCGATGATGAAATGAAACGATGAAGAAGAAGCCCGCTTCATAGCGCCTCATGTACTTTAGCGCTTTATGTGAAAAAAGCGTTTTTATGGGCGCCTCGGGCGCCTCACGCCTTAAGCTCGCTTTTTTAAACCAAGCCCGAACCCATTTCAACCGAAACCCGTTTTGACCCGAACCAAAACAACCCTTTTTTAACTGACCCGTTTTGACCCGAACCCGTTTTGACCCGAACCCGTTTTGACCCGCAACCCGACCCGACCCGACCCAACCCCTTTGCCGGGTCTAGTTAAGTTTCCAGCAAAGTATAAAACAGAAAGAACGTTGCTGCTGGGATTTTAACCCAGAAAGAACATTACTAGGAAACAACTAAATGTTTTTTACTCACCCAGTCTGCTGCACAAATATCGTTTGCCCATCCTCGCCCTTCCTTGTAATGTGTCTTCTCAAAAATAGCAATATAGTTTGGGCTTCCAGTTTTTTGCTCCTTGTAAACAACAAATATACTATTATTCAAATTCAATAGGTATGCTAATAAGCGTTTAGGTAAAACTAACAGTTTTTCTTACCTCTATGTATCGCCTCTGAGCATAAGATTGACTACCATGATAACTGGGGTATCTTTGCTTTTTTCTGTTTTCTGTATTTGCATTGCTTCGTCTTATATAGTCAGGATCCGTGAACAATATATCAATAAGGTCGACCCACTTTCGCGAATCATAATTCTTTGGTGGGCAACTCTTTGCTCTATCAACATCCTTAATACCTCCAACTGCCCGAAAATGATCATGCAGTTTATTCTTTCGACTGTTGTAGCGACTTTGACATTCGGCAATGATTCCGAGCTCAATCCCTGCCCACTGGTCGGCGTCACCATCTTTATACACGTTGAAATTAAAGTAATCCTATAAAAACAAATAATTAGAAAATATGTAAAAGTTACAAAACTCTGAAATATGAATAAAACATTACAAATGAGCCCTTACGAAAAGTACGGGATAAACGGATTTTTTGTACTCAGGTGGAACACTCTGCCAAGCTTTAAAATGCATAGGAACTACGCTTGCAATAGTGTTGGAGATAAATCTTATAAAATCCTGGGCATGTGGTCCAGTGAACTTATACTGACGTGCCTGAGCAGTAAAGTTAATGGGTAGTGGATCACCATTGTTTTGTTCACATTTTTTAAATAACTTTACATTTCTCCCCCGTCCACGCTTTCTCTTGGCTTGGGCTACATTGATACGTAAAACTCAAAAGTTAGCAAATTGAAAAGATATTCTAATCTAAGTCGACCCGCAATTTTATTTGATTTTAAACAACCAAATCGAAACAATGACCCTTTGTGTATAGAAAAACCTTATACTCCATTACAATTTCTATTTATGCATGTCTTTTTGTAGGTTATCAGGCCCTGACCCTAACCGAAACAAATAACACAACAACATAATAAAAACGCTTTGATCAAAAACTAATTATATGAATACATGATTAAACGAAACAACTTACAAGACTCGCAAATGCTAGGGATTCTGTTTGAATTCCTATTGGGATCCTGACTCCCACCATCTCCCCCGTGTCCACGTGCAACATCTGCCATTCCTTCAAAAAAAAAATAACATGTAGTAAAGATATAATAAACAAAAATAATTTAAACAATTTAAAATGAATTAATAGTAAGCATACATTCAATTAGAATCATCACTAGAATAACATGTGTATAAAAGATCGACGTTATCATCAACCATAAAATCATCTTTTATTTGGACTTCCTCATCTGAAGGGTATAAAAGATCATCTTCTTCATCGTCTTCATAATCATCAAATTCATCATTGACGTCGACATCAAATTCACCATCACCATCAATGAAATTTTCATCATCATTGTTATTTTCATCAAAGCCTGAGTCGACTACCAAGTTGTAATCTGATGATTGTGTGTCGTGCAATAAATCTATCTCATTAACAATACTCATACTTGGATGATCCTAGAGTTTTCGATGGTGAACATCTTCCACAACCCTCCAATTGTCGGTGCTTCGAGAAGGATCTTGGAGATAGAAGACTTGTTTAGCTTGTGTCACTAATATATATTATTGATCATCATACCATTCGTTACCAACAAACCATTCACGACTAACGTTGATAGAAACGATATTGTTTTTCTTTTCTAATCTTTTACCCGACGTGTCGAACCATTTACAACAAAATAGTACAACCGAATATTTATGTAGATACTTCAACTCTATGATCTGCTCCAATTGACCATAAAATAGAGTACCATCTTCTCCTATTGAAACAACACCACTGTTCTGAGTAGTGCGTCGAACATCACGACTGTGTACCACAAATCTAACTCCATTGACTATGCAAGCATCGTAAGAACATGCTCTTGTTGGACCATAGGCCAATGCCATTATTTCGTTGGTACAGTCCGGAGACATATTATATGATGATGAAGATGTATCTGCTTCATATTTAAACCATGAGGAAAATTCTGTTTTCATGTCGCGCCCAGGAAAGTCGGATTTAAATTTACTGAATTAGGGACAAAATGTTTAAATTAGTTTATCGTAATAGCTAAAATCTTGGTTTTAAAAAGCGAGAGGCGCACAAAAGCGACGGGGCGCCAAGGCTTGCGCCTCAGGCGCTCTTTTTAAAACCCAAGCTAAAATGAATATAAAAAATAAAAAACTTACGATTTGTAGTCCTCAATTTCATGGCAGTTGTTCAATACAAAATAATGTAATGATTTGTTTGCCTCTTCAGAAAGATCAAGGATTTCCACCTTGGACATTGGTCGACACTGAGATGAAAACACATGCAAATGCATCTTTGGAATGTCGGCATCTGCATTTCTATCGGGATGGTTGAATTTGGTTTGGATACCCTCAAGATACATAGAGCAGAATGTCAATGCTTCATCCGCAACATAACCCTCTGCTATTGAGCTTTCAGGCCTTGCTTTGTTTCTGAGATACCCTTTCATCTTTTTCATGTATCTTTCGAAAGGATACATCCATCTCATATACACAGGCCCACCAAGAATAGCTTCTTGAGGTAAATGAAGAACTAGATGAACCATTATATCAAAAAATGCTGGAGGATATACCAATTCTAAATTGCATAATATATTTACCACGTTCTTTTCTTGTTTATACATGTCTTCCACATCTAATGATCGTGCACAAATTTTTTGAAATAATGTGCAAAGGTCAGTGATTGCTGTTGAAACATTTGTAGGTACACCTGCTCGGACCCCTATTGGTAGCAATTGTTGCATGAGGATGTGATAATCATGAGATTTTAACCCGGTTATATTTGAATTATTAGAAAGCACCTTATTTTTAAAGTTGGATCCAAAATCATCAGGTAGTCTCACTCCTCTAATGAATTCACAAAAATGTTCTCGTCCATCGGTTGTGAAAGAGTAGGGAGCATGTGGTTGGTTGACCTTGTTGTTATTCTTTGTTAGCCGTAAATTTTCTCGAATACCCATCTTTTCCAGGTCTTGTCTTGCTTTGTGTGTGTCTTTTGATTTTTCATTCATTAGCAAAGTACCCAACAAGCTCTCAGCCATATTTTTCTCCACATGCATAACATCAAGATTGTGTTTTAGAAGGAGAGAAGACCAATATTCCAACTTAAAGAAGATACTCCGTTTGGTCCAATTCAACTCAAACGAAGCACGTTTTCTTTTCACACCTCCATGTCTAGAATGTTTCCCCGGAACACGATTGGGGAGACGATCTAGTTGTTCTAATATTCTTGCATTAGTCAATGCTCTAGGAGGACGCCTCGTCTCTTTTTTGCCATCAAATGACAAATCTTGCCTTCATTTATGTTGCCTGCGCAAGAATCGCCTGTGACCAACAAAAGCAATCTTATTGTTTATAGGGCACGAGGGTGTGTCTTCGTTACAAGTAGCACAAGCTTTATACCCTTGACCACTCCATCCAGACAAGCTGCTACGAGCAGGGTAATCATTAATAGTCCATAATAGTGCCGCACGGATCTTGAATACAGTTTTGGTCGAGGTATCTCTCATTTGGACTCCTCCGTTCCACAACATTTTCAACTCGTCCACCAGCGGCCTTAAAAAAACATCAATGTCCTTTCCAGGTGATTTAGGGCCGGGAATTAACAAAGTCAACATAAAAGAAGACTCTTTCATACATAACCACGGTGGTGTATTATAATTTGTCAACACTACTGGCCACATACTGTAAGCTTGAGTCGAGTTACTGAACGGATTAAAGCCATCAGCAGCCAAACCCAAATGAACGTTTCTGGGTTCTTGAACAAATTCTGGATAGCTCTTATCAAATTCTTTCCATGCCTTTCCATCAACCGGATGACGCATCATACCATCTGTTGAGCGTCCAGTTTAATGCCAGATCATATCTTTTGCTATGAATCTACAACTATACATTCGTCGAAGCCGGGGAGTTAAAGGAAAGTAGCGTAACACTTTTTTTTTCTATTTTCTTCCCCTTTGTGTTTTTGTCAATCCATCTGCCCTCGTTACAAACTGGACAGTTTTCCATCTCGGCATTCTCCTTCCAAAACAAAGCGCAATCATTAACACAAGCATGGATTTTTTCATATCCTAAACCAATCTTACTCATCTTCTTCTTAGCTTCATAGTGTGAGGCTGGAATCTTATTTTCTTTTGGCAATGCAACTTTTAAAAACTCTAAAAGTTGGTCAAATGAACTATCTGTCCATTTATTGATAACTTTCATATGCATTAATTTTGCTAGGCCGCTTAGGGAAGACATCCAACTACAACCGGGGTATAACTCGGTATAGAGCTCCTTGAACAATTCATCAAATTGGGTCTAAACCAATTCCATCATTTGTTGCTGGAGTACTTGTTCCTTCAGTAGGTGTAGCAGTATGTGTAGCTCCTGGGGTATGAGTAAGTTGTTCCGCCATAATATCATCAATTAAGTCAAACATCTCATTGCTTGTTGTGAGAGTATGTGTTCGGTGAGAAAAAAGGGCTGCTATCTCCTCAGCCTGTGGATGTTCCTCACCATGATAATGCCATGTTCGGTATGATGATAGAAACCCACTCTCGTGTATGTGGTTTCCTATTGTTTTCAAATCATGTCGTATCCCATTGCAACATCGTCGACATGGGCAAAACGCTTTGCCTTGATCGTTGACATGGTTCTTGGCAATCTCTATAAAGTTGCGAATACCGTTTAAGAAATCCGGAGAATTCCGGTTTCCCAATTTAATCCAACTCTTATCAATTGTCATAACTGTTTCAATATTAAGAATTATATATATATATATATATATATATATATATATGTGTGTGTGTGTGTGTGTGTGTGTGTATAAACATAAATACACTTAGACAGAAATGTACATACAATAAACGCTTCTGAACGCTGCACTTTTTTGTTGAAAAATCTACATTTTTTGGGGTTTTTTTTGGTGAAAAAAACCTGCAGGTTTTAGGCCTTTTTTGCTGAAATAACCTGCGCTTTTTTGACATTTTTAATGATAAAAACCTTCTTTTTTTTGCTGAAAAAACCTGCAGATTTTTGGCCTTTTTTGCCATTTTTTGCTCAAAAAACCTTATAAGCAACGTACACGTTGTTAACTGACAACATCAAATAGGATATAAGCATAAACCTAACCCGACAATTACCCGACCCGACCCGACCCGATGACCGAAATTCTTTGAAACAAAGAACCGAAAAAACACACCTGATAGAGAAGTCAGATATCACCTCCTTCTTCAACTACCTAGAAGCATATATCCAAGAGGCAACAGCAACACATGCCAGCCCAACTGCCAGAAAAATATAATTTCTTTTTATAGATACATACATACAAATTATATATAAACTTAAGAATCAAGAAAGACGGCTCTGGACATTGTTTTTTGGGGACGAAGAGAAGGTACAATGGTTCGATTACTGGCTCAATGCTAGCTCTAACCACAAGGTAAGTGGTGGTTCTGTAAGTCTGTAACCACAAGGTAAGTGCTGGTTGAACATGGTGGTGGTTGATTTAGGGCAAAATTTTGGGAGGTGCTCACTATGATAGTGAGAGTGGAAGAAATGAAATTGGGGGCAAATGGTGTTTGGTGCACGGTATAATTGTTTTAGCAAAAATTTTAAACCTTATGGGGACGACATTTAGTCTCCACTGGTTAAGAATTATACAAGGACAATATATCGTCCCTATAGATTAAATTATTTATTTTTTATATTTTTTTTACAGTCTATAGTTAAGAATATATTATTTTAAAGTTATATATATTTTGATTAAAGAATATATTGTTTTTTTCTTTAAAGAAGACAATATTATATATTTTAAAGTTATATATATTTTGCTTAAAGAATATATATTTTAAAGTTTTAAATTTCAATGAAATACAATATTAGTTCATTAGCAAGGTAATTAAGATTAAAATATGCAGTGGATATCAAATTACAAGCCTAAATACATATAAATAATAAAAAGTTTTTTGTAATATATTATAATATATATAAAAATAAATATATTATAAAGAAAATAATCCGAACGAAGCAGAGCTGAGCTACCAAACGAGCCAAACCGAGCCAAGCGGGCTCACTTTCTTCTGATTTCGAAAACAGTTTTTGTGACTCTTGTCTTAAAGCAAAGATGTCTAGACTCCCTTTTAAATTAGGTTCAATAAAAACCGTTGAGTGTTTTGATATGATCCATTGTGATATTGGGGGTGGTTACCGCACCTTCTCGCTCACAAACGGGAGTTATTTCCTCACCATTGTGGACGATTTTAGTAGGGCGGTTTGGGTGTACATTATTAAACAAAAGAGCCAAGAAAGCGATTACTTGATTAATTTTCTCAACATGGTGAAAACTCAATATAAAAAGGAAGTAAAACGGGTGCGTTGTGATAATGGGGGGAGTTTACCTCAAACCGTATGAAGGCGTTTTACAACGAGCATGGAATCATGCTTGAGACCACGTGTCCACACACCCCCCAACAAAACGGGGTGGTGGAGCGGAGACATAGACATCTGTTGGAAATAGCGCGAGTTATTCGTTTCGAAGCATGCTTACCTATACGGTTTTAGGGAAAGTGTGTATTAACGGCCGCATACATTATAAACCGCTTACCGTCCAAAATAATCAACTACAAGACACCGTATGAGATAATTCATGGACGGTCGCATTCTTATGACCACATGCGGGTTTTGGGTTGCTTGGCGTATTTTTGGAACACCGACACAAAGGGGGACAAATTTGCGCCAAGAGGTAAGCCCGGGGTTTTTTTAGGTTATCCTTACGGAACAAAAGGCTACAAGATATACGACGTCGAAAGTAAAAAGATGGTAATTAGCAGGGATGTTCGGTTCATGGAACATGTCTTCCCTTTCTCAAATGGGGGAAATAACGAGTTTCAAGGTGACGAAGAAATAGTCAAACCGTACAGAGCTAGTTCTGATCCAGATCATGCCAAACCCACTGTTCAGGCCAAAGAAAAGGTTAGTAGAAGTGGGCCAGAAGACGTTGAAGAACATATACAAAGGGACTCCTCTGTTGATCAGGGGGAGTCTAAGTCCCACTTGCAACAGGCCCATCAAGGCCCAAGTTCACAGCCTATTAATACTAATGAAGAAGGCCCAATTTACAAAGCAGTGAAGCCGATCCAGCTTCTCCTACTGGTCCAATTTTTCCCAAGCACACAGAAATAATTGATGAAGTCCACACCACAACAGATCCCTCGGTTTTGGTTCAACGTCCGCAACGTACAAGAACTCAACCCCCTCGGTTGAGAGATTTCGACGTCCAATTACCGCCGTCAGTTGACAACGCACACCCGCTTCCGATCAAGCTTCCATCGGCTCGACTCAAACCCATTCTACGGTACACTCTCTTGCTCATTACATTACCTATGATAATTTTTCTAACGGTCATAAAGCATTCCTTGCGGCCATCTCTTCCCAAGATGAGCCCAAAACTTTTCATCAAGCATCACAGGATGAACGTTGGAGAGATGCCATGAAGAAAGAAGTACAAGCCCTTGAACAAAATGGAACTTTGTCTTTGGAACCATTACCAAAAGGCAAGAAAGCCATTGACTCCAAATGGGTGTACAAGATCAAGCATAAGCCAAACAGAGAGGTCGAACGTTACAAAGCGTGACTCGTGGTAAAGGGTTATACACAAATGGAGGGGGTAGACTATCACGACACGTTTGCCCCCGTCGCGAAACTAGTAACCATGAGAACGCTTCTAGCCCTAGCGGTCAAACGGGATTGGTTGATTCACCAACTTGATGTGAACAACACATTCCTACATGGAGATTTGGAGGAGGAAGTTTATATGAAGTTGCCACAAGGTTTCTCCCCAACAAATGAAACCAGAGTATGTTGCCTCAAGAAATCCTTATACGGGCTCAAGCAAGCTTCCCGTAATTGGTACCACAAGTTCACAAGCGCTTTGCCACAATTGGGTTTTCTACAATCTAAGGCGGATCATTCACTCTTCATCTACAAAACGAACGAAATTTTTGTAGCCGCCTTGATATATGTTGATGATGTCATAATAGTGGGAAACGACCCATCAATGATTGATCGCACCAAAGCACATCTTAACAAACTCTTTACCATCAAAGATCTTGGACCCCTAAAGTATTTTTTTAGGAATCAAAGTTGCGCGAACAAAAGTTGGGCTTGTTTTAAGCCAACGCAAGTATACACTTGTAACAACCCTCGGTAAAACCAACACCCTCATAAATATGTCTGACACCCTATTTATTTTAGAATGTCCCAATATGTCTTTAAATACACCCCATATGTGAAAACCGAGCCCGAAATATGTTATAACATAGAAAATAAATTAAAAACAATAAATATTTAAGCTGAGGCGGGCCGCGTAGACCCACCCCAACCATTCACGCGGGCGGTATCAAGGTGGATACCGGATTCCTTTGAGTTTCTTTAGTTCAAACGGGCCGCGTAAGACCCTGTTTAAGTTAACGCGGGCCGCGAGAGATCAACAACGCGGAGACACCCTGAGCTGACACGTATCGACATCGTGGCGGACCTACAAGCTGACCCAGCTAAGCTACATGTTGACCAGGTGTTGACGCGGGCCGCGTAAGGCTTTGCCTTACCTTACGCGGGCCGCCTGAAAGTCGAGTATCAGCACTATAAATAGAACTCATCAGTTTTCGTTTTCCGTCGCTCACAATTCATTCTCAATCTCAATTTCTGAAGTAGTAGAAGTTATAATCGGGTATTATACCCCTAATTAGCGAGGTTCTGCTCCGTTGTAAGTATTATAACCCCAGTTTCGTAATAGTTACGCTGCCCGATTGATTTAGGGTTCCGTAACAACTGTCGTGGTTCTGCCCGAGTAGTTGTTAGAATGCCGTCTCGAGGAGGGTATCATTAATATTTTCAAAGGGTTATGATACTAACTAATGTACATTTGTATAAATTATAGATTATATCCAGGAAACCCTCACGAGAAGTCTAAGATAGCAAAGTGAGTTTATCCTCTTTTTGTTAACCTTTTTGGAATGTTTTACAAAACCTTAATTGTTTTACAATGTGATTAAGCGGTGATTAAGTCTTTGTAGTTCTTCAATTACTGCCGGTATGTTGGGGTTTTGTATACAAAATTTACTACACTGTGAGTAGTAAGTCGGGATGACAATACGTTACCATTGGACAATGAGTTAGCCAATGGGTAATATGACCCACAAGTCAGGGTTGACAGTACTAAATGGAGTAATTGTGTAGAAATAAACAATGTGATCGCTCTCAATACTGTTCCCTGTGACTTTTTACTTGATTAAACTGGGATTCACTCACCAGTATTTCCGACTGACAAATGTTTTTAAAACACGTTTCAGGTAACCCAATGTGACAGCCAATTAGTAAAAAGCCAGCTGGAGAGCACTGAAGGCTTGGGAAAATGTGGCTATAAAAGTTACCAAATAAACGATGTTTTAAAATTCAATAAAATAGAATTTATCCCTATAAATGTATTGTAATAAGAAACTTGGGTTTTACCCATGTGATTAATAATATTAAATGAGGTGGTTTTACTCTGATAAACATTTCCTAACTACGGTCCTGATGTAATTTCCGCTGCAAGATTTAAACGAGCTGATACCACCGAAACTCTGAGCTCGCGTCCGCCCGTTCCCGGGGCAGATAAGGGATCGGGGGTTGCGACAACACTTGACATTCTAAAAGAAAGTGGTTTAGAAGGTTGCCGCCCCAGTTCGTTTCCTGTGGAACAAAATTTGAAGCTCGGGCCCGATTTAAAAGAAGCTAAAGTTGACGTAAATTCCTATCGTCGACTGATTGGAAAATTACTCTATATATCTCCGAGCCACATGCCCCGATGTGGCTTACGCAGTTAATGTTCTTAGCCAATTTGTAGGAGATCCGCGACAGACCCACATGAACGCAGCTATACGGGTCTTGCGATATTTAAAGACAACACCGGGGCAGGGCATTTTGTTGCCAAAAGTTGGGGGAACACAACTTGTTTCTTACTCTGATGCTGATTGGCTCGGTTGCCCATCAACAAGACGTTCTCGTACGGGTTATTTGCTATTGCTAGGAGGGGCACCCATTTCATGGAAATCAAAGAAGCAGTCCCTCGTGTCCCGCTCCTCGGTGGAGGCTGAATACCGCACTATGGTGTCCACGGTTAGCGAGGTACTTTGGATTCGGTTTTTGGTCAGTGAACTTGGAGAACCAATGCAAGGTACTACTACTCTATTCTGCGACAACCAAGCTGCCCGTCACATAGCTAACAATCCCGTTTTCCACGAACGCACTAAACACGTTGAAATGGATTGTTATTTTGTTCGTGAGAGAATCGAATTGAAAGAAGTTCAGCCCGTTCATCAACACCACAAGGATCTAAAGAATTGAAGATCAACTGATTCATGAGCATAACTCAAGGGAGAGCTTATGTTAGGGGGAAGTCTGTCAACAGACTTCCTAAATGAAAAGGGGAGTTTGTTGATACACTTTCTACTTGTGACACGCGAAGACTTTGAAGATCCTATGACAAGAATGAATGAACCATCACGAGATGACGAACCTCACGAGTAGCGTCCAAGGGGGAGTTTGTTGGTACACTTTATGTGGACGCGACTCATTTCGGTTCGACTCGCTTTGATTTGACTCGGTTCGGTTCGAATCGGTTAGGTTCGGCTCAAGACCGACGTCGCGACATTCCTCTGTCGTGCGCCACAGAGATCGACACACGAAGCACGAGTAGCCGCGAACCGTTTCCCACCGACACATCACCATGACATCACCATGATGATGTCATGTCTAATTAATCATTCCATGGAGTCCACGTGAATTCACTCATATTGGTCCATGCATTTCCATGCATTTCATACAAGGGAATTAGAACTGTTAATGCTATGCCGATCATAAGACGAAGTATATGCATGCAACTATTCACTAGGAAGATTAAATGAAACACTTGTGACGAAGCTTATGTGACATCTATGCCTCCACGGCCATCGAACAAATACCAAATCAATGAAATGTTGTGTTTCATACTTGGGATTTGTGTATCATTTACACATATCAATTCATGTTCGATTTCGAGCTCTAAATCGCTTTCTGGAAAGTTATACGCGAACTGGTGCGTAAACGTAATTAGTTTAATGCGACGAACACTCCGGAATAGTGAAATAAGCTTAACATACCTTAAATAACCTTTACATAACTTAGAAATAAGTTTTGGATGGTTTGGTATGCCGAAATCAAGTATATTCGCTTACAGGGACTAGTTTCGACAAACTGTGAAAGTATGCCGATTCGTACTGTAACGAACATTCCGGAACTTGATCATAAGTTAAACATACCCTAAATATCCTTTACATGGCTTAGAAATAGGCTTTGAGGGGTTCGGTATGCTAAAATAAACTTTATTGATCAATAGGGACTAAAAGTATAAAAAAGTGCATAAGTTTGCATTTTCACGCATATCTTACGTTCTGAATATATCCGGACATCCAAAAATTTATGTAAGCATTAAAATATTTCATTTTAGTGTTTGGCATAATAAAAATCCATTCTTCGCTTAATTTGGATCGTTTTTGCGTTCGTTACGACTTCCGCCGTAATTTACCGAACAACGCAACCGTACGACCAAACGAGCCGACATACGAGATATTTTTGAGCACATTTTAAGTTCCCTATACTTTAACTTCATTTTAGAGCTTTGAAATGTGGTTAACGGGGCTTAAACGTGTCAAAAATGTATCGAAAACCAAGTTGGGGCTACAAGGACTAAAACTGCCAATTTTGAAACTTGCTGACCTGCAAGGTCCTTACGGACCGTATGGGTATGTGCTTACGGTCCGTAAGTAGTGCCCAGATCAGCAGAAATGCAAAAACATTGAATCTGGTCCTTTCCACCTATTCCAATGGTTTTGATCTCTGGTTTTTCATGCTATGGGCTGGTTTGTGTGGAGAACAAGTCCCCCAATCATTCTCTAACACTTGTAAGGCCAAGATCATTCCCTCTTTACCAAGAAATGATCTTAACGGTTTTGCAAAAACTATATATAGCATGGCCCTCATTCCATTTTCTGCACATTTGATATGAGATTTCTCTAAGTGGTTGTGATTATTCACTACCTACCTGAGAAAACTTGGAATCAAATCTATTTGGACCCTTTGTAAGTCCTCTTTCATTCTTTTATTACTTTCCTAGCTTGAAAGTCAAACAGTGTTTGACTTTCAGCTTTGACCACGAGTTGGTCAACGAGAAGTTCGTTTGAACTTCATAACGTGAGCGTAATCACGATGGTTATAGTCCCTAGTGACTATACCTTCTGATTACCACATTATCTAGGTGTAGTGACGAGTCGTAGTTTCGGCCAAAATGCGTATTCTTGCGTATTATGTAACCAAACTACTTTTGGGTATCAAAACCGTTTGTTTTGATACCAAACCTGTTTTCTAACTTAACTAAACATGTTTTAGCATGTTTAGTTCGTCACTTTTAGTTTAGTGCTTGTGTAGAGTCGTAAGTCAAGCGGACTAAACACCCGCTTAGACTTTCGAACACAACCCGTTTGGTTGATCATTAGGATCCGACCAAACATGTTTAGTGACCATAGTTTCATAGGGAATAACCTTCCGAGGTTATACCTTATGGTCACTTAGGTTTAATTAGTTGTATGATAGGTAGTTTATATGCCTTAGGTAAATGACCAAAATGCCATTTTCATGCATAATTGGTAATTAAGCATATGTAACACAAACTTTTGTCACTTAATTGATTATGCAACATATTTAATCATGTTTAGGCATATAATACTTGTCATAGGACTAGTTAGACGTCTCGAATGCGCTTTTGCGCGAACGACACGTTAAAGTAGCTTAAGCTACCTTAATGGGTCACAATGGGTCGAAAGCACTTAGGTTAGGTTTAAATTTAGGATGTAGACTTTGTTAAACCATGTCATATGAGTCCCAATACTCATTTGGTTTACAAAACCTCATCCTATCCGATCTTCCGACTTAGGTCCGGTTTAATTATATAGTTATTAGGTTGCCGATTGATTCCGTGCTCCCTCTAGCTTTGCTTGGTTGTTGTTCAAGACCTCTAAGAATTCTCAGGTGAGTACATAGTTCCCCTATTTTACTGTTTTCAATTGTTTTGGGGTGATTCATATGTGCTAAATGTTTTCAAGGTTTTAACGATGGTTTTCAAAACGATTTTCGATATTATAACAATGGTTTCAAAAACGATTAAAATGGTTTATACAAAATTTATAACAATTTTGATATTCTAAACAAACTTGTTGGTTGTATTTACATAACGAATAATATCCATTAGTTTTGGCCGAACCGACCAGTATTAGGTTATGGTACCATAGGATCTGACAAATCCCGTTATCAGACTGCACCCATGGTTATGTGTGGGTTAGGTGGGTAACGACTGAATCTGTGATTGTTAATTTACCCTTTGGTGGTTTATTAATGCGAGAAGCGATAGGCGAGTCACGAAGGTTTGGATGTTATTAGCGAGACAATCAAAAGTAGGTTTCACGATTTAAAACGAGAATGATTTAAACGACTAAAGTGATTTTTAACGAATTAAACGATTTGGGTAAACGATTGGTTTTCGGTTAGTGTTTAGATAACGGGATGGGTGTAATGTGATGAAAGCATGGTGGATACGCCGCTGGTACTTCCTATATATAAGTGTTTTCATCGTATTACATACTGTAGCGTTATTTAGTTCACTTGGGTAAACGATTTTGAAACGATGTCACACAAACGAGGTTTTCTAAATGATATAAACCATACGTTATTAACGAGTTTTATTAACGATTTAATACGAGATGTTTTACAAATTGGTTTTCTAAAACAAAATGTTTTCGAGTTAAGAATCATGGCTACGAGATTTTATAAACTATAACCAACTTGATTTGAGTTGGTTAATTATGTCGCAATACAATACTTTTCAAAACAAGGTTTTTAATTAAGTATTGCAACATGTAAACTAGCCATGAATCCGATACTCTTATAAAACCTATGTACTCGCCAGCAATTCTTTGTTGACTTTGTTTTTCACATATGTTTCAGGTGTTGTTGAATGATGTTGATTGCTTGGATGCATGCTCACATAGGACTGGACGAGGCCTTAGTGACTTAATAACAATGATAGACTATGTTTAAATTGTTTATTTAGATTTCCAGACGATGTAAATATTCAATGTTTAATAAAACGAAACTTCAATTTTCGTGTGTTTTGAAACAATGATTCTGTTACAACACTCCCCGACGATTCCGCCGCGATTTGTTGTTTTACGCAGTCGGGGTGTGACAGAAAAGTTGGTATCAGAGCTCATGGTTATAGGGAATTAGGTTATTAGTAATGCTTTGACCTAGTCTATAACCTTCCTAGGACCCTAACACAAGATTCTTGTGTTTAGATCTTTAAACAATATCGTCACTTATCCTTAGGTGACAACCACAACAAGAACACAAAATTCGAATCCGCTTTGAAAACTAATCATCTGTTCTAGGATGATTGATTACTAGGTTTTGAACCCTTCTTTATAAGGTTTCGAACCCTTTAAGTTTTCAAAATCTCGTCAAAGTTTGGGTCTAAATAGTGTGAACACGTGCAAACTGGAAGGGTGGGTGCCTGTACCCTGGGTTTTCTGTCTAAGGCTAGAGTGTTCGTACAAATCCGCAGTATCGGACCAGTCACTCTTACCTGGGAACTCTTGGGGTGAGTGTTCACTTATAGGCGAGCATGTCTTTAACGATACATTAGTTTGACCCATTTACTTTGATTAGTCACTGCGTGTCGTTTGTTTGTTCGAGGTAAAGAAACGAATGATCACCTTCCTTGTGTTTTGTCGATGTTTTCAATACTTCTTTTGCTTTTCCAATTGTCAATCCCGCTCATGGATGAGCATTCAATCTGAATGCAAAGGAGGCTCGAGCTGACAACCTCGTTGTCAATGGTACCTTTCTTGTCAATGGTACGTTTCTTGTTAACAATCGACCCGCATCTATTCTTTTTTATTCTGGTGCCGATAGAAGTTTTGTTTCGTTATCTTTTGAACCTTTACTTGCGATACCTAGAACTAAATTGAGGAAACCCTTATCTGTCGAATTTGCTACTGGTAAACCTCTTGTACTCGATTCTGTTATTCGTGATTGTCAGTTGAACCTTGATAACCATCTTTTTCCTATTGACCTCACACCGATGCAACTTGGGAGTTTTGATATTATCGTTGGGATGGATTGGTTGACTAAACATCATGCTAAGGTGGTTTGTTTCGATAAGATTGTTCGTATTCCTTTGTCTTCTGGCTATGTTCTGAAAGTTCGTGGCAAGAAACCTTCAGGTGGATTGAAGCTTATGTCATGTATGGAAGCCCAGAGGTATTTGAGAAAAGGATATGTTGCTTTTCTAGCACATTTCACCGAGGAGAAAGGCAAGAGCAAGAGTATTTAGGATATCCCGACTGTTCGGGATTATCCAGAGGTGTTTCCTGATGAACTGCCTGGTTTGCCTCAAGTTCGTCAAGTCGAGTTTCATAATGACCTTGTACCCAATGCCAACCCAATTGCGAAAGCACCTTATCGTCTTGCACCATCGGAGATGCAAGAGTTATCGAAACAGCTTCAAGAGTTATCTGATAAAGGATTCATCCGACCGAGCTTTTCACCTTGGGGAGCTCCTGTCCTCTTCGTGAAAAAGAAAGATGGATCTTTTCGAATGTGTATCGATTATCGTGAGCTTAATAAGCTTACCATCAATAATCGATATCCCCTACCTCGAATTGATGATCTCTTCAACCAGCTGCAAGGTGCTTCGTGTTTTTCTAAGATCGATCTACGTTCTGGGTATCATCAACTTCGTGTTCTCGAAGAAGATATTCCCAAAACTGCTTTTCGCACGAGATATGGGCATTACGAGTTCACTGTCATGCCTTTTGGTTTGACAAATGCCCCAGCTATCTTTATGGACTTAATGAATAGGGTCTGTAAACATTATTTAGACAAGTTCATCATTGTGTTCATCGACGATATTCTTATTTATTCAAAGTCTCGAGCCGAGCACGAGCAACACCTTCGCTTAACATTGGAACTCCTTAAGAAGGAATAACTTTTTGCTAAATTCTCCAAGTGTGAATTTTGGCTTAAAGAAGTTCAGTTCTTGGGTCATATAGTCAACGAGCAGGGAATTCATGTGGATCCATCCAAGATTGTTGCTATTAAGGACTGGAGTACACCGACGACGCCTACAGAGATTCGATCTTTTCTTGGTCTTGCTGGTTGTTATCGTCGTTTTATTTCATACTTCTCGAAGATCGCGGTGCCACTCACTACTTTAACTCAGAAGAATATGCCTTTGGAGTGGGGATATAGGCAAGAAGAAGCGTTCCAAATGCTGAAACGGAAGCTATGTGATGTTCCTGTTTTGTCCTTGCCTAATGGAAACGATGATTTCGTTGTCTTTTATGACGCGTCGAATCTAGGCCTTGGTTATGTTCTTATACAATGAGGTAAAGTCATAGCATATACATCAAGACAGTTGAAAGTTCATGAAAAGAACTACACAACTCATGATCTTGAGTTAGGTGTTGTGGCATTTGCTCTCAAAATCTGGAGACACTACCTCTTTGGAATGAAGTGTGTGGTTTTCACAAGACCACAAAAGTCTCCAGCTCATTCTTAATCAAAAGGAGCTGAACATGAGGCAACGACAATGGGTTGAACTCTTGAGCCATTACGATTGCGCGATTCGCTACCCTCCTGGTAAGGCGAATATCGTAGCTGATGCGCTTAGTCGAAAGGAATGAGTCAAGCTTCATTATGTTCAAACTCTATCTGATATTCAAATCTTTTGTCCTTCAAGCACAACGATCTTGTGTAAACGAAGGCTTATTGAAATATGAGCTACCACTTCAACTCGAGCTTAAACTCGAAACGAAAGGGGCAATGGGTTGCTCTATTTTAAGAATCCTTGTGGATGATTATCGCCCAAATCGGAGCCCTGATTATATGTACATTACAACTCTATAAGGACAAACCAAATTCCTATTAAGATCTTCCTATCTTCATAGTTAGATTCTTGAAAATATTTAAAGTGCCAAATGAAATCCACGAATTGGATTCCTGGTATGCTTTAAATACCCGTGTCCAAAGATAATAAATTAAAGGTCAAATTAAACAATTATGCAATTATGTGATTATGTGTTCTCCTCTATGTTTTTGTGTGATCCGATTTTCGTTATCCAAATCCTCATAGAATCTTCCATATCTTCATATGAGGGATTCATAGTAGGATATTCAAAAGGTACTACCTTAAATCCTTAATGGGCTTCTACGTGGTAGTTAAGACCCTTGGGTTATATAGTACCATTCCATGATTCAAAAGAGACCCCTTGAGTAGTCTAGTTAAATATTGATTCAGAATCTGGTTAAGAATGGCATGTGATGATACAGTTGAAAGGACCCTATGGTGGTTCAGTCACACTCATCATAGGTTCATTCATTTGGTTTTTCCCTACACATTATCAAATGCAATGTGTGGACTATGCAAGGAATTACGTAATTATGGACGCGTACATAATTATAAAAATTCAGTGCACGGAAACCATAGTAAGATTTATCATGTGTAAGAACCAATAGTGACAACAATAACGAAACGTGAACAATGTAATGGGGGTACGGTGGACGCACCAATGGCGCTTCATATACTTGTATATAAGTGTCCCTCTTACATTGCAAGCATAATGTTATTTAAAGTTACTAGAAGTTCAGAACCCTAACTAATGTTGTTTTATCTTTTCGACTCCATGTTTCGAGCTCTCACAAGTTTCCTCTAATTAAATTTCGGGACGAAATTTCCTGAAGTAGGGGAGACTGTGACATCTATGCCTCCACGGCCATCGAACAAATACCAAATCAATGAAATGTTGTGTTTCATACTTGGGATTTTTGTATCATTTACACATATCAATTCTTGTTCGATTTCGAGCTCTAAATCGCTTTCTAGAAAGTTATACGCGAACTGGTGCGTAAAAGTAATCAGTTTAATGTGAAGAACACTCCGGAATAGTGAAATAAGCTTAACATACCTTAAATAACCTTTACATAACTTAGAAATAAGTTTTGGATGGTTTGGTATGCCAAAATCAAGTATATTCGCTTACAGGGACTAGTTTCGACAAACTGTGAAAGTATGCCGATTCGTACTGTAACGAACATTCTGGAACTTTATCATAAGTTAAACATACCCTAAATATCCTTTACATAGCTTAGAAATAGGCTTTGAGGGGTTCGGTATGCTAAAATAAACTTTATTGATCAATAGGGACTAAAAGCGTCAAAAAGTGCATAAGTTTGCATTTTCGCGCATATCTTACGTTCTGAATATATACGGACATACAAAAATTTATGTAAGCAGTAAAATATTTCATTTTAGTGTTTGGCATAATAAAAATCCATTCGTCGCTTAATTTGGATCGTTTTTGCGTTCGTTACGACTTCCGTCGTAATTTACCGAACAACGCAACCGTACGACCAAACGAGCTGACATCCGAGATATTTTTTAGCACATTTTAAGTTACCTATAATTTAACTTCTTTTTATAGAGCTTTGAAATGGGGTTAACGGGGCTTAAACATGTCAAAAATGCATCGAAAACCAAGTTGGGGCTTCAGGGACTAAAACTGCCAATTTTGAAACTTGCTGACCTGCAAGGTCCTTACGAACCGTATGGGTATGTGCTTACAGTCCGTAAGCAGTGCCCAGATCAGCAGAAATGCAGAAACGTTGAATCTGGTCCTTTCCACCTATTCCAATGGTTTTGATCTCTGGTTTTTCATGCTATGGGTTGGTTTGTGTGGAGAACAAGTCCCCCAATCATTCTCTAACACTTGTAAGGCCAAGATCATACCCTCTTTACCAAGAAATGATCTTAACGGTTTTGCGAAAACTATATATAACATGGCCCTCATTCCATTTTCTGCACATTTGATCTGAGATTTCTCTAAGTGGTTGTGATTATTCACTACCTACCTGAGAAAACTTGGAATCAAATCTATTTGGACCCTTTGTAAGTCCTCTTTCATTCTTTTATTACTTTCCTAGCTTTAAAGTCAAATAGTGTTTGACTTTCAGCTTTGACCACGAGTTGGTCAACGAGAAGTTCATTTGAACTTCATAACGTGAGCGTAATCACGATGGTTATAGTCCCTAGTGACTATACCTTCTGATTACCACGTTATCTAGGTGTAGTGACGAGTCGTAGTTTCGGCCAAAATGCGTATTCTTGCGTATTTTGTAACCAAACTACTTTTGGGTATCAAAACCGTTTGTTTTGATACCAAACCTGTTTTCTAACTTAACTAAACATGTTTTAGCATGTTTAGTTCCTCACTTTTAGTTTAGTGCTTGTATAGAGTCGTAAGTCAAGCGGACTAAACACCCGCTTAGACTTTCGAACACGACCCGTTTGGTCGATCATTAGGATCCGACCAAACATGTTTAGTGACCATAGTTGCATAGGGAATAACCTTCCGAGGTTATACCTTATGGTCACTTAGGTTTAATTAGTTGTATGATAGGTAGTTTATATGCCTTAGGTAAATGACCAAAATGCCCTTTTCATGCATAATTGGTAATTAAGAATATGTAACACAAACTTTTGTCACTTAATTGATTATGCAACATATTTAATCATGTTTAGGCATATAATACTTGTCATAGGACTAGTTAGACGTCTCGAATGCGCTTTTGCGCGAACGACACGTTAAAGTAGCTTAAGCTACCTTAATGGGTCACAATGGGTCGAAAGCACTTAGGTTAGGTTTTGATTTAGGATGTAGACTTTGTTAAACCATGTCATATGAGTACCAATACTCATTTGGTTTACAAAACCTCATCCTATCCGATCTTCCGACTTAGGTCCGGTTTAATTATATAGTTATTAGGTTGCCGATTGATTCCGTGCTCCCTCTAGCTTTGCTTGGTTGTTGTTCAAGACCTCTAAGCATTCTCAGGTGAGTACATAGTTCCCCTATTTTACTGTTTTCAATTGTTTTGGGGTGATTCATGTGTGCTAAATGTTTTCAAGGTTTTAACGATGGTTTTCAAAACGATTTTCGATATTATAACAATGGTTTCAAAAACGATTAAAATGGTTTATACAAAATTTATAACGATTTTGATATTGTAAACAAACTTGTTGGTTGTATTTACAATGCGAGAAGCGATAGGCGTGTCACGAAGGTTTGGATGTTATTAGCGAGACAATCAAAAGTAGTTTTCACGATTTAAAACGAGAATGATTTAAACGACTAAAGCGATTTTTAACGAATTAAACGATTTGGGTAAACGATTGGTTTTCGGTTAGTGTTTAGATAACGGGATGGGTGTAATGTGATGAAAGCATGGTGGATACGCCGCTGGTACTTCCTATATATAAGTGTTTTCATCGTATTACATACTGTAGCGTTATTTAGTTCACTTGGGTAAACGATTTTGAAACGATGTCACACAAACGAGGTTTTCAAAATGATATAAACCATATGAGTTTTATTAACGATTTAATACGAGATGTTTTACAAATTGGTTTTCTAAAACAAAATGTTTTCGAGTTAAGAATCATGGCTACGAGATTTTATAAATTATAACCAACTTGATTTGAGTTGGTTAATTATGTCGCAATACAATACTTTTCAAAACAAGGTTTTTAATTAAGTATCGCAACATGTAAACTAGCCATGAATCCGATACTCTTATAAAACCTATGTACTCGCCAGCATTTCTTTGCTGACTTTGTTGTTTCACATATGTTTCAGGTGTTGTTGAATGATGTTGATTGCTAGGATGCATGCTCACATAGGACTGGACGAGGCCTTAGTGACTTAATAACAATGATAGACTATGTTTAAATTGTTTATTTATATTTCCAGACGATGTAAATATTCAATGTTTAATAAAACGAAACTTCAATTTCCGTGTGTTTTGAAACAATGATTCTGTTACAACACTCCCCGACGATTCCGCCGCGATTTGTTGTTTTACGCGGTCGGGGTGTGACAGCTTACTTATGATGAAGGTAATACTTCGCCAATGTGTATATGTGACGAAGGATGACAATGTTCGCCATTAATTGTTTGTGATGAAGGTCTCAACCTTCGTCGGTCTTGATCCTTCGCCATAGAGCCTTCGTCAACTGCAGGAGCTTCCTCGTACCTTCAGTATATATACTGAATAGACCGAAGGAAAACATAACAGTCTGCATAGACTAGAGAGAGTGAACACACTGTAAAACACACACACACACCCACTGAGAGTTTACAGAGATCATTTGTAAACACCGCATTGTAACCGCATTACGTATTAATACATTGGAGTGTTAATCGTTGTACCGTGTTTGTTGTTTTCATGTTCTAACTTGGTTTAACTTACCCGTTTGGATTCCGCACTCTCGGGTTCGTCGGAAAATAGGGAATAGAGGTTGACTCGATCCTCCGGGTGGACCTACAATTGGTATCAGAGCATTGGCTTGATTCCTTGTTAAAACCAAGTTGTTTTTCTTGATTTTTCAAAGATTTTCAGTTCTTGTTCTTAAAAGTTAAAGTTCGAAAATCTTATTTTCTGGAAAAACAGGTCTTTAAACTGTGAAAATCTCGTTGTTTTGCTATTAGTTTTTACAAAACCTTGTTAGATTTCATGTATCTATGTTAAGATTGGGTTTTTAGTAAACTTTTGTGCAAAATTTGAGTTCCGAAAATTTGTCCGGCATCGGAGTTCTTAATGTATTCTTCATGTTCTTCATAAATTCTGGGTTTATAAAGTTAAAACTGCTTTATTGATTTGTACGAATTATTGAAGTTGAATATAATATTACATGTTTGAATTACTTGCCATTGAAATGATGAAACTTTGAAAAGCAGTGTGTAAAAGTAATGTGTGTTTGACAAAGTGGACAAAAGAAGTTTCTATGTCAGAAGATAAGATTTAATTTTATTTGTTTTGAAAAATATCTTGCAAACTGTCTTTACTTTGTCAACGAAGATTGTTATTGACGAACCTTCTAACCTTAGTCAAGTGTGCTTCAGACAAACTCATCAAACCTTCGTCATACTTCTCATCGACGAACCTCCATCCTTCGTCGTGTGTATCTTGGTCAAACCTTTCTAATCTTCGTCAAGTTGGATTCGACGAACATCACTATCCTTCGTCAAAGGGTGTCTCAGACGAACTTCTCATCTTTTGTCGCATACACTTGTGATCTTTTTAACAGAAGAATTAAAAATCAAACTTAACTGTTTGTTTTGAGATTTTTAAGCAGGTATTCATCAACATTCAGCTAAAATGAGTTCAGACTGGTGGGGTATTCCATCTAATACGGATAGTAAGTATAGAAGCACGGGTTTATCGCCATCATGGGCCGAATCTCCCGCACCCGCATCTTCGAGCAAGTATAGAAGCACGGGTTTGTCACCATCATGGGCCGAATCTCCCACTTCCTCGTCCTCATCACCAGCGTGTTCAATTACGGCAGAGAAGTGGGCATCGGTTACTAACCAAAATCAAAGTGAACCGAAAATGGCTAGAAATATGTATGGTGATCTAGTACCAGTTGCTCAGCTACCAGTAACCTGTGTCTCAAACACCGATTTGTATGGAAATCCACTACCACCAGTTGCCTCATAGCAAAGCTATAGGTCTACTGTAGCACCATCATCTCTTGATCCAAGGAACTGTAGTCATACAGGAACTGCGTTTTATGCCGAAATTGTCAAGAATGTCAGTAATAATGAGTCCTCGGGAAATGATGACAGTTCTGAACATGACAGTAGTTCTGAACATGACAGTAGTTCATTTAAAGACGTTTCAAGTTCAGTTGAAGATGTTACAACTTCAAGTTCAAGTTCAAGCGAGGATGGATTAGAATATGAATCAACAAGGGAGGTTGTTGATTCTGAGGCAAATAAGTCAACATCTGAGAGTGATTCCAGTCAGGTACGTGGCAATGAATCAAAATCTGATAGTTGTGATAGGTGTGATATGTGTGTTGGATTAAATGTTAAATTGTCTGATTTGCAAAGCAAATATGACGATTTTCAAAGCAAATATGATGTGACATTTATCCACAATCAACATTTGATCGTGGATCTTTTAAAATGCACAGAGGCCAACATGTTTCATGAAAAGGAATTTAAAAAGATAATTAAAACATTAAAAGAAGATAAGACCGAGCTAACGAAAATGGTTTCAAGAAAACAAACTGAAATAAACCTTTACATCAATAGGCTCGAGTTAATGCAAAAAGAGTTGGCCTGTGCTAAGTGTGAAAGTGAGGCGATCCAGCTTAAGCTGTATAGTTATTCAAACTCTAGGCATGTGCTGGATCAGATCATTGACATACAGAAAAAGAAAAAGGATGTCACGTGCATAGGTTATAAGAAGTGTCCACCACCTGTTAAACACGATTATTCTTCGATGCCTGATGAGGAAAATAAACCTCATTTTGAGCCCTCAGTTTCATTGAACCTTGAGGAATTCACATTTGGGCTAGGTTACAAAAAGGAAGTATCCTCAGATTCGGATGAATCAGCGGATGCGAAAGTGTCAACAGCTGAACGAAATCAGGATCCTCCAATCATTGTTGAGGATGCGGATTCGTCAGATGATGAATCCGAGGATACTAACTCTGAACAGTCAGAAATGGTAACAAAAGAGGAAAACATACCTCTCGAAAATTACATTCTTTGTGATCCACCTGCAAAACCGTTTGTGACTGCTACAGCCAAGTCTGTTGAATCCTCATCTGGAAGCTGTGAAAGTGTGAACTTGCTTTACATGTTGATTGGATCTGATAACATATATTCAGACAAGGATTTCCCTATAAAAAATGTCAATCAATCTTTGATTGATAAAGTTTTCAAAGATTCTACCAGTAAGTTTTTGGGAAAGTCGAGCCCAGGAGTTGTAGTAACTCAGTGTGCTCCTATCCCAAAATTCAAAGTTAGAAAGAAATATGGGAATCAAAAATTGCAACCACAACACAATCAACGAAAGCAAGGTCACGCTCACCAAGGAAATGGAAAAGGCAAACAGAGCGAAAACAAGAAAAAGGTTCAGAAGGTGAACTTCGTGAAATCCAGAGGAACTGATAAAATTGAAACTTTCGAAAACAAATCCAACACGGATTTTGTTAAACAAAGTAAAATTTTGAAAAGAAACAGTCAAAACAACTACACACAACACACAAACGGTTGTGATGTAGGACCAAGTACCTCAAGATCACGAAGTTCATCATCAAGTTCTTACAGTTATGATACTCCGAGGTTTGTTGAGCGGAGATCATGCTTTGAATGCGGTGAGTATGGCCACATTGTCAGAAATTGTCCATATCTCACGAAAGGAAAGGAAAAGGTTGATGCCCCCCATGGTAACAGTTACCATAAAAGATCTGTTTCACCAAGACAGGACCCTCGTCTTGTTAAACAATGAGAAAAGAAACAGAAAAAGCAACAAAGAAAAGAAGTTGAAAAGACTTTAAAACCAGAGGTTGTCCAAACGCAGTCTGTTAAATCAGATGTTAAAAATGAAAAACAAAAACAGATTTGGAAACCAAAATCGAAAATTGTTTCAAGGGGAGCTACATCAATTCCGAATCATCGGGAAATGGATGTCACAATTTTCGATGATGACGGACGACCCAAGTCTGTGAAGGCTTGGGTCCCCCTCTCCAACTAATCTCTGAATGAGTGTGCAGGATGTTCCAGGAGGAACTATTGATAGTCTTAGGATTGTTGATAGTGGAGCGTCCATGCACAAGATCGGCGACATAAGGCTCCGAAATATTGTTACATCTAGGAGAATATTGTTGCCATTGATGGAGAGAAAGGAAAAAAGAAAAGAAGACAAAAATTCCGATGAAGGAATGATGGTGAAAGAATGTGGTTGAATGAAGTTGAAAAATTCGACAAGATGAAAAATGTGCCAAAATTTGGTTGTTATGGTTTTTGATCGAGTCAAAAGGATAGATTAAATTGAAATGTACGCGCCTGCAGCACGTCTGAAGCTTTTCGAAGATTCATGGATTTTTTTTCTTCCACAAGAAGTTCAAAGTCCACAAGATGAACGTGTAGTGTACTTTTCTCCACAATATGATTGAAGAAAATGTGTTTGTTGATCAAACCACACCGGGTGTGCGGATGCCTTGGCGTGGATTGAACAACCGCACACTACTTCTCAAAGAGAAAGACAAAGACCTTCGCTGGTGCAATGTGGAAGACCAGCCGGACCTGGAGGTTTCTGATCTTGTTGATGTGAAAGGATTTCTCGGTTTATTGAAGTAGCTGCATAATCGTCCTTGAAGTCCACACCGGGTGGATATCCAGTTTGGGAGAGCACTCAGATTCATTGTAATGCACGAAGCAGTTGCAAGATATGGTTTTGAATTTCTAATCTCTCCTATACATGACGATATTTAAGCTGCTTTATGAATTATATCCTCTCATACAGCACTCCTTGACCAGACACGTTGATCTCGAATATCACCTCACACGTGATCGTTTCAATATGAAACTTGTCAATGTGCTTTGGTCCACACCGATTACCGACATGCCAACTGATTTTATAAATCAATTCTGATTAAAATTAATTATGGTAAACGGCATTAAGGTCAAGCAAGAGTAAAACCGACATCGGAAAATCGTTTTTGTAAATATCTTTGTGTTTTTTAAAATTTATCATAGTTTGTTGATTTTAGGGGGAGTAAATCCAAATTTAAAAATTCAAAAACATCGAAAAATGTCAAAAACGCAAAAACATTGGAAAAACAAAAATGAGTTTCCTGGCGAGCAAAAGAGAAAATGATAGTACATCAGTGGTCTATTTAAACCTCTTTAAACTGAAATGCAAAATGAAAAATGTTAAGCAGCTCTATATAAGATGTATCGGTAGGCTCACAATCATTTTAAAGTGTGCAGGGTGATATAAACCAAAATCGACTGAAGACTGTGTGGGAACCGCTCATTGGCATATGGTCTTACTAACGAAATTTCGTTTGATAGATTGCCGAGGTTCTGAGATATGTGGTCTTTATGCTGTTTATCATCTGGGTATCATGGTTGTTTCTTTTACCGAAACAAAACGGAGACGAAGTCTAGATCTTCCATGATACCATACATACGTGTACATACTGCATACAACCTCAATAAGTGATCAACATCACATGTCCAAACAAATAAGTGATAATATATCACAGTTTTTCGGGAGTCAAGTTTGACTCTTTGCTGTACGTTTGTACTGACCTGTTCACGGACTTGCTCCCGTTCCCTCATGCATATGAAAATCAAGTTCCTCATCAATAAGTGATTCAATCACATAGGGCTTGTTTTCAATCAAAATAAGTGAGTTTCTCACATTTTCGTATACGGCAAAACAGATGATAAATGGTATACTCACCAGTAAGATGAACCCTCGTGCATACCTTGATACGGGAATGTGTCGTGTGTGGATGAACATCGGTCGGTAAGTATAAATCATACCTTAACGTATCCCCTCACCATGATTACATCTGATAAGTTGAGCTTATGTGGACAACAATACCGATAATTGTTATAGGATGCTTATCTTAATGTTAACTAACTGAACAACAAGAGCGTTTTGGCGTGACCGTACATTGATATGATTCTCTTACCCTCGAAACTCGCAAAAAGAATGTCTGTAAATATTTATTTACTGCTTTTCAGTTTCTGCATCTTTGTATATATTTATTTACTGCTTTCAGTCTTTACATTTCAAATATTCAAAATACCAAAAAGATTTTAGGTGTGTTTTAATATAAACTTTCTAAAAAGCCAAAAAGATTTTATTTCTATCTTATTTTCGATTGAACGATGTTGGATCTCGAGTCTTCGTTACCTGAAACCTGAACGAAAGCCAAATCGACTAAATCTTCATAATCGGTCGAAATTTGCAAATTTTGAAAGTTAAGAACCAAAACTGAACAATTTGTTAAACTTTCAAACTGTCAGACGGTAGTTGATTGAAAAATGGTCACATGTGTGTCGTTTGTTTATGTTAACTATATTTCAAGCGTTTGTTCTCATTGCGCGTTTAGCTTTCTGGTTTGTGCAGAAGAGAACGTGATAGAAGACAAGCTTCGGAATGAAGACACGACATGCAGGCACTCAAAAGATAAAGATGATCGAGTTGTCGCTGACCTATCATCAACACCACAAGGATCTAAAGAATTGAAGATCAACTGATTCACGAGCATAACTTAAGGGAGAGCTTATGTTAAGGGGGAGTCTGTTAACACACTTCCTAAATGAAAAGGGGAGTTTGTTGATACACTTTCTACTTGCGACACGTGAAGACTTTGAAGATCCTACGTCAAGAATGGATTAACCATCACGAGATGACGAACCTCACGAGTAGCGTCCAAGGGGGAGTTTGTTGGTACACTTTATGTGGACGCGACTCGGTTTGGTTCGGCTCAAGCCCGATGTCACGACATTCCTCCGTCGTGCGCCCCAGAGTTCGACACGCGAAGCACGTAGCACCGCGAACCATTTCCCGCCGACACATCACCATGACATCATCATCATGATGTCATGATGATGTCATGTGAAGACTTTTGACATGAAGACTAGATATAAACGTGATTTTTGTTTGTTATGCAATTAATAGTTTGATGTTATCAAAGAATACATGCATGACGAAGATTGAATTGTTCGTCAAAGATAAGGCTATGACGAAGATTAAAGACTTCGTCATAGTTGATTGTTCGTCACTTGTGTTTGTTCGCCAAAGACTGTTCGCCGACTTCCTGAAGGTTCGTCGCTGGGATGTAAAGTTCGTCGACCTGTCAGTATATATACAGCAACAGAAGGCAAACAGGGTGCAAGTCTGAATAGATTTGAGAGAGAACACCCTGTAAAACACACACCCACTGAGAGTTTATAAGGAGATCTTGTAAAAATTGCTTTGTAACCGTCATACGTATTAATACATTTGAGTGTTAATTGTTGAACCGTGTTTGTCGTTTTCATGTTCGAACTTGGTTTAACTTACCCCTTTGGATTCCGCACTCTCGGGTTCGTCAGAAAATAGGGAATAGAGGTTTAACTCGATCCTCCGGGTGGACCTACAACACGCGCCAACTTGAGGGGGAGTATTGGAACTTGACTAAACCGGGGGTGATGAACCGATTTACGTGAATTATGGGAAAACTGTTGAATAAAGATTGAAAATCAAGATACATGGCCTTATCTCTTGGTTTCCTACTCCAATGCATGCATAATGCATGGCCTTATCTATTCTTTTTTTATTGTTTCAGTTAGTTACATATTCCTTTTTAAAAAGGATTGTTTTGGCATTTTTTTTATGATCAGAAAATAACAGAAAGTTTGTTCGATTCTCTCTATACTGATTTCTACAGACGCTGCTGACATCCACGAGAACGTTATAGAAAAGACTAGCAAGATCGGGCATGTACTTCTGCAATAGAAAGTACACTGGTAGATTTTAATTGCAAGAAAACAATATGAAAGATTAATTTGTTTTGCATGAAGATAACACATGATGAGTGTGAACAAAATGACTGAAAATGAGCACGTTTTTACCTTAAAAAACATAAAATCAACATAAACAGAATTTCCTGCAAGTGAAGGCGTATATGCGCTGACATGTCCCTTCCCAAAATCTATAACCTACAACAATATACAAAATCAACTATTTTGTTCAAAATATAAATTGTGAAGGGCCACAGCAGTCGTTACGAGATTTTGATTGATTTCATCTACAAGATTGACAAAGTTTCATTATTGGTATTTAAGAACCATGAACAAGTTCTATCTCGCCAGCTCGTCAGCTTCTTTTTCAGTGGTTGTACTTTGTGTCACCTTCTCAGACAACCCTAGTATATATTGGCATGTTAATTAGGACTTTTTTGGCCCATATTAAAAGATGACCTGTTTTGACCGGTTGTCTAGCCTACCCACCTTGCCACCTCTGGCATACATAATCGCATATGTCTTCTGCATAAAATGATAGTTGACAAGTGAATTAAAGATAATGCACGAGGTACATGATGATCTTGTTAGAAGATATAAACATAATTTCTTTATATATTTCGGATATTATGTATGTATGTTAACTTAGGTTATGTGACTTATAATTATATGTAATTATGAACCGGTATATTAGAGTGGTTATGTTGGTTAGGAGACACCGGTTCAAAGGGTGGTTTCCCTCCATCTTTAACCGCTCATAACTGCCATTTATATGTTGATATTTATATGTCTTGTCGGGAACCATTTTCGGTACCAAGACAATTTTAACCGCCAAAATTGTCCCTCAATCCAATCACTGCAAATATAGAACAAACCAAGTTTATTGTCATGAATCCAATCTATCATAATGCTTCCGCTAATTAACAATCTGATGGCCAACAAAGTATATCAGAGCGGGTTATGTTAGCGATGATGATCTCAAGCCGTCTTCAACAATGATGCCGTGTAAACAGTGCACTAAAGAGAAGCGTGAACGGAGATGGATGCAGAGGCGGTGCTACTACTGCAATAAGCCTGGCCACCAGATTTCTACATGTGCAATGAAAGAAAATGATGAGGAAACTCAATTGCTCCGTCAGGCAGTAGACACCGGAATGCAGAAACAACATGACAATGATCCTGAACGTCAAAATGGTCAAAGGATGGAATATATAGTGGTTGGCACCGACGGAGGTCTCTGGTCGGAGATATGGTATGTTACTAAAACTCTTAAACATCACTATTCTGGCAATATGGATATGTTCAGACGTATAAAAAACATGTCAAGTGTTGAAACGAACACTGGAGAAAATCATTTCTTCTTCATAAGGGGTCACTGAAATCATATCAGGGATGGAAAAGATCCGTATTCAGAGTGTGTTTTACACTCCGGATATTGATAGAAACATATTAAGTTTAGACCAACTGATTACTCAAGGTTTCACCGTTAAGTTTTTCGGAGACAAATGTAAATTGTTTCCCACATTCAGTGTTCCATTGTTTAATAAGAAGAGTGACAAAACTGGAATGACTAAAGAAGAAGAAGTTGGTATGTTAGAGAAAGAATCAGTGATAAGCAAAGAAACGGAACATGAAAGATTCAAAACTGAATTCTTAAATGATTACTTTGAAAGTTTGAATGTATCAACAAACGAACCGGACTGGAACATTCTGATACTTCAAGCAATGTCTTTCAAAGAATTTAATGACTGTAAGGCACTGTTAGATATGTTAGAGGATGAGGATTATGTTATAAAATACAGATATCATCTTGATATCAAGTTCAATGAAATGATAGATTGGTTTCTGAAAGTTAAATTAGAAATCTTCACAAGACCTTTGCCGGCATATGCTTCGGAAAACAGGAAGGTGTGTTTATTAGATTTATACATGAGTGTCAAACGAGAAGGGGGACACCGGATGGTTACTGAAAACAATCTATGGGCAAAGATTGCCAAAGAGATTGGTTTTGACTATAGTGAAGGTGAATACATGAGATTGCTATATGTCATGTACTTGGATGTGATGATCTACTATTACAAGTACAAATCGATACAAGAAAATGCATATCAGAAAGAGGAGATCAAGACAGTGACCGATCCAAGGCAAAGCAAGAGTGACGAAGTCAAAATGGAGGGAACAGAAACAGTGCAAGCAGACGAAAACTCATGAACTAAAGGAGTTGCAGAAAATGAAGCTGATCACTACGCATTCTTCGCTGGCAACGATTGGGAAGGAATAAGGAGGCTGCACACAAGAAGAAGGTTCGACTTCAAAAGGGCAAAAGCTGCCGTGGATGATGCCAATATCAGTGTTTTAACACACTCTCGCAAACGTAATTATGTTTAGGGGAGTGTGTTAGAAGATATAAACATAATTTCTTTATATATTTCGGATATTATGTATGTATGTTAACTTAGGTTATGTGACTTATAATTATATGTAATTATGAACCGGTATATTAGAGTGGTTATGTTTGTTAGGAGACACCAGTTCAAAGGGTGGTTTCCCTCCATCTTTAACCGCTCATAACTGTCATTTATATGTTGATATTTATATGTCTTGCCGGGAACCATTTTCGGTACCAGGACAATTTAAACCTCCAAAATTGTCCCTCAATCCAATCACTGCAAATATAGAACAAACCAAGTTTATTGTCATGAATCCGATCTATCATAATGCTTCCGCTGATTATCAATCTGATGGCCAACAGATTTTGGCATGTCTTCCAACTTCATCCAGAAAATCTTTTGTTTGATGAATTAGCAAATCAGGACCATAAACAAAGAAAGAGCCGGTTTTAGTTCCCGTAACATTTAACAGATTGTCTGCTACAATCAATAACACAAGAACCACAGTTGGAACCATAAAAAAGTTGTGAAAAGACCAACACCATTCACTAGAGGTGGAAAATGGGTGGTTCATATAGGTTAAGTAACAGTTCCAATGGTTTCAGGTTAAAGCATGTAACTTTTCGTACAGTTGGGATAACAGGTCCAAATGGTTTTGGATCAAACCAGGTAACTATTGGTATGGGCTGGAGTAGTGGGTCCGTAGGTTTCAGGTCAAAGCATACAACTTCTGGTACAGCTGGAGTACCGGGTCGAAATGGTTTCGAGTCAAAGCATGTAAATTTTGGTACGGGCGGGTAACGGGTTAGATGGACCATAAACAATTTTTGTCTAAAACATCATTTGACTTGTTTCCTTTTTGGCACCTCTACTATTCACCTCTACCAATTTCCTCAACTCCCTATCAGTAATGACACAAGCAATTTCCAATATTCTATCTACTTCAACATTCAAGCCTGCACAGACATTATTAATACTTCTTTAACTGTTACCAATTTACCATGCATCCATCATTTTTATAATACCTTATTAGAACGTATAAACATAATTATACTTATATATATTCGGATATTTATGTATATAACTTAGCCTATTTGACTTATATTTGTATGTATGTTATGACCGATACATTGGAGTGGTTATGTTGGTTGGGAGGCACCGGTTCAAAGGGTGGTTTTCCCTCCAAATTTAACCGCTCTCAACTGCCACTTATGAATTCATATATATATATATATATATATATATATATATGTGTGTGTGTGTATGTGTGTGTGTGTGTGTCTTGCCGGCGATTATAACCGGTACCAAGACAATTTACAACTTCCAAATTGTCCATTCTTCGATACTGCACATATTGATCAAACTAAGATTCAATCATGAAACCGACAATTCATGATGCTTCCGCTGCAAATCACTTTGATGTTCAACAAAGTGGTATCAGAGCCACTAACAAAAGCGATGCAGATCTCAGGCCAACTTCATCCACATTACCGTGCAAATACTGTTCTGACGAGAAGAGAGAACGAAGATGGTTGCAGAGGCGGTGTTATTACTGCAACAAACCCGATCACCAAATCTCAACATGTAAGATGAAAGAAAATGATGAAGAAACTCAACTGCT
The DNA here is from genome assembly GCA_030545235.1 of Helianthus tuberosus. NCBI lineage: Eukaryota > Viridiplantae > Streptophyta > Magnoliopsida > Asterales > Asteraceae > Helianthus > Helianthus tuberosus. The sequence continues at coordinate 185,982,561 of CM060394.1, forward strand.
TCATCTGACAATCGACACCGGAACGCAGCAACAACAAAACGCAGATTCTAATCATCAAAACAACAAAAGAATGGAGTATATTGTGGTCGGCACCGATGGAGGATTCTGGTCAGAGATGTGGTACGTAAGTAAAACCCTCAAACATCATTATTTTGGCAATTTAGATATGTTTAAACGAATAAAAAACATGTCTAATGTTGAAACAAAAACAGGAGAAAATCAATTTTTCTTCATAAGGGGTATAGGGGTCGTCGAAGTCATGTCTGGGTCGGAAAAGGTTCGTATTCAGAGTGTATTCTACACTCCGGATATAGATAGAAATGTGCTAAGTCTAGATCAGTTAATCACCCAAGGTTTCACGGTGAAATTCATCGGAGATAAGTGCAAGTTATTTCCCACGTTTAGTATTCCTTTGATTAACAAGAAAAATGATCAAACCGGAATGACTAGGGAAGAAGAGATTGGTATCTTAGAAAAACAACATATGATTAGTAAAGAATCAGAACATGAGAAGTTCAAAACAGAATTCTTGAATGAATATTTTGAAAGTCTGAATATATCGACCAACGAACCAGACTGGAATGTGTTAATACTTCAAGCAATGTCATTCAAGGAGTTTCAAGACTGTAAGGCAATCCTTGATATGCTTGATGATGAAGAGTATGTTATGAAATATAAGTATCATCTCGAAAACAAGTTCAATGATATGGTAGACTAGTTTCTCAAGGAGAAATTAGAAATCACCACAAGACCATTACCTGCGTATGCATCGAACAACCGAAAAATATGTCTCTTAGATCTGCACATGGCTGTCAAAAGAGAGGGTGGACACCGAAGGATTATTGAAAACAATATTTGGGCAAAGATTGCCAAGGATATAGGCTTTGATTATGATGAAGGAGAGTATATGAGGCTGATATATGCTATGTATTTGGATGTGCTTATTTCCTATTATAAATACAAGTCAACTCAAGAGAAGGTGCATGAGAAAGAGGAGGTCAAGATGGTGGTTGATCCAAGACGAAGCAGGAGTAAAGGAGACAGAACGATAGGAACTGAAGCAGATCAATCGGAAGGCAACTCAAGGAATGAAGACACTGCTGAGAAGGATGCTGAGCACTACGCGTTTTTCGCCAGCAATGATTGGCAAGGAATCAAAAGACTTCATACTAGGAGGAGGTTCGATTTCAATCGAGCAAGAGTAGCCGTGGATGATGCCAACAAAAGCGTGTTAATGCACTCTCACAAACATAATTATGTTTAGGGGAGTGTATTAGAACGTATAAACATAATTATACTTATATATATTCGGGTATTTATGTATATAACTTAGCCTATTTGACTTATATTTATATGTATGTTATGAGCGATACATTCGAGTGGTTATGTTGGTTGGGAGGCACCGGTTCAAAGGGTGGTTTTCCCTCCAAATTTAACCGCTCTCAACTGCCACTTATGAATTCATATATATATGTCTTGCCGGCGATTATAACCGGTACCAAGACAATTTACAACTTCCAAATTGTCCATTCTTTGATACTGCACATATTGATCAAACTAAGATTCAATCATGAAACCGACAATTCATGATGCTTCCGCTGCAAATCACTTTGATGTTCAACATACCTTTCATATTTACAGTAAAAATAAATATGATAAATAAACGCCCACCAGTCTTTTGTAATTTGATCCACACAAGTGGCAGTTTGTAGTAAGTCATGATTATGTGTTTCCTATATACAATTTCATTTCAAGTTCCATAATTACTTTTCAAAATTTTGTAATATGTTAATAGCAGTTGTTTTTATCAAAATTTACATGTTTTTTTTAATTAAATGACTTTTTTAGGATCCAAATGGAAATTAAAATGTTTTTAATTAAATGTTTGTATCAACAAATTAAGATCAAAGATGTTTTTAATGAAATGTTCGTATCAACAAATTAAGATCAAAGAGTCAAGTTTAAACGAGATTGAATGTATAGACGCAAATTTAGGTGAGGTAGGAGAAAATTAAAATAAGCAAATAAAAAGGTGGTTAGGTTTATGCGAGGTGTGGGGATCATGAACTCGAACATTATTTTCACATATGATCATTAATTAAATGGTACACCATCATCCTTCTTGATTGATGGTGGTTCTCATGGATTAAACCACGATTACCACGATCCTCTCATTTGATAATTTTAAGACAAAAAAAAATAAAAATAAAAATAAAGGGATAATGGTTTGGGTCATGACCTCACACTTAGGGTAGTGGTTTTGAATGGTGGATTAAAGATAGATGACATGGTGCCTATGTGGAGGGTCATAACCACACCCTATAGCCATAAAGAACCATAAGTCTCGAGCAGTTTTAGTGGAATGTATACGCAAAGTGAAGAATGTACCTCCAAACAGGAATTTGGGTGGGCATCCAGGAGCTCCGAACGGATGATTTTGGCCCAATTTGCTTGTCAAATCTTGAATATCAAGTTCTTAATTACTTGAGTTAAATGCCATTTTAGTCCCTGTGGTTTGGGTCATTTTGCCAGTTTAGTCCAAAGGTTTCATTTTTAACCTGTGGGTCCAAAAAGGTTTCACCGTTGCCATTTTAGTCAACTGGGTTAACTTCATCCATTTTTTCTGTTAACGAGAAAGCCAATTTGGTCATTTTATATGTAATTCTGTTAACTAGAAGGGCAATTCGGCCATATAAAATGACCGAATTGGCCTTCTCGTTACAGAAAAAATGGATGAAGTTAACCTAGTGGACCAAAATGGCAACGGTGAAACCTTTTTAGACCCACAGGTTAAAAATGAAACCTTTGGACTAAACTGGCAAAATGAACAAAACCACAGGGACTAAAATGACATTTAATTCTAATTACTTTTTAGGGTAACTTTGTAGAAATATACACATAGTGTGTTCATTTTTAAGTCAATAATTTCTTTTTAGGGTGAACTCATTTTTCGTCCTTTATTTTTTTATCGAATTGCAATAGATAGTCTTTAACTTTACCAATTACAGTCACACTTCTTTATTTAGAAAGCTCATTACACCCTATGTCCTTTACCAGTAATTTGGTTAAATTTTCAGTTAAATCCTATCACATAAGGGTAGTTTAGTCATTTTACCAATTTAATTAAATTAAAATTTAGAACAAAGCTTTAATATTTACCCTCACCCCCCTCCATCTATCTCTCAACTCACACTCTCCCCCTCAACCCTCTTTAAATCCTCAGGAAATAAAACCACCGCCTCCGACAACCACTAACCACCACCAAATCTAGCTGACATATCCAAAACCGACAACCACTACCAAACACCACCAAATTTAGCTCAGATCCGGCAACCACCGTTTGTAACCACCACCAAACACCCCATGATTCCAAAACTACTTTCACCTCCTAAATACGAATTCGCATCTAGTAACCCAAAATCCAGGGCCTAAAGTTTCTGTTATAAAACCCCCTACAACTTCATCCCTCTATAACAACTATCCAACAAACCAACCAACAACCCATCATCCAAACATGAAGGAACTTATAAACAATGACTATCAACTCACCGACGAGATCGGCCGAGGCCGCTTCGGAATCGTCTACTGCTACTACTCCACCATCACCGGCGACTCATTCCCCTGCAAATCCATCGACAAACGCCTCCTGTCCGACCCAATGACCGCAAGTGCCTCCAGAAAGAACCAAAAATCCTCCACATCCGCGGCGGAAACCCAGAAAGAACCAAAAACCGTCGGCGACGTTGCAGGTTATTAGGGTTGAGAGAAAGATAGGTGGAGGGGGAGAAATCTCTTGATGTTGCAAGTTATTAGGGTTTAGCGACGACGACTGTTTATTAGGGTTTCAAATGTAACACCCCGTATTACGAAAGTCAAAGTCAAAGTCAAGATTGAAGTCAAAGGAAGAAAAGATTGCTAATTGCGATTTGTCACTCTTTGCTTAATTACTAATTTAACTTCTTTGACTTGTAATCGAATCTTTTTATTTAATCACTTTAGTTGTATTATGTGGAGTATCTATTAATAATCGAGGTTTAATCGATGTTTATCGCATGTTTTATCGCTTTATCGCTAATCGCATCGCAATCGCGCTCGCACCTTGAGTAGTAGATTTTGAATATTGTTTTACGTGTGTGTGTTACTTATGTGTTACTTGTGCATGTTTACTTTATGTTTGTGGTGATTAATCGAAATGCAATCGCAACTCTATCACAACGCAACTCAATCGCAAACGCTCAACGTAAGTTATTTATAATGATTGTATGTTAGATATAGTATTTGTATGGTTATTATTAATCTATCGCTTAGCTTAATCGAAACTCGCTTAATCGTGTCGCAACGCTCAATACGCAAAACGAAACGCCGAAACTCAAACTCGTCGGACACATCGATCGAATGGCCAACCGATCGAATGGCCATCCGATCGGATAGCCATCCGACCAGTGCCATTCTATTCGACACGCCATCCTATTCGATACTTGTGCACCTTTCCCTTTTTGGCAACCTATAAATACCCTCCTGTCACATCATTTGTGATGTGACAGCTCTCTCACTTGACCAGCTAGCTCAAGGCCTTCTTTCTCTCGATTTCTCGCGATTGTTGTAAGTTTTCAACCTAAATCTTGTACTTCTCTGATCTACACACACTTCTTCATCATTTTTACCTTTGAATCCTAACTTTTAACCGTGAAATCAGCAGATTTGAGGTGTTCTAGGGTGATGTCATCATGAAGTTCTTATGAACTTCAAGTTTTTACCTCATTCCACCAAGAATAACTCAAATCTGAAGGATTTCCACATGATTAAACATGATTTTCGCATAGATCTAAACATTATCATGGTTGAAAGGATTGAAAGATGGTTTTCTAACTTTCTTTCAACTCTTTTACACTCAATGCACTTAGAACCGATAGAATCGGAGCTCGTTCTGTCTTCTACTCATTTCTTAGTGAAGCATCGGTTCGAGATCTAGATCCTATCAACGAGACAACCGATTTCGGGATAAACATGAACAACCGTCAAGGAACAGTCAACTAATCGGATTAGGGTGATTCCTGTAAGATCGAACGACTTGGGTCTTGACAAAGTTCCGTTGTTTAGAACGTTGTCATACTGTCTCGAGCAAACTGCAAAACTTTCAAAAATAATCAAGTTCAAGACGATCAAGTTCGTTAGGACGGATTGCCGCCCGATCGGATTGCCATCCGACTGAACTGCTATCCGATCGGATTGCACTGGTTCCACACTTAAACATTTTTCTTCCAACTTGCAAAGCTCTGAACGTCGAACGGAATGCCGCCCGATCGGATAGCCATCCGATCGAACGACCATCCGATTATCTAACATTTAGAACTTCGACACTTAAACATTTTTCACAATTTCCAAAGATCATCAGTAACTAACGGATTGCCATCCGATCGGATTGCTATCCGATCGAGTGACAATCCTGCTGTGAACTTGTTCTCACTAAGTGTCCTGCTAATCGGATCGCTATTCGATCGAACGACCGTTCGATCGATCGACCTGAAGGGTAGAGATACCTCTCCGTTTTCAAAATGCTACAACAAAAACTTCAAAGCCATCATACACAAACACATCCTTACCAAACGAATGTCAATCCAATCGGATGGTCATCCGATTCCGATCGGATGACCATCCGAATGGATTGACATCTGATCGAATGGCCAACCGATCGGATAGCCATCCGATCGGATTACCATCCGACACTTAGCCACTCTTCACCATTTTTACGCATCGTTCACCACTTATGCTATCGTTAACTGTTCAGGCTAATCTCTCAGCGCTCCCTTCAATCCAAGAGAGTGTTTACTTGTTAAACGCTATATGTGAGTATACTCGAACCCTTTTTTGCTTTACGCACTTTTGGGTGTTACATACGTTACTTATTCAAATCACAATCGACACACAATGCAAACACTATTTATACGCTGACCGTTATTGCATGCTACGTGTTATTCGATGAATGCTTGTATGTTATGTTAACACAGTGATTGTTGCCTAACACCTTAGCAACGATAGTACTATAGTTTGGACTCAGCACCTGTCATGGACAGGGGTTGTTAAGGGCTTTACTTCACGTGTCCCAGTGGGGATATGTGTTGCGCATTCTACAACTCGCAGTCACGTCTGTGCATATTTCTCTGTCGATAACCTACTTGCCTTCACTTTGTACATGTTACATGTTGGTTATGCGTAAATGATTTCGAACTCTATTATATTATCAAACTTGTATGCTCACCTTTACACTATGTGTATTGACTTTATTTTAACGTATGTGACAGGTGCTTAGGATGCTTGTGTTTAGCTGCTATGTGGGAATCAAGCTAGGATGGAGTCTTAGAAACAAACGAATTAAATAAAATCTAAGTTGTCGGAGTAGTATTTGTTTTTGAGACAATTATTTGTAATAACTGTTTACTTAGATATGTTGTGGTATGGGACATGAAGATTAATTATCTTGTAATGAATAGTTGTTATGGATACTCATGGACAATCTGTTTCACTCAGTGTCGTGCCCCGATGATTCCGTCATCGGTTGGGGTGTGACATCAAAGACCTAGCGACTGTACGTACCGAAATCTCCATGAACAACATTCATTTTGCCTAAGACTTCTGAAATCTGAGTGGCAATTTATTAGGGTTTATGTTTGTATTTTAAGGGAAGAAGAAAGGAAACTGGTTGAAGAGAGAGAGAACTGAGATAGATAGATAGATAGATAGATAGATAGATAGATAGATAGATAGATAGATAGATAGATAGATAGAGAGAGAGAGAGAGAGAGAGAGAGATAGATAGATAGATAGATAGATAGATAGATAGATAGATAGATAGATAGATAGATAGATAGATAGATAATAGATAGATAGATAGATAGATAGATAGATAGATAGATAGATAGATAGATAGAGAGAGAGAGAGAGAGAGAGAGAGAGAGATAGAGATAGATAGATAGATAGATAGATAGATAGAGAGAGAGATAGATAGATAGATAGATAGATAGATAGATAGATAGATAGATAGATAGATAGATAGATAGATACAGATAGAGAGAGAGAGAGAGAGAGAGAGAGAGAGATATAGATAGATAGAGAGATAGATAGATAGATAGATAGATAGATAGAGATAGAGAGAGAGAGAGAGAGAGAGAGATATATATATATAGATAGATAGATAGATAGATAGATAGAGAGAGAGAGGAGGTGAGGGTAAATATTAAGCTTTGTTCTAAATTTTAATTTAATTCAATTGGTAAAAAGACTAAACTGTCCTTAAGTGAATAGACTTAACTAAAAATTTTAACCTTGTTAGTGCTAAAGGATGAAAGATTTACTGAGTTTTCCAAATAAATGATTGTGACTATAATTATTAAAGTTAAAGGCTATCAATTGCAATCCGATACAAACATAAAAGACGAAAATTGTAGTTTACCCTTAAAGTTATTATTAGGAAAATTCTAGGTAATTAATAATTAGGAAAATATTATTAGGTTATCGATATTGATGCCACTCAAGTTTTGGCATAATGGTCAAGAGGGATTACCTTTTGTAGGGAGACCAAAGGTTCAATCCTTGTTGGGAGGTGTATATTTAGGGACGGGGGAATCTTTGTTGTTAAAAAAAAAGCTAGTACATTAATGACATCGGACAAGATAACGAAAACCATATATAGACTAACAAGTTAGATAAAACTAATACTAAATGAAATCAACTGAAATAATAACAAATAGAAGTTGATTAAAATAGTATTGAACTTGTGGGAATGTGAGCCAACTTGCAACTTTTATTAGGCTGGGACCGTCCAGCATCGTCCTCCATCCGTCGTCGTTCCCCTCTCCATTGCTAGCCCTCCGTCGCCGTTCCTCCAGCGTCGCCAACGTCGGGGTCAGGATGTTTGGGACGCTCACAAAAGGACAAAAAGGTAGGGCTTTCACCAACATCCAGCCAAATACCCATCACCACCAACATCCTCTCTCGCCAGAAAATCAAGCATCTCCAACCAAGTACCCATTCTCTCTCTCTCTCTCTCTCTCTCTCACGCCGGAAAATCAGGCATCTCCGGTCAAGTACCCATCCTCTCTCACCGGAAAATCAGGCATCTCCGGCCAAGTACCCATTCTCTCTCTCTCTCTCTCTCTCTCTTGCCAGGCATCTCCGGCCAAGAACCGAGCTCAATTCGGTAAGTTCTTTACACGGTTTTATTCGTTTACATCCGTTGAACAAAAGCCCTAATACAATTCCAATTAAACTTGCATGTTTCTGTTCAATTTGGGGAATCAAAGGTTAGGGTTTGTTTGAGATTTATTTGGGGCATCAAAGGTTAGGGTTTGTTCCAATTAAACTCAGTTAGAATGGGTTTTTTTAATCTAAATAAATTTGGGGAATTAAAGGTGGGGTAGGATCATCCTCCCATTTCCAGTGTTTTAACATGGCGGATCATCCTCCTCTATGGGACTATGATGTGGCGCCTACGTGGCGGATCATCCTCCAAGAGAGGACCATCACCATACCACCTAGCCTTACAACATAGGCATGGTTTAAAATGTTAAAAAATCAGATTAGATTAGATTTTATTGCATATTACTAATCCATGTATGTTTGGCCTAAAACTACAAAATTTCACTTCAAATGAGCAGCATAGCAAATCATACATCTTTAAAGCAGAGGCAACATAGCATAGGGCCATTCCCAATTTTTTAATAAAAATTTCCACTAAAAGTGTGCCTCAGATGTGCCTTTTGTACACAGTTCGCACTGCTCGCATAATGTGACACAAGGCGCAATCCTTTGCGCCTTAGGTCGCCTCACGCCTAGGTGCTTTTTTTAAACCATGATCGACCAACCCGAAACATCAATTACCAGTTAATTAGCTGTCTTCATCAAGACCACTCACCTATTGACCGTTTGAATTCAAGCTCATGTAAAATAGATACTCCTCATTTGCCTATTTTCAACAACACAACCCGATAAATGATTAACCTACATAAAAATACTTAAATTAGACTCAAGAATGAAAATAAAAGGTTGTTCACAAATGTGAAAAATGCTAGGTCCACGCACTATTAATATTATCTAAAAAATAAAAAAGAAAAATAAATAGAAAAGATTTGAAATAAGAACAAGTTCTTACCAAGCAACAAAATGTAAAGAGACCCTAATTGCAAAACAACAATCTTAAATTGTGTGTTTTGATTAAAAAAAATTAATGACGCTATAGGTACCTTCAAAGTGGAAACAAAATTGGTTGCAGAGAAGATCGCACCAATTGCTGCGAATAAGTTGGTGTTCCCCGTCTCAAAAACCAGTGACTTGCCATCATCAAAATTTAAAAATATCAACCAAAATTAACCAAACACTGTTGAGACTCATCAAATAAAACATGATATTCAAAACTACCATCTCCAAACTCTTAAATCCCTAGTTAAATTAGCATGCTTGTTTATATATTAGCTCAAATAACGCTCATGCTCTACGTTACCAGTCCATACAATAATACAAAACATATAAAGCAAGATACTAAGCATGGTGATGATAAAAGACCCATGTCATGATATTATAATTTCATTCTCTTATACATCACCCTTAAATTTCATCCACAACTATAAAACAGTTAGGCTCCGGTGATAATGTTTCCTGTTGAGCGGGCATCTATCATAACATTTTCCAATCTGTTCAGCACAGATCTGCATAGGTTGTCAAATTCATTAACACCTGTAACTTAAAATAAGGAGCAACAGAATATAACAATAATATGAAAATGGACATAAAAGAAATTTCCTTACATGCAGTATCGACGCCAAAACTTGTAAGAACTTCTTTACATTTCAAGTCCCCATCAATGACCTTTGGGCATCCAATGGCTCGAGTCTTCAAATTCTTGATCTAGTGTGGTACATATTCAAAACTCTAATCACTGAGAGAAGAAAAATAATTAACAAGTACTAAAGTTCATTAAGATAAATAAAATACCTAAAGCTTTCATGTTGGAAGGTTGATTTTCATGAAGGCAAGTATTTGTGTTGAATCATCTCCGCCAATAACAACAAGCTTGTCCAGAGCAAGCTTGATTGTTGTATCTTCGGTATGCTTAAATCGGAACCCAGTCAAAGGTCATAAATCTATAACAAGATAATTATAAATCTAACTCAAATAAGGAACGATAAATATAACAGACGTCGGCGCAAATTAGGGCATTGATCGAGCTGATAAGCAAAAGAAAACTCAAAAACTTACCCTTGAAACTTAGATCGAAACCCAGTTTGGCACAACCCTTCACCCTAACAACGATTCAAGATAAGAAATCCTTTAATATCGTACCGACTTTGAGATTTAGGTTGCTCCTGAACAAGAACAAGATAAAAGAATCAAGAGAGAGAACTGGGAGTGGAAGTAGGGAATGTGAATTTCAAAATTCTAAGAGAACTGGGAGTAGGGGGTATGAATTTCAAAATTCAAACATGGAGGTTTAAAACGCCGGTTTCCTCCAAAGCGGCGATGTACGTTGTGGGACTATTTAAGATTTTGAGTTTAAATATTTAAAAAACTGCAATTTAGAGTTTAAATATTAAAAAAAAAAATCCTTTGGTTAACTATAATATTTTGTTACCCCTTTAAAGTAGGAGGTTTTGTTGATATTTAACTAAACCGTAAAGGAAAATTTTCAATGAGTTATTCAACAATAGTTTTAGTGTTAAAAATGTTAGCGTTGCTAGCTTTTAATAAAATATATGATAATGATTAAAAGCTTTAACCACTTGTACACTAAGGCATCATCTACTTGTACATTTTAATCCGCACGTCAATACTGACCAAGACAGCTATCGAAATGTTGACAAAAATGAGTAGGTGGTCACGGTACATTTGGATTTTTTTTAAACATTATAGTTTATAAGATATTGCAAGAATACGTAAAAGAATTATAAGTTTGTTGTGGAGGGGGAAAAGTGTTACTAATTATCCATAATCTTGTTAAAACAAAGGGATTTAAATGCAATAAGACCATGCGTAGTGGACAATATTCACCCTTGGGCATTTTGCGCCATGACGCAACCGAGTCAGCAATGGGGCATTATGGGACGTTTTCTAAAATGGGTGTAGTGGAGATTGTGGGGCATTATGTTTGTAATAAAATAAAATAAAATAAAACATTTAAAAAATCTTATTGGCCAAATAATAGAAGCTGAAATGTGATTGGACAACAAAAACCCCCATTAGACGTGATTTAAAAACGCCATAACCAAAAACGCCCCAAACACGCCCATGCGTAGTGGTATGTGGGCGATATTGGGCGTGATTGAGCACAAAAAACGCTCCAAAGGGCAACCACTACGGGTGGTCTAAGATGGGGGACTAAAATATAAATAGTGTTAAAAAGACCAATTTACCCTCATTTTAGGGGTGTATCTATAAATAAAGAGGGGATAAGTTCTTATATTTTGAGTATTTTAAAATGCCCATCCCCCATACATTATACTATACTATAGATATTGTGGGCATGTAGGTAGTGCTTTTGGAATAGCATTGGGATGGAACTGGAAGATGTAATATCTGGTGGTATTAGATATTTACTTTGAAGCAAATAATGTTGTATTAAACATTTAATTATGTTGAGTTCCTTTGTTTTGTAGCAAGTAATTTCCCTAACTCTAATTATGTTATAAGTTCACTTTTAACATTCTCGTCGGTAAATTATAGTTTTTACCAACTTACAATTTATGTTAAACGTGTTGTTGTAATTGGCAGGTTACACCAAATTTTGACAATTAAAATTGATCACATAATTCTCCTATATATTAATAAACGGACTAAATGAACAGTAGAATGGCAACTTTGTAATATGCTTTTCTAACCGTTTAAAAGCTAGAGTAAAAAGAGAATACAGTGAGATTCAGAATCAAGAGGGAGAGGCCGATGATGACGACGCTTCCGCCGGCGTCCCAACCTGCTCGTCGTCATCAGTAATACTTGACGACGGCGTTTTGATCATTGTGGTGGCGGTCGTCTTTGGTAGCCCAGAGTAGGGTTTGTGTCTTTGGTGGCGGCGAACATGGTTTGTGCCGGAGAGCGATGAGGCGGTGGTCAAGCGGTTAGGGTTTCGATCAACTTCCGGTAAGCTTATTTTCATTGCATGTTCACTATTTTGTTAGATCGGCTGTCCCTGAACCTTAATCCGACGACTAATGTTGATCTGATGAGTAGGTAACGTCCGGTGAGGTTCCGGTGAAAGGGCAGCCGGAGATTTCGGTCAAGGGGTAAGCGCATAACACTCACAGACCGTTAGAATTCATACAATTTGATCTAATTGGGTTTAATTCTTGAATTAAGATGCATCAGCTGGTAATTTCTTCTTGTAAATAATAATCACTCTCTTAACTTGGTTTTTCACAAAGAATATATGTCAGGTAGCATGTGCTGAAGCTTTTAATAGTGTGACGATGATGAATAATTATCATTTAATGTTAAGGTTCTGAATCTAGGGTTTGATTAATTTTTTTAGAATTTAACCTATCTATTATATTGGATTTGACTTTGTTTAAATGAAATTGCGTCTTATGACTATATGTTTTGATTTCTGGTTCAACTAAATTTCACAAATTCAAACTTAATTTCACTTTTGAGTTATATGTGCTTTATGTGATTGCATGAATCATGATAACAGGATATAGACACATTGTTACAAGCAAGTCTTCATCTTCAACCACAACATCACAGTTGCATTGATAGTTGTACGGTACAAGCATTTTATAGCATTGTATATTGGCATTCTGAAATTGGTTTGGAAGACGTTGTGACTTCAGATGTAGCTACTTGTATCAGGATTCTGATGGAATATTGGTATTTGCTCTTTTTTTTCTTATTCGGTTTTCTTGCTTTCGTTAAGAGTAGGTTTGATTTTATGTTAATCTGATATGGAAAAACCATTCAAACCACTAAAACCGAGCCCTTTGCCTTTTTCGAAAACCGTAGTTTGCGGTTGGGCCCAGAATTTTCATCAAAACAGGCCAAACTAGAGTGCACAAATCGTTTTTTTTTAGAACCTACAACCGGTTAGGAACCGGGTCCGGGTTTAGTCAACAAAGTCTGGTAGGGTAGGAACCGGTTACGGGTACGTTCGGGTTTTTGACTGGTTTGGCCAGGTTTTTTGGGGGGTTTTGGCCGGTTCGGTTTCTTTGGTTACACCTGGGTCTGGAACTGGTATGTACCCACATGTTGGGTAGGGTAGGAACTGGTTCCGTGTCGGGTCCGTAACCGGGTTTTTTGTGCATCTCTAGGCCAAACCAGACTGTCAACACCGATATCATCAACTACTCATTCCTCAACTGCATATTTTTCGACTAACGTATGATTTTTTAATGTATATTTGTGTGTTTGAAGGATTAAGTATAGTATAAGTGCCATAGCAGACAAAGGTCTGAAGAAGCCTCTATTTACCTCTCTGCTCGATTGAAAAAAGGGCGAAGTTCTGTACCTGGAAAGTCCAACACAAAGGTACCACGCCAGTATCATGTTGTACTGTAACGTGACTAACGTCTAACTGAACCGAATCAATAACAAGTTTTTTCGTGTGTGTTTTTGTGAAGGTTTGAGCTTTGTTTTAATGGAGAGAAGATGGTGAAGTCGGGAAATGAAACGGATACGAATGGCGTGGACAGTGATAATAACAACAATAACAATAACAGTAATAACAATATGATGGATGTATTCAGATGGTCTTTGTGTAAGAAGCATCTTCCTCGGACGCTTATGTGCTCCATCGGCATCCATTTGCCGCCTGAACATCTAACGATGTAATCTTTCATTTCGTTCCATTTCCGTTTGATTCCATTCCGGGTTTGAATAGTCGTATAGTTTTTTGCTTGGTTTAAAAAAGCGTGCCTGGGGTGATCAGGAAAGCGCCCCAGGGCCTTGAGGTGGTGCTTCATGCACACATGTGTCAAAATTGCTTCACGCACCGGTCGATGATGGCTGTGAATTAGTTGCCAGAGTTTTATACGTAACTGATGATGTTGGATGAGTGTAGCTTATTGGGTCGATTTAATGTATGACGGTGTTTGATGTGCTGTTATCCGGGGACGATCAGGTGGTGTCAGAGTAACATAATTTAGAGTAATTTTGCAGGTTTGTTTTGAATGAGTTAACCTAGAATCAAATGTAGAGTTTTTTTTTTTTACTTTTTCTCGGCTTTGATTTTTTACAGGTCATTTCTCAATCCGGTTGGCATGCTTCAGTTATGCTTCATACTACACTTTATCTATGGTGTCGAGGCTTCTATTTGTGGCGTTCTCACCGTTATCGCCGTTCAGATGTCGTCGTCATCGGTCGTTTGGGAAATTTATTTATGGTGTCTAGGCTTCTGTTTGTAGCGTTCTTATTTATGATTTCATTACGTGCGATGTCGAGGATCAAGGCAAATATGAGATTGCTGATTCACATAAAGAAGCTGAAAAGGTTGATTTTATCATTTGGAAATAATGTCTATTTATATACACGTGCAGGCGGTGTCTATTTATATGAATCATAAATAATTAGATGATAATTAGTGTTAATTAAGCAACTTTAAAGTGTTATAGGAAGGGGATGAGTACTTGTCATACAAAGAGACCTGGGATTGCAAGCTAGAGTTGTTGGTGAATTGCTCCAACCTGTTGGCCACATAAAATTGATGCAACTGGATTTAGAAGGTATGTAAGCTACCAACACATACATAAATGTGCATATGTAATAAGGTGGTGATTATAATTCAAGTGTTGGTTGTTTTTTTTTCCCAAATTGTGTAGAGAACATAGATGCTCAAAAGGAGATGTTTCAGGTAGATGTTTTTACAATGGCGATTTGTCCAGCGGATTACAGTTGCATTCTGTAACGGAATATACAAAAACGAACTGCCAGAAAATTTTATACGGTTCAATGCTTATTGTGTAGAATATAAGAGCAAATGATGTTTTTAATTAGATCACACAATGTAAACCACCACTACAAGAACAATCTTCAATGATGATTTAGCAATTCAATTGACTTGAATGATTTTCCGAAGCAAAACTATTAGTTACATGTTATCAAACCGAGAACTATTCGGTTTAGCGCGCCGCAACGCGCGCATGGCATAAAACTAGTTCACATAATCAGTAAATGGGTCACAATACACAAAAACAAAAAAGGAACCCCAACAAAAAAGCCCAAATGAAATACATTCCAAGGCCCAAGCAGCAAGAGATGGGATCATCTGGCCCAACATACTAAAGGAAAACAAGGGTAACTTACATTAAGAAATGTAAAGTGCAATTTTACTCACCATGTGGTTGATCGATGTCATAAGGTCGGTCAAAAATATATTAAAAAGTGTCCTATTCACCTTTTACTAGTAAAGGGTAAGTAGGGTGTCGAATCCACGGGGAATCAGTGGAAAGTATGAAAGCTCGTTGTTTTAGTTATCATCTATGTCTAAACTGATTGCTTTTTGCAGTTTTGAGAATGATTATGAAAACGATTGTAAAATTGTATTTGTAAACAATAATGAGAGAAAGTACCAATCTCCGGGTTTTCAGGTTATGCAGAAAATCAGGTTACTTAGTTACCACCATTTGAAAATCACATAGACATGATTTGATAAAAACTTGTTTGGATAAATAATTAACGGATAATATATTTGATTGTAATGATCCACGATCGAAACCGAAAGATTGATGCAAATGAATAGTAACCCAATTAATTACCAATTTTAGATTTCATAAACATAATCCAGTTCAATGATTAAAGGTTAAAACAATGACAACCTAGAATTTAATCCCGATCGTTGATGAACAACCAAATAATTGATGAACTTGAATGAATATGATAATCAAATATTGTTTAATCAAAACAAAAACAATAGGAACGGCTAACCGAATGTTTAACCAAATCCTAATCCAAAGAGACGTAACAATAAGCAAACTAATGTTTAAACACAAACCCTATTCCCGGAGACGGTCACGGGACGACTAGCCGCTCATGATGTGCGAACAATCCTCCATAGCTTCAAAGAGAGTTGAATTCATGGTTGAATCGGTGTTGCGCGGCTGATTAATGATGATTATTGATGATGATCCCCTAAATCAAGAGCTCCAAAGATGTATATCGGCTGCCACTATTTCGATGGGCCTCAAGTGTGATTTTGAGAGCCCAAACTTTTGTTAATTGCTGCCCAATCTTGTGTGAATGTTAAGTTTATTTTTGAGAGCCCAAGATTATACTATATGGCTGCCAAAAAATCGTGAATGATTGATTATCCCTTCGTAGTCATTAGAGCCCACCAAAAATAGTCTTTTGTGCTGACTTTCATGGATAATGGGCTGCTCCTTTTGTCGAGATGATGAGTTTGCAACTCCCAAAAATAATAAAGTCTCCTCAAAAGTTGTGATGGTGGCTGCCACTAATCTCCGTGAATATTGTTGCTGCCCCTTGTCAGGGGCGGAATCACGGGAGGGTCAGGGGGGTCAGCTGACCCTCCGGCCGGCCGAGTCTATGTGAACTAGTATGTCCAATGAAAACCTTTTTTTTTGTTAGTTTGACCCTTGAAAAATGTATGATATGTGTTCTATAACGGTTCAAGTGAAGAAAAAAGAGTAAAAATAACGTGTACATAGAGTTTTCCGGTGAGCTGAAGTAAACTCTGCAACTTCCGGTGAGGAGAAGCAAAAGAAAGAAGATGAAAACTATAGGTTTTAATTGGGTTTACTGTTTAGTATAGATAGGCTTTTTTACCTTTTGACATGACCACTCACTGGGCTTCCTTTCATTCAAAATAATCAATCCTTTTATTTCTTTATTCTATTATTAGTGAGTTTGAAAAATTAATTATGCGTCTATCTATATCCGAATGTTAGTTTTTCTAACTTTTATTTTATTATTTGATTACTTTATTATATATTATAGATTTATTTATGAATCATTTAATTTTTTTAGTAATATCATATTATTTTTATCATATATTTTCAAAAAAAAAAATATATAATCAGATGATATTTTTTCCAAAATGCAGTGATATATCTTAGAAAGATAATTAGGTAAACAACATCTAAAAGCAACATAATGGGTCATCAAATTTGTTAAATAATAATAATTGTAATAATGAAAGAGTTCTAAAGGAGTTGAACTGTTACGGCCGAACGTAAAAGTTTCTATTACGACCCCCGGATGAGAAGTTCTAGTTCCGCCACTGCCCCTTGTCGATCATGATGGTCCCTTAAGTGTTTAATTAATTAGACTTTTAAACCCTTGACGTCTTCCCACAATTAATCACGTGCAATTTCCTTTTCACACCGTCACCTACGGTTTCGAAACCGTAGGTTACGGTTTCTCATGCTTCATTATCATTTGTCAACCGTAAGTCCCATCTTTCTTTCCGTAAGCCGCGTATTCATGTTCCTGTTTCTTTTCGTGAACACCATGCACCAAACCGTAAGTCACGTACTCAATCCGTAAGCCTCAAATAAAAGTTGTTGTTTCTTTTGTTGTTCTCATTTATGGTGTAAAATTCCTTCGATTTTGGCTTTCTCGGTGAAGGACCTCCTGGAATCGCACGAGAATATTGGGCTTAAAGGAAAGAAAAAAGAAATCATTCAAGGTATCGTTAGAATTGGGTGCTGGTGCATTTGGAAGGCAAGGAATGAGGCTAGATTTAACAACACCCCCGTGAAATTGGAAGGGATAATCAGGGAAATCAAGTCGATGGGTTTTTTTTGGATCAACTCTAGATCAAAAGATTGTAGTGTTAGTTGGAAAAAGTGGTGTAGTTTTGTTAATATGTAATCTTTCGTGTTTGTTTGTTTGCCGCCCCTGCTTGGGGTTTTGGGGTGTTTAATGAAATTCTCCTTTCAAAAAAAAAAATGTTTAATTAATTAGAGTTTTAAACCCTTGACGTCTTCCCACAATTAATCACGTGCCATTTCCTTTTCACACCGTCACCTACGGTTTCGAAACCGTAGGTTACGGTTTCTCATGCTTCATTATCATTTGTCAACCGTAAGTCCCATCTTTCTTTCCGTAAGCCGCGTATTCATGTTCCTGTTTCTTTTCGTGAACACCATGCACCAAACAGTAAGTCACGTACTCAATCCGTAAGCCTCAAATAAAAGTTGTTGTTTCTTTTGTTGTTCTCGTTGACTACCTCCAAAACAATGATATTGAAGTGATTTCTACTCATGATCCCAATGGCTGCCCTCTCATCATGATGTATCCTCAAAAGTCCCTACCAAATGATGATGTTGATAAAATAAGGCTGCCAACAAGTTCTCCTCTCACATGCGATGTATATATATTAAATAATGTTGAGGTGATGATTTATTTTCAATACAAAACCTCCAAAGGCCACGTGATTGATGATGATTTTATTATATTCATCTAAAGAAGTGATGCCCTTTCTCATTCATTCATAACTTTTTGCGCATCCAAGCCATGTTTTGACCCGAAACATATACCGAACGATGAGATATATCTTACTCATTCCATTCACCTCCAAGCCCTCCAACTTTACCGATTTAGATGGTTAACCTGTAAAACCACAAACTCTCGTAGTTACTATATTCAACGTACATAATCGTTTAAAACATAATAACACGCGTAATATAAGCACTTTAGCACCCATGTTTCACACTCTCCATCAGTGGTTTACAGGATCAACTTTACACCCTATTTTGAAAATCAATCAACTTTAGACCCCGATGTTTCCTGATCCCATCAATGTTCACCCCTCTGTGTGTGAAAGTCGTTTTTGCCCCCTAAAATATAAAAATAATTAGAGTAAACTCCAATTTTACACCATGTGGTTAACCTCTGCTAACACGTTTACACCATGTTTTCCAATTCGTCTAAAAACGAGAACGATATTCATCATTCCATCAATCTTTATAGCAAATTATCAATTCATTTCTAAATAGATCCAACAATCAAAAACCCAGAATCCACTTATGAACAACCCAACTTCTTACAACCTACTATGAAAACCATTTAAATTAGAATCCATTATATTATTTAGTTGAAAATCCAGCAAAAATTCTACAACTTGAATTTCACCCATCAGTCTGTCTGGGCAGGGATTCTTTCTTGCCGGCATCGTCACCGGTGGATCTTGATTTGCCATGTTGTTCAATGGCTTGATGGTGGGCTTGGGTTCATTCATATTGTTTCAAAATGTTGATGCTTGGCTTTAGTCATAACCAGTATGATTTGATGATGAATCCAACTAAATATGGGAATCTCTTGTTATGCTCAACAGCATGGATCTTTTCACAATTTCATTAATGGTGGCATACCTAACAGGTTTTCAAATTTTATAAAGGAATAAAACACAACAAAAAAACGAATGTTTACCATTTGTTTTTCAAATCTGAGATTCACAGAACAAGTATTTTTAGAACCACTTCTGGGTATGATCAATTAACATGACCCGTTATCAAACACCATGATGAACCATGTGGAAAAATTTTATCGTTCGGGTCAAATAACAAGAACAATTTTGTTATGATCAACAAGTTTGTTGGTTGTATAACTCAAACTAAAAGCTAATACATGGTGCCGACATTCGACATTACCTCTTAGACTTTGGTGATCTGAATGCATGTTCCTTGTAATATTTGAGCTTGGTTATGCTTTCTTTGATCTCATCCAGTAAGGCTCCATGCTTCTTCTCCTTTTTTGGAGCCTTTTTATCATCTACAGGACAAAACTAACATAATGAAATTTAAAAAATCTGAGTAAACCGAACAGCTTAAAACATGTTCCATGTGAACCGAGCACTTTTAGCTTGTGTATTTAAACATGTCAATTTGCGTTATATTTTATTAATATTAGCACGTCTAATCCAACAGATATAAGTTTAGATGATACCTTCTGGGAACCAATGGCAACATAAAGCTTTGACACTGCTGACATCAACGATAACGTGAGAGAAAAGACTAGCCAGATCGGGCATGTGCTTCTGCAATTGAAAGAACAAAATGACTGAAAAATGTGAAGATTAATGTGTTCTGTATGAAGATTACACATGAGGAGTGTGAACAAAATGACTGAAAATGGGCAGGTTTTAACCTTCATGAACATAAAATCAACATAAACTGAATTTCCTGCAAGTGAAGGCGTATATGCGCTGACATGTCCCTTCACAAAATATGTAACCTACAACAATATAAAAGATAAACTATTTTGATCAAAATATAAATTGTGAAGGGCCACTGCGATTATTACAAAATCTTGTTTGATTTTATCTCCAAGATTGATAAAGTTGTCATTATTGGTATGTCAGAATCATGAACAAGCTTTATCTCACCTGCTCTTCAGCTTCTTTTTCACTGGTTATACTTTGTGTCACCTTCTCAGACAACCCTAGTATATATGCGCATGTTAATTAGGACTTTTAACAGTTTTTGGTTTCATGAACTAAAAAGATGCATACACGAGAGGTGACAATTTTGACCCGTTTACTTGTAAATGGGTTGTGGTCTATCTTGAATGAGTAATATGTCTTCCTCATACAATAATAGTTGATAAGTAAATTAAAGATAATGCATGAGGTAATGGCGAGCCTCACCATTTCTCACATGATGATCTTGGCTCTGTTCTCCAACTTCATCTAGAAAATCTTTTGTTTGATGAATCACCAAATCAGGACCCTAAGCAAAAAAA
Organism: Helianthus tuberosus; assembly: GCA_030545235.1. Classification (NCBI taxonomy): domain Eukaryota; kingdom Viridiplantae; phylum Streptophyta; class Magnoliopsida; order Asterales; family Asteraceae; genus Helianthus; species Helianthus tuberosus. The sequence goes on from CM060394.1 coordinate 186,003,237, forward strand.
AAAAGAGCCAAGTTTTTAGTTCCTGTAACATTAACAGATTGCCTGCTACAATCAAGAACACATAAACGGCAAACCACAGTTGGAAACATAATGAATTTGTGAAAAGACCGACACCATTCACTAGAGGTGGAAAATGGGTGGTTCATATGGGTTAGGTAACAGTTCCAAATGGTTTCTGGTCAAAGCATGTAACTTTTCGTACAGTTCGGGTAACAGGTCCAAAGGGTTTCGGATCAAAGCACGTAACTTCTGGTATGGGCTGGAGTAACGGGTCCATAGGTTTCGGGTCAAAGCATGTAACTTCTGGTACAGCTGGAGTACCGGGTCGAAATGGTTTCGAGTCAAAGCATGTAAATTTTGATACGGGCGGGTAACGGGTTAGATGGACCATAAACAATTTTTGTCTAAAACCTTTAGTGTGCCAAATATTATCACATAAATTATGTAATTTCAGTAATAATCTATTTTATTGAATACGGAGATTTAGAATGTTTTATGCATAATCATTTGACTCATTTCCTTTTAAGGGAAATTTTTAATATTTTACCCAAACTGCCCATTAGATGTCAAACATAGCCCGAACCGACCCGTACATAAGCAAACAGGTTGAAATTTCCACCTCGTACAAACCACATTTATCAAAAAGAAAGACAAACTATGACCTTACCTCTACCAATTTCCTCAACTTCCCATCAGTAATGACACAAGCAATCTCTAATATTCTATCTACTTCAACATTCAAGCCTGAACAGACATTATAAATACTTCTAAAGCTGTTTCCAATCATCCTTCATATTTACTGTAAAAAATAAATTAAAATAATTAACAAGTAAATGAAATACTCACCTGTCTTTTGTAATTTGATCCACACAAGTGGCAATTTGTAGTATGTCCTGCTCATGTGTGTCCTTCTGTAGCAAGAAATATGTGCTCTCAACCATTATACAGTTTCATCTCAAGTTCCAATATTACTTTTCAAATCTTTATAATAAGTTAATAACGATTGTTTTTTAATCAAAATTTAAATGTTTGTATCAATGGATTAAGATCAAAGAGTCAAGTAAAAACGAAATTGAATGTATAGACGCAAATTTATGTGAACAAAGCAGAAATTAAAAATAGCATGTCAAAGCATAATTAACCACCATAAATCACAAGCAGTTTTACTGGATTTATAGGCATTCTATACGCTGAGACGTAGAATGTACCTCAGAATAGAAAATGGGTGGGAAATAAGGAGCTTACAAGTCTTCCAACCGATATTCCAAGTCTTCCAACCGATAAATTTTTGGCCAGTTGAATCAAAAAATGATAAATAATATCCAGATATATGTTCTCCTTGTTAGCCTAATAAATGTAATAAAATTATTATATCCTACATTCAAAGGAAAAAATGAATTCGGATATAACGAGGAGATGTTTAAATCTTACACAATTAACAAAAAAGATAATATTAATTATTGAACTCGCCCGTCTAATAGTAAAAAATGACAGACAATTTTTTATGTATCAAATCATAGGTATTTCGTTGGTTCATAAAGTAAGTACAAAAGTAATCAAAGATACCCAACCCCCAAAATGTTGCTACAATACCAATAAAAAAAACAAAAGATAATAAATAAAGCAAGACATGTGATTTGTTTAAATTGGGGTCAGTCCCACCATCATTACATTTTCTTCCCATAGTTAACCCATTAACAAAATCTTCATTCACCGGTCACCATCATGGTTTTAACTGAGCGGTCGTTAACAGCTTATGTTGGTAACAAAGCCTTAGTTAACCCACAACAACCAGCCTTACCAGTACCGCCTCATTTTCATGGTTTTCTAATATTCACGTTGAAAATTTATTTAAGAGAAAAATGCTCGGATAGTCCCTGTGTTTTGCCCATTTTTCACCTTTAGTCCCTAAGTTTCTAAAATAACAGCTATAGTCCCCAACTTTTGCAATTTCGTTCTCGGATAGTCCCTTGCGCGGTTGAGGGTTAGTTTTTGGTGTTAAGTGGATATGAAACTACTAAAATGCCCTTACTACAAAACAAAATAATAAAAAAATAAAACATTTATAAATACAATGGGCCCCACCCAATCAAACACCTCCAATCTTTCTTTGTGGGACCCACCATCTCCATCTTCAACCTATTCCACCCACCTTTGCATATACCTCCCCAATAATAGTGCAAATAGGGATTTCTTTCTCTTAGCACTTTCTTTGATCAATGTAACTACCATTATCCAAACTCAGTGAACACCCTTTACTCTGTCGTTACCAACAATTCAATGTTGGAAATTTTGTGAAAATAGCAATTTTTACAAATATAGGAAAATGATTTTTTCCTATTTTGGACTAGAAATAAATATAATAAAATGAGCGGGTTTTATATATTTATTTGTGGGTTTGTGTTCTATGTCGGAAGAGCTTCGCAACGAACTAAACCATGTCCAAAACGGAGCTAAGATGAATGAGATATCGATGCTCAAAGTTTGGTGTTTGAAACTTAAATGCTGAAAAAAGTGGGAAAGTGACACCTTGTCCCACATCGGATGAGAGATGGAACTTAAAGGGGTATTTAAGTGGGAACTCTCCATCCTTATTGTTTCATGGAAGCACTCACTAGTGTACTCGCGAAGGGTGCGGTGCACCCTAACTCGCACTCGCACTCGCACACGCGCGAGCCGCCTTTGTATTTTTGACCGCGTGCGCGTGGTGGATCACAGAGGCTGCAAGGACCAAGTGGTGTGAACGCGTGACGTGGCAGTCCGCGCGCGAGTACACATGGCGCGAGTACACGAGTATAGCTCGAAGTCCAATTGATAATACCCAACGCCTAAGGAAGAATAGAGGCGAGAGTGTTTCTCAGTTAGAATACTCAAGGATCATTGGTAGTCTCATGTATCTAATGACATGTACTAGACCCGACTTAGCGTACGCTGTGAGCACGCTAAGTAGATACACCAGTAATCCGAGCGAGGATCATTGGAAAGCTATCACGAGGGTGCTTAGATACATTATACATAAGATACACGAGAGACTATGGATTGCATTATACCCGTGATCCAGCAGTGATCGAAGGATTCACTGATGCGAACTGGATATCGGATATAAAAGATCATAGATCGACAAGTGGATATGTGTTTACACTTGCTGGCGCAGCTATAGCTTGGAAGTCTTCCAAGCAAACGGTTATAGCTAGATCTACGATGGAATCCGAATTCGTCGCTTTAGATAAAAGCGGGGAAGAAGCGGAGTGGCTACGTCAATTTGTGGAAGATATTCCAATATGGCCAAAGCCGTTGACGGCGATCTGCATACATTGTGACAATCAGTCTGCTCTTGCTAGAGCACAAAACATGATGTACAATGGCAGATCAAGGCACATTCGACGTAGACACAACACGGTACGACAACTTATCTGAACGGGTGTGATCTCAGTTGACTATGTGAGGTCAAATGAGAACATTGCGGACCCGTTAACAAAAGGCTTAAGCACAGATAAGGTGTATAGGTTGTCAAGAGGAATGGGACTAAAGCCCATAGATGAAGGGAATATGAGGGAAACCTAACCTAGTTGACTGGAGATGCCAAGATCTAGGTTCAATAGGCAAACTTAATCATAAACCCAAAGGGAGTCACTGTGGGGGGTGCCCCAAAATTCAATAAAGGGAGTTGTATACTTCCTAGTCCATTCTAATCAGTGACATGAAGGAAAGGTTAAGCATGTTAAGGTTAAGGATTTTGAGGAAATCCAAATTAACCATGATGCTTTTAATGATTCAGAGGAATCACCTATGTTAGAGAGAAGTGGGGTCGCTTCAAATGGATTTGTGGGGAGGCGCAAATCCTAGAGCTCTCGCAGAACCAGGAACGTGTTCCATGACCATGAACGGACACAACCATGAGGTCTTAACTCGACTAGGGAGAGTATTGTGTGAATGTATATTGTCGCCTACATAAATGGGGGATTGTTCAAAGACCCCGCGTCTACAAGACCCTAGGAGGCTAAGTATGCTTCACAAAAGAAGGTTCAAAGGTTACACCTACCTATCTTGCAATGCTCAACTGTTGAACGTGTATCGTTGAAACTTGATAGATCGATTTCTATTCATGTGGGGGATTGTTGGAAATTTTGTGAAAATAGCAATTTTCACAAATATAGGAAAATGATTTTTTCCTATTTTGGACTAGAAATAAATATAATAAAATGAGCGGGTTTTATATATTTATTTGTGGGTTTGTGTTCTATGTCGGAAGAGCTTCGCAACGAACTAAACCATGTCCAAAACGGAGCTAAGATGAATGAGATATCGATGCTCAAAGTTTGGTGTTTGAAACTTGAATGCTGAAAAAAGTGGGAAAGTGGCACCTTGTCCCACATCGGATGAGAGATGGAACTTAAAGGGGTATTTAAGTGGGAACTCTCCATCCTTATTGTTTCATGGAAGCACTCACTAGTGTACTCGCGAAGGGTGCGGAGCACCATAACTCGCACTCGCACTCGCACACGCGCGCGTGGCGTGGGCGATGAGGCGCAATGTGGCGCTTTGATGGCGCACTTTGCACTTCGCACACTCGCATCGCCGCGAGCCGCCTTTGTATTTTTGACCACGTGCGCGTGGTGGATCACAGAGGCTGCAAGGACCAAGTGGTGTGAACGCGTGACGTGGCAGTCCGCGCGCGAGTACACATGGCGTGGAGGCGCATGGTGCATGGGCCTGATGTGACATACGCGGCGCACCAAAGTGAGCCAAAACGGCGCGACTGTGTGGCGTGCTCGTAGAGGCTCACAGGTGACGTGGCACACGCGCGCAGGCGTGCATGGACCTGAGTGAGTATGGCGCACGCGCGCATGGCAGTGAGCCAAGTGGACGCACCGCGCATAGAACGTGCAGACCTGGGCGCGCGCGCACCAGTATGACTTGCGCGCACGATCGCGCAGAAGCTTCCAGCAGAAGTTAATGCTGTGCAGTTACATTTCAGCATTTGAAACTGACAAAGTTAATGCGTTTGACTGAGAATTAAGTGACGAATTAAAGTGCATTAAAGACGTCTAATGCAGTTTAATTCTCCCATTTAATTTATTTTTCAGTTTCGAGTTCAACCTGGTGTATAAATTGGAGGCTCCTTTCACCAGATGAAACACACCGAAAATTACCAGCTATCTCTTTTCTCCACTGCAGAATTCTTCTTTTCTTTCAAGCTTCAAGGTATACCTTCGGGTTGGAGTCAAGACCGGCAGTGCAACTGCTTGCGGCTGTTGTATCCTGGAAACAAACGTGTTCTCCTGGGAGACACGAAATTTGTTTTAAGGGACCCGTGTCTAACACGATCCTCAGCCAAGAACATTTTTTTCTGTTCGAGTTTTCTATATTATTTTTCCCTTTCTTCAGTTGTAATTGTACTTACTTTCAGTTGTAATTCTGTTATTGTTCTTGTATTTCAAGTTAATAAATTATTTTATTTATTTTACACGAACGGATTCCTACAATCTTAAAACAAATTTTAAAACACCGTTCGTGTAGAATCTCAAACTTCTCTGCTGTGAATTAAATTTTTTTTTTCTCACAGCAGGTTGTGTTTTAAAAGGTTTTTCTCTGTTTTGATTCAAAGTAGCGACTTTGTCAAAACAGAACTCTGTTCTTCTACTCCTTCTTCGTCTTTGGGTTCTAAGATCTTCTCTTGTAGTCTTCAAAGTTGGACTTAGAAGCTACGAGGCTGATTTTGTTACTCATCGATTTTGTTAGTAAAATAATAAATCAGCACATTTATTATTCTAACAGATTTTATTAACTTGGTTTTGTGGAATTTTTCAGAATGTCGACTGAAAATACCAACGTCAACGTTGTTGTCGGTACCCCTGCCAACACTGTGGGAGCGACCACAGTGGCGAATCATGCAGAAAGACCCGAGAAGTTCTCGGGTCTCCACTTCAAGAGGTGGCAACAGAAGATGTTCTTCTACTTGACCACCATGAACCTTGCGAGGTTCCTGACGGAAACCGTTCCCCAACCTACAGAAGGGGAGACCGATGCTCAGGCTCTGAGCGCGGTAGAGGCGTGGAAGCACTCGGACTTTATATGTCGAGGCTATGTTCTCAACGGTCTCTCGGATGCTTTGTATAATGTGTACTATAATATAAAGACTTCCAAAGAATTATGGGAGTCTTTAGATAAAAAGTACAAAACGGAGGATGCGGGAACAAAGAAATTTGTTGTCGCCCGTTTCTTGGACTTTAAAATGGTTGATAACAAGACTGTTATGAACCAAGTCCAAGAGTTGCAAATTATACTAAATGACATCCATGCTGAGGGAATGGTACTCAGCGAAACGTTTTAAGTGGCAGCCATGATCGAGAAATTACCTCCTGCTTGGTTGGATTTTAAGAATTATCTTAAACACAAGCGAAAGGAAATGTCGGTCGAGGACCTTGTTCTTCGTCTTCGTATAGAAGAAGAAAACAGGGTGGCCCAAAAAGGCACCATTTTGCAAGCTTCGGCTAAAGCAAATATGGTGGAAATTGGGGAATCCTCAAAGGCCAACAAGGGCAAGGGTAAAACCAACAACAAAGGGAAAGCAAAGGTTAACAACCTTGGACCTAAAAAGGGGGCTGTGAAAAAAAAGCCTGCGCCTTTCCAAGGTACTTGTTACAATTGTAACGAGACGGGGCACCGTGCTAACCAATGCAAGAAACCTAAGCGTGAGCGTGCGCATATGGTTGATGAGGATGGTATGCCTCTAATCGCAATGATAACCGAGGAAGCGGCTATGATTGAAGAAGTCAACGCAATGGGTGAAAACCCAAAAGGATGGTTCGTTGACACGGGTGCAACCCGCCATGTTTGTGGAGACAAGGCTCTTTTCTCTACATTCAAGGAAGCTTCGGGCGAAGAAAAGCTTTATATGGGAAATAAAGCTACCGCAAGCATCAAGGGGGAAGGCACGGTCGTTTTGAAGATGACTTCGGGCAAGGAGCTTACCTTGACCAATGTGCTTTATGTCCCAGAGATATGGAAGAATCTCGTGTCGGGATGGATGCTCAACAAGTTTGGATTTCGTCTAGTGTTTGAATCGGACAATTTTGTCTTGTCTAGACGTGGAATGTTTGTTGGAAAGGGCTATGCCCTAAATGGAATGTTCAAAATGAATGTAATGGTTGTTAACCAAAACAAGAAAATGAATGAAATTTCTACTTCTACATACATGATTGAGTCTTCTAATGTTTGGCATGGTAGACTAGGGCATGTAAATTTTAATTCATTACGACGTTTAATTAAATTAAACTTGATACCAACATTCCATATCGAGTCCAATCACAAATGCGAGACATGTGTTGAATCCAAACTTACGAGATCATCGTTTAAATCGGTTGAACGAATAACCGAACCCCTTGATTTAATTCATACCGATGTGTGTGATTTAAAAGCGGTTCCCACGCGTGGAGGAAATAAGTACTTCATCACGTTTATTGATGATTGTACTAAATATTGCTACGTGTATTTACTTAAAAGTAAAGACGAAGCAATAGAGAAGTTTATCTTGTACAAAAATGAAGTTGAGAATCAACTTAAAAAGAAGATAAAAGCTTTGAGAAGCGACCGAGGAGGTGAATATGTTGCACCTTTTGCGGATTTATGCGCAAAAAGTGGCATTGTACATGAGTGTACACCACCTTATTCTCCACAATCAAATGGCGTTGCGGAACGTAAGAACCGCACATTGAAAGAAATGATGAACGCCATGTTGATAAGCTCGGGAGTGAACCGAGAAATGTGGGGGGACGCCATTCTCTCAGCAAACTATCTTTTGAACAAGATACCTTTGAAAAATAGGGACGAAACTCCATATGAGTTATGGAGAAAAAGGAAGCCTTCGTACAAATATTTGAAAGTGTGGGGGTGCCTAGCTAAGGTGATTGTACCACCTCCTAAGGCTCTTAGGATAGGACCCAAAACTGTTGATTGCATTTTCATTGGATATGCACATCAAAGTAGTGCGCATCGTTTTCTTGTACATGAGTCCAAGAATCCCGATGTACATAAACACACTATCATGGAGGCTAATCCTAACGTTGTCTCATATTTTGAGAATGTGTTTCCTATGTTAGGACAAACACATGCGCCTTCATCAAGAGCGGTTGATAAAGCAGGTCCAAGTTCGTCTACATGGTTAGATGAAGCAGGACCAAGTTCATCTACGCGGTTAGATGACAGACATGAACGACCCGAGGTCGAGGAGGGTGAGCTTAGACGAAGTAAACGACAAAGGGTTGAAAAATCTTTTGGTCCAGACTTCATGAGCTATATGGTTGAGGGTGAGCCCAATACCTACCGCGAAGCGGTTACCTCTGCGGAAGGACCTCAATGGCAAGAAGCAATTAAGAATGAAATAGATTCTATATTGCAAAATCATACTTGGGAGTTAGTAGATCTTCCACCTGGTTGTAAACCACTTGGATATCGTTGGATATTCAAAAGGAAGATGAAAGCCGATGGAAGTATTGATAAATACAAGGCAAGGTTAGTAATCAAAGGATTTAGACAAAAGGAGGGTCTAGACTACTTTGATACTTACTCGCCTGTAACGCGAATAACCTCTATACGATTGGTTCTTGCAATTGCGGCTCTAAGAAATTTGGAAGTTCACCAAATGGATGTAAAGACCGCATTTCTAAATGGCGATTTAGAAGAAGAAATTTACATGGAACAACCTGAGGGTTTTTCTGCCCCTGGAAACAAGGGTAAAGTATGTACATTGGTCAAGTCTTTGTATGGCTTGAAGCAAGCTCCAAAACAATGGCATCAAAAGTTTGATCATGTCATGATTGACAATGGTTTCAAAATAAATGAGTGCGACAAGTGTGTTTATTTTAAAGACACACCAAGAGGTTATGTGATTTTATGTCTTTATGTAGATGATATGCTTATCATCGGGAGTGATGATAAGATGATCAAGTCAACGAAAGACATGATGAAAGCGAGGTTTGACATGAAAGACATGGGTCTCACGGATGTGATTCTTGGTGTAAAAATCACTAGAACCCAAAATGGTCTTGTGTTGAGTCAATCTCACTACGTGGAAAAGATCCTTGGGAAATTCAATTCGGACGATACGAGTATAGCTCGAAGTCCAATTGATAATACCCAACGCCTAAGGAAGAATAGAGGCGAGAGTGTTTCTCAGTTAGAATACTCAAGGATCATTGGTAGTCTCATGTATCTAATGAAATGTACTAGACCCGACTTAGCGTACGCTGTGAGCAGGCTAAGTAGATACACCAGTAATCCGAGCGAGGATCATTGGAAAGCTATCACGAGGGTGCTTAGATACATAAGATACACGAGAGACTATGGATTGCATTATACCCGTGATCCAGCAGTGATCGAAGGATTCACTGATGCGAACTGGATATCGGATATAAAAGATCATAGATCGACAAGTGGATATGTGTTTACACTTGCTGGCGCAGCTATAGCTTGGAAGTCTTCCAAGCAAACGGTTATAGCTAGATCTACGATGGAATCCGAATTCGTCGCTTTAGATAAAAGCGGGGAAGAAGCGGAGTGGCTACGTCAATTTGTGGAAGATATTCCAAGATGGCCAAAGCCGTTGATGGCGATCTGCATACATTGTGACAATCAGTTTGCTCTTGCTAGAGCACAAAACATGATGTACAATGGCAGATCAAGGCACATTCGACGTAGACACAACACGGTACGACAACTTATCTCAACGGGTGTGATCTCAGTTGACTATGTGAGGTCAAATGAGAACATTGCGGACCCGTTAACAAAAGGCTTAAGCACAGATAAGGTGTATAGGTTGTCAAGAGGAATGGGACTAAAGCCCATAGATGAAGGGAATATGAGGGAAACCTAACCTAGTTGACTGGAGATCCCAAGATCTAGGTTCAATAGGCAAACTTAATCATAAACCCAAAGGGAGTCACTGTGGGGGGTGCCCCAAAATTCAATAAAGGGAGTTGTATACTTCCTAGTCCATTCTAATCAGTGACATGAAGGAGAGGTTAAGCATGTTGAGGTTAAGGATTTTGAGGAAATCCAAATTAACCATGATGCTTTTAATGATTCAGAGGAATCACCTATGTTAGAGAGAAGTGGGGTCGCTTCAAATGGATTTGTGGGGAGGCGCAAATCCTAGAGCTCTCGCAGAACCAGGAACGTGTTCCATGACCATGAACGGACACAACCATGAGGTCTTAACTCGACTAGGGAGAGTATTGTGTGAATGTATATTGTCGCCTACATAAATGGGGGATTGTTCAAAGACCCCGCGTCTACAAGACCCTAGGAGGCTAAGTATGCTTAACAAAAGAAGGTTCAAAGGTTACACCTACCTATCTTGCAATGCTCAACTGTTGAACGTGTATCGTCGAAACTTGATAGATCGATTTCTATTCATGTGGGGGATTGTTGGAAATTTTGTGAAAATAGCAATTTTCACAAATATAGGAAAATGATTTTTTTCCTATTTTGGACTAGAAATAAATATAATAAAATGAGCGGGTTTTATATATTTATTTGTCGGTTTGTGTTCTATGTCGGAAGAGCTTCGCAACGAACTAAACCATGTCCAAAACGGAGCTAAGATGAATGAGATATCGATGCTCAAAGTTTGGTGTTTGAAACTTGAATGCTGAAAAAAGTGGGAAAGTGGCACCTTGTCCCACATCGGATGAGAGATGGAACTTAAAGGGCTATTTAAGTGGGAACTCTCCATCCTTATTGTTTCATGGAAGCACTCACTAGTGTACTCGCGAAGGGTGCGAAGCACCCTAACTCGCACTCGCACACGCGCGCGCGCGTGGCATGGGCGATGAGGCGCAATGTGGCGCTTTGATGGCGCACTTTGCACTTCGCACACTCGCATCGCCGCGAGCCGCATTTGTATTTTTTGACCACGTGCGCGTGGTGGATCACAGAGGCTGCAAGGACCAAGTGGTGTGAACGCGTGACGTGGCAGTCCGCGCGCGAGTACACATGTCGTGGAGGTGCATGGTGCATGGGCCTGATGTGACGTACGCGGCGCACCAAAGTGAGCCAAAACGGCGCGACTGTGTGGCGTGCTCGTAGAGGCTCACAGGTGACGTGGCACACACGCGCAGGCGCGCATGGACCTGAGTGAGTATGGCGCACGCGCGCATGGCAGTGAGCCAAGTGGACGCACCGCGCATAGAACGTGCAGACCTGGGCGCGCGCGCACCAGTGTGACTTGCGCGCACGCGCGCGCAGAAGCTTCCAGCAGCAGTTAATGCTGTGCAGTTACATTTCAGCATTTGAAACTGACAAAGTTAATGCGTTTGACTGAGAATTAAGTGACGAATTAAAGTGCATTAAAGACGTCTAATGCAGTTTAATTCTCCCATTTAATTTATTTTTCAGTTTCGAGTTCAACCTGGTGTATAAATAGGAGGCTCCTTTCACCAGATGAAACACACCGAAAATTACCAGCTATCTCTTTTCTCCACTGCAGAATTCTTCTTTTCTTTCAAGCTTCAAGGTATACCTTCGGGTTGGAGTCAAGACCGGCAGTGCAACTGCTTGCGGCTGTTGTATCCTGGAAACAAACGTGTTCTCCTGGGAGACACGAAATTTGTTTTAAGGGACCCGTGTCTAACACGATCCTCAGCCAAGAACAGTTTTTTCTGTTCGAGTTTTCTATATTATTTTTCCCTTTCTTCAGTTGTAATTGTACTTACTTTCAGTTGTAATTCTGTTATTGTTCTTGTATTTCAAGTTAATAAATTATTTTATTTATTTTACACGAACGGATTCCTACAATCTTAAAACAAATTTTAAAACACCGTTCATGTAGAATCTCAAACTTCTCTGCTGTGAATTAAATTTTTTTTTCTCACAGCAGGTTGTGTTTTAAAAGGTTTTTCTCTGTTTTGATTCAAAGTAGCGACTTTGTCAAAACAGAACTTTGTTCTTCTACTCCTTCTTCGTCTTTGGGTTCTAAGATCTTCTCTTGTAGTCTTCAAAGTTGGACTTAGAAGCTACGAGGCTGATTTTGTTACTCATCGATTTTGTTAGTAAAATAATAAATCAGCACATTTATTATTCTAACAGATTTTATTAACTTGGTTTTGTGGAATTTTTCAGAATGTCGACTGAAAATACCAACGTCAACGTTGTTGTCGGTACCCCTGCCAACACTGTGGGAGCGACCACAGTGGCGAATCATGCTGAAAGACCCGAGAAGTTCTCGGGTCTCCACTTCAAGAGGTGGCAACAGAAGATGTTCTTCTACTTGACCACCATGAACCTTGCGAGGTTCTTGACGGAAACCGTTCCCCAACCTGCGGAAGGGGAGACCGATGCTCAGGCTCTGAGCGGGGTAGAGGCGTGGAAGCACTCGGACTTTATATGTCGAGGCTATGTTCTCAACGGTCTCTCGGATGCTTTGTATAATGTGTACTATAATATAAAGACTTCCAAAGAATTATGGGAGTCTTTAGATAAAAAGTACAAAACGGAGGATGCGGGAACAAAGAAATTTGTTGCCGCCCGTTTCTTGGACTTTAACATGGTTGATAACAAGACTGTTATGAACCAAGTCCAAGAGTTGCAAATTATACTAAATGACATCCATGCTGAGGGAATGGTACTCAGCGAAACGTTTCAAGTGGCAGCCATGATCGAGAAATTACCTCCTGCTTGGTTGGATTTTAAGAATTATCTTAAACACAAGCGAAAGGAAATGTCGGTCGAGGACCTTGTTCTTCGTCTTCGTATAGAAGAAGAAAACAGGGTGGCCCAAAAAGGCACCATTTTGCAAGCTTCGGCTAAAGCAAATATGGTGGAAATTGGGGAATCCTAAAAGGCCAATAAGGGCAAGGGTAAAACCAACAACAAAGGGAAAGCAAAGGTTAACAACCTTGGACCTAAAAAGGGGGCTGTGAAAAAGAAGCATGCGCCTTTCCAAGGTACTTGTTACAATTGTAACGAGACGGCGCACCGTGCTAACCAATGCAAGAAACCTAAGCGTGAGCGTGCGCATATGGTTGATGAGGATGGTATGCCTCTAATCGCAATGATAACCGAGGAAGCGGCTATGATTGAAGAAGTCAACGCAATGGGTGAAAACCCAAAAGGATGGTTCGTTGACACGGGTGCAACCCGCCATGTTTGTGGAGACAAGGCTCTTTTCTCTACATTCAAAGAAGCTTCGGGCGAAGAAAAGCTTTATATGGGAAATAAAGCTACCGCAAGCATCAAGGGGGAAGGCACGGTCGTTTTGAAGATGACTTCGGGCAAGGAGCTTACCTTGACCAATGTGCTTTATGTCCCAGAGATACGGAAGAATCTCGTGTCGGGATGGATGCTCAACAAGTTTGGATTTCGTCTAGTGTTTGAATCGGACAATTTTGTCTTGTCTAGACGTGGAATGTTTGTTGGAAAGGGCTATGCCCTAAATGGAATGTTCAAAATGAATGTAATGGTTGTTAACCAAAACAAGAAAATGAATGAAATTTCTACTTCTACTTACATGATTGAGTCTTCTAATGTTTGGCATGGTAGACTAGGGCATGTCAATTTTAATTCATTACGATGTTTAATTAAATTAAACTTGATACCAACATTCCATATCGAGTCCAATCACAAATGCGAGACATGTGTTGAATCCAAACTTACGAGATCATCGTTTAAATCGGTTGAACGAATAACCGAACCCCTTGATTTAATTCATACCGATGTGTGTGATTTAAAAGCGGTTCCCACGCGTGGAGGAAATAAGTACTTCATCACGTTTATTGATGATTGTACTAAATATTGCTACGTGTATTTACTTAAAAGTAAAGACGAAGCAATAGAGAAGTTTATCTTGTACAAAAATGAAGTTGAGAATCAACTTAAAAAGAAGATAAAAGCTTTGAGAAGCGACCGAGGAGGTGAATATGTTGCACCTTTTGCGGATTTATGCGCAAAAAGTGGCATTGTACATGAGTGTACACCACCTTATTCTCCACAATCAAATGGCGTTGCGGAACGTAAGAACCGCACATTGAAAGAAATGATGAACACCATGTTGATAGGCTCGGGAGTGAACCGAGAAATGTGGGGGGACGCCATTCTCTCAGCAAACTATCTTTTGAACAAGATACCTTTGAAAAATAAGGACGAAACTCCATATGAGTTATGGAGAAAAAGGAAGCCTTCGTACAAATACTTGAAAGTGTGGGGGTGCCTAGCTAAGGTGATTGTACCACCTCCTAAGGCTCTTAGGATAGGACCCAAAACTGTTGATTGCATTTTCATTGGATATGCACATCAAAGTAGTGCGCATCGTTTTCTTGTACATGAGTCCAAGAATCCCGATGTACATAAACACACTATCATGGAGGCTAATCCTAACGTTGTCTCATATTTTGAGAATGTGTTTCCTATGTTAGGACAAACACATGCGCCTTCATCAAGAGCGGTTGATGAAGCAGGTCCAAGTTCGTCTACATGGTTAGATGAAGCAGGACCAAGTTCATCTACGCGGTTAGATGACAGACATGAACGACCCGAGGTCGAGGAGGGTGAGCTTAGACGAAGTAAACGACAAAGGGTTGAAAAATATTTTGGTCCAGACTTCATGAGCTATATGGTTGAGGGTGAGCCCAATACCTACCGCGAAGCGGTTACCTCTGCGGAAGGACCTCAATGGCAAGAAGCAATTAAGAATGAAATAGATTCTATATTGCAAAATCATACTTGGGAGTTAGTAGATCTTCCACCTGGTTGTAAACCACTTGGATATCGTTGGATATTCAAAAGGAAGATGAAAGCCGAAGGAAGTATTGATAAATACAAGGCAAGGTTAGTAATCAAAGGATTTAGACAAAAGGAGGGTCTAGACTACTTTGATACTTACTCGCCTGTAACGCGAATAACCTCTATACGATTGGTTCTTGCAATTGTGGCTCTAAGAAATTTGGAAGTTCACCAAATGGATGTAAAGACCGCATTTCTAAACGGCGATTTAGAAGAAGAAATTTACATGGAACAACCTGAGGGTTTTTTCTGCCCCTGGAAACAAGGGTAAAGTATGTAAATTGGTCAAGTCTTTGTATGGTTTGAAGCAAGCTCCAAAACAATGGCATCAAAAGTTTGATCATGTCATGATTGACAATGGTTTCAAAATAAATGAGTGCGACAAGTGTGTTTATTTTAAAGACACACCAAGAGGTTATGTGATTTTATGTCTTTATGTAGATGATATGCTTATCATCGGGAGTGATGATAACATGATCAAGTCAACGAAAGACATGTTGAAAGCGAGGTTTGACATGAAAGACATGGGTCTCGCGGATGTGATTCTTGGTGTAAAAATCACTAGAACCCAAAATGGTCTTGTGTTGAGTCAATCTCACTACGTGGAAAAGATCCTTGGGAAATTCAATTCGGACGATACGAGTATAGCTCGAAGTCCAATTGATAATACCCAACGCCTAAGGAAGAATAGAGGCGAGAGTGTTTCTCAGTTAGAATACTCAAGGATCATTGGTAGTCTCATGTATCTAATGACATGTACTAGACCCGACTTAGCGTACGCTGTGAGCAGGCTAAGTAGATACACCAGTAATCCGAGCGAGGATCATTGGAAAGCTATCACGAGGGTGCTTAGATACATAAGATACACGAGAGACTATGGATTGCATTATACCCGTGATCCAGCAGTGATCGAAGGATTCACTGATGCGAACTGGATATCGGATATAAAAGATCATAGATCAACAAGTGGATATGTGTTTACACTTGCTGGCGCAGCTATAGCTTGGAAGTCTTCCAAGCAAACGGTTATAGCTAGATCTACGATGGAATCCGAATTCGTCGCTTTAGATAAAAGCGGGGAAGAAGCGGAGTGGCTACGTCAATTTGTGGAAGATATTCCAAGATGGCCAAAGCCGTTGACGGCGATCTGCATACATTGTGACAATCAGTCTGCTCTTGCTAGAGCACAAAACATGATGTACAATGGCAGATCAAGGCACATTCGACGTAGACACAACACGGTACGACAACTTATCTCAACGGGTGTGATCTCAGTTGACTATGTGAGGTCAAATGAGAACATTGCGGACCCGTTAACAAAAGGCTTAAGCACATATAAGGTGTATAGGTTGTCAAGAGGAATGGGACTAAAGCCCATAGATGAAGGGAATATGAGGGAAACCTAACCTAGTTGACTGGAGATCCCAAGATCTAGGTTCAATAGGCAAACTTAATCATAAACCCAAAGGGAGTCACTGTGGGGGGTGCCCCAAAATTCAATAAAGGGAGTTGTATACTTCCTAGTCCATTCTAATCAGTGACATGAAGGAAAGGTTAAGCATGTTGAGGTTAAGGATTTTGAGGAAATCCAAATTAACCATGATGCTTTTAATGATTCAGAGGAATCACCTATGTTAGAGAGAAGTGGGGTCGCTTCAAATGGATTTGTGGGGAGGCGCAAATCCTAGAGCTCTCGCAGAACCAGGAACGTGTTCCATGACCATGAACGGACACAACCATGAGGTCTTAACTCGACTAGGGAGAGTATTGTGTGAATGTATATTGTCGCCTACATAAATGGGGGATTGTTCAAAGACCCCGCGTCTACAAGACCCTAGGAGGCTAAGTATGCTTCACAAAAGAAGGTTCAAAGGTTACACCTACCTATCTTGCAATGCTCAACTGTTGAACGTGTATCGTTGAAACTTGATAGATCGATTTCTATTCATGTGGGGGATTGTTGGAAATTTTGTGAAAATAGCAATTTTCACAAATATAGGAAAATGATTTTTTCCTATTTTGGACTAGAAATAAATATAATAAAATGAGCGGGTTTTATATATTTATTTGTGGGTTTGTGTTCTATGTCGGAAGAGCTTCGCAACGAACTAAACCATGTCCAAAACGGAGCTAAGATGAATGAGATATCGATGCTCAAAGTTTGGTGTTTGAAACTTGAATGCTGAAAAAAGTGGGAAAGTGGCACCTTGTCCCACATCGGATGAGAGATGGAACTTAAAGGGGTATTTAAGTGGGAACTCTCCATCCTTATTGTTTCATGGAAGCACTCACTAGTGTACTCGCGAAGGGTGCGGAGCACCCTAACTCGCCCTCGCACTCGCGCGCGCGCGTGGCGTGGGCGATGAGGCGCAATGTGGCGCTTTGATGGCGCACTTTGCACTTCGCACACTCGCATCGCCGCGAGCCGCCTTTGTATTTTTGACCACGTGCGCGTGGTGGATCACAGAGGCTGCAAGGACCAAGTGGTGTGAACGCGTGACGTGGCAGTCCGCACGCGAGTACACATGGCGTGGAGGCGCATGGTGCATGGGCCTGATGTGACGTACGCGGCGCACCAAAGTGAGCCAAAACGGCGCGACTGTGTGGTGTGCTCGTAGAGGCTCACAGGTGACATGGCACACGCGCGCAGGCGCGCATGGACCTCAGTGAGTATGGCGCACGCGCGCATGGCAGTGAGCCAAGTGGACGCACCGCGCATAGAACGTGCAGACCTGGGCGTGCGCGCACCAGTGTGACTTGCGCGCACGCGCGCGCAGAAGCTTTCAGCAGCAGTTAATGCTGTGCGGTTACATTTCAGCATTTGAAACTGACAAAGTTAATGCGTTTGACTGAGAATTAAGTGACGAATTAAAGTGCATTAAAGACGTCTAATGCAGTTTAATTCTCCCATTTAATTTATTTTTCAGTTTCGAGTTCAACCTGGTGTATAAATAGGAGGCTCCTTTCACCAGATGAAACACACCGAAAATTACCAGCTATCTCTTTTCTCCACTGCAGAATTCTTCTTTTCTTTCAAGCTTCAAGGTATACCTTCGGGTTGGAGTCAAGACCGGCAGTGCAACTGCTTGCGGCTGTTGTATCCTGGAAACAAACGTGTTCTCCTGGGAGACACGAAATTTGTTTTAAGGGACCCGTGTCTAACACGATCCTCAGCCAAGAACAGTTTTTTCTGTTCGAGTTTTCTATATTATTTTTCCCTTTCTTCAGTTGTAATTGTACTTACTTTCAGTTGTAATTCTGTTATTGTTCTTGTATTTCAAGTTAATAAATTATTTTATTTATTTTACACGAACGGATTCCTACATTCAATTCAATTCAATTCAATTCAATTCAATTCAATTCAACTATGATAATAGAGAAACTGAATGAACAGTGGTGCCAGGTGAAGACCCTTTACTCTGTCGTTACCAACAATTTATTTTATGAAGTCGGCGTTTGTTAGAAACCACATGAGTGATATTATAGAATAATGTGTGTTACTTCAATGGATGTGGGGTACTTTTCCCAAGGACCTGCAATTACTTTATTTTGTGCAGCAACAACTTTCATAGTTGTTCCACGGGATACCCAAGTTGACAAGCATTTCTGCACTGCACATACAAAAGAATATCAATTTCAGAATCTTTAAACAAGTTATAAAATGAATGAAGATCAAAAACCGTTTTAAAGGAGAGGTTAACGCTTTCTTTATGACGTGGTATATACCTAATTTCGCCAGTGAACGCGCCACCTTTCTTAACCCAACAATTTTGGGTTGCAACTTGAAAGTGGGACTTCAGTTCACTTTTAACGCATTGGATGAACACAAACAGCGGGCTTACCACAATCTCTGCAAAAATGGAGAAACTAGTTGGATTAATGATATGCATATCGATATACCTAACCAAATGTTTACGGATTCCAATAATCATGATGCCAAATGATCGACTCGTTTGACCAATTATGGGCTGGAATTGCTTACCTACAACATCTGCAGATGGCACTTAACCACCATTAAGTGTTGACACAATCTGCTTAACCTCGTCTTTAGTCTATGCTACAACCAAAATTTTCAAATAATTTTATCAACAAAAAGAAATCCAGACATCCGGTTGCTAATTCTTACTAACGAAAAGGTGATTGCTTGTGGTGTACAATTCAAATTAGCACAAAGATCTCTTTCCCTGGGTGGAGAGGGTGGTGTCATGGTGGTTAAAGGGTGATGTTGTGGTGGCGATGGTTATTTTGGTGGAGTGTGGTGGCGGGAGAGTGAGTCTGCAAAGGTGGGTAGATGAGGTTGAAGATGGTAGGTCTCACAAAGAAAGAAAGATTGGAGAGGTTTGATTGGATGAGGGGTTGAGTGGGGCCCATTGAATTTATAAATGTTTTATTGTTTTTATTATTTTGTTTTGTAGTAAGGACATTTTAGTTATTTCGCACCCACTTAACACCAAAAACTAACCTCCATCTGCGCAAGGGACTATCCGAGAACGAAATTGCAAAAGTTGGAGACTATAGTTGTAATTTTAGAAAGTTGGGGACTAAAGGCGAAAAATGAGCAAAACACATGACTATCCGGGCACTTTTCTCTTTATTTAATTAACCGAGGAACATATTTATTTGTGTGATATTATCAATACGGGCCTATTGTCATGGAGAGTTGACTAATTGACTTTATTTGGTGTCGTCTAAGGGTGGACGGTATGGTTGGGGTGAGTTAGGGTGTTTGAGTTTTCTCTACCCAATGATATAAAGTCATGTCAACTCCCCCTTCACTCCTCATTTTCTACTCAAACAATAGGTATGGTTCAAACACTCACTCAATTAAAAAATAAAAAAAATTGATCGGTTTTTCTCTCTTCTCTCCTCTCCTCTCCTCTCTCTCTCTCTCCTCCCTTTGTTCTTCACCTTCGGTGTGTATACACTGAAAAAAGACTCTCTCTCCTACTCCCTATTCAAACACTAGGGGTGGTTCACCGATCGGTGAAACCATTCCCCGAGTAAGGTCCCCGCAACCATACCGACTGACCTAATGTTCACGTGAAAGTTTAGTAAACCGAGGAACATATTTATTTGTGAAGATGCGCATGATAAGTGTAAGCGACGAAAAATAGTTTAATATTTTTGCTTGGAATCCCACATGGAATAATGGAGCAAAGTGGGGCATGTGTGTACCTTTCTACGTTAAAATATAAACATATTACTTGGTTCAACACATTGGGTTGAGGACATTATATTATATTAATTAAGGATTATTGGTTGCATGTGATGTGGACATAGTTTTTGCTGAACGAATAAAATTAAATTTAAAGATTCTGGTCATTTTTGTAAGAAAGAGATTGTTTAACATCACTTTTTCCGAAATACGTAGTACCAAGTTCAATAGATTTCTTCTTCATTGTGTATACCACTGACACCCACTAGATCTTTTTTCATGACGATTTCATTCTTCATTTTTTGAACTACGTTTTGTCCATGGTGTCTTGTTAGATCTAAAAAAACATACTATGCTTTGAACTACTATTCCATCCAAATTTATCCAAACCGCCATAACAGTATGGCGGAGACGGTTATTTCTTCCATAACTGAAAAAGTAGTAGACTTGTTGTGTGGTGTGGCTAGAAAGGAGATTAGCTATGTCTGTAAGTGCTCTGAAAATGTTGAAAAGTATAAAAATGAAGTTGAAAAGTTGTCGAGTATGAAGGGAAGGGTTCAGCAACATATAGATTTGGCTATATCTAAAGGGGAAGATCTCCTAGAAGGTGTGGAAGAGTGGATGAATAAAGCAGATGATTATACATCCAACGCCACGCAGTTTACTAACGGAGGAGAAGACCAAGAGAAATGCTTCAAATTGTGCACCCTCCGTCGTTGTAGTAAGACGGCGATAAAAAAAAACGTTTTCTCTTCAGCAGCACCAAGAAAATGGTAAGAGCTTTGAAGCTTGTGTCTCCCTTCCTGCTCGGAGTGCAAGATTCACAGATCTCTACCAACGTAAAAATCTTGACAATATCGATACCCAAAGGTCGACTTTGGAGGAGATCATTCGAGCTATAGAAGATGACACAACACAAATCGTTGGAATTAATGGCTTAGGAGGTGTAGGTAAAACTACACTAGCTAGTGAAGTTGCTAAAGAAATAAAGAATCAATTTGCAGATATTGTGTTTATAATAGTGTCAAGAACTGTTGATGTTAAAATGATTCAAGAAAAGGTTGGTGTTGCGGCAAGTAGAATAATGAACAGAGAGAAGGTGCTAATCATTCTAGATGACGTTTGGGAAGAACTGAAGCTTGAGGAATTGGGCATTCCATGTGGGAGTGAGTACATGAATTGCAAGATTTTGCTTACATCTAGAAGCAGAGACGTGTGTGCTGCAATGAATGCCCAAAAGAATATTTCGGTGAACCCTTTGCAAGAGAAAGAAGCGTGGACCCTTTTTGAACGTGTGGTTGGTAAAAGTGAATGGGACGGTACACTGAAAGAAGTTGCCTTAAAGATTGTCAAGGAATTAGGTGGATTGCCACTTTTTATTCAAGCTCTTGGAAAAGCCCTAAAAGACAAAGAAATTAAAATTTGGAAGGCAACGCTTCGGAGACTACAAGCTCCCATAGATGGGGATGTCAGCTACAAAAAAGAAGGAATACTGCAATTGAAGCTAAGCTACGACCATCTTCAAGATGAAGTAGCTAAGTCGTGTTTTTTATTGTGTAGTATGTTCCCAGAAGATGGAAACATTGACCTTCAAAGGTTGACACATTATGGGTTCGCTCTTGGGATATTTGATAATCCCGATAGCATTTACGATACAAAAGATATAGTTCAACTGGCTATTGAGTCTCTTAAATCATCGTTCTTGTTATTGCCAGCAGATATAAAAATTTATTTACCGGATTTGGCATCGTTCATTACTTTTAAAGAAGATGAAGAATTATTTAAAATGCACGACCTTGTTCGTGATATGGCATTGTTCATTACTTTTAAAGGTGATGACAAGTTTTTGGTGAAGTCTGGAAAAGGTTTGAGAGAATGGCAGCCAAGAAGCGACATTATAAAAAGCTACAAGAAGATCTCACTCATGGAAAATAAAATATGTAAGCTTCCTGATTATGAACCTGATTTGCCACACCTTGATACTTTCCTTATACAAATGAATGAACTTTCAATTGTTCCGGATGAATTCTTTTGGGGCATGAAAGAGCTGAAAGTTTTAGATATGGAGGGTAACAACATTTCATCCCTCCCACAATCACTAACGCATCTCACAATGCTACGCCTGCTAGATCTAAGTGGAAACAGATCTCTCTGTGAAATTTCGTTACTTGGGGGGTTGTCATGTCTTGAGATTCTAAAGCTTAGAGATACTGGAATTATAAATATCCCTGAAGAGATCGGACACTTGACCAATTTAAGGCTGCTAGATGTGTATTGTTGTTTCCATCTATCTTATGTAACACCTGGTGTGATATCGAAGCTCATTAGGTTGGAAGAGTTGTATGTTTGGTTGTTGAAGGTGGAGGGGAATTGTAATTTTCTTACGGAGCTAAGCGAATTGACGTTGCTGAAAATTCTGCATTTAAGAGTTTGGAAATTGCGTTATATTCCCAAAATTGAAACCTTGATAGAATTTGACATTGGGACACCTGGACACAAAAGGGGTTTATATAAACGTTGCCTAGAAGTTTCAGGATATAATAAATGCTCATGGACAATGCCAATTAGGAAACTGATTCAGCTATCTGAAATGTTAACATTGTCACGTATAAAAGATTTGGATAACATCTTACCAGACCTATATCAAGAAGGTTTTGATGAACTAAGGCATGTTGTTTTAAGAAGGTGTGGCAATGTTAGAAGCTTGTTGAAGACATGTGACTTGGATGAAATTCAGACTTCAAATGAACGTAGTCTGATGAAAACAAAGGGACAATTTTTTTCCCATGTGGAAGTAATCCAGTTGGACTATTTGGATAGGTTGGAGCTTCTGTGGGATAACCCACATCGATATATAAGCTTTTGTAATCTAGTTGAAATCCGTATTAATGTTTGCTCTTCCTTGTTAAAGCTATTCCCTATAAGCGTAGCGCAAGGGCTTGTCAATCTCAAAGATTTAAGTATTTCAAATTGTAAAAGTTTGGTGAATGTTATTTCGGATGGAGATGAGCAAACAACTGGAAGTGAAATTGAATTGGTAAAAAAGGATACAAATATCGTGTTCTCCTTTGATTGTATTCAGCTTAAAGGTCTCCCCAAACTTGAGAGCTTCTATTCTGGCCATTCTATCATCAAATATCCTTCTTTACATAATATTGAAGTGGCTTTGTGTCCTAGCATGAAGAGATGGAGTTATGGAGAGAATCATACAACCAAGATCAAATTTTATGATGAAGAGAGAGAGTGTAGCATTAATGATTATATTGCAGGAAAACATGAGGTATGAAAAGTGCATGCCTTAAATTAATAATATTGCTTTCCTATGTGATGATATCATAATCTCCTTCACATCCTTAGTATAAGGGTTGTTTCTGTAATTAGTTGATAGTTTAGTTTATGTCATAATTAGTTTAGTTTAATAAGTGCGAGGACCGAATGCGACAAGGTGAAAGATAATAACCTACATGTTTTGGATCGACACATCCAGGGGGTCGCAACCCTTCACTGATCGACATCAGGAAACAAGAACAAAGGGACGCAACCTCTTCATCTTTGATTTCAGCCACAAGATCAAAAGACATGCTTGTTCGTGAAGAAACACGTCTATTGGATTCGCACCTCTTCGATATGTATAAGTAGGGTTAGGATTTTCAATTGTATATAACAACTCTCAATCATTCTGTACAAATTACATTCAATCAGATTCAATTGAAATTCTTGTTGTTTATTTTTGCTGTTTCATCTTTATTTTTCGTATCAGATTCATAGATTGGGACCAACAATTGGTATCAGAGCCTAGGGTTCAAATCTGATACGTTTTCAATTCGTTCTTCAACCCGTGAATCAGAAATCAAATCGATTCAGAAGGAAATCGATTCAGGCAACAATTTGATTCAGTAAAATCAAATCAGTATTGAAGAAGGAGAAGCAAATCGATTCAGTATAACATCGATTCAGAACCAGAAAGCCACGAGGAAAGAACGAACAGAAGAAACCAAATCAATTTTAGTCGATTCAGTACCAATCGATTAAATCTAAATCGGTTCAGAATCAGAAATCTTGAAGCCAAATAATCAACATCAAATTGTTTCAGCAATATCGATTTGAATATATATCGATTCAGAGCAGGAAGAGAATAAAATCGATTTCAGAAACAAATTGATTCAGAAACAAATTGATTCAGAGACAAAGGGCTGTTCTTTTGTGTCAACTGGTCGCATACGTTTTTCGTTTCCGAAGACGCTACTCACAAAAGTCCAGGTTCAATTCTTACGAATCTGTTTTGTGTTATTTTTATCGATCAAGAAAGATTATTTTCTGATTATTGATTTTTTAATTCTCATATTAATAAGTTTTAAGTTGTCTAAAGATTAGTTGTTTTTCAATCCGGATTAGGAACCAGTCTAAAAGTTCCTGTGATTGTTTTCAAGTCCTAATCTTATTGGAATCCTATTAGAATAAGTCACTGTTTGGAATTAGTTTAATTCCTTGTTAAAATTTTCATTAAGTAACAAATTCTCATCAAAGGTTGTTGAGATTATTTACTTGTCCCCATTAAGAACATGGGTGATAATAGTGGCAATAAAGAAATAATTGTTATGCAAAAGGAAAGTGGTTCGTTAAACCATTTCCAATGTCCCATTTTGAAGTCCACAAATTATATAATTTGGGCTATCCGTATCAAGACTATACTTGAGGCAAACGGATTATGGGAGATGATTGAACCAAGTGAAGATACGCAACCAGATGTCAAGAAAGACAAAACTGCGATTGCATACTTGTTTCAAGCCTTACCCGAAGATCTCATATTGCAAGTTGCTAATTGCAAAAGTGCAAAAGAGGTATGGGAGGCATTAAAAACTAGACATGTTGGAATAGACATGGTGCAAAAGGCACGAATGCAAACACTCAAATCTGAATTTGATATGTTGCATATGAAAGAAGAAGAATCTATTGATTCGTTCACTGCCAAGTTAAACAGTATTGTTACTAAGGCAACCAGCCTAGGATCAACATTTGATCAGCCTACGTTGGTACGAAAGTTACTAAATTCCGTGCCTGAAAGGTTTATCCATATGGTTGCATCCTTGGAACAAAATAATGATCTAGACACGATCTCACTAGATGAGACCATCGGTAGACTTAAGACATTTGAAGAAAGAATCATGTCTAAAAATGGAAGTCATACCGATAACAATGATAAACTTTTGTTCACAAATCACGACAACAATCTTGGTCGTGATAGACACTCTAGAAAACGTGGACAAGGAAGACTTAATCAGTCACGAGGCCAAGGTCGTGGCAGGTTCAGACAAGAAGAAAGAGAAGATGACATGTCACACGATGATAATCATGATTATGATAGACGGAAGAGATACCCAAGAAATCAAGACAAATTCGTGTTTGACATAAGCAAGGTAAGGTGCTATAATTGCAATGATTATGGACACTATGCCTCAGATTGTCCTAAAACAAACCAAAGAAGAGAAGAAGCAAATATCGTGCAAGAAGACGAAGAACCAACTCTTCTAATAGCACAAGTTGAAGAACTGGATCATGATGGCAAGCAAGACATAGAGAAAGATCAAGATGTAACTTAAGGATGTTCGAGATTAGGGGGGTGAATGATATCATAATCTCCTTCACATCCTTAGTATAAGGGTTGTTTCTGTAATTAGTTGATAGTTTAGTTTATGTCATAATTAGTTTAGTTTAATAAGTGCGAGGACCGGATGCGACAAGGTGAAAGATAATAACCTACATGTTTTGGATCGACACATCCAGGGGGTCGCAACCCTTCACTGATCGACATCAGGAAACAAGAACAAAGGGACGCAACCTCTTCATCTTTGATTTCAGCCACAAGATCAAAAGACATGCTTGTTCGTGAAGAAACACGTCTATTGGATTCGCACCTCTTCGATATGTATAAGTAGGGTTAGGATTTTCAATTGTATATAACAACTCTCAATCATTCTGTACAAATTACATTCAATCAGATTCAATTGAAATTCTTGTTGTTTATTTTTGCTGTTTCATCTTTATTTTTCGTATCAGATTCATAGATTGGGACCAACATGTGAATTAATTTGTTACCGTTACAGATGGGTGATAACTTCACGATGGTGGATGGATGAACAAGGCTGTTGCATATGCTTTCTAGTATGTTTATCGTGTAAGTGAACAAGAGAACTTAATGGCTTATTTTTTTTCTCTTTTTTTCAATGGGACTCAACCATAGGTGTAATTATATAAAGCCGAAAAGGAAACCAAACTGCTTAGTCATATATCAAACTGTGTAAATGGTAACTAAACGAGTTAAATATGCAATTAACTAAACTATGCAGTTAAATTTGTTCGAATTGTTTTTAATTATTGAGCTGCAAGTTTTGTTACAAATTGAGAAAATCTTCTAGTACATAGTTTTTATGATCACACGTTTAATATTATTTGTTCAGCAGACACCAACTACAAGATGCAAAGAATAATCCGGTTGTAATGAGTTTTCCTTTCAATTAACTTCACCCCATTCTCCTTTTAATTTATTTCCAGGTGAAGGTATTATTGAATAATGAGTTGGTGTAAGGAGATTGCAATATTTGCTCCAACCAAGGTAGGCTGATTAAAACCTCCTTTAATTTAGGAATTTAAAATCTATATACACACATAGTGTTAGGAGTGAGTAATATATAAATATTTTTTCAGTGCGAAGCTTACGAAACGAAGAAAAAAACACACAGTGCATTGCTTGTAAATAGTGTCACAACACTATTAAGCAAATAATTACACCTCACTTCAATTATAGTTGCACTTCACTTTTAGTTGTAATGCAGGGCCGGCTCAACCATTTTAGTGGCCTAAAGCGAATTAAAAACTCGAGGCCTCTTTTTTACAAAAAAAAAAAAAAAAAAAAAAAAACACTATTTGAGAAAAACCCTCCTTTACCCGAGCTTGGGACCGGCAAAATAAACTTAAAGGTTTATTATTGGCATAGTTAATTTAATTTTTTTTGTATTTTTATGTATAAAGATAAGTTCAGCCCAACCCAAATATCATATATAATTTTTTTTTTAAGTTAGAGGCCCTGTTGATTTGGAGGGCTAAAGCCCAAGCCTCAAAATACTTGGGCTTGGGCCGGCCCTGTTGTAGTGTAATAATTATCGCAGTGCAACAAATTTTAAGTGTAATAATTATTATTACTCTTCTTTAAAATTATAGTTTAATAATCACGCTAGTGCTTTTGACAAACACTTTACACGTTAAAAATTATGTGTACCACCCTATATACATGTGTTTGTATTGTTTTATATGTTTATTATTTAGTTTTATGTGTTATAGATGTTATACACATAATGCTTTTCTATATATATTGTAGGCATGTAGATAGTGCTTTTCTGGATTAAGATTGGGATGGAACTCGAAGATTGGGGTGATATTAGATATTTACTTCAAAGCAAATAATCTTGTGTTGAACTTTTAATTATGTTTGGAATTCATTTCGTTTGTGGCATGTAATTTTCCCAACTCTAATTATGTTACAAGTACACTTTAAACATTCTCGGCCTTAAATTCTTGTCTGTTTACCAACTTTAATAAATTATCATTCTGAGTTTTTAACAGATTTTATGTTAAAGTAATGTTTATGGGTTTTGTTTTTTATATTAACGCTCCACAGGAGTTATTTTTATCTACATTCAACGTGAATTTTCGTAACTTTGTTTTTGAACCGACCGCTTGTTTATAATGTTTTTTAAGCATTCGGTTTTTTAAACCATCCAGCGCACATCTCTATATATAGCATAGGGACTTGTTTTTTTAATCTACGTTTAAACCGACCCACTATACTGCGTGATCGTCATGCTTATCTTTAAATATGTTTTGGTGTAGATCTTGTTCGTTAACCCGGCTTCCGTATACATCGACATAAAATGTGACTTTCGAATATACCGTTACGACGTGGTTTTTTTATTGTCACGTAGCATGTCTGGTTGCATTTTGCTTATTTTTATCTGTATCGAATCCGCCGTGGAGTGTAGGTACCCACTAGTTTAACTATTTAAGGAATTGAGGCCATAAGAACAGCAGTGCACAACACCGGATTTTTTTAGAATCAGTTCCGGGTATGATCAATTAACATGACACGTTATCAAACAGACAAACACCATGATGAACCATGTGGAATTACTGTTCGGGTCAAATAATAAGAACAGATTTTACTATGATCAACAAGTTTAGTGGTTGTAGAACTCAAACTAAAAACTAATACATGGCGTCAACATTCAACATCACCTCTTAGACTTTGGTGATCTGAATGCATTTTGAGCTCGGTTATGCTTTCTTTCATCTCATCCAGTACGTACGGCTCCATGCTTCTCCTTTTTAGCAGCCTTTTTATCATCTACAAGCAACATAAAACTTTCGCGCTGCCGACATCAATGAGAACGTGAGAGAAAAGACTAGTAAGATTGGGCATGTACTTTCTGCAATAGAAAGAACACTGGTAGATTTTAATTGCAAGAAAACAATATGAAAGATTAATGTGTTTTGCATGAAGATAACACATGAAGAGTGTGAACAAAATGACCGAAAATGAGCAGGCTTTTACCTTCAAAAACATAAAATCAACATAAACAGAATTTCCTGCAAGTGAAGGCGTATATGCGCTGACATGTCCCTTCACAAAATCTATAACCTACAACAATATACAGAATCAACTATTTTGTTCAAAATATAAATTGTGAAGGGCCACTGCAATCGTCACGAAATTTTGATTGATTTCATCTACAAGATTGACAAAGTTTCATTTATTGGTATTTAAGAACCATGAATAAGTTTTATCTCACCAGCTCTTCAGCTTCTTTTTCACTGGTTGTACTTTGTGTCACCTTCTCAGACAACCCTAGTATATATTGGTATGTTAATTAGGAATTTTAAGAGTTTTTGGTTTCTTAAACTAAAAATATACATACACGAGAGGTGACAATTTTGACCCGTTTACTTATAAATGAGTTTGTGGTCTATCATGAATGAGTAATATACAAAAATTTCAATTGAAGCCTATTTTTAATCTATACAACATTGGCGCCCTAACTTGTGTTTTTTTAGAGATTCAAATTATTATTGTAAAATTAATAAAGTAATTATTTACAACCACTTTAAAAAAAACGAGAAAAGAGTTTTATGGGTCAACATGACCTGGCCCATTTTGGCCCGTATCAAAAGATGACCCGTTTTGACCGGTTGTCCAGCCTACCCACCTTGCCACCTCTGGCATACATATATCGGATATGTCTTCCTCATAAAATGATACTTGACAAGTAAATTAAAGATAATGCACGAGGTAGATGTGAGCCTTACCATTCCGTACATGATGATCTTGGCACGTCTTCCAACTTCATCCAGAAAATCTTTTGTTTGATGAATTACCAAAGCAGGACCCTAAACAAAAAAAGAGCCGGTTTTAGTTCCCGTAACATTTAACAGATTGTCTGCTACAATCAATAACACAAGAACCACAGTTGGAAACATAAAAAAGTTGTGAAAAGACCAATACCATTCACTAGAGGTGGACAATGGGTGGTTCATATGGGTTAGGTAACACTTCCAAATTCCAATGGTTTCAGGTCAAAGCATGTAACTTTTCGTACAGTTGGGGTAACAGGTCCATATGGTTTCGGATCAAAGCACGTAACTTTTGGTATGGGCTGGAGTGGTGGGTCCATAGGTTTCGGGTCAAAGCATTTAACATCTGGTACAGCTGGAGTACCGGGTCGAAAAGGTTTCGAGTCAAAGCATGTAAATTTTGATACGGGCGGGTAACGGGTTAGATGGACCATAAACAATTTTTGTCTAAAACCTTTAGTGTGCCAAATATTATCACATAAATTATGTAGTTTCAGTAATAATCTATTTTATTGAATATGGAGATTTAGAATGTTTTATGCATAATCATTTGACTCATTTCCTTTTTAGCAAATTTTTAATATTTTACCCAAACTGCCCATTCGATGTCAAACATAACTCGAACCGACCCGTACATGAGCATACGGGTTAAAATTTCCACCTCGCACAAACCACAATTATCAAAAAGAACGACAAACTATCACCTCACTTCTTCCAATTTCCTCAACTTCCCATCAGTAATGAGACAAGCAATCTCCAATATTCTATCTACTTCAACATTCAAGCCTGCACAGACATCATAAATACTTCTTTAACTGTTCTCAAGCAGAAAAATTGTTCAGCAGACACCAACTAGTCAACTACAAGATTCAAAGAATAATCCGGTTGTAATAATCACGCTAGTGCTTTCGACATACACTTTACATGTTAAAAATTATTTGTACCACCCTATATACATGTGTGTGTAATGTTTTATATGTTTATTATTTAGTTTTATGTGTTATAGATGTTATACACATAATGCTTTTTGTTGATACATATTAAGTGGACACGACTCGGTTCGGTTCGACTTGGTTCGGTTCGACTCGGTTAGGTTCGGCTCAAGCCCGACGTAGCGACATTCCTCAGTCGTACGCCCCAGAGTTCGACACACGAAGCACGAAGAGCCGCGGACCAATTCCCGCTGACACACCATCATGATGATGTCACATGTTGACTAATCTTTGCAATATGAATGTTCAGAGATCATTTACGTAAAGAATGCATGATTGGGCCACTCATGTTTTGGGTCAATACATTTGTTGTTTGGGCTTGATACATTTATTGTTTGGGCCTGACTTGACGAAGCCTTGAATCCAACAAAGACTTATACATGCATACATATGACGAAGGTTCCAATATGGCGAAGTATCAACCTTCGTCAAAGATGTGAAGGTGACGAAGGTTATAACCTTCGTCACATATGGAAAGTTCGTCGCACATGTGAAGGTTCGTCAACAACCTTCGTCGACCATGTGTTAAGTTCGTCGGCCACCTCAGTATATAAACAGCAGACTGAAGACACAGATAGTTAGAGAAGTCTGAATAGATTTCATTGAGCGAACACACTGTAACACACACACACTGAGAGTTTACAGAGACCATTTGTAAACACCGCATTGTAACCGTTTCATAGCATTAATACATTGAGTGTTAATCGTTGAATCTTGTGTCTTACGTGTTCGTAACTTGGTTTAACTTACCCGTTTGGATTCCGCACTCTCGGGTTTGTCGGAAAACAGGAATAGAGGTTACTCGATCCTCCGGGTGGACCTACAATTGGTATCAGAGCATTGGCTCGATTCCTTGTTAAAACCAAGTTTGTGTTCTTGATTTTCTTAGTTTTTAATGTGTTTTTCTTGAGTTTTGATCTTTAAAGTTTATGCATTTTCTGGAAAAACGTTAAAATCTTGAAAATCTTGGTAGTTTTGCTTCTAGTTCATATAAAACCTTGTTAAAACTCTTGTATACATTTTAGTATTGGGTTTTTATTGAACTTTATTGCGAAATTGTTGTTCGGAAAATTTTCAGGTTGCCGGAATCATCATACAGTTCATCAGATCTTCAACAAGTTCATATTTGTCTTCAAATATTGTTTGTGTTTGATCTGTATTGTATTTTGGATTAAAGTGATTATTGTGTTTATTTATATTAAAATACAAGTGTTTGACAATAGTGTAAAGGTGTGATGATGGGTTGGTAAGAAAAAGGAACTTTGAAAAGAACAAAAGCATGGCTTAAAGTTGAAAATTGGTGTAATGTGTCAGGAGAAGAAGATAAGGTTTGTTTAAAATATCTCACCAAACATTAAACCTTCGTCACATGCAGACAACCTTCGCCACTAAACAACCTTCCCCATACATTCCAACCTTCCCCACCTCAACCTTCCTCACATACAATTAACCTTCCCCACCTCAACCGAGTCCTTACAGTCAAAAGACACAACAAGACCTGCTTTGAGCTTCTTCACAAACGGAAACCAGATTTGTCATATCTTGAACCGTTTGGAGCTCCTTGCACAATGATCGATCCTAATGGAAAGTTTGGGGCAAAAGCTATTGAAGGTCACTTTCTTGGTTATGCCACCCCGAACTTAAGAGTCTGGAATCTAGAGACTAAAAGGGTTGAGGAATGGTCTGAAGTCAGAGTACAAAGGCACACTTTGCCAGTCAGAAATCCAGGTCAACCATGGATGTTTGAGTACGATGACTTTTTCAATTCGATCTATGTTGAAGCAGTTGAAGAAAATGTTGCGGCAAGGATGTTTTTCGAGAGTGACAACGCAACAGAATCACCGTTGGTTCGTCCAATTATTGTCAATCAAGAACCATCTTCAGTGAACAATAATGCTCTCGACAATGAGGATTTTCATGATGCAACTGAACTGAACGAATCTTCAGAGGATGATGAATTTCTAGATGCAGATCAAGAAGCTCCTACATCAGCAGTACATGGTACGTCAGAGACTACACCTCCAGTGGACGCCCCTATAACAGCTGAAGCTACTGCGTCATCCTCTTCGTCAGTTCCGGGTATTGAATTAGTTGTTGATCTAAATCTCAACAATCTGGGTACAAACATTCTAGTTCAAGATAATCCAGAAACAAGGATTCACAATACCCATCCTCAGCAAAACATCATCGGGAATGTACAAAGTGGCATACAAACAAGAAACATGTTGCGAAACAACAACAACGCAGGCTTGTATGCGGCAATTCAAGAATCTGGTCAACAAAACGATTGGTCTTTCGCGTGTTATGTCTCACAGGAAGAGCCAAGAACTTGGAAAGAAGCTTTGAAAGATAACTCTTGGGTTGAAGCAATGCAGGAAGAACTGCAACAATTCCAGAAACTTGGTGTCTGGAAGCTCGTAGAGAAACCTGCTGATTACAAGAAGATTGGTACCCGTTGGGTGTATAAATGCAAAAAGGACGACCGTGGAATCGTTATTCGGAACAAAGCAAGATTGGTCGTTCAAGGTTTTCGTCAGATTGAAGGTATAGACTACAACGAAGTGTATGCACCTGTTGCACGTCTGGAAGCAATTCGGATCTTTCTGGCTTATGCCTCATTCAAAGGATTCAAGGTTTACCAGATGGACGTCAAAAGTGCATTCTTACATGGTCTAGTGGAAGAAGAGGTGTATGTTGAACAACCTCCAGGTTTTGAAGATCCTATTCATCCCGATCGGGTTTGGTTGCTGAACAAAGCTCTCTATGGTCTACATCAAGCACCACGAGCTTGGTATGCAACCTTATCTAATTATCTGCTGGAGAATGGATTTCGTAGAGGTCTTATCGATTGTACTCTCTTCATAAAAGAACAAGATGGAGATCTTCTACTGGTTCAGGTATATGTGGATGATATTATATTTGGTTCTACTAACAATGTTATGTGTAGGGATTTCGAGCGTGTAATGCAGGATAAATTTGAGATGAGCGCTATGGGGGAGATGACTTTCTTTTTGGGCTTGCAAGTGCAACAAACGAAGTATGGGATTTTCATCCATCAGACTAAGTATGTTCAAGACATCTTGAGCGAATTCCAGATGTCCGACACATCGTCCATTGGTACCCCACTGCAGCAAAATCATGGAATTAATCCAGACTTGAAGGGTGAAGTTGTTAGCTCTTCATACTACCGCGCGATGATTGGATCCCTTATATACCTCACAGCATCAAGACCAGATATAATGTATCCAACATGCCTGCTAGCCAGATATCAAGTGAACCCGAAGGCCTCACATCTTGCAGCTGTAAAAAGGATTTTTCGTTATTTGAAGGGTTGCCCAGACACCGGTCTATGGTACCCTAAGGATGATAACTTTGATTTAGTCGCTTTCAGTGATTCTGATTTTGGCGGATGCAAAATCGACGGCAAATCCACAACGGCTGGATGCCAATTTTTAGGAAATCGCCTTGTAACATGGCAGTGCAAGAAGCTGACTTGTGTCGCTACATCAACTTGTGAAGCTGAATACATTGCTGCCTCAAGTTGTTGCTCCCAAGTCCTGTGGATACAACAGCAAATGCGCGATTACGGTTTTGAATTCCTAACTACTCCTATTTTAGTTGATAATTCTGCTGCTTTATCTATCACTAGAAATCCTGTGCAGCATTCAAAGACCAAACACATCGAATTTAAGTATCACTTCATACGTGATTGCTTTGATAAAAGGCTAATCGATGTTGTTAAAGTCCATACTGATGACCAACGTGCCGACCTTTTTACCAAAGCATTTGATAAATCAAGATTTGACTTTTTATTATTGGTAAACGGCATTAAGGTCAAGCAAGAGTAATCCGCATCGGAAAATCGTTTTTGTAAATATCTTTGTGTTTTTAAAAATATTGTAAGTTTGTTGATTTTAAGGGGAGTAATTCCAAATTTGAAAAATTCAAAAACATCGAAAAATTTCAAACCTAAAAACAATA
The DNA here is from genome assembly GCA_030545235.1 of Helianthus tuberosus. Classification (NCBI taxonomy): domain Eukaryota; kingdom Viridiplantae; phylum Streptophyta; class Magnoliopsida; order Asterales; family Asteraceae; genus Helianthus; species Helianthus tuberosus. The sequence goes on from CM060394.1 coordinate 186,037,545, forward strand.
GAAAAACAAAAATGAGTTTCCTGGCGAGCAAAAGAGAAAATGATAGTACATCAGTGGTCTGTTGAAACCTTTTTTTTAAACTGAAATGCAAAATGAAAAATGTTAAGCAGTGTTGGTACACTTTATGTGGACGCGACTCGACTCGGTTCGATTCGGTTCGGGTCGACTCGGTTAGGTTCGGCTCAAGCCCAACGTCACGACATTCCTCTGTCGTGCGCCCCAGAGTTCGACACGCGAAGCAAGGAGCGCCGCAAACCCATTCCCGTTTACACATCACCATGACATCATCATTGTGATGTCATGGTGATGTCACAGATTTGTCTTATGTTGAATTTATGAAAGTTGTCAACAGAAACATCATCTGGGCCGTAATTCACTTCTTTGGGCCGTGAATCTTGAAGTGGACTTTGACTTGAATTGGGCCTTGGATTTCATTTGGGCTTCAACTACATCGACGAAACAAAGAATGATATTAATATGTATGTCGATGAAACAGATAGTGTTTCGTCGTGGCCTCTATGCGTTTCGTCATAGTCTGTGTCTGTGTCTAGTATAAATACCCCTCACAGTTTCTGTGTGAAACTGATGAGAGCTGTGAGACTTTGAGAGAGTCTGTAAAACATTGTTTGTATATGTTTGTATCCGTTCTCATCCCTAATCAATAGATATTGAATCTTTGGTTACGCGTGTGTTTTACACTGTGTTTGGTTTGCACCGTCACGGGGATTCCGCACCCGTTACCGTGTTTGTTATAAACAAGGATAGGTTTTCGTATCGGATCCACCGAGAAAAACGGGACCTACAAGTGGTATCAGAGCCTTGGCTCTTTTCCTTGTTTAAAACCAAACATTGTCGTGTTTAAAACAAGTGTGTTATTGTGATTTTTCAGATTTCGTTCTTGAAAAGTTTATATTTTTTTTGGAAAAAGTCATTAAAATCAGTGTTTATCCTATTGTTTTGCTAAAAGTTTGTTCAAAAACCTTGTTTGTTTGAATGTTTACATGTTACTAATGGGTTTTTGTTTAAAGTTTTAAGCAAAATTTGTGTTCGAAAAATTTTCCGGTGATCATCTTTGCCGGAAAACTCATAGTTCATCAGGGTCTTCGTATTGTTCTTCATATTTTCTGGATTTCAATTGTGTTTGATGAATTATTAAATAGATTATAATATTGTTTGTTTGACAATTGTGTACTTGTAATGATGTTTTGTTGAACTGTGTCTTTGAAAAGAAGGAAAGTTGTGTGAAGTTTGAAAATTGTGTCAACTTTGTCAGAATAAGAGAAGGCTAGTTTGAAAAATTTAACCAATCTCACCAACTTGTCAGAAGAGGATAAGGGTACTTTCTGTTTCGTCGATCAGACAATCAGCAATTATAATCAGTTTCGTCGACATCTGATACGTTTCGTCGCCAATCAGAAATTATAAACTGTTTTCGTCGATTGGTCAACAAAATCTGTTTCGTCGTAAAAAAGGATCCAGTTTCGTCGTACATTGATTTGGGCTTCAAAACCATTTGGGCTTCAATCTATTTCGTCGCATTCAACAAAACTAAAGTGGGCTTCAATCTGTTTCGTCGCATTCAACAAAACTAAAGTGGGCTTCATCTGTTTCGTCGACCAAGAAACTGTTTCGTCGATCAGAAGTGTTTCGTCGACATACATCATCATTTGTGTTTTGTCGTACATCAAGTTTATCAGTTTCGTCGCTTAACACTTCAATCTGTTTCGTCGCACATAACAAAACATAAATCAGTTTCGTCGGACCTTATTTAAATTGTGTTTCGTCGTTCATCAGACATTATTCTGTTTCGTCGACAGTGGATATCAAATTCAGTTTCGTCGCACTTTAATCAGATCTGTTTCGTCGCCAATCAATTATATCAATCAGTTTCGTCGTTGGTCAACAGCATTTTGAGTTTCGTCGAGATACTTGTCAATTTTAAGCAGAAGGCTTGCAAAACTGTTCTAACCTTGTGTTTTCAAGTATTTGATCAGGTTTTCACTTACATACATCAAATATGAGCTGCACAAATCCATGGGATTGGAGTACGGACTCACAACCAGTTCAAAAACCGACTTCGACGGCCGAATGTTTAGCGAGTACCATACCTCAACAACAACAATCAATAAGTGCAAGTCAATGGGCTTTGGTATCAAATCAAAATCAAAGCATTCAGAATCTTTTGCTTAGTGAGAGTGAGACGGGTAGCAACAATCGGCCGCCAAAGTTAAATCACATGAACGATTATCCAACATGGAAAGGTCGTTTCCACACCTACATTCAAGGGCAAAGCACCGAACTTTGGACGTGTTTCCTTACTGCATGCAACCCTGCCCTCGAAGTAGCAGCATCAACTTCAGCGGGTTTTACTAATATGCTTGAAAACGACAAAAAGGCATATGATCTGGAGAAGAAGGCGTATGTTGTTCTCACTCAAGCACTTCACAAAGACATATATCATCAATTCTCTTATTGTAAGAACACAAAAAAGTTATGGGATGCATTGGTAGCGAGAGGAGAAGGAAATGCAGCTTCTAGAAAGACACGCCATGATTTATTGAAGAAAGAGTTTGAATCATTTCGATTCTTGGATAATGAAACTCTATATGATATGACTTCTCGCTTTTATCATTTGATGAGTGAAATGTGTTCTTATAATGTTGCTGCAACTCATCCAGAAATGATTGCACGGTTTGCTGATGCTCTACCTCCTAAGTGGAGTCTATTCATTGAACTTCTAAAGCATACGGGCGCTATGGATACAGCCAATGGCACTCTCTATGAATTCATCCAGAAGTTGGAGCACAAGAACGAAGAGGAAATTCGGAAAGCTAAAATGATTACACCTCCTCAAAACACAGAAATGTATTTAGCTGGTTTTGGTCCTTCAGCTAGTTCTAGTTCCATTCAGCAACCGAAGCTTCAAACGGCGTTTGTGTCCAATACAAGCTCATCACCGTTTCCACAGTGGAATCAAAGTGCCTATCTTTCACAATCCCAACCTCCACCTCAAGTTACCACTACTCAACAACAGTGGAATCAAAGTGCTTATCTTTCACAATCTATACCCCAACCTCAAGCCCAACCACAACAACAACAAGCACATTATACCAACAATCCTTTACCCCAAAACACCAACACTGTCAGAGTTGATACTTCCAATCTTTCAAAAGTCAGTGTAGAAGTTGCAAAGGAACATTTGGAACTTCTCAACACAATGTTCAGTTCCTACTGTGGATTGGTAGCAAATCAAATTGGAAACATCAATATGACCAATGAAGATTATCAGCAGATAGACCGTGATGAAATGGAGTTAATGGATATCAAGTGGGCGTTTGCAAGTGCTGTTAGAAGGGCAAAGGATTTCATGACTCGAACTGGAAGAACAAGCTTGGAAGGCAAAAATAATACGAAGTACGGGTTTGATAAAGATGCGGTTACATGTTTCAATTGTGGCGAACACTTCAAACGTGAGTGCACCCGACGAAGCAAACAAGGCAATCAGAATCCGTTCAGAAATCAGACGAGTACTTCTAATGCAAATCAAGACAATCGTGAACAAAGGATAGTAGCGGTAAACAACAATCAGAATCAGAACCAGAACCAGTCTGGACCCTCAAACGCCAACAGAGCATTAGTTGTTCAAACTGATGAAGGGTGTAATTGGTATGTACAATTCGGAGATAATGATCAAGGAGGTGGAATCGTATGCTATGCAAAAATCATCAATCACATCAAGCATGTTCACAAGGAAGAGTTTTCTGAAAGTGATGATAGCTCGGGTTATAGCAGGAGCTCAGATGAAGAAAGCTCAAATGCGGGAGATTATAATTCTAAAGATGGATCTTTCTCTTATCAGACTGCCTTTATGGCAAATGTCTCGGCCTCGACAAGTCAGGTAAATTCTGATCCTCCTACTCCTAGTGTTTGTAATTCTTGTACTGAATTGAAGCTTGAATCTGAAACGGTTCATAGTCACAATCAGAGTTTGGTTATTGAATTGTCAAAGTGCAAAGAGGCAAATATGGCTTTAGTTAGAAACGAAAAGGATTTTAAATCTGTAATTGAAACCTTAAAGAAAAGTGTTTTCGAAGTGACCAAAACTGTTTATCATAAACAAGTTAGCATTAACGATTACATTAACATTGTTGAGGAAACCAAAAAGGAACTAGCCATTGCCAAATGCGAGCATGATGCAATCAAGCTCAAGTTGGAGAGTTATTCTAACTCCCGATTTGTGCTCGATCACATTATTGACGTTCAACAACTGAAGGGAAATGTGAGTGGTGTTGGGTATAAGAAATGTCCGCCCCCTTTGAGACAAAATTATACTCGAATGCCCGATGAGGAGGAAATGCCGCGTTTTGAGCCAACTGTACCTCTTGATTATGGGGAAGTTACAACTGGCTTAGGGTTTAAAACGGACAATTCATCGGAGGGCTCATCTGATAGAAAAGAAAAGTCATCATGTGCTTCAAATCAAAGTCCTCTCACAGTTGAGGACTATGATTCGTCAGATGATGAACCAGATGTGAGTGATGAGGATAAATCTCTTGAGAAGAACAAAGGAGTAGAAGTGCCTTTTGAGAATCACATTCTGTGTGATCCTCCTACTCCTGCTGTGCAATCAACTGGTGCTAAACAAGAGATAGATCCTATCACTGAGACAGTGTCTACCATTAAAAGTGATAACGTGTTGTATACTTTAGTCGGTGATGACAAAATTTATTCAAACACAGCTTTTCCAATTAAAAATGTCAATCAATCTTTGATTGATAAAGTGTTTGAAGATACTACCAGTAAGTTTTTGGAAAAGGGGATCCCGAGAGTTTCAGTAACTCAGTGTGATCCGATTCCAAAAGCTGAAGTTAGAAGAAAATTTGGAAATCAAAAATCACCAACGAAGCAACAACCTATCGCTTTTAAGGGTAAACAGCAACAGCAGCGAGCTCAAAATTCTAAAAGTTCACAACCGAAGGTTGAGACCAAAGGAGCTCGTTTCAAGAAGAAAAACAATGATGTTAAATTTGTAGCATCAAATGGTACTGATAAAATTGAGACTTTTGAAAACAAATCAAACACCGATTTTGTCCAACAAGTCAAGATTTTAAAGCGTAACGCTCAAAACAATTACACCCAACACACAAACGGGTGTGATGAAGGAACAAGTACCTCTGAGTCTACAGGTTCAACACGTGAAAGTCGAACCGGATCTCCCAAGTTTGTTGAGAGGAGATCGTGTTTCAAATGCGGGGAGTTTGGACATATCATCAAAAACTGCACAAACTCTCCGAAACCAAATTTTGTAGAAAGAGCCCCTTCTGAACAAGGTCACTCACAAAGTCGTCATGTTTCTCCAAAACATGATAAACGCACTATTAAATAACAGCAAACAAAACAACGACATAAGAATGTGAAGGTGATCGAAAAGGCTTTAAAACCGGAAAATGTTAAACGGAAACCAAGTTCACAACAACCGTTAAAACCAGAAATTGTAATTAATACACAATCTGGTAAATGGAAACAAGCTTGGAAACCGAAAACAGGTGAAGGTTCAGGGGGAGGCGTGAAATTTCCAAATCATCAAGAGATTGAAATTACATTTCTTGATTCTTAGGGGCAACCTAAGTCTATGAAGGCTTGGGTCCCCCTCTCCAACTAATCTCTGAGTGAGGGTGCAGGATGTTCCAGGAGGAACTTTCGATAGTTATAGGATTATTGATAGTGGAATGTTCATGCACAAGATCGGCGACAAAAGAAATTGTTGCCTTTGATGGAGAGAAAAAGAAAAGAAGACAGAATTGTCTGTCGAAAGAAATTGAAAGCTTCGACAAAATGAAAATCATTCAAAAGTTTGATTGTTCAAGGCTTTGATCGGGTCCCCAGGATAGATTCAATCAAAATGTACGCCCCTGCAGCACGTCTGAAGTTCAAACTCAACAAGATGAACGTGCAGTGTACATTTCTTCGCGGTGTAATTGAAGAAAATGTGTTTGTTGAACAAACCAACCGGGTGTGCGGATGCCTTGGCATGGATTGAACAACCGCACACTACTTCTCAAGAGAAAGACAAAAACCTTCGCTGGTGCTATGTGGAAGACCAGCCGGACCCAAAGGTTTCTGATCTTGTTGCTGTGAAGAGATTTCTCAGTAGCTACAAAATCGACTTTGAAATCCACACCGGGTGGATATCCAGTTTTGGAAAGCACTCAGATTCATTGCAATGTACGAAGCAGTTGAAGGATACGGTTTTAAAATTTCTAATCTCTCCTATACTTGTCGATATTTAAGCTGCTTTTTAAATTGTTATCCTCTTGTAGCACTCTTTGACCAGACACGTTGATCTAAAATATCACCTCACAAGTGATTGTTTCACTATGAAACTTGTCAATGTTGTCATGGTCCGCACCGCTTACCGACGTGCCAACTGATTTTTCCAAAATTCGATAAATCATTTCTGATTAAAATTAATTTTGGTAAACGGCATTGAGGTAAAACATGAGTTAACCAACATCGGGAAATCGTTTTTGTAAATATCTTTGGGTCTTTTAAATTTATCTTAGTTTGTTGATTTTAGGGGGAGTAAATCAAAATTCAAAAACATCAAAAAATTTCAAAACTCAAAAACATTGGAAAAACAAAAATGAGTTTCCTGGCGAGAAAAAGAGAAAATGATAGTAAATCAGTTGTCTGTCGAAACCTCTTTAAACTGAAATGCAAAATGAAAAACGATAAGCAGCTCTATATAAGATGTATCGGTAGGCTCACAATCATTTTAAAGTGTGCAGGGTGATATAAACCTTAATCGACTAAAGACCAGGTGGGAACCGCACATTGGCATATGGTCTTAGTACCGAAATTTCGTTTGAGAGATTGCCGAGGTTCTGAGATATTCGGTCTTTATGCTGTCTTATCATCTGGGTATCATGGTTGTATCAAACCGTAAAAATAACGGAGACGAAGTCTAAGATCTTCCATGATACTATACATACGTGTACATATTGCATTCGACCTCAATAAGTGATCAACAATCACATGTACCTCAAATAAGTGATAAAATATCACATTTATCCGGGAGTCAAGTTCGTCTCTCTGCTGTACGAAAGTACTGACCTGTTCACGGACTTGCTCATGTGCCCTCATGCATCTGAAAATCAAGTTCCTCATCAATAAGTGATTCTATCACATAGGGCTTGTTTTCAAATCAAAATAAGTGAGTTACTCACATTCTTTTATACGGTCAAACAGATGATAAACGGTATACTCACCGGTAAGATGAATTCTCGTGCATACCTTGATACGGGAATGTGTCGTGTGTGGATGAACACCGGTCGGTAAGTATAAATCATACCTTAACGTATCCCCTCGGCATGATTACATCTGATAAGTTGAGCTTATGTGGACAACAATACCGATAATTGTTATAGGATGTTTATCTAAATGTTAACTAATTGAACAAAAAGAGCGTTTTGGCATGACCATACACTGATATGATTCTCTTACCCTCGAAACTCGCAAAAAGAATGTTTGTAAATATTTATTTACTGCTTTCGTTCCTGCATCTTTGTATATATTTATTTATTGCTTTCCGTCTTTACATTTGAAAAATGAAAAATTCCAAAAAAATTTTAGGTGTGTTTTAATATAAACCTTATAAAATCCAAAAAGATTTTACTTCTAGTTTATTTTTGATTGACCGATGTTGTAACTCGAGTCTATCCTACCCAAAATCCTGATCGTAAGCCGAAAAACAATTGCATCTTCATAAACTGTCGAAGTTAACAAGTTTTGAAAGTTAACGGACTAAAATTGAACAAATTTGTTTAAACTTTCAAACTGTTGTCGGTCGGTGTTTGATTGAGATTTGATCTCATATGTGTCGTTTGTTTATGTTTACCAAATTCCAAGCGGTTGTTCTCATTACGTGTTTAGCTTTCTTGTATGTGCAGATGCGACATCAGAATCAGCTAAAGGCGAAGAGAACATGTCAGATGACAAGCCGTAAAGTGAAGACACGACGTTGATGCAATCAGAAGATCAAGATGATCGGATTGCAGTTGATCACTCATCAACACCACAAGGATCTAAATAATTGAAGATCAAAAGATTCACGAGCATAACTCAATGGAGAGTTCATTTTAAGGGGGAGTTTGTTAACACACTTCCTAAATGAAAAAGGGAGTTTGTTGATACACTTTCTTCTTACGACGCGTGAAGACTTTGAAGATCCTCCGACATGATAGACACGGAAGACGAACCATCACGAGTAGCGTCCAAGGGGGAGTGTGTTGGTACACTTTATGTGGACGCGACTCGACTCGGTTCGATTCGGTTCGGGTCGACTTGGTTAGGTCCGGCTCAAGCCCGACGTCACGACATTCCTCCGTCGTGCGCCCCAGAGTTCGACACGCGAAGCAAGGAGCGCCGCAAACCCATTCCCGTTTACACATCACCATGACATCATCATTGTGATGTCATGGTGATGTCACAGATTTGTCTTATGTTGAATTTATGAAAGTTGTCAACAGAAACATCATATGGGCCGTAATTCACTTCTTTGGGTCGTGAATCTTGAAGTGGACTTTGACTTGAATTGGGCCTTGGATTTCATTTGGGCTTCAACTACATCGACGAAACAAAGAATGATATTAATATGTATGTCGACGAAACAGATAGTGTTTCGTCGACTTTAGTGTTTCGTCGTGGCCTCTATGCGTTTCTTCATAGTCTGTGTCTGTGTCTAGTATAAATACCCCTCACAGTTTCTGTGTGAAACTGATGAGAGCTGTGAGACTTTGAGAGAGTCTCTAAAACATTATTTGTATATGTTTGTATCTGTTCTCATCCCTAATCAATAGATATTGAATCTTTGGTTACGCGTGTGTTTTACACTGTGTTTGGTTTGCACCGTCACGGGGATTCCGCACCCGTTACCGTGTTTGTTATAAACAAGAATAGGTTTTCATATCGGATCCACCGAGAAAAACGGGACCTACAAGCAGCTCTATATAAGATGTATCGGTAGGCTCACAATCATCTTAAAGTGTGCAGGGTGATATAAACTTAAATCGACTGAAGACCAGGTGGGAACCACTCATTGGCATATGGTCTTAGTACCGAAATTTCGTTTGAGAGATTGCCGAGGTTCTGAGATATGTGGTCTTTATGTTGTTTATCATCTGGGTATTATGGTTGTTTCTTTTACCGAAACAAATAGAGACGAAGTCTAGATCTTCCATGATATCATACATACGTGTACATACTGCATTCGACCTCAATAAGTGATCAACAATCACATGTCCCCAAATAAGTGATAATATATCACATTTATCCGGGAGTCAAGTTCGTCTCTTTGCTGTACGAAAGTACTGACCTGTTCACGGACTTGCTCCTGTGCCCTCATGCATCTGAAAATCAAGTTCCTCATCAATAAGTGATTCTATCACATAGGGCTTGTTTTCATCAAAATAAGTGAGTTACTCACATCTTTTTATACGGCAAAACAGATGATAAATGGTATACTCACCAGTAAGATGAACCCTCGTGCATACCTTAATACGGGAATGTGTCGTGATGTGGATGAACACCGGTCGGTAAGTATAAATCATACCTTAACGTATCCCCTCGCCATGATTACATCTGATAAGTTGAGCTTATGTGGATAACAATACCGATAATCGTTATAGGATGCTTATCTAAATGTTAACTAAATGAACAACAAGAGCGTTTCGGCGTGACCGTACACTGATATGATTCTCTTACCCTCGAAACTCGCAAAAAGAATGTCTGTAAATACTTACTTACTGCTTTCAGTTTCCGCATCTTTGTATATATTTATTTACTGCTTTAAGTCTTTAAGTTTGAAATATTCAAAATGCCAAAAAGATTTTAGGTGTGTTTTAATATAAACTTTATAAAAGCCAAAAAGATTTTATTTCTGCTTTAGTTTTGATTAACCGATGTTGGAACTCAAGTCTTCGTTACCTGAAATCTGATGAAAACCAAAACGACTGAATCTTCATAAACGGTCAGAGTTTGCAAGTTTAGAAAGTTAAAAACCAAAATTGAAAAATTGTTAAACTTTCAAACTGTCGGACGGTAGTTGAAAACATGGTCACATGTGTGTCGTTTGTTTATGTTAACTATATTCCGAGCAGTTGTTCTCATTACGCGTTTAGATTTCTTGCATGTGCAGATGCTAAAGGCGAAGAGAACATGTTCGATGACAAGCTTCGGAATGAAGACACGACGTGGAGGCACTCAAAAGATAAAGATGATCGAGTTGCCGCTGACTAATCATCAACACCACAAGGATCAAAAGCATTGAAAATCAAAAGATTCACGAGCATAACTCAAGGGAGAGCTTATGTTAAGGGGGAGTCTATTAACACACTTCCTAAATAAAAAAGGGAGTTTGTTGATACACTTTCTACTTGCGACACGTGAAGACTTTGAAGATCCTCCGACATGGAAGACATGGAAGAAGAACCTCACGAGTAGCGTCCAAGGGGGAGTTTGTTGATACATATTAAGTGGACACGACTCGGTTCGGTTCGACTTGGTTCGGTTCGACTCGGTTAGGTTCGGCTCAAGCCCGACGTAGCGACATTCCTCAGTCGTGCGCCCCAGAGTTCGACACACGAAGCACGAAGAGCCGCGGACCAATTCCCGCTGACACATCATCATGATGATGTCACATGTTGACTAATCTTTGCAATATGAATGTTCAGAGATCATTTACGTAAAGAATGCATGATTGGGCCACTCATGTTTTGGGTCAATACATTTGTTGTTTGGGCTTGATACATTTGTTGTTTGGGCCTGACTTGACGAAGCCTTGAATCCAACAAAGACTTATACATGCATACATATGACGAAGGTTCCAATATGGCGAAGTATCAACCTTCGTCAAAGATGTGAAGGTGACGAAGGTTATAACCTTCGTCACATATGGAAAGTTCGTCGCACATGTGAAGGTTCGTCAACAACCTTCGTCGACCATGTGTTAAGTTCGTCGACCACTTCAGTATATAAATAGCAGACTGAAGACACAGATAGTTAGACAAGTCTGAATAGATTTGAGAGCGAACACACTGTAACACACACACACTAAGAGTTTACAGAGACCATTTGTAAACACCGCATTGTAACCGTTTCATAGCGTTAATACATTGAGTGTTAATCGTTGAATCTTGTGTCTTACGTGTTCGTAACTTGGTTTAACTTACCCGTTTGGATTCCGCACTCTCGGGTTTGTCGGAAAACAGGAATAGAGGTTAACTCGATCCTCCGGGTGGACCTACACTTTTCTATATATATTGTAGGCATGTAGGTAGTGCTTTTTTGGAATAGGATTGGGATGGAACTGGAAGATTACACTCTCTGGTGGTAATAGTTATTTACTTTGAAGCAAATATTCTTGTGTTGAACTTTTTGTTATGTTTGGAATTCATTTCGTTTGTGGCATGTAATTTTCCCAACTCTAATTATATTACAAGTACACTTTAAACATTCTCGGCCTTCAATTCTTGTCTGTTTACCAACTTAAATTTATGTTCAACGTGTTGTTGTAATTGGCATGTAACACCAAATTTTGATAATTGAAATTGATGCAACATAATTCACAATAATCAGTTATATAAAGGCATGGATTAATCCATTTTGCATGTTCAGAAATCCACCTCAAGCTAGGTAAGGGGTCACATACACAGCAAAAGTCTTAGCCGATAATATTATGTATATATTTATGAGTGAATTGCAAGTTTTGTCCTTTATCTTTATATCACTTTGCAGGCGCTGTCCTTTATCTTTAAAATTGACGAGTTTTGTACTTTATGTTTTCAAATCATACACGTTTTGTCCTTTAGGCCTAACCCAGTTAGTTTTTTCAGTTAAATTTGGTCATGTGCTTTGCATATGAGGACATTTTTGTCAATTCATATTTACAGGGTCTAATTGTGTAGAACATAAAAATAGCCAACATTTTAAAAAAAAATACTTTAAAAAAGTTTCAGTAAATAAAGTGCTCTCTCTCTCTCTAATTCACTATCTCTCCATCTGATTTCTTACATCTCTCGCACACCACATCTCTCTCTCTCACCACCACCATTATCCACCCCACACCACCACCACCACCACCATCCACCCCACACCACCATCCTATCGAGTACAACCACCACCCATTGCTCTCCACCTGCCAAACAACCCCCCACCCACCCCAACACTCCAACCACCACCCAGTCGATGGTGGTGAGACGGCGATTAGGGGTTTTCAGACCAAATCATCACAGCGGCTACAAGTAACGAGGGTGAATCGTTCAAAGTTTAGACGATTGAAGATGCAAAACCGGGCATCAGTTAGGGTTTCACGACAATCTAGGGTTTCGCCATTCAAAGTATTAATTAGTGGGGTTTCACGGCGGTTAGGATTTCACGGCGGTGTAGCGATGGTTGTGCTGTAGGTGGATGTGGTTGTGTTGCAGGCCGGTTACAAATGAAATGGAGAAGCTTTGCCAATTTAATGTCAAAAATTGTCGTTTCTGTTGATGATGGTTATTGAAAGCTCAGGTTTTTAGGATACTTTTGTTTTTGTCCGTTACCAGTTAGGCCAATTAAAGTGAGTTATGACTATAATTGTCAAGTATCATTGATTTTAAATCACTTGCAGCTTTTTGGGATACTTTTGTTTTTGTTTAATTTTAAATCACTTACAGCTGCATAAATGTTTTTACTTCACTGTCGGTTTAATCAATTATCATTGTCGGTTTCAGTTTAATCAATTATCATTGTGTAACTGATAGGCCCATTACAACTGCATACTAATCAAGTATCATTGGTGGCTGTGGGGTTGTTTCACAACGGTGTAGTGATGGTCGGAGGTGGTTGAGGGTGGTGGTCGGAGGTGGTTGTTGGTTGTGCAGTGGTGGCCAGAGGTGGTTGTTGGTAGTGGCTGAGGAGAGCTAGAGAGAGAGCTAGAGAGAGGGTGTTTCTTTATATATAAATATATATTTTTTTTTAAATTTGCTTTAATTATTAACTTATTGTTACAGTAATTGGTAAAAAGACCAAATTGCCCTTGAGTGATCAGATTTAACAGAAAAAATTAACTGAGTTTGGCTTAAAGGACAAAACGTGTATGATTTGAAAACATAAAGTACAAAACTCGTCAATTTTAAACATAAAGGATAGCGTCTGCAAAGTGATATAAAGATAAAGGACAAAACTTGCAATTCACTCTATATTTATTTAAAATAGATTTATATTTATCTTGTAATTAGGAATGTTTATTTTCTCCTAAAATAGTGTTAGGGTTTCATTGTAATTGCTCCCTATATAAAGGGCTCCTTGTATTATTGTTTGATCATCGAATATACAGAATTCAATACAAGCTTTTATGGTATCAGAGCTACGGTTCTGATTACCTTCTTCCTTTTTTTCTTTCCCTTCGATCACCCTCCCTCTTCGTCTGCTCCATACACCATGACGAAGAACACCTCTGAAACCAAAACCTCCGATGACTAGACCCCATCCCACACTTCTGAAATCAAAACCAATTCCCTCCACCCTACGTACTCTGTTACCAAGATCCAAACAAAAATTCGAATTCTTGATGGAACCAAGGTCACCTATACATCATGGGTAAAGCTTTTTAAACTTCACACCATGGCGTATGAGGTTCTTGACCACATCGATGATACACCAGCCCCTGACTCTACAGATCCGCAATATCAGTCTTGGAAAGAATTGGACGCGTTGGTTTCTCAATGGATCTATAGCACAATCTCGGACGATCTCCTCACGCGTGTTCTTGACACCGATGCTACAGCTCGCACCATCTAGTTGAAGTTAGAAAAAAATATTCCTCAGTAACAAGCAAGCTAAGGCCGCTGCCCTTGAATCACGGTTTGTTAACCTCACTCTTTAACAATGCAATTCTGTCGATGATTACTGTCAGCAATTAAAAAGCTTAGCCGATCAACTTCAAGATGTTGATCAGCCGGTTACCGAGTCCCGGCTCGTACTCAAATTGGTCTGTGGCTTATCATCTGAATTTGACACTACCGCAGCCTTGATTAATAACCAAAAGGCTGATTGGGATTTGACTCGATCGATGCTTCACGATGAGGTTATACGTCAGGAAGCCCGCACTCAGAAGACATCTTCCGTTCTGGCTGCACCTGCTGCTCCGAACTCGAACTCCTCCGTAACATCGACCACTCAACCATCAGATACGTCTCAGCAACAAAGCTATCGCGGTCAATCGTATCGTGGGCGCGGTGGCCAATCCCAATCCTACAGAGGCCGCGGTGGCCGCGGCCGCGGAAACTGACCACCCGGACCCAATAGTAACCACTGGGCCTTTCAACCAAACTCTTACCCGCAATGGGCCTGGTGGACAACACCACCATGTCCATACCCGACTCAGTCACAATGGAGGTCCAACGCTGCTGCGTCACCACAGGCCCCTTCGGCCCACTTCACCGGGTACAGCCAGCCACAGCCACCCATGGGCTACGGCCCCTTCGGCCCAACTCAGCACGGGTTCGATGCTCTCAACCCATCTGATTTGAGTGCAGCCTACAACACGTCCCAGCTCGCCTACACGGACCCATCATCTTATTTTGACACAGGAGTTGAGCGGACCGTCTCCAACAACAAAGGTATGATCACTCACCATGATTCGTTTCCTGTTTCTACTAAAATTTTGGTAGGTAATGGCAATGTTTTACCAATCAAGGGCTCGGGCACTGGTTTTCTCCCTATCCATAACCGCACCTATATCCTACCAAATATCCTGTTTAGCCCTCAAATTATTAAAAACTTAATATCTGTTCGATGGTTCACACGTGATAATCATGTTTCAATTGAATTTGATCCTTTAGGTTTTTCTTTGAAAGACCTTAAGACGGGCCGCCTCCTGTCACGCCACAATAGCACCGGCGATCTCTATCCTATCACCCCACCAACACTACCGCCTCAAGCTTGCTCCCTTTCAACAACATCTCTTCCCTGGTATGATAGACTTGGACATCCTGGATCTCAAGTCTTAGATATTCTTAGGCGTAATTCTGGTTTTTATGTAATAAACAACAAACTTCTAGTTTTTGCAATTCTTGTCATTTATCTAATAGTAAACGTCTTCCTTTTTATGAATCTACTTCGTTTACTTTTTCACCTTTTGATATAATACACTGTGATTTGTGGACCTCCCCGATAACTAGTAAAACCGGTTACAAATATTACATGGTCCTAATTGATAACTTCTCTCACTTTATTTGGGTATACCCCCTTAAATATAAATCCGAAACCTACCCAACCTTTGTCAAATTTCACAACCTTATTCCTACCCAATTTCAACGCAAAATCAAAACCTTTCAGTGTGATTTGGGTGGCGAATTCGACAATAATGCTTTTTTTACCTTTGCAACCCAACAGGGCCTCTTGTTCCGTTTTTCTTGTCCGCAAACTTCGTCACAAAATGGTCGTGCGGAAAGAGTGATTCGTCGCTTAAACGATATCATTCGTGCCTTACTTGTCCATGCCCATCTCCCACCCACCTTTTGGGTTGAGGCTCTACACACAGCCACCTACCTCCACAACATCCTTCCCACCAAACGCTTAAATTTCTTCACTCCCACCTTTGCCCTCTACCTTCGCCACCCCACATACGACCACCTTCGTATGTTCGGCTGTGCTTGCTATGCAAACCATTCCGCCACCCAACCTCATAAACTACACAGCCGGTCAATCCGGTGCATTTTTCTCGGATATCCATCGGATTTTCGTGGTTATCGATGTTTTGATCCGACAACTGGCAAGGTTCACATTTCCCGTCATGTAACCTTTGATGAACATACCTTTCCATATACCATTCTCACCACTCCTCATGCCTATACCTTCCTCGATGACACTAACCCCCCCCCCCCAGCGGGGTTCTCTTTCACTCGTCCACCACAATCACTGCCACTCCCCACCCCCGCTGCTACAAATACCAGCCCCTCCCACCATTTGGTAACACCATTCCCTCTAACCTATTCCCGTCGCCCAAGACCACCACCTACAGCCCCTCCACCACCCGCCCACACCCAACCCAACTCCACGGCCCCACCAGCCCAAACACATACCTCGGCCCACTCTGCCCAAACACCACCCTCGGCTACGGCCCAACCCACTACTAACACCCACCCTATGACCACCCGTTCAAAAGCCAAAATCTTACACACCTCCACTACCCTCTCTCCGGTTCCTAATACCTATGCAAAAGCCTTTGCCGACCCTCATTGGTTGAATGCCATGCAAACCGAATTTAGTGCGTTACAGGATAATGAAACATGGGAACTCGTTCCCCGTCCTCATGATCAACCAGTTATCAGGTGTATATGGCTTTTCCGACATAAATTTAAATCGAACGGTTCTCTTGAACGATACAAAGCCCGGTTGGTAGTAAATGGTAAATCTCAAACTGTTGGTATAGATTGTGAAGATACTTTTAGCCCGGTTGTTAAACCGACCACCATCAGGACGGTACTTTCCATTGCTGTCTCTCGTTCATGGCCGATTCATCAGTTGGATGTCAAGAACACCTTTTTAGACGGTCACTTGAACGAGATAGTCTTTATGCATCAACCGCCCGGGTTTGTTGATGGGCGGTTTCCTAACTAAGTTTGCAGATTGAAGAAGTCCCTTTATGGACTTATACAGGCACCGAGAGCATGGTATATGCGGTTCGCAAATTTTCTTCTGGCTCATGGTTTTCGTAGTAGTACCTGCGATAATTCGCAATTCATTTACAAAGACGGGGATAAACATCTTACTTGCTTTTATATGTGGACGACATTGTTCTTACGGCATCCTCTACTTCGTTACTCAACCATATTATTTCCACGCTTTCCCGGTAATTTGCAATGACCGACCTGGGTCATCTACATCATTTTTTGGGCATCAAAGTTACTCGGGATGATAAAGGTTTATTTTTAGATCAGGCTCAGGACGCAAAAGATATTATCTCGCGAGCTCATATGACGGAATGTAAACCATGTTCTACACCGGTTGATCTTTCATCAAAACTAAGTGCTTCTGATGGTCCATTATTTCACGATCCTACGTTGTATCGTAGCCTTGCCGGTGCACTTCAGTATCTCACTTTTACTCGCCCAGATATTTCATATGCGGTTCAACAAGTTTGTCTTTTTATGCACGAACCACGGGATCCTCATTATGCTTTCTTGAAACGCATCCTCCGATACTTACAAGGGACGGTTACTTATGGGATTCGACTAACTAAGTCTACATCGCATTCTTTGGTCGCGTACTCTGATGCGGATTGGGGCGGGTGTCCTGATTCACAAAAGGTCTACAAGTGGATACTGTGTTTTCCTTGGTGATAATTTGGTTTCTTGGTCGTCTAAACGTCAACCTACTATTTCGCGTTCTAATGTCGAGGCTGAGTACCGTGGCGTTGCCAATGTTGTAGCTGAAGCTACTTGGATTCGTAATTTACTTCTGGAGTTGCATCTTCCACTTCGGCATGCCTCGGTAGTTTACTGTGACAATGTGTCCGCTGTTTATCTTTCAGATAACCCCGTCCAACATCAACGAACGAAGCATATTGAGATCGACATACATTTTGTACGAGAAAAAGTTCGGGTTGGCCAAATACGGGTACTTCATGTCCCGTCTTCATTACAATATGCTGATATTTTTACTAAAGGGATTTCACGGCAGTTGTTTCAATCTTTTCGTTCCAGTTTGAGCGTCTGTCCTACGCCCGCTCGAACTGAGGGGGAGTCTTAGCCGATAATATTATGTATATATTTATTTAAAATAGATTTAAATTTATCTTGTAATTAGGAATGTTTATTTTCTCCTAAAATAGTGTTAGGGTTTCATTGTAATTGCTCCCTATATAAAGGGCTCCTTGTATTATTGTTTGATCATCAAAGATACAGAATTCAATACAAGCTTTTAAAAAGAACCCCAACAAAAGAAACCCAACGGAAAGCAAACATATAGCAAAAATCCAGATCAATAAAACCCAACCAAATCATACACAAACCCATATATAGATATGTGTTAGTGGTTGTGGACTTGTGGTTGTGTTGTGTAAATTGAAATGCATTCCAAGGCCCGAGTGGCAAGAGATGGGATCATCTAGCCCAACAAGCATAACTTACATTTTGTTCACATTATATATAACTGTTTTTTTGTCACCATCACCCATAAACACCCCTTCACTTTTCTTTAAGTTTTGTTTAAACCTCTTACAATCTAGTTAGTTTATCATTTTCCCCTTCATTTTAGATTAACTTCTGTTTACACCCCCTGCGAATTTAGTTGGTTGGCCAAAACTAAACATAATGAAATCAAAAAAAGAAGACAAACAGCTTAAAACATGTTCATGTGATCCGAGCACGCATGTCAATTTGCATTATATTTTACTGATATAATAATATTAACACGTCTAATCCAACCGATATAAGTTTAGATGATACCTTCTGGGAACCAATGGCAACATAAAACTTAGACGCTACCGACATCAAGGAGAACGTGAGAGAAGGGCAACTGCAATCGTTACGAAATTTTGATTGATTTCATCTACAAGATTGACAAAGTTTCATTATTGGTATTTAAGAACCATGAACAAGTTTTATCTCACCAGCTCTTCAGCTTCTTTTTCACTGGTTGTACTTTGTGTCACCTTCTCAGACAACCCTAGTATATATTGGCATGTTAATTAGGACTTTTTTGGCCCGTATTAAAAGATGACCCATTTTAACCGGTTGTCCAGCCTACCCACCTTGCCACCTCTGGCATACATAAATCGCTTATGTCTTCCTCATAAAATGATAGTTGACAAGTAAATTAAAGATAATGCACGAGGTAGATGTGAGCCTTACCATTCCGTACATGATGATCTTGGCACGTCTTCCAACTTCATCCAGAAAATCTTTTGTTTAACAAATCAGGACCCTAAACAAAAAAAGAGCCGGTTTTAGTTCCTGTAACATTTAACAGATTGTCTGCTACAATCAATAACACAAGAATCACAGTTGGAAACATAAAAAAGTTGTGAAAAGACCAACACCATTCACTAGAGGTGGAAAATGGGTGGTTCATATGGGTTAGGTAACACTTCCAATGGTTTCAGCTCAAAGCATGTAACTTTTCGTACAGTTGGGGTAACAGGTCCAAATGGTTTCGGATCAAAGCACGTAACTTTTGGTATGCGTTGGAGTAGTGGGTCCATAGGTTTCGGGTCAAAGCATATAACATCTGGTACAGCTGGAGTACCGGGTCGAAAAGGTTTAGAGTCAAAGCATGTAAATTTTGATACGGGCGGGTAACGGGTTAGATGGACCATAAACAATTTTTGTCTAAAATCTTTAGTGTGCCAAATATTATCACATAAATTATGTAGTTTCAGTAATAATCTATTTTATTGAATACGGAGATTTAGAATGTTTTATGCATAATCATTTGACTCATTTCCTTTTTAGTAAATTTTTAATATTTTACCGAAACTGCCCATTAGATGTCAAACATAACTCAAACCGACCCGTACATGAACATACAGGTTGAAATTTCCACCTCGCACAAACCACAATTATCAAAAAGAGAGACAAACTATCACCTCACTTCTTCCAATTTCCTCAACTTCCCATCAGTAATGACACAAGCAATCTCCAATATTCTATCTACTTCAACATTCAATCCTGCACAGACATCATAAATACTTCTTTAACTGTTTTCAAGCAGAAAAATTGTTCAGTAAACACCAACTACAAGATTCAAAGAATAATCCTGTTGTAATAATCACGCTAGTGCTTTCGACACACACTTTACATGTTAAAAATTATGTGTACCACCCTATATACATGTGTGTGTGTATTGTTTTATATGTTTATTATTTAGTTTGTGTGTTATAGATGTTATACACATAATGCTTTTCTATATATATTGTAGGCATGTAGGTAGTGCTTTTTTGGAATAGGATTGGGATGGAACTAGAAGATTGCACTATCTGGTGGTAATAGTTATTTACTTCAAAGCAAATATTCATGTGTTGAACTTTTAATTATGGTTGGAATTCATTTCGTTTGTGGCATGTAATTTTCCCAACTCTAATTATGTTACAAGTACACTTTAAACATTCTCATTCTTGTCTGTTTACCAACTTCAATTTATGTTCAACGTGTTGTAATTGACATGTAACACCAAATTTTGATAATTGAAATTGATGCAACATAATTCACAATAAACAGTTATATAAAGGCATGAATTAATCCATTTTGCATGTTCAGAAATCCACCTCAAGCTAAGTAATGGGTCACATACACAGCAAAAGAACCCCAACAAAGAAACCCAAAGGAAAGCAAACATATAGCAAAAATCCAGATCAATAAAACCCAACCAAATCATACACAAACCCATATATAGATATGTGTTAGTGGTTGTGGACTTGTAGTTGTGTTGTGTAAATTGAAATGCATTCCAAGGCCCAAGTGGGAAGAGATTGGATCATCTAGCCCAACAAGCATAACTTACACCCATAAACACCCCTTCACTTTTGTTTAAGTTTTGTTTAAACCTCTACAATCTAGTTAGTTTATTATTTTCCCCTTCATTTTAGATTAATTTCTGTTTACACCCCCTGCAAATTTAGTTGGTTGGCCTTTTCCTATAACTGATTTACACTACAACCCCTGAACTTTAATAAATTATCATTCAGAGTTTTTAACGAATTTTATGTTAAAGTAATTTTTTATAGGTTTTGTTTTTTTATATTAACGCTCCACACGAGTTATTGTTATCTAAGTTCGACGTGAATTTTCGTAACATTGTTTTTGAACCGACCACTTGTTAATGTTTTTTTAAGCATTCGGTTTTTTAAACCATCCGGCGCTCATATATAGCATTGCGACTTGTTTTTTTAATCTACGTTTAACCGACCCATTGTACTGCATGATTGTCATGCTTATCTTTAAATATGTTTTGGTGTAGATCTTGTTCGATAACCCGGCTTCCGTATACATCGACATAAAATGTGACTTTCGAATATACCGTTACGACGTGGTTTTTTTATTGTCACCAGGGCCGGCTCTTGGGACATTGAAATCAAGCAGCCGCTTGAGGCCACCATTATTCCAAGGCCTCTAAATTTGAAATTACATTTTATGGATAATTTGTTTTGGGCTTGGGCTGATGTGTATTAAAGAAACTAAATGAGAGGGAATAATAATAGAAAAAAGTGTCAGAGTTATGTTTGCTTTTAGGCTCAGAAGTGAAAACTAGATTATCTGTTTAATCGATTACTTTTACTGTTCATTACTATACCAACTTTTTGTTAGTTGATTGTATTTAGATTAGTTACTTGATTATTCAGTTAGTTGATTTTTTTTTTTTTGAAAATAATCGTTTATGCCCAATCGTTAGACTATTGACTTATGCACTAAATTTGCTAATCGTTTACATCATAATAGTTGAAACATGATTCAATTGATTTTGTTCAAGGCTTGTTTCCACCCTAACAGTTGAGTACTTTGTTCGAAAAGGGTCCCATAATTTTATTTCGCTTTAGGCCACTAAAAATGTTGAGCCGGCCCTGATTGTCACGTAGCATGTCCCGTTGCGTTTTGCCTTTTTTATCTATGTTTCGAACCTGCCGCGGAGTGTAGGTACCCACTAGTTTAACTATTTAAGGAACTGAGGCCATAAGAGTCATTGTATTGTATATTTTTAATACATTTCAATTCGTGTGAATAGCAGTGCATAAAACCGGATTTTTTTAGAATCAGTTCCGGGTATGATCAAATAACATGACACGTTATCAAACAGACAAACACCATGATGAACCATGTGGAATTACCGTTCGGGTGAAATAATAACAGATTTTACTATGATCAACATTACATGGTGTTGACATTCAACATTACCTCTTAGACTTTGGTGATCTGAATGCATGTTCCTTGTAATATTTGAGCTCGGTTATGCTTTCTTTGATCTCATCCAGTACGGCTCCATGCTTCTTCTCCTTTTTAGCAGCCTTTTTATCATCTACAGGCCAAAACTAAACATAATGAAATTGAAAAAAGAAAACAAACAGCTTAAAACATGTTTCATGTGATCCGAGCACTTTTAAGCTGTGTATTTAAGCATGTCAATTTGCATTATATTTTACTGATATAATAATATTAACACGTCTAATACAACAGATATAAGTTTAGCCGATACCTTCTGGGAACCAATGGCAACATAAAACTTTGACGCTGCCGACATCAACGAGAACGTGAGAGAAAAGACTAGCAAGATCGGGCATGTACTTCTGCAATAGAAAGAACACTGGTAGATTTTAATTGCAAGAAAACAATATGAAAGATTAATGTGTTTTGCCACATGAAGAGTGTGAACAAAATGACTGAAAATGAGCATGATTTACCTTCAAAAACATAAAATCAACATAAACAGAATTTCCTGCAAGTGAAGGCGTATATGCGCTGACATGTCCCTTCACAAAATCTATAACCTACATATAAAATTGTTCAGCAGACACCAACTATAAAATGAAAACATAGGTAACTTACATTTTGTCCCACATTTAACTATTTAAGGAATAAGACTCATTATATTGTAGTTTTATCTCACCAGTTCTTCGGCTTCTTTTTCACTGGTTGTACTTTGTGTCACCTTCTCAGACAACCCTAGTATATATTGGCATGTTAATTAGTACTTTTAACAGTTTTGGTTTCATGAACTAAAAAGATACATACATGAGAGGTGACAATTTTGACCCGTTTACTTGTAAATGGGTTGCGGTCTATCTTGAATGAGTAATATACAAAAATTAGCTACAGGGGAGATGGGTCAAGCGAGATGGAATTCGCTCGCAGCCTTTTTCAAATGTATACAACCTCGGCCTCCTAATTTTTTTCTTATTTGGAGATTCAGATTATTATTCTAATGACATAAGACATCGTTTTGTAATGATAATTAATAAAGTAATTATTTACTTCTTTAAAAAGAACAAAAGAGTGTTTATGGGTCAACATGACCTGGTCCATTTTGACCCGTATTTAAAGATGACCAGTTGTCCATCCTACCCATTTTGCCATCTCTGACATACATAAATCGCATGCGGCATGTCTTCCTCATACGATGATAGTAGATAAGTAAATTAAAGATGTGCACTAGGTAATGGCGAGCTTACCATTTCGTGCATGAAGATCTTGGCACCGTTCTTCAACTTCATCCAGAAAATCTTTTGTTTGATAAATTACCAAATCAGGACCCTAAGCAAAAAAGAGCCAGTTTCAGTTCCTGTTAAACTAACAGATTGCATGTATCTTCTGGTAAAAGCATGTAAATTTTGGTACAGACAGGTAACAGGTTGGATGGACCATAAACAGTTTTTGTCTAAAACCTTTCATGAATAATTAGTGTGCCAAATATTATCACAAATTTTATGATATTTCAGTAATAATCTAATTTCTTAAATACAGAGATTTAGATTGTTTTATGCATTACCATTTGACTCATTTTCTTTTCATCAAATTTTGAATATTTTACCAAAATTGCCCATTAAAGGTCAAACATATAACATCCACCTCTACTATCCATAAACTGCAATTATCAAAACGAAATACAAACGATCAGCTTACCTCTACCAATTTCCTCAACTTCCCATCAGTAATCACACAAGCAATCTCTAATATTCTATCTACTTCAACATTCAAGCCTGCACAGACATTATTAATACTTCTTTAACTGTTCTCAAGTATTCACCATGTATATAATGCCTTCATATTTACTGTAAAAAAAATTAAAATCACAAGTAAATAAAATGCTCACCTGTCTTTTGTAATTTGATCCACACAAGTGGCAATTTGTAGTATGTCCTGTTCATGTGTGTCCTTCTGTAGCAAGAAATATGTGCTCTCAACCATTATGCAGTTTCATCTCAAGTTCCAAAATAACTTTTCAGATCTTTATCAAAAGTAAATAACAATTGTTTTTCGAGTAAACTTCTATTTTGCTCCCTGTGGTTTGGTGGTTTTAACGCTTTTGCCCCAAACCTTTAAAAACGGACATTTTACTCCCTGATCTTTCTAACTTATCACCATTTTTGAGTAAACTTCTATTTTGCTCCCTGTGATGACTGGTGGTTGTTACAAAAAGGGGGAAAGAGAGAGATACACAGTGAGAGTGAGAGGAGGAGGATGAAGTTAAGAATTTTTTTTAATGATTATAATTATAAACAAATAAATTTTTTTTGTAAAGTTACTAAAACACCCTTCTCATTATATGTAAAATTACCAAATTGCCCTTATTTTTAACAAACATTTTGGATGGCGTTAGGGGCGGGGAGTGAAATAGAGATAAGCTTCATAGATCAGGGAGTAAAATGTCCGTTTTTAAAGGTTTGGGGCAAAAGAGTTAAAACCACCAAACCACAGGGAGCAAAACGGAAGTTTACTCTTTAATTTAACTAGTAAATAATCTCACAGGTTGTTACGGAAATTCGGTCAATATTGGTTTGGTTCATTACAGTACCGACACTCAGGGCCAGCTCAGCCGTTGTTTTGGAGGCCCAAAGCAAACTTCAAAATTGGGGCCTTTTATACTCACCTAAGCCTAACAAAATAAACGGATCCGGTAACGGTTTCTAATAGGTTCAGGTCAGTAACAAGCCCTAGCTCATTTGATTGAATTACTGAGTTGACCCTGATTTGCTTGCATTTTTGCAACATGTAGAGTGAGCAATGAGCTGCCAAGCAGCATAAAAAAAATCCTATCTCCTAAATTCTAATCATGAGACTTGAATTCATGTCAATTATCAGATGTATAATATCTGAAACTATTCACTCAAACCAGTTTCTTTAAACCTATAACAATTCATTTGTATGTTAGATTAATATTAAAATCCATTACTTGCAATAACAAAAGGTGACACATGTTAAAAAGAATTAATGGCCTAATAGTAATCGAAAAGAAATATTTAGAACCTCAAAAGATTAACATTTTAGAGCACAGAAAGATTTAACAGCAATACATTAAGTTGGAAAAATTCAATTAATACAAATTCATTCTGCCCACATTCATCAATAAACACAATGGTAAAAGAGAATAAACATTTTTCAAACTCAATTAAACGAAAACATTAAGGTTTACCTACAGGGTTAAAACTGGGCCAATTGGCTACAAAAATAAGATAAATAAGAAAAAGAAAACAAACCTCACAGCTAAAGCATTTATGTTCTTCACAATTTGGAATCAGAAGTTCTATTTGTTAGATTGGACAATGGATTTTCGATGGCCCTATGCTTCTCCTTTGTAGATTGCGTTATGCAATGGATGGATTTCTTACTCAATCTGCAAACGTCGATCAATTTGAAATGAATAAGTTGGGTCTACCCTAAAGTCAAACCTATAAAATTTGAGGCCCCAATCTTGGAGGCCCAAATAGTGGCTTTATTTCATTTGGGCTAGAGCCGGCCCTGCCGACACTCGTAATAGTAATTGGAGGCCCAAATAGTGGCTTTACTGAATAACGAGTTGTTGCAAGGAGAAGTAATATATGCTCCAACCAAAGGTAGGCTGATTAAACCACCTTCAATTTAGGAATTTCATAGAAAAAACAATATATACACAAAGTATTAATCAAATACAAATATATATATTGTTTTCAGTGCAAAGCGTATGAACCAAAGAAAAAAACACATAGTGACATTTTTGTAAATATTGTAATTACACCACTAAGCAAATAATTACACTAAACTCCAATTCTAGTTGTAGTGTAATAATAATGCAATACAACAAATTTGTAGTGTAATAATTATTACGTACCTTATTGTAATGTAATAATCATGTCAGGCACACTTTGCACGTTAAATCCTATTCATACCGGATCCCACTCATGTGTGTGTACTGTTTTATAGATGTTATACAAATAATACTTTAATATTTTAAGTTGCAAATGGAATATGCAATATCTAGTGGTATTTTACATATTTACTTTGAAGCAAATAATGATGTATTAAACTTTTAATTATGTTTGGAGTTCCTTTGGTTTGTAGCAAGTAATTTTCCTAACTCTAATTATGTTGTAAGCACACTTTTTTACCAACTTACAAAGTGTTGTTGTAATTGGCATGTAACACCAACATTTGACAATGAAAATTGATATAACAATGGCGAGACAGATATTTAATTAATTAACAGATTTCACTTTGACTTCTTCTTACTTCTTTGCACTAGTCTCATGGCAATATATCTTTAGCATAATTCACGATAGTCAGTTGTATAAAGGCATTAATTAATCCATTTTGCATGTTCTGAAATACACCTCATGCTAAGTAATGGGTCACAGACTCACATACACAAAAAAGGAACCCCAACAAAAAAAGCCCAAATAAAATACATTCCAAGGCCCAAGTGGCAAGAGATGGGATCATCTGGCCCAACTAGTAAAATGAAAACATAGGTAACTTACATTTTGTCCCACATTTAACTATTTAAGGAATAAGACTCATTATATTGTAGCTTTTTAATACATTTCAATTCGTGTGAATAGAGGTGCACAAAACCATAGCATAACCTGTTATCAAACACCATGATGAACCATGTGGAAAACTTTACCGTTTGGGTCAAATAATAAGAACAATTTTGTTATGATCGACAACTTTATTGATTGTATAACTCAAACTAAAAACTAATACATGGTGTCGACATTAATCAACATTACCTCTTAGATTTTGGTGATCTGAATGCATGTTCCTTGTAATATTTGAGCTAGTGTTGTCAATGATAATCAGAGGAACGAGGAAGAGATTAAAATACTTCGTATTTCTTGTGTGTTTTGAACAAGCCTATGTACAAGCTATTTATAATCTTTACAAAATACTAGAAAAGGAAATCACAATTAATGATATTGAAAAGAATGGCTGGCAATTAGGGAGATCATACCGGTCTTGATATGGTCTTGAAAGTCAATGAATTATTTTGGGAAATGATGGAGACTGATCCCAATCCTTTTAATCATATATTTCAACATTCCCCCTCAAGTTGAGTAGTGGGATTTTCGATACTCAACTTGCCAAGACAATGATTAAAAATTTTCCCATTGACTGCTTTTGTTAATATGTCTGCGAGTTGATCTTCTGAGCGAACAAACGGAAGTTCAATTATCCCGGTTTCAAGTTTTTCTTTGATGAAGTGTCGGTCTACTTCGATATGTTTTGTGCGATCATGCTGGACTGGATTTTCTGAAATTTGAATAGCTGCCTTGTTATCGCTCATAATCTTGCTAGATTGAGTTGGAGGATACCCGATTTCTGTCAAGAGTTTTCGTACCCATAAAATCTCTTCCAGGCCGCGTGCTATTCCTCGAAATTCAACTTCGACACTTGAAAGAGCCACCACCTTTTGTTTCTTGCTTCTCCAAGTGACAAGATTTCCACCAACCTAGGTAAAGTAACCAGATGTTGATCTCCGGTTTCCTTTATCTCCCGCCTAGTCTGCGTCGGTATATACTTGGGTCTCAAGATGCCCATTTGTCTTGAACAGAACTCCATGACCAGGTGTCCCTTTGAGGTACCTGATAATTCTCCACACGGCTTCCATATGGGTAACTTGAGGTTGTTGCATGAATTGGTTCACAACTCCCACTGCATAAGCAATGTCAGGTCGAGTATGTGAGAGATATATTAGTTTCCCTACTATCCGTTGATATTCTCCCTTGTCAGCCAGTTTAGCATTTTCCTCCATATAGAGCTTCTGGTTTACCATCATAGGAGTATCCACGGGTTTGCAATCTATCATCCCTGTTTCTGCCAGTAGGTCAAGAACGTATTTCTTTTGGCAGATGAAAATCCCCTATCCGGACCTCAGGACTTCGATTCTAAGGAAGTATTTAAGTCTTCCCAGATCCTTCATTTCGAATTCTTCGAACAGGTTTGCCTTTAACCATGTCATCTCTTCTTCATCATTACCTGTGATTATCATATCATCAACATGAATAATTAAGCATGTTACGAGTCCACTCTTCTGTTTAAGGAACAAAGTATGATCTGAGTTACTCTGTTTAAAGCCATATTTTTTCATGGCTAACGTGAACCTGCCAAACCAGGCACGAGGAGACTGTTTTAATCCGTATAAGGATTTCTTCAAGCGACACACTTCTCTGGGATTGGAATTTTCCATGACTCCAGGAGGGGCTTCCATATAGACTTCTTCTTTAAGTTCTCCAAGTAAGAAGGCATTTTTCACGTCAAACTGAAGGAGAGGCCAACCTTTATTTGCAGCTATAGAGAATAGAACCCTGATTGTGTCAATTTTGGCCACGGGAGAAAATGTCTCTGAATAATCAATTCCGTATGTTTGAGTGTACCCCTTCGCTACAAGTCGGGCTTTGTATCGTTCAACAGTTCCATCTGGCTTGTATTTTATAGTAAAGACCCAACGACATCCTACTGGTTTTTTTTCCAGGAGGAAGGATACATCTCTCCTATGTGTCATTTTTATTTAGTGCATCCATTTCAACTTCCATTGCCTATTTCCAGTTCTTAGACTTAAGAGCTTATTCAACTGTAGTTGGGATTTCTTCAAAACATGGAGATGTGGCAAAAGCTTTGGCTTCTGGAGAAAAATTTCCCGCTGCCACGTTTTCTATTGGATATCGAGAACTTCGGGCTTCCTTCTCGGGAGAGTATCTTTTTGGAGGAACTCCTCTGTTAGACCTTGGGGGGAGAACATATCCAGTTTGTTCCACCTCTGATGACTCTTGTCCTGCAGTATGGTTAAGATTTTCAACATGCTCATGATTTTCAGAGTCAGTGGATTAGTCAGAGATATTAGAAGAGTCAACATTAGAGAAGTCAACATACTCTTGAGTTCGAGAGTTACTTACCTCTGACGCCAGGTTGGGAGGATCATTGTTAGTGGTACTTTCTTCAGGACTTTCTTCAGGACTGGTGGATTGAGTAATTTCTTCTGAGGATGGCAACCATTTTATCCAACTCACTGTGTCATCGTATGTCATTCCCCCTGACCAGTGTGTTGGGTATTGTAGAAATATTCGGTTTCGAGAAAATCACAGTTCATCGTGGTGTACATATGACGTGTTTTTGGGTTGTAGCATCGATAACCGTGTTGATTGATTCCATAGCCCACAAACACACACTTCTCGGGACATACATCCAGTTTGGAACGTTCTGTTTTTGGTAGGTGAACAAACACAGAACATCCAAAAACACGAGGTTCAAGGGTAAAGGTAGATGGAGGTTTGTGGAATTTGGACAGGGCTTGAATTGGGGTTTTTAAGTTAAGAGCTCTTGTTGGGAGACGGTTAACAAGATAGGTTGCAGTGACAAGAGCTTCGGGCCAAAAAGATTTCGGAACTTGGGATTCAATCATGAGTACACGAGCTATTTCTAGAAGGAAACGATTTTTCCTTTCAGATACCCCGTTTTGTTCAGGGGTATGGGCGCATAAGGTTTGATAAATTATTCCCTTTTCCTGACAAAAGAGTTTCATGGAAGTATTAATAAATTCCCCCCATTATCGGACCTAAGAATTTGGACATCACTCTTGAATTGAGTTTTAACCATGGCACAATAAATTGTGAATTTTGAAAAAACTTCGGATTTATTTTTCATTAGATAAATCCAAGTCATGCGGATGCAGTCATCAATGAATGTTACGAAATAGCGAAAATTCCCCCTATTTTTCCTGGCCCCCATACATCCGAATAAATTAATAAAAAAAGGAGAATCAACCTTAGTATCATTGGATTTGAAAGTGCGTCTATGACTTTTAGCCAAAAAAACATGTCTCACACTTCAAGACTTTATTTATTGGAAATAACTCAGGAAATAAACGATGTAAGTAACCACTAGATGGGTGTCTCAATCTTCGATGCCACAACCAAGTTTCCCTATCTGTAGACCCATGAGCAAGGATTGCAGTACCTTGTTGAATTACTTCATCCACATAGTAAAGTCCTTGCTTCTCAGTACCACGCCCAATGATCTTTCCCGTCCTAATGTCCTGTAAGATACAGAAGGTAGGATGCATTAACAAAACACAATTTAGTTCTGTTGTGACATGGCTGATTGATAGTAACTTATGAGATAAGGATGGAACATAGAGACAGTTTGATAGTTTCATGTTTGGTGATATTTGAATAGTTCCTCCTCCTTTTACTTGAAGAACTTCTCCATTTGCGGTATGAATCTTGGATTTTTGTGGTTTCGACATTGAGCACATGTCGGATATTTCATAGGTCATTTGTATTAGTGGCACCACAATCCCAGATCCATGAGTCTTTATTTTTTCCATTTTTTATTGCCATGTTAACCTTCCCAATATTGCAAGAATTTTTGACTTTCTTTTATCCAAGTTAGAAATGTGAAGGGGGTTTTCTGTAATTTCTGAAACTTGGAACTCATTTAACAAATCAAGTATTTTTGGGCTAAAAAATTGGGGGTTTGAAACTGCCACTTGGAATTCTTGGGTTTCATATAATATTGTTGAGAAAAAGAAGGGTCTGAGGGATAAGCCTCAAACCCTATACCTGTACCATCTGCTTCTTCTTTCCTATCCGCCGCAAAAAAAAAACAAGTTCCCCCATTGTTCCCTTTTTCGAAGCTTTCTGTGTTGCCGGTGGACTTCTGGTTATCGTGGCTGCCGCCGCCGCTGCTGGTGGTCCCTTGACTGCCCACGGCGGCTGAAACCTTGCCCTTTTTTATGCCCATCGGCCTACCATTCCGGGTACCCCACAAGCTTGAAACACTATTCCTTCGTATGCTTGGCCATTCCACAGTGATCACATTTCAACTTGTTCTTATCGATCTGGGACGATGACTGATTTGGTTTCTGGTCTGATCGACGTCCTCTGGTAACGAGCCCTAACTTGTCGGACTCGCCGGTTGAGTTTAAACCCGACGCCACCCCTTGGTGTACATTCCCGAAGATACTTTGATGCGCTGTTTCCTTTCGGACATCAGCATAAGCAGCTTCGGCAGACGGCAAGGGATCCCACCGGAGGATTTCCCTTTTAAGGGAGTCATATTTTCGATCAAGTGCATTCAGAAATTGAAACAGTTTGTATTTTGACCTGACTTTGTTGTAAGTAGCGATATCGGTCGGGTACGTCATCGAGTTTGGATCTCTCCGTTCAATCTCTCCCTAGATACCTTGCATCACGATCCAAAATTCTTCTAACGGTAAGCCATTCTGTTTGAACACGTTTGCCTTAACGTGGAGGTCGAAAGTTTGAAGTTTGTCTTTGCCACTGCTGTATGTAACTGTAAGGGCGTCCCAGAGCGTTTTCGCTGTCGGGAATTCCGTAAGGTTACTTGCAAGGCTCGGCTCGATATTTTATATCAGCCATGAAAAGACAATCAAGTCATCTTGTTCCCATTGTTCATCAATGGGTTCTGGTGGATTTGGGGTGAGATGATTTAAAAGTGCTTTCGATTTCCTCCCTATGGCAACTCGTATCATCCAAGCCCATAGAGGGTAGTTTTGGCTTGTGAGGTTGAGACTAATTTTTAGGCTATCGGAGGGATTTGGTTTTGGGTTCTGGGTTTGAGTTTGGACTCCATTTTTGAGGAGATTGGTTATTTGGATGGCTAGGCTATTGGTATCTTCTTCCGACATTGTTTTTAGTTCTAGTAGATGATGAGCACAAACGCTTTCGGATCAAAAGCACTGCTTTGATACCATGTTGTCAATGATAATCAGAGGAACGAGGAAGAGATTAAGATACTTTGTATTTCTTGTGTGTTTTGAACAAGCCTATGTACAAGCTATTTATAATCTTTACAAAATATTAGAAAAGGAAATCACAATTAATGATATTGAAAAGAATGGCTGGCAATTAGGGAGATCATACTGGTCTTGATTTGGTCTTGAAAGTCAATTAATTATTTTGGGAAATGATGGAGACTGATCCTAAACCTTTTAATCATATATTTCAACAACTCGGTTATGCTTTCTTTGATCTCATCCAGTACGGCTCCATGCTTCTGTTCAGTGTGAAGCCACTCTTCTGGTTAGTCAAAATAGTTCCAGAAAAATGGTGTCGGCAGCAGCCATGTTTTGCGGCCTGTCAAAAGAAGTAGGTAGCAGCCATTTTTTGTTTGACAAAACTCTGTTTAATCTCTATATAAGAGATCCATCTGTATTGTAATCTGTGTGCAACTCAATGAAAGAAATACCTTAGTTGCCCCGTGGACGTAGGTTGCAGTTGGCGACCGAACCACGTAAATCCTTGTGTTCTTTATTTTCTATTTCTGCAGTAGATTGTTCGTGAGTGTGTGTTGCTTCCGCGTGCGTATACCCCAACAACTGGTATCAGAGCTACGGCTCGTTTACACACGAAGAACACGAGTTGAAAGAAAGACAGAATACCTGAGATTGCGATTAGGTTGGTGTGTCGGTAGTTTGAAGCCGACTGGAATCACCGGAGCCCTGTGAATCGCTGGGTGGTTGTCTTGTGTTTGAAAGAAGAAAAAGGAAAGCCTTTTTTTCTTTGCTACTATCGTTCATATCAAGAAGAAGATGGAAAAAAATTGCTTGTGAGACTAATCAAGATGTCGTTCAAATCAAGAGAAAGAAGAAAGAAAAGAAGGTGGTGGGGGCCACCATTTGTCTCTTGAAAAAAAAAGGAAAAAGTAAAAGAAATATTATTTTTTTCTTGTAGGTCTAACAAAGAAAATAAAGGGGGTATTTTTTGTTGTGGGACTAGGTGATCGAGTGAAAATTTAGAGTGAGTTTGTGGTTGTCGATTAATTTTTTTATGTCGACTGGAGCCGGGTAAACT
Organism: Helianthus tuberosus; assembly: GCA_030545235.1. Taxonomy (NCBI): domain Eukaryota; kingdom Viridiplantae; phylum Streptophyta; class Magnoliopsida; order Asterales; family Asteraceae; genus Helianthus; species Helianthus tuberosus. Next base: position 186,070,363 of record CM060394.1, read on the forward strand.
CTTGGAGATCACCAGATTAATTTGTTTTTGGGCGAGGTGATCAAGGTTTGTACCAAATTAAAATATTATTTAGCCGTTTTTTAATTCGATTGGAGCCGCTGGGATATTCAGCCGTTGGTCGAGTTTGGGTTGCGGGCTAAAAATGGTTTGTGTTTCAAGTTCATGTTTTGACATTTATTATGAACCGAAAAAGTTGTGGAACCGAGGTTTGTGACGATTTCGGGTTTCGGTTGATTGGGTTGTCATGGGAACTTGGATGTGGTACTGGTCGATGGGTGAGAACATGGAGAAAATGGAATCAACATGGTTGTTGATGTTGACACAAGTGAAAAGAAAGTCAATTGCAAGTCATGGAATTATTGCTTGTTGAAAGCTCTATTGTAGTTATAATCGTTTGCCGGTTAGCTGGTCTGGAATTGTGGATGGTATTCTTGTTCGGTGGTGATCAGCTGGTTGACATTTGAGTGGATCTTTGTACTGGTACTGGCTGAAGGTTTTCTCACAAGAATAGTACGAGTAAAGGTTCGGCTCTTGGAGTGTCATTTGGCATGGGTTGGGATAACAGTGACAGTGGGAGCTGGGCATAGTTGACTTGTGGGCTGCATGGAGGTTCAGACATCTTTTGGAGTCGATGTCATGAATATTTGAATTCTGCTTCTGAGAATGCATCTGGGTTTGATGCATTGGGACTCAGTGGAAGGCAGTGAAGACTCTTGGGTCATGGATTCTGGTGCTTCGTTTCACGCCATGCACAGCGGGGAAACGATGGTGAATCTGAAAGAAGGTAACTTTGGGAAGATACGATTAGCTAATGATCAAATTCTTTGTGTTACGGGCATGGGAGATATTAATCTCGTTACTCCATTGGGTAAATGGAAGGTGATTAACGGGAATCTGGTTATTGCACATGGAAAGAAGCGAGGATCATTGTATATGGCTAAGGTATCTGCTGAGGGAGTGACCATCCCGGTTAAGCAAGACAAAGTTTGGTTCGCTGAATCTAAGGGGCAAAAGAGGGTTCGTATTGCAAGGGCGAAGCCTGGTGCCAAGGTGATTCAAGCTGAACGGGATCGGAGGTTTAAACTAGGTCAGGAGTTTAGTGACAGTGGGAGCATGGGACATGTTCCGGGTACTGTCAGAAAACTCCGTTGGGTTTTGAAGACTGGTATTCCGATTGATAAAATCTCTCCTGGGAAACACTTGCTGAATTTGGAGAGTGTTTTTGATTCTCGGTGTATCTCTGGATCCGGTGGAGTGTGCAAGCCGGTTGAGATAGAGAATAAGTCAGTGGCGGTTTCAGTCATGGCTGGGTCTGGTAAGACTGTTGGGTTGGAGTTCGGGGGAGCTTCAGCTGGCCTTCAGGAATAATGAAGGTGAGGTAACTAGGAAGGTACTAAAGTTTCTTACAGATATACAGATGCACTGTTGAAGCACAGGTGAAGAGTTCCGTGGCTTCAAGTGGGAGATTGTTGAGTGTGAAGCCACTCTTGTGGTTAGTCAAAATAGCTGCAGAAAAATGGCGTCGGCAGCAGCTATGTTTGACAGCAGCCATGTTTTGCGGCCTGTCAAAAGAAGTAGGCAGCAGCCATTTTTTGTTTGACAAAACTCTGTTTAATCTCTATATAAGAGATCCATCTGTATTGTAATCTGTGTGCAACTCAATGAAAGAAATACCTTAGTTGCCCCGTGGACGTAGGTTGCAGTTGGCGACCGAACCACGTAAATCCTTGTGTTCTTTATTTTCTATTTCTGCAGTAGATTGTTCGTGAGTGTGTGTTGCTTCCGCGTGCGTATACCCCAACAGCTTCTTCTCCTTTTTAGGAGCCTTTTTATCATCTACATGCCAAAACTAAACATAATGAAAAAAAACGAACAGTGTAAAACATGTTCATGTGAACCGAGTAATTTTAACCTGTAAACATGTCAATTTGCGTTATATTTTATTAAGATTAACACATCTAGCTAGTCAAACAGATAAAATTAGATTTTAGATGATACCTTTTGGGAACCAATGACAACATAAAGCTTTGACACTGCTGACATCAACGAGAACATGAGAGAAAAGACTAGCCAGATCGGGCATGTACTTCTGCAATTGAAAGAACAAAATGACTAAAAAATGTGAAGATTAATGTGTTTTGCATGAAGATTACACATGAAGAGTGTGAACAAAATGACTGAAAAATGGGCAGATTTTTACCTGCAAGAACATAAAATCAACATAAGCTGAATTTCCTGCAAGTGAAGGCGTATATGCGCTGACATGTCCCTTCACAAAATTTATAACCTACAACAATATAAAAAATAAACTATTTTGATCAGAATATAAATTGTGAAGGGCCACTGCGATTATCACAAAATCTTGTTTGATTTTATCTCCAAGATTGACAAAGTTGTCATTATTGGTATTTCAGAATCATGAACAAGTTTAATCTCACCAGCTCTTCAGCTTCTTTTTCACTGGTTATACTTTGTGTCACCTTCCCTGACAACCCTAGTATATATGCGCATGTTAATTAAGACTTTTAAAAGTTTTTGGTTCATGAACTAATAAGATACATACACGATAGGTGACAATTTTGACCCGTTTACTTGTAAATGGGCTGTGGTCTATCTTGAATGAGTAATATACAAAAATTAGCTACAGGGGAGATGTGTCAAGCGAGTTGGAATTCGCTTGCAGCCTTTTTTAAATGTATACAACATCGGCCTCCTAATTTTTATTATTTGGAGATTCAGATTATTATTCTAATGACATAAGACATCGTTTTGTAATGAGAGTTAATAAAGTAATTATTCACTTCTTTAAAAAGAAAAGAAAAAAAGAGTGTTTATGGGTCAACATGACCTGGTCCATTTTGGCCCGTATTAAAAGATGACCCGTTTTGACCTGTTGTCCATCCAGCCTACCCATCTTTGCCACCTCTGGCATTCATAAATCGTATATGTCTTCCTCATACAATGATAGTTGATAAGTAAATTAAAGATAATGCATGAGGTAATGGGGAGCCTTACCATTTCTCGCATGATGATCTTGGCTCCGTTCTCCAATTGTATCAAGAAAATCTTTTGTTTGATGAATCACCAAATCAGGACCCTAAGCAAAAAAAAAAAGAGCCAAGTTTTTAGTTCCTGTAACATTAACAGATTGCCTGCTACAATCAAAAACACATAAACGGTAAACCACAGTTGGAACACATAATGAATTTGTGAAAAGTCCGACACCATTCACTAGAGGTGGAAAATAGGCGGTTCATATGGGTTAGGTAACAGGTCGAAATGGTTTGGAGTCAAAGCATGTAACTTCTGGTACAACTGGAGTAGCGAGTCCAAATGGTTTCGGGTAAAGCATGTAAATTTTGGTACGGGTGAGTAACGGCTTGGATGGACCATAATTAGTGTGCCAAATATTATCGCAAAAATTATGATATTTCAGTAATTATCTAATTTGTTGAATACAAAGATTCACATTGTTTTATGCATGACCATTTGACTCGTTTCCTTTTTCAGCAAAACCTTAAAATATATTACCCAAATTGCCCATTAAACATAACCCCAATCGGCCCGTGCATAAGTAATTAATTTCCTCACCTCTACCAATTTCCGCAATTTCCCATCAGTAATGACACAAGTAATCTCCAATATTCTATCCCCTTCAACATTCAAGCCTGCACAGACATTATAAATACATCTAAAGCTGTTTCCAAGCGTCCATCATGTTTATAATACCTTTCATATTTACAGTAAAAATAAATATGATAAATAAACGCCCACCAGTCTTTTGTAATTTGATCCACACTAGTGGCAGTTTGTAGTGTGTCATGATCAATTGATCATGTGTGTCCTTCTGTAGCAACAAAGAAATATTAGATGTTAACCATCAGACAGTTTCATCTTTAAGTTCAAAAATTACTTTTCAAATTTTTATAATAAGTTAATAACAATTGTTTTCGTCCGAATTTAAATGTTTGTATCACCAAATTAAGTAAAAACGAAATCGAATTTATAGACTGAGGAGGCAGGCAAAAAAATAAAAAAAGCAAATCAAATATAACACCATAAAATAAGCATACGTAGAGAGAAGAATGTACCTCCAAACAGGAATTCTGTGAGAAATCAGGAGCTTCCAACTGATGATTTTGGATTTTTGGGCCAATTTGCAGCAAAAGTGGTCTTGAATGTTAATTTTTTTAGGGTTCAGATATTCGCACCAATACCGTACTTGCTACTGGTATCCAATTTTCCATACCGATTTTTTTCAGTACCGGATCAGTATCCATTTCTTGGCGTTTCGGTACCGACACTATTTGGTGTCGGTACGGTACCGGTATTTACCGGAAAATAAATATAAAACATAAAAGTTTTTGAGTATATATATCAGCTAACATGTATATAGTTTCGGGTAGTATCGTCTAATCTCATATCCATATAGTTTCGGGTAGTATCGTCTAATCTCATATCCGTCTCATACCCACAAAATACCTTTTTTTTTTCATACCCATATCATATCGGGTGTCATCCCTACACACCCGTGTCTCATCAGCAAAGGCCAATTCACCCTTTCCTTTTTCCCGTCTCATTAACAAAGGGCCAATCCACCCTTTTTCTTTTCCCTTTTTATTTATAAATAACTACTTTTATTCCCATTTAACAACTTCCACTTCCCCTTTCTTTTTTGCTGCTACAAACCACTTTTATTCCCATTCACAATTTCACATCCATTCCATTAAATTCTTTGTAGTAAACTGTCTCTTTGTAGTAAACTGTCATTTTGGTCTCTGAGGTTTGGGCAGTTTTGTCACTTTAGTCCAAATCTCAAACATTTTGCATCTAGGTCCCTGTAGTTTCAGTTTTGTTGTCATTTTAGTCCAAAAGTTAAATCAGCTCAAATTCCTCAAATTAAATTATGATGTTTTGTCCTTTTCTCAGGGATAATTTGGTCATTACCATTAATAATTTAACAAATTAGCCACTGAGTGGCCCCAACCCCCATCCCAACCTCCTTCTTCTTCCCCACTTTGAAAACCCAGATCCATTGTTATCATCTTCATCTCTGTTTCACCCCTCTCTCCCATTACTCTCTCCCCCTCCCTCTCTCTTTCTCTCTCTCCCTTCCTCCTCTCTGCCGCCACAAGCACCACCACCTGCCACACCCCTCTCGCACCAGCATCCCCATCACCACCTGCCACCACCCTCTTGCACCAGCACCACCACCTGCCGCCATCTCAGCAGCACCATTTTTAGCCACCACCCTCTCGCACCCCCACCACCACCTGCCAAACCCTGAAAATTCCAACAGTCCTCGATCGATCAATTCTAACTCCAATTCCTCAATCAGATCCGAAAAGAAGAAGCTGAATTCCGCCGTCACTTGGATTGAATCGGATCAAGACTAGATTCGTGTTTGATTCGTGCCTGAGCCCCATCCTAATTATTAACCACAACAACTAAATCGGATCAAGACTAGATTCGTCAAAAGCCCCATCCTAATTATTAACAACAACTGATTCGTGTTTGATTCGTGCCAGAGCAGACGGTGTAGAAGTGTCCCTAAAAAACAAACAAACCCCTAATTTTACAAAATAGAACCAAGAAACAAAATGTACAAATCAATTGGTAGCGTCACCTTGACTGCGATTGTGAAGACGAGGAGGGAGGCGGAACGTAAAACTCGAAGTTTTTTATGGATTTGAAGGCTTGAGTGAAGGTCTGAGAAGATTTGAAGAGAGACTGTGCAGGTGGTTGTGATTGGGACTGAATAACTTCTTCGTATGAGGGGATTTTGATCATGAATGATGAAGGTGGTGCTTGGTGGTGGTGGCCGGAAAATGAAGGTGGTGGTGATGATCTGCAGAGGAATTAGAGTTTGGGTTAGGGTATTTGCAACTGGTGCATTTAAGGAAGATGATGGAGTTTTTTATAGGGTCAAACATTATTTATCTTTAATTATTTTTAATTAGTAATGAGTTTAAATAATACTAGAATGACCAAATTAGCCCTAAGAAAAGGACAAAACATCATAATTTAATTTGAGGAATTTGAGCTGATTTAACTTTTGGACTAAAATGACAACAAAATTGAAACCACAGAGACCCAGATGCAAAAGGTTTGAGATTTGGACTAAAATGTCAAAACCGCCCAAACCTCAGCAACCAAAATGGTAGTTTACTCAATTTTATGGAGTTTTTTTTAACATAAAGAGTATAAAAAGTGGTTGTGAGCGGCGGAGAGAGAGAAAATGTTACTGTTCATCTGTATATTTGGGGGGACACTGTTCACCCTCTATAATTTTTCAATATATATATTTTGAAAGTGGTTGTGAGTGGAAGAGAGATAAAATGTAATGATAAAGGTATAAAAAATATTATTTAATTGAAAAGAAGCGAAAAATGTAGTATTTTTTTTGTGTAATTTAGGGTAAAAATATGGTGGAATGGATGTGAACAATGTTGTAGAAGGCGCTAGGCGCTAGTCGGGCGGTGAGGTACCGCCTAGGGATTAATCGGAATGGGATTTTTATATGTATTTTTTCTATATATATACCCAATAATATAAAAATAATACTTCAAAATTCACATAAATACTTCAAGTTTCAGATAGTATGGTTCGATTTTGACCAATTTTGACCGCCTACGACCGATTTTGACCGATTAATATAGTCCGATTAATCCGATTTTTGACCGCCTAGGACCGCCTAGAACCGATTTTCACCGATTACGACCGCCTACGACCGACTTTGACCAAAACCGATTAATTCCACCGACTAGCTTAAAATTAATCAGTAGCCTACCGCCTAGCGCCTAGGCCGATTTATGCAACCATGGATGTGAATGCTCTCACACATTTCAATATTTTTATTTATTTTATTTCCATTTAACTTTTTTCCTCTCCCTCACACTTTTCATTTTTTTAATTTATAATAGCCTTTTTTGTATTACTTTTACAAGACCATGACCTAACTGAATTATACATAAGATTTTTATATCACTTTTTCCACCCTTTTTTTAACGGCAAAAGTTACATAACACTACTCTTAAATTACACCAAATTTTATCCCATGTCAAGAATTGAACCCTGATCTCTCCCCAAGAGGCACAAAGCCTCTACCACCCCACCTTTCCTTTTTTTCGTTATGTATAAATAAGCATATTCTGTATGACTTTCCCTGAAATGGTGTGAATTGGAGTTACCGAAAGAATTTTATTCACCTTTGAAAAACATTGAACCCTAAAACTTGTTTAGGAAATTCAAACAAAGGGCTGTTAATTTTTAAACTAGATATCAAAACGATTAAATTAGAATATTTGTAATCAAAATGACTATATTCACTACCTCATTTATTATTATTACTAATTACTGTTTTTTATCGGCAAATTTATATATAGTCTAATTTACAACATAGTTATGCAATAACATGTTGTACCTTTTGCATTGTTGCTTATCTATGCATATGAAACTTGTATAATGTGTATTATTTGTTGCACTTTGTTTTGTCTTTCTATGTGGCTTATGAGTTAAGACATTAGTTTCTCTGGCTTCAGTTTCTTCTCAGTCCACCGGCATCTTTGCAATCAGATACTGTTGAGAGAGGAGAGCTCGAGGACGGAGAAAGAACGTCGATGACGGAGGCCCCCGGCTAGGGTTTCGCACAATACAAAACACAAGCAAGCAAGCATCATCACATTCACTATTGGTCTAGCGGTGGTTTAAGTGCCAAACGGCTCTGGCGGCGGCGGATTCTGTACTAAATCGCCTCCTTCGTTGCATGCAAGCTCATCGCCGCCGCCTAACTAACTCGCCGTAAGCCTAAACGGTCACCGAAAAGTCATTTCCATTGCCGGAATCATGCTAACGGCGGTTCTAGCTAGAAGAAGTAAATAAAGATGGAAACAATGATGATCTAAAGGAGTTTCAGATCTGAAGTTTCTATTGTCAGATCTGCGCTTCGGACAAATCAGATGTGGATGACAAGTTGCGACCATAACACACATATTAAACCTAGACACAAACTTTTGGGTCTAGCTTATGCATTTAACTAAATCAATGTGACTTGACGACAACCGGCCGAATATAGCTTTAAATCTAGCCCCCGCCGCATCGAGGCGGGTTGCATTTCTAGTTTGGACTAATTACTAATTATAAATATGGAACTTATTACTAATTAGTAATGATTAATATGGATTTGTTAAATTAGACATCGAGTAAAATGCACTTTGCATCCCGGAGGTTACTGGCGGCATTACATTGAGTCCTCCCAGCTCGAATTTGTATATCTGAGTCCCCAACATATAAAAAGAATTACAACCTAAGTCCCTCTAGCTAACTAAGTTTGTTTTTTCTAAGTGAAATGACTATTTTACCCTTTTCCCCATATTAACCAAAGTCTACCTGTGGTTTTAAATATATTTATTATTTGAGTCCCTCAACATATCAATTGTTTTACCCGTCTAATTCAAATAATATATGTTCATTCTACGTCCCTAAGATATTTAACACAGAAAAATTCGACCTTGTAGTTTTTAATTGTTATAAACATATTTAAAATGAGTATTTGACAAATAGTAACCTAGCATAACGTACCAAAAGTCTTAAATTAGTTATAATACATATCAAAAATCATAAAACTAACATAATCCTAACATTAAAAAATAGAAATAAGTCATAGCATGTGGGCATGGGGCCAGCCTAGAGGATGAAAAACGCACGTCCAACCAAACGTTACGTTGGGGCACCATGCTAGAACAGCTCCAACGTGCACTGTTAACTCGGTCAGAGTAGTACCGGAGACCTTAATCCCAGCTGCAAATGTGGGACACACGAGTGTGATCACGGCTACAAAAGTTAACCAAATATAACACTAATGAACGAGTATTAACCAAAAATAATTATACTACTTATAAAAATTAACTCTAATTGACGGGTATTAACCAAAAACACCTATACCACTCACCAAAATAACACTAATCAACAGGGTATGACGTGACCGTGTCGTCCCGATCAGTTAAAAACCCAATTAAACCTAGGTAGCTAGGGTAAGTCGGGTATCGTATCCATGAAGAGCATGTGGTCAGTATCGCACGACCTGTTCGATTAGTTAGACTATATACAAAAATGTACAATGCGATTATGAAGCTTGCAAATTTTTATAAATTTATTTGGTTTTGAAAATAAATCGGAGTGAACCGACAAATTGATGTTATTCTTAAAACAATGTGTGATTAACTAAGATTGTAAACTAAAAAGTTGAAACAAGAAATTAGAATACAGATCACACCCGGTTCGATAATTGCAAGAACTAGGGTTCCTACATGTTTTAACTTGATTCAATTGCATATAGTGATTAACGGATTACGATCACGAAACTTAGGTGCCAATTGCTATCTACGTCATAGACAACGGACCACAATGCACTTCATTACCTCGGACATGTAAATCCTAACCTAAGATAAGGCATAATTGCACATAACTATTTCGCATAGTCATAACTTTATCATTGTTCGACAATTTACGAATTCGGAACAAATGCAAGACAATTATCAAAGGTTTCAAATACTAAAAAATTTGTCACAAAGTCAAATCAAAATACAAATGCATAAACCCTAGAAATCTTACAAAAATCTACACCAGGGTGAAACCGAAGAGACTAGCCGCTCATGGTTGAATGGACATGATCACCGAACGACGAACACGAGCACCACACCATGATCTTTGAGTCTTGGAGGAATTATGGAGATTAGGGTTTGAAGGTGAAGGTGGAAGGATGAAGATGATGGTGATGATGATGGTGGAATCGATTAGGTTAGAGATGATGGAGAATGGTTAGGTTTTAGGTTAGAGGTGAAGGTTAGGAATGAATTAGGTGATGGATTAGATGTTTTGGAATGGGTTAGATGATGTTTAGATAATCCCTCATGGTGTTTTTATCATTCACAACTTGTAACCCCCAAAAACTTGGTCAAAGATGGTTTTAATTCGTCCCAACAACCAAGAAACTCAAATTTCGCGATAGCAGAAACTAGGGGGCGTCGCCGACGCCATTTAGGGCGTCCCCGACGGCCCCTGCATGTTCCAAGTTCGTCCGACACGCTAATCCACTGCCTACAAACATTTTTTTGCCGACGAAGGGTTCTGGAGGGCGTCGCCGACGCCCCCCATGCGTCGCCTACGCCTCCTGGTTTTGCTGGTTTCCTGCGAAAACTGTTTTCTTCATAACTTCTTTGTTATAGCTCCGTTTTACTCACCGTTTTAACCCACGTACTCGTAATTCAGCCCTCTATCATGCCGTCTTCCAATATCTTCATTTTAAATCCATTAACATCCCCCCAAAACACATCCAATCTTCATGGTTAACCCAGTTTTGTTCTTTTCACATCCCCGGTTGACCCGATTCGCATCCCAGTGCTCCGTTTAGCTCCTGATTAGCTCCTTAAACTCTTTTAGACCTGTAAAACACAAATCCCATTAAAAGTAGGCTATTGAACATTAAAAGCTACGTAAAAACATCAACTTAAGCATAAACGATCACCGGTTTTCAACCACGTATCAGGGTATTAACAAAAAAAATTATAATATCTGTCACACCACTCTGATCGAAGCTATAGTGATATGTAATTGGCATCGAGACTACGGTGGTTGTGTGTGGTGGTCAACAGCAGGTCAAAGAAGTAACTTTGTGGTTGTTTGTGGCTACAATGGTGGTCAACGACAGCAGTGGTGATGTTGATGTACAACGTTGGTTGACGGGGGAGGAAGGTGTTTGGTGGTGGATTAGGTTTATTTCAAATGGAGGGAGGTGGTGGTGGGTTGTACGGTGGTCGACAAAGATGGAGTAGGGTGTTTGGTGGTGAGAATAATGGTGTCTGGTGTTTACTGGAACGGGTGTTTAGTGGAAGAAGGAGAAGGTGGGACGGGTTCTCGTCGCCAGAAATGGGGAGCCGGAGATAGGTCGACGTCGCCGGTCAATGTAAATGGGGTAAAAGGAGAGGTGAAATGTTTGAGAATTGTTGGGGGCGCTGACGTGTTATCGTAGTCACACGCAAATTTAATCCAATTACAACTAATAGATAGCAGCAAGTGGGTATCGAACACAGGGAGTTTGTGAAAAGTATGTTGATTATATAGCTTTGTGAATTAACTAAGATTAAACTAAATTGCAGAAATTAAAATTCAAGAGTTTGATTGTTTGGTTTTAAGAACTAAATTACTAACTAATTGTAAATCGAGATTGGTTGTTAAAACAGATTAAGAGAGAATGACCATCTTAGGTTTCCGGTTTCCATTAACAATTGTGCCTAAATCCAACTAGAAAGAGTTACATAGACATAACTCATGCATAAACGTTTGTTGTGATAAAAGGGAACTAAGTACTCGGATTAAATAAACGCGAGGTTGTTACCCGATGACCAATTAACCAATATCCAACCCTAACCCCTCTCGTGATATCTCGATTGTTAACGACACCAAGAACGTACGGTTTAGACTAAGATCAAAACATCAATTAACCATTTACAATCAAACATTCATGCACCATAACAAACATAGTAAACAAACCAAGTTCATTATTCTAGAATTAAAGATAAACACACAAGAGTTATAAGGAAAACCTTCCACCCAAGATGATCACTGAAAGTTTAGCCGGACATTGTTTGGTGGATCATCATAACATCAAGATTAAAGTTTATACGAATTGAAATACAAACCGAAATGTTAGAATTGTTCACAAACACTATCCCCAAAGCCAAAAATCGCCCTGAAACTGCTGAGAAACGTTCCCAATGATGAGATAGGTGAAAAGACACTTGAAAACGGATTAATAATGGGCAGTTACGAGTTTTGCGTCAGGGTCTACCGTAAATTACGGTAGGTACCGTAATTTACGGTAGCTTCCAAGTCTTTACGCTAGCTTTCTACTGGATTACGGTGTCAGATTCAGCATTCAGGGGCTACCGTAAATTACGGTAGCTACCATAATTTACGGTGGACCCCTGAAACCCCTCCTTTGTTCTTCTTTCCAATCCTTGTGTAATCCGCTCCGTTCCATTCCCATCAAAAGCAGCGTTTTCCCTCGTTTTAAGCTCCAAACACACCTGAAACGCAAACAACTATAGTTATCTAATTCAAGACAATTACATGATTAAATGGGGAATTAACTTTTATTTTAACACCTTTAAGGGTTGTCCCATAGACCACCCGTCACATCCCCACACTTAACCGTTGGTTGCCGCCAAGCAACCCATCAAAAACCATTTTCAAGTGCACACAAGCGATCAACAAAAACCAAGCAAAAACATGTCATCCTTTTACTAACCTCTTCCTAACACCCAAGCAACACACCCCTCACTATATCTCTCCTCTCGGTGACAAGTACACACTAGCAAGGATGAGCTAGACACACAAAAGGCAAACGGGTGATTGCACAACTACATGCTTGTACCTAAATCGGTCCTCCGCCTAACAAGTACCAAAACATGAATGCAAATCAAAGGGACTTGAAGGTTGTAACGTGGCTAGGCATACGGATAGGAAATGGAAATATATATGTAGTAGTGAATGACTTAACCCGGTCTTCTTATTACACATTAAAGAAAACATAACATAAGCAACTATAACAACTAACTCATGCATTATTTTTTGTCATTTTTCATTGCTTTTCACTTTTTTTTTCTTCTTCTTTTTTTAGACTAAGACATCAACCAAACATAACATAAATAAACACAACTAGAACAAACTACTAACACTACAAGACCGGGTCAAATCGGGTAAATTTTTGGGGAACTAGGTATGGGTTAACAAATGATTGGCTTTAAGCTCAAAATGGGCAACCAAATGTCCAAACCCCCGCCCCTCTCACTACCAAGCTCATATATAAAATATTTGAGGTCCAACCCCCCAAATCCCACACTCGCACACACCATGACGAGGCTACCTAAATGCCCTTATCCTATCCACATTCATATTTCATTAAGGCCTCAAACCGTATTCAAGCACAAGTTCTAGTGCACCCCCACCCATTGCCACTCTCATTAAAGATAGAAATTATTTATTTACATTTGTGGCTTTCAACTCTCACCAAGAAAAAGGGTAAATAAGGGTTGCCGGTGTGTCACTTGGGTTTAGTACAAAGTGTTCAAATTCCAACAATGTTTTGCTTGATTTAAAAATTTTTAAAACCATCAAAAATTTTCCCCCATCCCCATACTTGGGATACATTGACCCCAATGTATGGTTTTGGAAGGAAGTGATCGCTAAAAACCATTCAACATCAATAAAAGTTTAAACACTCAAACCCCAAATTTCTTTTTGTTCTTTTTCATTTTATATTTTTTTATAAAAACACATTAACACCGCCAAACTAGCACAACCCAACACATAACATCAAAAACCAATACACCACCCATGCTGTCACACCCCGACCACGTTAAAACAACAAAACCGTGGCGGAAACGTCGGGAAGTGTTGTAACAGAATCATCGTTTCAACAACCATGGTAATTAAAAGTTTCGTTTTATTGATTCATTAAGTAATTCACATTGTCTTAAACCAAACAAACAAATTAAACATCATCTACTATCGTTTTTATGTCACTAAGGCCACGTCCAAATCCTAAGTGAACATGCTCCCTAGCAATCATCATGCAACATCACCACCTGAAACATATGTAAAAATAAAGTCAGCAAAGAAATGCTGGCGAGTACATAGGTTTCATAAGAGTGTCGGAATCATGGCTCGTTTATATATATTGCAATACCTCAAAAACCTTGTTTTGAAAAGTATATAATATTGCAACACGATTAACCAACTCAAATCAAGATGGTTATGATTTAAAACATCTCATAGCCATGATTCTTAACCCCAAAACATTTGTTTTAGTAAACCAATTCGTTAAACATCTCGTTAAAAACTCGTTAATAAAACTCGTATGGTTTATATCATTTTGAAAACCACGTTGTGTGACATCGTTTCAAATTGTTTCCCAAGTGAACTAAATAATGACACGCAAAGTAATATGATAGAAGCACTTATATATAAGATGTACCAGCGGCGTATCTACCATGATTCTATCATGTTACACCCGTCCCATTATCTAATCACTACCCAAAACCAATCGTTCGTTCAAATCGTTTATTTCGTTTAGGTCGTTCCAAATCGTTTAATTCGTCCAAAATCGTATTCGTTTTAATTTGTGAAACTACTTTGGGTCGCCTCGCTAATAACATTCAAACCTTCGTGACTCGACCACCTCGTTTATCATATTAACAAACCACCAAAGGGTAAGTTAACAATCATCAGATTCGGTCGTTACCTACATAACCCCCACACATAACCATGGGTGTAGTCTGATAACGGGATTTGTCAGATCCTATGGTACAATAACCTAATACTGGTCGGCTTGATCAATGCTAATGAATGTCATTTGTTATGTAACTACAACCAACAAGTTCGTTCACTTTATCGAAATCGTTATTAGTTTAATATAAACCATCTTTATCGTTTTTGAAACCATCGTTTAAATATCGAAAATCGTTTTGGAAACTATCGTTAAAACCTTGAAAACATTTAGCACATATGAATCACCCCAAAACAATTGAAAATAGTAAAATAGGGGAACTATGTACTCACATTGAATGAAGGGCATCCTTGATCTAAAGAACTTAGCGAAGCTCTGACAAACCAAGGAAATTCAAGTGGTACCTAGTAATCGGATCACTATTAAATAATTTAACACCTAAATCGGAAGATCGGATAGAATGAGGTCTTGTAAACCAAATGAGTGTGGAACTCATGTGATATGGTTTAACAAAGCCTACATCCTAAATCGGAACTTAGCCTAAGTGCTTTCGACCCGTTACGACTCATTAAGGTAGCTTATGCTACTTTAACGCGTCGTTTGCATAAAACTATGTTCGGATGGTTAACTATGTGCTATGTCAAGTCTTATATGCCCAATAATACCTAAACATGTTACTAAATCAGATTATATGTCAAAAACATGTTCACATATGTAAAATACGGATTTATGCTTCATAAGGGCGTTTTGGTCATTTCTTATGGGCATACAAGCTACTTAACAAATAACTAACCAATCCTATGTGATCATAAGGTATAACCTCAGTGGTTATCCCCTATGCAACTATGATCACTAATCGAGCTTGATCGGATCCTAAAGATCGATCAAACGGGTCGGGTTTGAAAGTCTAAGCGGTTGTTTAGACCGCTTAACTCACGACCCTAAACAAGCACTAAACTATTAGTGACGAGTTAAACATGTCAAAACATGTTTAACTAGCTTAGAAAACTGATTTGGTATCAAAACAATGGGTTTTGATACCCGAAAATAGTTCCGTTGCAAAATGCGTGCTAAAACGCATTTTGACCGAAACTTTGACTCGTCACTACGCCTAGTTAACGTGGTAATCAGTAGGTATAATCGCTAAGGATTATAACCATCGTGATTACAATCACGTTACAAAGTTCAATTGAACTTTGACTTGACCAACCGATGGTAAAAACCGAAAGTCAAACCGTTGGCCAAACTGTTTGACTTTCTGCTTAAAAATAAAGAATAAGCATGAAAGAATACTTACAATAGGTCCTAGCTATCTTTTCTACAAGAATAATCAGATTAGAAAGCTCCAAACACTTGGGAGAGCTCTCAATTCAGATATAGAAGAGAATAGAAGGAAATGAGCAAATGAAACAATGGAAGTGTTGGCTATTTATAGTTGTTGCAAGACCATTAGGATCATTCCTTGGCAAGGAGGGAATGATCTTGGCCATACAAAAGGTTATACTAGATACGAGTCGGAACCAAGTGATTCATCTTGTCTATCTGTTTTTATTTTTATTTTATTTTCAACATTTTAGTTAGTTTTTATTTTTCTTAGTTTAAAACCTTTTTCTAAACTTTTTATTTTGATTAGACGTTGAGGATAAACCGGTACTAAAAGCTCTTGTGTCCTTGGACGACCTCGGTATCTTACCAACACTATACTACGCTCAACGATGGGTGCACTTGCCCATATGTGTGTTTAGTGTTAGTGAAATATCGTGTTTTATAAATTTAAAATTTGGCTAAAATAAGTGTTAAAAAGGGCTTAAAATATACACTAATATATATAACACTTCGCACGCATCAAGTTTTTGGCGCCGTTGCCGGGGACACAAGGATTTTAAGAAAGTTAGGAATCAACGGCCTAATCATTTTTTTTCTTTTTATTTTTTTAGGATTTTCTTAGTTTTTCAGCTTCTGCAGAGCTCAGTACGGGCCGTGCCCGGTCAGACACGGGCCGTGCCCAGCATCATCACTGGCAGTTTTTATTTTCTGAGTTACAGAGAGCTGAACACGGGGCCGTGTCGGTGCAACACGGGGTCGTGTCCAACTCCCAGTAACTGGGAATCCAGAAAACAATTACTGTATCTCTGACCACGGGCCGTGTTCACTGAGCACGGGGCCGTGGTGAACTTTCTGACCAACGTTCTTTTCTGTTTTTATTGCAGGACTTGGAACCCAGGTGCCACATTTGACCCTCCTACGTAGTGCATGAGCTCCAGTTCTAGTAGAGACATAAAAGAACCCCTAGAAGAACCCGAACGCTTTCTCAGAAAAAGACTTAAAGCTAAAAATCAAGAGAAAGCTTCGGGGGACCCATTTCCAAAGGCGGACCAACGTACCCTCATGGATTACCTACGGCCTACCGTAGGCAATCTCGGCGCCGCTATCAATGCACCGAATGTCGAGGCCAACAACTTCGAACTTCGGCCGCATTTGATACAAATGCTCCAAAACTCCGCAACCTTCCACGGGCTTGCGGACGAGGATCCCCATCTACATATTACTAACTTCTTAGAAATATGTGATACCTTTCGGATCAATGGAGCATCTAATGACGCCATCCGCCTTCGAATGTTTCCATTTTCACTAAAAGACCGAGCTAAGGCTTGGCTTAACACCCTCCCAGTTGGATCGGTAAACACCTGGGATGAACTTGCCCAAAAGTTTTTATATAAGTATTTCCCTCCTGCTAAAACGGCTAAATTAATGACTGAAATTAATACATACTCACAAGAGGATGGGGAATCCTTATATGAAACTTGGGAAAGGTTCAAGGAGCTTCTAAGAAAGTGTCCTCACCACGGTCTAGCGGTATGGCAACAAGTATCCACTTTCTACAATGGGTTGTTGCCACACACAAGACAAACACTTGATTCAAGCTCCGGGGGACTTTTAGGTAATCGTCGCCCAAATGAAATATATAACCAAATTGAGGAAATTGCTCAAACCAATTTTCAATGGCACACTCCCCGAGGTAATAAATCTATTGCCCCGGGCGCCCATAAGGTTGATGAAAGCACCTCTTTACAAGCCCAAATCGAGGCCCTCTCTTCAAAAATCAAAAAGCTAGAAATGACAAAAACGGCATCGGTTATGGCTTGTGAAGGGTGTGGTGGGTCACATGAAAATTGGAGTTGTATGAAAGAATTAGATGAACAAACAGAAACGGTAAACTACATGGATAATAGACCTAGGCCGTCGGGTCCTCCAACGGGTACCTACAACCAAGGATGGCGTAACCACCCAAATCTTTGTTGGAGAGATCCCGGCAATAGTAGTAACCAACAAAACCAACGAACTAATTTTCAACAACCACAAAATCTCTCTCAACAACAAAGTGGAAGAGAAAGGCTTGAAGATACTGTATCTCGCCTCATCTTTGACACTGAAAAGAAAAACTCGGATCGATTTCAACAATTGGAATCGAATTTTAGAAATCAACAAGCTAGCATTCAAAACGTTGAAAAACAATTAAATCAACTAGCTCAAATTTTCTCTGAGAGACCACAAGGCGCGTTACCTAGTAATACCGAAACCAACCCGAAGGCACAAGTACATCTCATCACGTTAAGAAATCGAACCGTGGGTCCCGAGGATGCTCCATCGCCGCCAAATGAAAGAAGCCATTCTAGCCAGCCTGTGACTCCTCCTGTGCCAGAAAAGGCTTCTCTACCAACTCAAGAGCCCACCAAGACTCCTCCAATTCCGTACCCCGGTAGGTTAAATCGTCAAAAGACCGATGAGCAATTCGCTAAATTTGAAAATTTACTAAAACAATTGCATGTTAATATTCCTTTTATCGAGGTCCTAACCCAAATGCCTAAATACACAAAATTTATGAGGGATTTCCTCACAAACAAAAGGAAAATTGAATCATTGCAATTAGTTAACTTAGGCGAAGAATGCTCCGCCTTAGTGCTCAACAAACTTCCACAAAAGAAAATCGATCCCGGAAGCTTCACAATTCCTTGCTCGATTGGGGAATCTCCCGTTCGTAATGCATTAGCCGATCTTGGGGCTAGCATTAACCTCATGCCCACATCAATGTTCAAACGACTCGGCCTAGGAACAACAAGCCCTACAAAGATGAGCATACAACTCGCCGACAGATCCGTCAAATTTCCACAAGGTGTCGCTGAGAATTTGTTGGTAAAAGTTGACAACTTCGTTTTCCCAACCGACTTTGTCATCCTAGACATGGAAGAAGACACCGATGTCCCTCTCATCCTCGGAAGGCCATTTCTAGCCACCGCCCAAGCGGTGGTAGACATGAATGACGGAACGTTAACATTGAAGTTTGGGGATGAGGAGGTGAAGTTTGAATGTGGAAAAAGAATTGAGGACGAAGACCCGGTCAACTACATGCAGGTCATAGACTCAAGCTTGGATGATGCTCTCCGACGGTGTAACATGGGATGCAATACATCCCACTTGGGTGACATATGACCGGCTTTGGGTCTAGCCAAGGACCCTTATAAACGTGGCGCACCACGGAGGCATTCCGCGGAACTATCCTTAGTTTAATTTAGATTAATTTTTATGTTTTCTAGTTAGTTTTAATTTTCAGGAATAAAACACACTCATGGTGGTAAGGGATGAAAAGGGGAACGAGAAAAAATGAACTCATGCACAAGAACAAGGCAACCCGACAATTCTCTCCATGTCAGAAGGTTCAACACGGGCCGTGCCCAACCAACACGGCCCCGTGCTGAACCCCCTGCAGAAAACGCCCAGTTCAGGTAACTGGACACGGGCCGTGTTCACCAGACACGCCCCCGTGTCCAGACTTCTGTTTCTCTTGTTTCAATTTTGTTACTGGCACTTGAACACGGGGCCGTGCCCGGACAACACGGGGCCGTGTTCAGCGCCCAGTAACAGAAAATTTTTGCTTTTTACACCATTTTACACATCTAATCAACCTAAAAATTTATTTTTGGGACACATTGAGGACAATGTGTAATTTAAGTGTGGGGGGGATGCTAAAACCTTGAATTTTGCAAGTCCAAAATACAAGCCTTACACAAAACTCTATTGGAACCGCTAATCACCCCAAATTTTTTTCAAAAATTTCATTTTTTTTACTTGTCTAGGTTTAACTCGGGAAATTCAAGTTCTCAAAAAGGTTATATTTTTACGAATTTACAACCGATAGCGTAGTGATAAAAAGAACCAACATAAGAAAATTATGAAAAGGCATGGCAAACTTAGTTAAAATTTGATTATATATACTTGATCACATAAAAACCCATTCCCACAAAAGTGAGTTTTGAGCCTTTATTGAGCATACAAATTTACATCTTTAGACTAAATGCTCATTTTTCGTTTCTTGTGTGAATAGCCGCTTGGTTCTTACGACTCTAGAACTTGCCATGACGATACATTCCCGGTCCTTATCAACTTAAACCCGAGTAAGTAAATGATGGAGGCATTAGGACTAACCCTTTTTATTTCTATACCATTATTTTTCTTTTTCTTTTACCACCTACCAAAAAAAAAATCCCCCTAGTTAACCCCTTTGAGCCTAAACCTTTTTCATTTCATCACCCAAACAAAAACCCTTTTACCCACCAAAACCTTTTTATTTTTAACCCTTTGTTTTAATAACAAGTTCGGTTTTTCGTGAAAAAAAAAATGTGTGTTGTTGATGAAGCAAAAAGAAAATAAACAAACAAACAAGTTCATTAAAAATAACTTTGTTTGAATAATAGCTTCATCAAAATAAGAGTTACAAAAATAGAAAGTCCTACGAAAACCGACACTTGTTACGCTTTTCGCCCTTTTTCTACTAACCACTAACCCAACCACCTACCTTTAACCCAAGCCTAACCCTTCACCCGCAAAGTCCTCTTGATATTTACAAAGGTATAAAAGTTAGAAAGGAGGAGGATTGATTGCTTGGCAAGCTTATGGAAGGAATAAGTTCCATGCCGCTCTCGAGTGATTCGCTAAAAATACACCTTCGGCCGAGTGTGAGTGATTTCTCCCGTGAGGTATGTGAACTTGTATATAAATGGAATTTTAAAAAAGGCATGTTATGCCCAAATAAGTAATTTCTCCTATGAAAAGTTCTAAATAAATCATTACGAATAGGATTGTAAATAGATAAAAATAAAACCCAAAAAGATCTTGGATATCCCGACACTCTACGACAAGCCTAAAACCTTCTCTTCTACCTATTCCATTTGAGAGTGTAAGCCACATATTAAAGAGTTTTGCTTGAGGACAAGCAAAAGTTCAAGTGTGGGGGTATTTGATATGTGTAAAATGCAACATATAAATTACATCAAATGAGGCATAAAACTAACCCTTTTTAAGTACTAATATTGGAAAAAGAGTGTTTTTGTCTTCCTTTTGTATTTTCAGGATTAAATGAGCTAAAAAACACAAAAGAAGCAAAAAGATAGCTAATTCCAACATAAATACAAGGAAAGGAACATTAGTGGACTGCCCGACCCCTCAACGGCATCTTCCCAAGCAAAATAGAGAAGGCAGAAGACTGAACACGGGCCGTTTTCAGCCAGCACGGGGCCGTGCCCAAGAAGCAGCAGAAAAGACAAATCTATAGAAGCTTCTATTGCCCACCACGGGGCCGTGCCCAGCGAACACGGGGGCGTGGCGAAAGTACTGCAGGCGCATTAATTGTAATTGCGAATTACAATTAATGAGGAGAGAGAGTGTCAGACGGGCACAGGGCCGTGTTCAGCGGACACGGGGTCGTGCCCAGCTCTCTGTTCAGCCTATAAATAGGAGTGCTTGGATTCATTTCAACTCATCCCTTGGCACACCACCTCTCTCACACTTCATCCACCACCCACCACCCACCACCATCACAACACCATCATCCACCACCATCATCCATTGTCCATCGTAGAGTGTGTGAGTCGTCTCGGGATCCAAGATTGATCGTAAGAGTTCTTGACAATCAAGGCCATGTTTGCCTAAGTCTCTTACATCACTTGGTGAAGACAAAGTGTCTAGCATAATACTTTTTATTTCTAATCTTTTGCACTTTTTATTTGGTTTTGTATTAATGACTTTAATAACTAGTTACTTATGTTGAAGGTGATCTTTCCTTATCGTTTGTCCGTGGTGTCTTGGCATTATTTTACTGTCTATATAAAATAAAGGATTTTCACCATTCATATCTCCACGGTCTATATGGAGGTATGTTGGCTACCTGGTCGGGGGTTAAGGGAACGGTTTGGTAAAGGTCTTGCCATTGTTCAGCGTTTAGAGGTCCTGCAATGGACCTGGGTCAAATTTAGTAGGACCTCCTTCAATACTTCACGGTATTGGATGGCGGGGGTCCAAACTCTTTGATCCCCTCATAAGTTAACTACTATTAATACTATAACCCGGCTATTTAGGACTGTATCCCTGCTGACTCAGACTACTTAGTCGAGGGTAACGTCACCGCCAAAAGCGGGGCCTACCACAATACTGCATTAATAACTTAATTCATTATCTTCCAATAATCCACCATTTTAGGATTGTATCCTTGCTGACTCAAACTACTGGGGTGAGGGTAACGTCACCTTCAAAAGAGGGGCCTGCTACAATAACTAAGATAATCTCTTAATTATGTGCAAAAGTGCGGAAATAATCAAAGGTTATACTAGATACGAGTCGGAACCAAGTGATTCATCTTGTCTATCTGTTTTTATTTTTATTTTATTTTCAACATTTTAGTTAGTTTTTATTTTTCTTAGTTTAAAACCTTTTTCTAAACTTTTTATTTTGATTAGACGTTGAGGATAAACCAGTACTAAAAGCTCTTGTGTCCTTGGACGACCTCGGTATCTTACCAACACTATACTACGCTCAACGATGGGTGCACTTGCCCATATGTGTGTTTAGTGTTAGTGAAATATCGTGTTTTATAAATTTAAAACTTGGCTAAAATAAGTGTTAAAAAGGGCTTAAAATATACACCTAATATATATAACACTTCGCACGCATCAGTCACTATTCCGGAGTGTTTGTCGTGTCAAACTGACTGCGTTTACGCACCAGTTTGCGTATAACTTTCCAGAAAGCGATTTAGAGTTTGAAATCGGAATCGAATCAAATCGTAAAATCATCAAACACAAATACACATATAGTAACACCAAAACACATTGTATTATTGATAATTAACATCGTTTTGCATTGTTCATCGATTACAGAGCACAGTTGTCACAGTCTCCCCTAGTTTAGGAAATTTCGTCCCGAAATTTTAACTAGAGGAAACTTGTGAGAACAATAGCGGATATTTCGCCTTCATTTGGTCCTTACGTTCCCAAGTAAACTCGGGGCCACGTTTGGATTCGCAGCGAACCTTGACCAAATGAATTCGTTTGTTCTTCAACTGTTTGTATGTACGGTCCAATATCTCCACAGGTTTCTCGACAAAGTGCATCGTTTCATCGATTTGGATTTCGTCGAGTGGAATGTGAAGATCAGCGTCAGCTAAACACTTTCGCAGATTGGACACGTGGAAAGTCGGATGAATATTTCCAAGCTCTGGAGGTAGCTCTAGTCGATAGGCAACCTTTCCAACCCTTTCAACAATCTTAAATGGTCCAACATATCGTGGTGCAAGTTTTCCTTTCTTTCCAAATCTCACCACTCCCTTCCAAGGTGACACCTTGAGTAGGACATGGTCTCCGACTTGAAATTCTAAGGGCTTGCGTCCTAAATCCGCATAACTCTTTTGACGGCATCTAGCTGTCACAAGATTATCGCGAATTTTCTTGATTTTGTCTGTTGTTTCCAGAACAAGCTCCGGTCCAGTAAGCTGAGCTTCACCGGTCTCGTTCCAACAAATAGGTGAACGACATTTTCGACCGTAGAGAGCTTCGAATGGTGCCATTTTAATGCTAGCACGATAACTGTTATTGTAAGAGAACTCGATCAATGGCAGATGAGAATCCCAATTACCACCAAAGTCTATCACGCATGCTCTAAGCATATCCTCCAAAGTTTGAATCGTTCTCTCAGATTGTCCATCTGTTTGGGGATGATAAGCAGTACTTAGATTTAGTTGGGTTCCCATAGCAGATTGCATGGTCTTCCAGAAATGAGATGAAAATCGAGCATCACGATCGGATATGATGTCCAAAGGAACACCATGTCGAGATACAATCTCATCAACATAAATCTTTGCAAGTTTATCATCAGATAGATCCTCGCGAATCGCAATAAAATGAGCTGACTTCGTTAATCGATCGACAACAACCCATATAGCATCATGACCCTTAGATGTACGCGATAATTTAGTGATGAGATCCATAACAATGTTCTCCCACTTCCAAACCGGTATCTCTGGTTGCACAAGCAAACCAGATGGTCGTTGATGTTCAGCCTTGACTTTAAGACAAGTTAGGCATTTCGATACATACAAGGCAACATCCTTCTTCATACCAGGCCACCAGAACTTAGTACGAAGATCCTTGTACATTTTATCAGCACCAGGATGGATAGAATATCGAGACTTATGAGATTCGTCCATCACTAAAGTGCGAAGATCGTCTTGTTTCGGAATCCACAAACGATCCATGAAATAGAGTAAACCATCATCCTTTGCTTCGAGTTTAAGCTCAAGCTTATGTGGTAATTCCTTACCTATCAAATCTTGTGAAACACAAGATTGCTGAGCTTGCAGAACACGAGTTTGAAGATCAGATAGAGCTCGAACATAATGAAGCTTGACTCGCTCCTTTCGACTAAGCGCATCGGCTACGACATTCGCCTTACCAGGATGGTAGCGAATTTCGCAATCATAGTCGTTCAAGAGTTCAACCCAACGTCGTTGCCTCATGTTCAAATCCTTCTGATTAAGAATATGCTGGAGACTTTTGTGGTCTGTGAAAACCACACACTTCGTACCATAGAGGTAGTGTCTCCAGATTTTTAGAGCAAAAACTACAGCACCTAACTCAAGATCGTGAGTCGTGTAGTTTTTCTCATGAATTTTCAATTGTCTAGACGCATATGCTATAACTTTACCTCATTGCATAAGAACACAACCAAGGCCTAAGTTGGACGCATCGCAGTAGACAACGAAATCATCGTTTCCTTCAGGCAGAGATAGAACAGGAGCATCACATAGCTTCTGTTTCAGCGTTTGAAACGCTTCTTCTTGTTTGGGTCCCCACTCAAAAGGCTTATTCTTTTGAGTCAAAGCAGTGAGTGGAACCGCAATCTTTGAGAAGTTAGAAATGAATCGACGATAATAACCAGCGAGACCAAGAAAAGAACGAATTTCTGTAGGTGTCGTTGGTGTATTCCAATCCTTGATTGCTACAATCTTGGATGGATCCACATGAATACCTTGCTCGTTGACAATATGTCCCAAAAACTGAACTTCTTTAAGCCAAAATTCACACTTGGAGAATTTAGCAAAAAATTGTTCCTTCTTAAGGAGTTCCAATGTCAAACGAAGGTGTTGCTCGTGATCGGCTCGAGACTTTGAATAAATGAGAATATCGTCGATGAACACAATGATGAACTTGTCTAAATAAGGTTTACAGACCCTATTCATTAAGTCCATGAAAATAGCAGGGGCATTCGTCAAACCGAAAGGCATGACAGTAAACTCGTAGTGCCCATATCTCGTGCAGAATGCAGTTTTGGGAATATCTTCTTCGAATACACGAAGCTGATGATACCCAGAACGCAGATCGATCTTGGAAAAACACGTAGCACCTTGCAGCTGATCAAAGAGATCATCTATTCGGGGTAGGGGATATCGATTCTTGATGGTAAGTTTGTTAAGCTCACGATAATCGATACACATTCGAAAAGATCCATCTTTCTTTTTCACAAAGAGGACAGGAGCACCCCAGGGCGAAAAGCTTGGACAGATGAATCCTTTATCAGATAACTCTTGAAGCTGTTTCGATAGCTCTTGCATCTCCGATGGTGCAAGACGATAAGGTGCTTTTACAATCGGATTAGCATTGGGTACAAGGTCAATATGAAACTCGACTTGACGAACTGGAGGCAAACCAGGCAGTTCATCAAGAAACACCTCTGGATAATCCCGAACAATTGGAATATCCTGAATATTCTTACTTTTGCCTTTCTCCTCGGTGACATGTGCCAAGAAGGCAACATATCCTTTTCGTAAGTAACTTTGGGCTTTCGTACACGACATGAGTTTCAATCCACCAGATGGTTTCTCGCCACGAACTTCCAGAACATCGCTAGACGAAAGAGGAATACGAATGATCTTATCGAAACAAACAACCTCAGCATGGTGTTTGGTTAACCAATCCATCCCCATGATAATGTCGAAACTCCCAAGTTGCATCGGTACGAGGTCAATGTGAAAAAGATGGTTATCAAGGTTCAATTGACAACCATGAAGAACAGAATCGAGTACGAGGGGTTTACCAGTAGCAACTTCGACAGATAAGGGTTTCCTTAGTTTAGTTCTAGGTATCGTAAGTAAAGGCTCAAAGGATAACGAAACAAAACTCCTATCGGCACCAGAATCGAAAAGAACAGATGCAAGTTGATTGTTAACAAGGAACGTACCGTTAACAAGAAAGGTACCATGGACAACGAGGTTGTCAGCTCGAGCCTCGTTTGCATTTAGATTGAATGCTCGTCCACGAGCGGGATTCACATTCGCGTTTGCATTCGGATTTGCATTCGCATTCGCATTCGAATTCGCAAGCCTCGGACAATTGGATAAAAGAGGTATTGAAAACATCGACAAAACACAAGGAAGGCGATCATTCGTTCGTTACCTCGAACAAACAAACGATATGCAGTGACTAATCAAAGTAAATAGGTCATAATAATGTATCGCTGAAGACATGCTCGCCTATAAGTGAACACTCACCCCAAGAGTTCCCAGGTAAGAGTGACTGGTCCGATACTGCTGATTTGTACGAACACTCTAGCCTTAGACAGAAAACTCAGGGTACAGACATTCACTCTTCCAGTTTGCACGTGTTCACATTATTTAGACCCAAACTTTGACGAGATTTTGAAAACTCAGAAGGGTTCAAAACCTTACAATCAATCGTCCAAGGATAGATGATTAATTTTCGAAGCGGATTTGTTATTGTGTTCTCGTTGTGGTTATCACCTAAGGATAGGTGACAGTATTGTTTTAAAATCTAAACGCAAGATAACTCGCGTTAGGGTCCAAGAAAGTTATAGTCTAAGTCAAAGCAATGCTATTAACCTAATTCCCTATAACCATTGGCTCTGATACTAACTCTTCTGTCACACCCCGACCACGTTAAAACAACAAAACCGTGGCGGAAACGTCGGGGAGTGTTGTAACAGAATCATCGTTTCAACAACCATGGTAATTAAAATTTTCGTTTTATTGATTCATTAAGTAATTCACATTGTCTTAAACCAAACAAACAAATTAAACATCGTCTACTATCGTTTTTATGTCACTAAGGCCACGTCCAAATCCTAAGTGAACATGCTCCCTAGCAATCATCATGCAACATCACCACCTGAAACATATGTAAAAATAAAGTCAGCAAAGAAATGCTGGCGAGTACATAGGTTTCATAAGAGTGTCGGAATCATGGCTCGTTTATATATATTGCAATACCTCGAAAACCTTGTTTTGAAAAGTATATAATATTGCAACACGATTAACCAACTCAAATCAAGATGGTTATGATTAAAAACATCTCGTAGCCATGATTCTTAACCCCAAAACATTTGTTTTAGCAAACCAATTCGTTAAACATCTCGTTAAAAACTCGTTAATAAAACTCGTATGGTTTATATCATTTCGAAAACCTCATTGTGTGACATCGTTTCAAATTGTTTCCCAAGTGAACTAAATAATGACACGCAATGTAATATGATAGAAGCACTTATATATAAGATGTACCAGCGGCGTATCTACCATGATTCTATCATGTTACACCCGTCCCATTATCTAATCACTACCCAAAACCAATCGTTCATTCAAATCATTTATTTCGTTTAGGTCGTTCCAAATCGTTTAATTCGTCCCAAAATCGTATTCGTTTTAATTTGTGAAACTACTTTTGGTCGCCTCGCTAATAACATTCAAACCTTCGTGACTCGACCACCTCGTTTATCGTATTAACAAACCACCAAAGGGTAAGTTAACAATCATCAGATTCGGTCGTTACCTACATAACCCCCACACATGACCATGGGTGTAGTCTGATATCGGGATTTGTCAGATCCTATGGTACCATAACCTAATACTGGTCGGCTTGATCAATGCTAATGAATGTCATTTGTTATGTAACTACAACCAACAAGTTCGTTCACTTTATCGAAATCGTTATTAGTTTAATATAAACCATCTTTATCGTTTTTGAAACCATCGTTTAAATATCGAAAATCGTTTTGGAAACTATCGTTAAAACCTTGAAAACATTTAGCACATATGAATCACCCCAAAACAATTGAAAATAGTAAAATAGGGGAACTATGTACTCACATTGAATGAAGGGTATCCTTGATCTAAAGAACTTAGCGAAGCTCAGACAAACCAAGGAAATTCAAGTGGTACCTAGTAATCGGATCACTAGTAAATAATTTAACACCTAAATCGGAAGATCGGATAGAATGAGGTCTTGTAAACCAAATGAGTGTGGAACTCATGTGATATGGTTTAACAATGCCTACATCCTAAATCAGAACTTAGCCTAAGTGCTTTCGACCCGTTACGACTCATTAAGGTAGCTTATGCTACTTTAACGCGTCGTTTGCATAAAACTATGTTCAGATGGTTAACTATGTGCTATGTCAAGTCTTATATGCCCAATAATACCTAAATATGTTACTAAATCATATTATATGTCAAAAACATGTTCACATATGTAAAATACGGATTTATGCTTCATAAGGGTGTTTTGGTCA
Source organism: Helianthus tuberosus (assembly GCA_030545235.1). Classification (NCBI taxonomy): domain Eukaryota; kingdom Viridiplantae; phylum Streptophyta; class Magnoliopsida; order Asterales; family Asteraceae; genus Helianthus; species Helianthus tuberosus. The sequence goes on from CM060394.1 coordinate 186,098,555, forward strand.
TTTCTTATGGGCATACAAGCTACTTAACAAATAACTAACCAATCCTATGTGATCATAAGGTATAACCTCAGTGGTTATCCCCTATGCAACTATGATCACTAATCGAACTTGATCGGATCCTAAAGATCGACCAAACGGGTCGGGTTCGAAAGTCTAAGCGGTTGTTTAGACCGCTTAACTTACGACCCTAAACAAGCACTAAACTATTAGTGACGAGTTAAACATGTCAAAACATGTTTAACTAGCTTAGAAAACTGATTTGGTATCAAAACAATGGGTTTTGATACCCGAAAATAGTTCCGTTGCAAAATGCGTGCTAAAACGCATTTTGACCGAAACTTTGACTCGTCACTACGCCTAGTTAACGTGGTAATCAGTAGGTATAATCGCTAAGGATTATAACCATCGTGATTACAATCACGTTACAAAGTTCAATTGAACTTTGACTTGACCAATCGATGGTCAAAACCAAAAGTCAAACCGTTGGCCAAACTGTTTGACTTTCTGCTTAAACATAAAGAATAAGCATGAAAGAATACTTACAATAGGTCCTAGCTATCTTTTCTACAAGAATAATCAGATTAGAAAGCTCCAAACACTTGGGAGAGCTCTCAATTCAGATGTAGAAGAGAAGAGAAGGAAATGAGCAAATGAAACAATGGAAGTGTTGGCTATTTATAGTTGTTGCAAGACCATTAGGATCATTCCTTGGCAAGGAGGGAATGATCTTGGCCATACAATTGTCAAGGAAGGATTGGGAACCTTGGTGAACACATAAACTTGCCCATCACACAAAGAATTTGCATAAACAGTCCCTGGATTATGAAACAGTTGCTGAAACTAAGTTTCTGACACTGGGCACACTGATACGGCCCGTGTAAGAGATGGGGAGAGGGTCACGCGGCCCGCCTGGGCTCCCCAGTTCAGCATAAGTTTCAAAAATTACAGAACAGGTCCCTGCATGTGTATTAAGTCCATTTCAGCCCTTTTTGACCCCCGTTAAGCCATTTTCAAGGCTGTACAAGGTCAATAAAGTTTAGAGGACTCAAAATATGATTGGAACATTCTTGGATGTCGGCTCGTTTGGTCGTACGGTCGCGTTGTTCGTTAAATTACGACGAAACTCAAACGGACGCGAAAACGAACCAAATTAAGCGACGAACGGTATTTTTGCATGCCGGTCACTAAAATAAAAATATTTTAGTGTGTACAAAAATTTTGGATGTCCAGATGTGGTCAGAACGTAAGATATGCGCGAAAATGCAAACTTACGCCGTTTTTGACACTTTTAGTCCCTGTAAGATCAAATAAGCATATTTTCACATACCGAACCCCTCAAAGCTTATTTCTAAGCTATGTTTAGGTTATTTATGGTATGTGTAGCTTATGATAAAGTTCCGGACTCTTCGATACCATACGAATCGGTATAGTTTCGCAGTTTGACACAAATAGTCCCTGCGATCGAATAGACTTGTTTTCAACACACCAAACCATCCAAAACTTATTTCTAAGTTATGTGAAGGTTATTTTAGGTATGTTAAGCCTATGTCACTATTCCAGAGTGTTTTTCGTGTCAAACTGACTGCGTTTACGCACCATTTTGCGTATAACTTTCCAGAAAGCGATTTAGAGTTTGAAATCGGAATCGAATCGAATCGTAAAATCATCAAACACAAATACACATATAGTAACACCAAAACACATTGTATTATTGATAATTAACATCGTTTTGCATTGTTCATCGATTACAGAGCACAGTTGTCACACATGCTCCCAACCATGAACATAAACAAACAAATATTCACAAAAAATGTACAAGAAAGAGCACCACCTGGCTAATAGTAACGCGGCTGAGGAGGACCGAAGATGGAAGTTGACGGGTGGTCCATAGGACAACCCTTAATGATGTTAAAAGATAAGTTTATCCCTCACTTGATCGTGTAATTATCTTGAATTAGATAACTACAGTTGCTTATGTTTCAGGTACGTTTCGGGAGCTAAAAAAGGATAAAACGCTGCTTAGGAAGGATTGGAGTGGAACGGGTCATGCATGGAAGGAAAGAAGAGAAGAAACAAAGATTCCAGGGCTCCACCGTAATTTACGGTGGGTACCGTAAATTACGGTGACCCTAAAAGATGCCCAGTTCCACCGTAACACAGTAGAGAAGCACCGTATCAATCTGAAGTCCATCGTAACTTACGGTGGGTACCGTAAGTTACGGTGGAGGCTGCGATGAAAACGTAACTGCCTTGTTTTAAACCGTTTTGGGGTGTCTTTTCACATTATCTCATGATTGGACGTTTTCTTAGCATATTGGGGGCGATTTTGGCTGTTTTCTCTTGGTGCCAAACATTTCTAAACAATTGGTTTGTGTTTTCGATTCGTATGAACATTAATCGTTGTGTGATGATGATGTACGAAGTCATGCGTGGCTAAACTTTTGGTGCTCATCCTAGATGTAAGGTTTGCTTTTGAAACACTATGTTTGTGCTTGAATTTCTAGAATAATAACGTTGAATGTTTGTTTAAGTTATTATGGTGTTTGAATGTTTGTTTGTAAAGTGTTGATTTTTGTTTGATGTTAATCTAAACCATACGTTCTTGGTGCCGTTGGCAATCGTGATATCATGGGAGGGATTAGGGTTGGATAATTGTCAATTGATCATCGAGTAACAACCTCACATTTTATAATCCGAGTACTTAGTTCTCCTTCATCATAAACAGATAATCAAACACGAGCCATGTCTTTGTGGTTCTTTCTAGTAAGCATAAACATTAGTGTGGATTAAAACCTGAAATCTAGGATGGTCGCTTGTTCCTAATCTGTTTACAAAAACAATCTTTGATTTGCAATTTAATTAGTTACTATTAGTTCTTAAAACCAAAACAATCAACTCTTGAATTTTAATTTCTGCAATTGTAGTTTAATTTTAGTTAAAGTGCAAAGCTATAGAATCAACACATTTTCCACATACTCCCTGAGTTTGATACCCATTTATCACTATCTATTAGTTGTTATTTGGATTAAATTTGCGTGTACTACGACAGCACGTCAAAATTTTGGCGCCGTTGTCGGGGAGTAGTGCGCAACGTGTGTCAGTTTGTTAGTTTTGCTTTGTTATTTTCGGGTTTACACTGGTGTGTTTAGTGTGCAGGTTCTACAGGTGCATGCATACTAGAGGCTCTCAAAAGTCGTCACCATTGTCATTTGATCCGGAGATCGAAAGAATGTTAAGGCAAAACAGAGTTTTAGTACGAGAAAACAGAATTATTGGTTCACCTACCTCACCCATCACACCACGAAACATCATGCAAGAATCTCAAATACCACCCACAACGGGTCAAACGACCTCAGCATTTATACCTACTTCCACACAACCATCACCAAACACAACCATACCTAATACCACTACAATTCCTACTCCACCTCATGACACTACACCAACCAACACTACACAACCGATCAGTACTCAAGTTGAACCCAATCTTACCTTTAGCCCTTCTTCCACAATTCCACCCTTGTCACACTTCTTTCCCCCAACTACGGGTCAATCATCTTCTAATTAACCAATACCACCGAATTTAAACATTGTCCATGCTACGTCTACATTTAGATCATCAAACCAATTGGGCTTTCAATACTCATCCCTTCCATTCGGGCAATCCTCGGGTATTCAAGGGGATGGATACGATGATGGTTACGATGGGGGTGATGGAGGATACTTGGGACCTCAAGGAGGAGCGGGTCAACAAAGTCAACCGATTCAACAATTTCAAGACACGAGTAGATTACCGGTCGGGGTGCAACATATTAGACCGCAAGGGCCACAATTGCAACGCCCTACACCGCTACATTAAGTGCGTCCTCAAAATACACAACCTCAATTTCAACGGCCGATTCCACAACAACCGCCAATGCATCAATACCAATTTCAACCACCCTTTGCACCCCAAGGGCCTATGCAAGGGCAAATGGGTCAACCAAGAGCACCATTGGGTGCCCCTCAAAGACATCATCGCGAAGTAGTACGGGGAATTGAAGCTCACTTCCGGCCTATTATCACTAACAATCCTTCGCCGGTAGTGATTCCTCATCATGCGGATGGAAGAACATTTGAAGTGAGAACAACCGCTCTCCAAAGTCTACCAAAGTTTAAGCGGTTAGCAACGGAAGAACCTTATTTCCATTTGGAGACATATGACTCTATTTGCAACACGATTGGCGGCCAAGGGTTCTCTTCGGATGATGTTAAGTTGGTTCTCTTCCAATTTTCCTTGGAAGACAAAGCAAAGAGATGGTTTCACACTCTACCCTCTGCATCGATCTTTACATGGGCCGATATGCAACAAATATTCTTGGATGAATATTACACCTCTCAAAAGACTAATGATGCAAGGAGAGGTTTGAGAAGCTTCCAACAACAATCGGGGGAGATGTTTCATGAAGCCTTCGAAAGGTTTAATATGATGTTACGGAATTGCCCTCATCATGGGATCCAACTATGGGAGTTGTTGAACGCGTTTCACGAGGGGTTGAGTTCGGAGGATGCACGTGATTTGATGTTAATTACTAATGGCACATTCGGTACGAATTATGAACATCTTGATTGGGCATTTTTAGAGCAAATGGCGGTGAATTCCAAGAGGAAGGCCCAATCTTCAAAAAGGGCAAGGCATGTGACGCAAAGGCCACAAGTGCATGGAGTAGAGAGTGGCAACGTTCAAACTACAAATCAAGTGTACAACGTGTGCACTAATTGCAACGAAATAGGCCACACGGCGGAAGTTTGTGTAGTGGGAGTGGTTGATGAGCAAGTAGAGGAAGTGAATGCAATTCAAGGGGGTGGTCGAAATTTCAATCTGAACTCCAACACATACCACCCCGGGTTACGAAATCATCCTAATTTCCGTTATGGGAACGCGGCGAACCAAGCTAACCCAAACTTTCAAGGAGCTCAAGGTAACTTTGCACCTCGCCAACAATACAATCAAGGCAACTATAGAGGTGGAAACAACTATGGCTACCAAGGGCAATTTCAACAAACGGGTCAAAGTGGTTCGGGTCAAAGTTCGTCAAGCGGGAATGAAGTCATGGATATGCTTCGGGCTATGCAACAAGACATGCAAAAACGGAATCAACTCGATGAAGTCCGAATGCAAAAAGATGAGGTTCGTGACAAGAGCATTCAATCACTAACAACCCAAATGGGTCAATTGGCAACCGATGTGGCGGAGTTAAAGAAGAGCAAAGGTCAACTTCCTAACGACACCAAGGTAAATCCTTGACATGGTTCGTCACAAGGTAACAACGTTAATATTAGTCATGTTAGTGTATTGAGAAGTGGCAAAGAATTTAAAGCAAATTTGTCACCGGGTTTGGTTGAGGGGGTAGTTGAGGATGTCACGGGTAATGAAAGTGATGATGATGAAGTTTCACCGGTTAAACCTAAAGAATCAAATGTTAACAAACCGGGGTTTGGTGAAAATGAGAAAAGTGAAAAAGATGAAGGTGAACCGAGTCAAGTCCCGTTTCCATCGGCTTTACTTGACCCGGGTAGGAAAAATTTTATTGCATCAAGAGGTCCCCAAAAAGAAGAATTGTGGGACATGTTCAAACAAGTAAAAATCAATCTTCCACTACTTGATGCAATAAAACAAGTACCCGCATACGCCAAATTTCTAAAGGAACTATGTACACAAAAAGGCAACAAAAGAAGAAAATGCCTAAGCGGGTAGACTTGACCGGGCAAGTAAGTGCGGTTTTGAATGGGGAGCTTCCTCCTAAGCTCCAAGATCCGGGCACACCATTAATTAACATTCAAGTTGGTAATTTTCAAATGGAAAAGGCGTTACTAGATCTTGGAGCTGGGGTGAGCATTTTACCGGGGGGCTTATATGACCAATACGACTTTGGTCCATTAGCAAGGGTAGAGACAACAGTTGTTTTGGCCGATTTGTCTCATAAGCTACCTCGGGGGATGGTTCAAAATGTGATTGTGAAAATTGATGAATTTTATTACCCGGTTGACTTTTTAGTCTTGGACTACTCATCCGCGGACCCAAAACAACAACAAAATGTCATTTTGGGTCGGCCATTTTTGAGCACCGCGCATGCTGTGATCGATTGTAGGTTTGGTACAGTCGATATGACTTTTGGGAATCGAAAAATGCGCTTGAATGTTTTTACTAACAATTCTAATGCTGTTGGTGTTGATGAGTGTTTCATGGCAGATTTAGTGGACGGATGCAACCCGCACGAGTACGAGGAGGATAGTATGGATGTTTGTCTTTGTGATTTTTCTGAACAGGTACTTGCTTGTGCATTAAGGGTTGAAGAGGAAAAACAGGATGCTATGGCTTTGAAAGAAGGTCGACCGCCATGGACTCACCAATTTGAAGGCTTGCCAGCGGAAATAAGTTCGGGTACTAAACCATCATTAGAGGAACCGCCAAAGTTGGAACTCAAAGACTTGCCAAGCCATTTGAAGTATGCTTTCCTAGGGGACAATGACACCTTACCGGTCATTATTGCCTCTAATTTAGAGATGGCACAAGAGCAAGCTTTGTTGGAAGTTTTGAAAGAGAATAAAGGAGCTGTTGGATGGACGATTGCCGATCTCAAAGGAATTAGTCCATCAATCGTCATGCACAAGATAATCACCACCGAAGATGCAAAACCGACACGAGAAGCTCAAAGGCGATTGAATCCGAACCTACGGAAGGTAGTAAAGAGAGAGGTAATTAAATGGTTGGATGCGGGAATTATCTATCCAATCTCGGATAGTGCTTGGGTAAGTTCTACCCAAGTTGTGCCTAAGAAGGCCGGTATTCAGGTAGTCAAAGATGAAAATGGTGAACAAATTGCCACCCGACCGGTCACCGGATGGCGTGTATGTATTGACTACCGCAAATTGAATACCGCTACTTCTAAGGACCATTTCCCGCTACCTTTTATTGACCAAATCATTGAAAAATTGTCGGGTCAAAAGTATTACTGTTTTTTGGATGGGTATTCGGGTTACAATCAAATAGCAATACACCCGGATGACCAACACAAGACCACCTTCACTTGTCTATATGGCACCTTTGCCTTTCGGCGAATGCCATTTGGCTTGTGCAATGCACCGGCAACTTTCCAACGATGTATGATGAGTATTTTCTCGGACATGGTTGGAGAGTCGCTTGAAGTGTTTATGGATGACTTTTCAATTTTCGGCACTAGTTTTGAATCTTGTCTCAACGAATTACAAAAAGTTTTAAAAAGATGTGTTGAGAAAAATTTAGTGCTTAGTTGGGAGAAAAGTCATTTCATGGTGCAAGAGGGCATTGTGTTAGGTCATGTAATATCGGAAAGGGGAATGGAGGTGGGTAAGGAAAAAATAAGGGTAATATCATCTTTGCCACCACCGAAAAATGTTAAGGGTGTAAGGTCATTCTTGGGACATGCGGGCTTCTATAGACGTTTCATTAAAGGTTTTAGTGTTATCACGAAACCTTTATGTAATTTGTTGTTAAAAGATGTTCCATTTGACTTTACTGACGAATGTTTGCAAGCATTTACTGTTTTGAAGGAACACTTGGTGAAAGCTCCCATTTTGCAACCGCCGGATTGGTCAAAGCCGTTCGAGATCATGTGTGATGCAAGTGACACTACAATTGGTGTAGTTTTGGGTCAACGGGTTGATAAAAAGCCGGTGGTAATTTACTATGCAAGCAAGACCTTATCCGAAGCGCAACTGAATTACACCACAACCGAAAAGGAGTTACTAGCGGTGGTGTATGCTTTGGATAAGTTTCGTTCGTATATTTGGGGGAGCAAAGTGGTTGTTTATTCGGATCATAGCGCGGTCCGGTATTTGATGGAGAAAAAGGACGCGAAGCCCCGTTTAATTCAATGGGTGTTGTTGTTACAAGAGTTTGATTTAGAGATCCGAGACAAAAAGGGAAGTGAGAACGTAGTGGCGGATCACTTGTCTCGGATTCCGGTGGAAGGGATTGATGATATGAGCGAAATAAATGAAAGGTTTCCCGACGAGCAACTCTTAGCCGTATCCACTTTTGTTGCACCGTGGTATGCTCATTACGTAAACTATTTAGCCACGGGTGCCATCCCGAATCATTGGACCAAGAAGCGAAGACAACAATTTATGGTCCAAGTGAAGCAATACATTTGGGATGAACCGGATCTTTTTAAGATCGGGCCGGATCAAGTCATTAGGAGGTGTGTGCCCGAAACGGAGGTGTTGGAAATCTTGACTCATGCCCACTCATCCGCATGTGGAGGTCACTTTAGTGGGCATAAAACGGGCTACCGGGTTCTCTCATGTGGCTTTTATTGGCCCACAATTTTCAAAGATGCATGTGAGTTCGCAAGAAATTGTGTAAATTGCCAAAGGATGGGAAGCATTTCAAAGAGGGACGAGATGCCATTACAACCAATTTTGGTTGTGGAAATATTCGATGTATGGGGCATTGACTTTATGGGTCCCTTCCCAAATTCCAACGGGTTCTTATATATTTTGGTGGCAGTGGATTACGTCTCGAAGTGGATTGAAGCTATTGCAACAAGAACAAATGACCATTCGGGTGTTTGTAAATTTGTTCAATCCAACATCTTCTCCCGTTTTGGTATTCCGCATGTTATTATAAGTGATGGTGGATCGCATTTCAAGAACTTTAATTTCGGGAAATTATTGAAGCGATATAGCGTGAATCACCGGATTGCCACACCTTACCATCCGCAAACGAGTGGACAAGTTGAAGTGTCCAACCGTCAAATAAAAGAAATTCTCATGAAGACGGTTAGAACGGATAGGAATGATTGGTCGAGCAAGTTGGATGATGCGTTGTGGGTATACCGAACGACCTACAAGACTCCAATTGGCACAACACCTTATCGAATGGTTTATGGAAAGGGTTGTCACTTGCCAATGGAGTTAGCGCATCGGGAACATTGGGCAATCAAGACGGTGAATGCGGATTATGATGAGGCGGGGAAGATGAGGAAGTTGCAATTGAGTGAAATCGAAGAAATTAGAGATGAGGCGTATGAGTGTGCATCGGCTTACAAAGACAAGCTCAAGAAGGTACATGATGCAAAGTTGAGGAAGAAAACCTTTGAAGTGGGTCAAAAGGTTTGGTTGTACAATTCAAGGCTCAAGATGTTTGCGGGCAAGCTTAAAAGCAAATGGATGGGTCCGTATGTCGTTCGGCGGGTCAGGAGGTTTGGTGATGTAGACATCCAAGATGAGCAAACCAACAAACAACAAACGGTGAATGGCCATCGGTTAAAGCCATACTTGGAAGGGAATGACATCAACAACTTGGAGCTAGACAAAGCGGGCTACATTTTACGCCCGGTCGATGAGGAACAACCATGAGAGGCCCAGGTTTGGTAGTGTAAATAGTTAGTATTTTGTTTTGTTTGTATTGTAGAGTTTGCACATTACCGTACTCGCTTGAAGCTTGTGTTTGTAACAAGTGTGGGGACGTTCGGGTTACGAATAGTTCTAACATTGTGTTGAGGACAACACGGGATTTTTGAGGGGGTAGGGTAATTTTTACATGTTTTTGAAAAATTTTAAAAACATAAAAAAATTGAAAAAACTGAAAAAAAAAATATAAAAAAAGACACTTAAAATCACATTTTTTGGCGAAGAAAGGATGCCCAGCTACCACCGTAATTTATGGTGGTACCGTAATTTACGGTGGGGGTCAAATTCTTTTGGGCTTTACGGTAGAATCCTATTGTTTTATGGTAGGAATATTGTGCCAGCATCCACCGTAATTTACGGTGTCCACCGTAAGTTACGGTGGACCTGGCGAACTAATGGGTCGATTCTTGTACAGCAATTACATAAAAAAAATAATAATAATAAATCAGTCACGTGAACCTCTCCCCATCCACTCGTTTTCTTTCACCTTTCTCCTCCATACATTCTCATCTATCACTTTCAATTACCCCACAAGATCTTCTACAAACTCCATAACCCTACAACCTTCAATCCTTCATATCTCTCTCAATTCTTAGCCAAATCAAGTGAAATTTAGGTCTATCTTGACTAATTTTTCACGTACTTGCTGATTTTGTGAAGAGATTTGTAAGAAAACGACGTTTTCTGGTCCGAATCCCAAACCCTAGGTCCAAAAATTTTGGGGGTTTTTGAAGTTCTTGTTTCTCTTGTGTTCTAGCATCTTCAAATCAAGGTATGTGATGTTTGTTTGTTACTTTTGATGATGCATTGTGAGAAGGAAGGTTATGTTTGTTACTTGTTCATACCCACTTGCTTGTTCTTAGATTTTGTCATGAAAATGGTTACTTGAACATTGTTATGGTTTGTAGATGTAGGTTTGATGGTTAAAGTAGTGAACTTTTGGGAATCTCTACATTGTAGAGACACACCATGCCCAATTTTTGAGAAAATAATTATAAAATTTTTGGTTCACTAACATCTACAACCATAGTAACAAGCAAGTGTGGGGATGTTTTGAAAAAAAGGGTCTAACTTTTTGTGTTTGGTTGTGTTGTTTGCTTTGCAATATGTGTAGGAAAATGGTAAAAACAAAGGAAAGAGCGGGATCTAGTTCGTCTTCTTCGTCTAAAGGCAAAGGCAAACAGCCGGAACAACAACCAAAGAAGAGGCAATATTTGGGTAGCGTTAGTGAAAGTGAAAGTGAGGATGAAGAGATGGTAGAGTTGGACCCGGCTGAAAAGCCAAGGTGGGAATCGGGTCCTTTAGATGATCAGCCGGAGCATTGGCAACCGACACTATTTCATGACAGTATGAATCGGTTAAAAAATAAGGCTGCCGCGTTTATTTGTGAGAGGGAGGTGAGAGAGGTTGAATTTGGGCCGTTTAATGTGTTTGCCCAATTCCGCGCCTTAGGGTGGGAGGCGGCGCTCAGTTGTTATGATAAGGACAACAAGAATCTGTTTATGGATGATATTCAAGAATGGATGGCAACCCTCAAATGCAACACATACGATAGGCCATCGCAGATGAAGTTGACGGGTGAGGTTAATGGGATAAAGGTAGAAATGTCGTTCGATACACTACGGAAGTTGGCAAAATATGATAGTCTACCCGCTCGTGATTACATGATCCCTAGTCTTGATGATCTGTTGATAAAACCGGAGAAGCATCCGAGATGGAATGATATGTTAGCGGCTTTGTTCTTGCCCGGTACTTACAGTGGAATCTTGTACCGGAAGAACTTGAAGATTGAAGCAAAATTGCTGCTGTCGATTTGCATTTTGAATGTCATTCCAAGAAGAGGAGATAAGGAACATGTCAGGTATCCAGAAGTGCCAGTCCTCTATTCGTTGCTCAATGAGTCTCCTCGGTTTCCAATTCGGTATTTGATTATGAACCATCTTTGGATTTGCCGAAACAAATTGGGGAGGAGCATTATCCCGTATTGCCGAATTATCACGGGATTGATGAAGCAGTTTAAAGCGATCACATCGGAGGATAGAGGACATCCGAAAAGGCATAATCCTTTTAGTCTAAACAAGATGGGTATTGGTTGGACCTACACGCAATCGGAAAGGTATCACAAACTCAAATCGGAAGGTCAAAGATGGAGGGCGTTGAAAGTTGATGCAAGGGATCTTCTACCGGGTGAAGAGGATGAACCAGAAAGTGAAGCGGAAGCCCCAAGTGGGGATGATGACTATGCGGATGAGCCACACGGTGAGAATGTGAATGTGGGCCAAGGGGGCCTAGGTAGGGGATATGGTGGTGCTTTCTATGATTACACGGAGCGTTCATACGGGCCGAATTGGGCTTACGAGGGCACTATGCAAGAGGTTATTGAGAACCAACGTCCTCCGGCACCCGTTTTTGAGTCATGGTCGGGTTCGGAGCGTACTTTATTTGATCAACAAACGATGATGAGTGCTAGTATGGAGCGGTCCTTAAAGCATAACTTCGATCGTCAAGAAGCATGGAATCGTGCACATGCCTATTCCCATGAGCTAGAAAGGAATAACCGGTACGAAGATGATCAAGCGCGAAGGATGCATGCGGATTGGCATGCCGGGCGGCCCGTGGTTGTGGATCCACCTCCGGTGGATTATGCGTCTCTACCACCATACGATGGTAGTGTATCGTATCCAACCCCACCGCTCCATCATTCACAATGGATAGACCCGCGTCAACCACAAGGAGCTTCACAACAAGGTGAAAGCGGTAGCGGCGCATTTGCTTTCGGAGAATGGAACGAGATGATGTCTTCCATTTTTGGACCGCCTCAACCGCGCTACTATTAGTCAGGTCGTGCTCCTTCTTGTACATTTTGTGAATATTTGTTTAGTTTGATATGTTTATGGTCGGGGTGGTTGGGTGGTGTTTAGTTGTGATGTTATGTTTGGGTGGTGGAAGTTGGCGGTGTGATGTTTGAAAAGAAGAAAAATATAAAAAAAATGTAAAATGAAAAAAATACCAAAAAGAAATTTGTGGTTTGAGTTGAAGAGCTTTTAGGTGATGTTAAAGAGTTTAAGCGATCAAAGTCTCTCAAAACCATACATTAGGGTCAATGTATCCCAAGTGTGGGGATGGGAGGAAATTTTGAAATTTTTGAAAATTTTTTAAATCAAGCAAAACAATGTGAGAATTTGAACACCTTGGATTACCCCCAAATGATGCACCGGCAACCCTTAATACCCTTTGTTCTTGGTGAGAGTTGAAGCCACACATGTAAATAAATAATACTTGTCTTTGATGAGAGTGACAACGGGTGGGGGTGCATTAGAACTTGTGCCTTGATACGGTTTGAGTCCTTAGTTGGATATGAATGCGAAAAGGATAAGGGCATTTAGGTAGACTCGTCATTAGTGTGTGCGAGTGTGGGATTTGGGGGGTTGGACCTCATTAATTATACATATGAGCATGGTTGCGAGAGGGGCAGGGGTTTGGACATTTAGTTGCCCATTTTGTGCCTAAAGCCTATCATTTGTTACCCCTTAGCTAGTTACCTAAAAATTTACCCGACTTGACCCGGTCTTATATTGTTAGTGGTTGTTCTAGTAGTATGTATATATTTGATGTTATATTGTATGTTTGCTTTTTGTTTGAAAAAAAAGAGAAAAAAAGAAGAAAAAAAATAGAAAAAGAAATGAAAAAGAAAAGAAAAAGTGATGTTGAGTTATCTTGTATATAGTAGTTAAGTTGGTAGTTGTTCGTTTATCTTATTGTGTAATAAAAAGGCCGGGTTAAGTTTTCGCTACTACATATATGTTCCATTTCCTACCCGTACACCTAGCCACGTTACAACCTTAAAGTCCCTTTGATTTGCATTCATGTTTGGCACTTGTTAGGAGAAGGACCGATTTAGGTACAAGCCTATAGTTGTACAATCGCCCGTTTGCCTTTTGTGTGTCTAGCTTACAATTGCTAGTGCTTACTTGTTACCGAGAGGAGAGACATAGCGAGGGGTGCATTATTTTGGGTGTTAAGAAAGGGTTGGTAAAAGGACTACATGTTTATGCTTGGTTTATGTGATCGCTTGTTTTGAAAATGGGTTTGATGAGTTGCTTGGGACAAGCAACGGTTAAGTGTGGGGATGTGACGGGTGGTCCATAGGACAACCCTTAATGATGTTAAAAGACGAGTTTATCCCTCACTTGATCGTGTAATTATCTTGAATTAGATAACTACAGTTGCTTATGTTTCAGGTACGTTTCGGGAGCTAAAAATGGATAAAACGCTGCTTAGGAAGGATTGGAGTGGAACGGGTCATGCATGGAAGGAAAGAAGAGAAGAAACAAAGATTTCAGGGCTCCACCGTAATTTACGGTGGGTACCGTAAATTACGGTGACCCTAAAACATGCCCAGTTCCACCGTAACACAGTAGAGAAGCACCGTATCAATCTGAAGTCCACCGTAACTTACGGTGGGTACCGTAAGTTACGGTGGAGGCTGCGAGGAAAACGTAACTGCCTTGTTTTAAACCGTTTTGGGGTGTCTTTTCACATTATCTCATGATTGGACGTTTTCTTAGCATATTGGGGGCGATTTTGGCTGTTTTCTCTTGGTGCCAAACATTTCTAAACAGTTAGTTTGTGTTTCCGATTCGTATGAACATTAATCGTTGTGTGATGATGATGTACCAAGTCATGCGTGGCTAAACTTTTGGTGCTCATCCTAGATGTAAGGTTTGCTTTTGAAACACTATGTTTGTGCTTGAATTTCTAGAATAATAACGTTGAATGTTTGTTTGAGTTATTATGGTGTTTGAATGTTTGTTTGTAAAGTGTTGATTTTTGTTTGATGTTAATCTAAACCATACGTTCTTGGTGCCGTTGGCAATCGAGATATCATGGGAGGGATTAGGGTTGGATAATTGTCAATTGATCATCGAGTAACAACCTTGCATTTTATAATCCGAGTACTTAGTTCTCCTTCATCACAAACAGATAATCAAACACGAGCCATGTCTATGTGGTTCTTTCTAGTAAGCATAAACATTAGTGTGGATTAAAACCTGAAATCTAGGATGGTCGCTTGTTCCTAATCTGTTTACAAAAACAATCTTTGATTTGCAATTTAATTAGTTACTATTAGTTCTTAAAACCAAAACAATCAACTCTTGAATTTTAATTTCTGCAATTGTAGTTTAATTTTAGTTAAAGTGCAAAGCTATAGAATCAACACATTTTCCACACACTCCCTGAGTTCAATACCCATTTATCACTATCTATTAGTTGTTATTTGGATTAAATTTGTGTGTACTACGACAGCACGTCAGAAGTCATCATATCCGAAAATTCCCCAAAAGCAAACGAGCCGCTTCCACTCCCACTTCCTCCTTGTTGTGAGGCTCCATGTTGTTGATCTTGTCGGGGGTCCACCCATTGCGAATGATGTAGCGGCGGTGTCGCATATGAAACGCTACCATTATAAGGTGGCAATGACGCATAATCCACCGGAGGTGGATCCACAACTACCGGCCGCCCCGCATGCCAATCAGCGTGCATACGCCGATTTTGATCATCAACATACCTATTGTTCATTTCTTGCTCAAAGGCGTAAGCATGAGTGCGGTTCCATGACTCCTGTCGATCAAAGCTATGCTTCAACGCCTGCTCCATACTCGCCCCCATCCATGTTTGATGATCAAAGAATCTACGCTCGGACCCCGACCAAGTATCAAATACCGATGATGGTGGACGTTGATTTTCAATAATTTCTTGCATGGTTCCTTGATACGCCCAATTTGGCTCATAAGAGCGCTCCGTGTAATCAAAGAACCCTCCACCATGTGCATGACCCCGACTTGGACGCCCTTGGGCCACATTCATATGCTCACCGTGTGGTGCATCAACATAGTCTTCATCCCCGCTCCGGGGTTCATCATCGCTCTCGGGATCATCCTCCTCGCCCGGTAATAAGGCTCTCGCATCAACCTTCAAAGCACGCCACCTTTGACCTTCCGACTTTAACTTATGATAACGCTCCGATTCATCATAAGTCCACCCAATTCCCATTCTTCGAATGTCAAAAGGCTTATGCCTCTTCATGGCCCCCTTATCCTCCGGTGTAATAGCCTTGAACATTTTGAGCAACCCCGTAATTATACGACAGTAAGGGATAATGTTTCTTCCAACTTTGTTCCGGCAAATCCACACATTGTTTATCACCAAATACCGAAACGGGAAACGAGGTGACCCATGAAGTAAAGAGTAGATAATGGGCACCTCGGGAAACCCAACTTCTTGCTTATCACCTCTCCTTGGAATCATATTGTAGATGCAAATCATAAGCAACAATTTTGCCTCAATTTTCATGTTCCTTCTAAAAAGTGTGACATGATAAGTACCCGGTAAAAGCAACGCTTCCAACATGTCGTTCCATCTTGGGTGGGCTTCCGTCTTGAGAAGCAAATCGTCAAGGCTTGGAATCGTATAATCATGTGCGGGCAAGCTATCATACTTCACCAACTTCCTCAACGTATCAAATGACATCTCAACTTCAATGCCGTTCATGGTACCGGTTAGCTTCATTTGAGTGGCCATCCACTCCTGAATTTCATCCTTGAACAAGTTCTTGTTATCTTTATCATAACAATTTAACGCCGCCTCCCAACCCAAAGCACGAAATCTAGCAAACATGTTGAACGGACCAAACTCCACCTCCCTAACTTCTTTTTCACAAATGAACGCAACCGCTTTGTCTTTCAAACGATTCATACGGTCATTGAACAATGTTGGCTGCCACTCTATAGGTTGGTCATCTAGTGGACCTGCTTCCCATACCGGTTTGTCCTTCGGATCCAACTCTATCTCTTCCTATTCATCACTATCATCATCTCTTCCGAGATATCTCCGCTTCTTTGGTTGACTCTCCGCTGGCTGGCTTGAAGATCCAGCATGCTCTTTTCCTTTTCGACCCATGTTCCTACACATCATAATCATAACACACCACCAAACAAACACAATCAGTCCCCTTCATCCAAAAATCCCCACACGTGCTGGTAAATATGGTTGTAGATGCTAGTAAACACAAAGTTTCATATGATATTTTCACAAAATTTGGGCATGATGCCTCTACAATGTAAAGATTCCCAAAAGTTCAAAAATTTAGCATCAACCTACATCTACAACCATAATGAACCTTTCAAACTAACTATTTCATGACATAAACTAAGAACAAGCAAGTTTGTGTGTAACAAATAGAACATTAACCTTCAACTTCACAATGCATCATCAAAAAGAAAGTTAAAACATCACATACCTTGAGTTGTAGATGCAAGAACACAAAGAAACTCAAAAGCTTCAAAAACCCCAAAATTTTCGGCACCTAGGGTTTCAAAATCTTCCAAGAAAACGACGTTTTCTTCCAAATCTCTACCCAAAATCAGAAAGCTCATGAAATTTTAGTCAAGTTAGACCTAAAATTCACCCGATTTGGCCAAAAATTGAGAAAGATATGAAGATTTGAAGGTTGGAAGAAGTTATGGTTCTAATGGGGATTTGTGGGGAAGATGAAAGTGATAGGAGATATGTGTGGATAGGGATGTATGCAGGAAATCGTGTGGATAGGGTGTAATCTCGTGACTTTATTATTATTATTTTTATATATACACGTGACCGATGCGCCCCTTAACCTGCCAGCGGCTACCGTAAGTTACGGTAGCTACCGTAGCTTACGGTAGCACCTGGCACAAAATGTGACACCTGTGCCTACGCGACCATCAAACAAATACCAAATCAATGAAATATTGAGTTTCATACTTGGGATTTGTATAAATATGTGTATCATGTGTACATATCAATTCATGTTCGATTTCAAGCTTTAAATCGCTTAGGTTATACGCGATCTGATGCGTAAATATAACTAGTTTAATGCAACAAACACTCCAGAAACCGTGATATAGGCTTAACGTACCTTAAATAGCCTTTACATAACTTAGAAATAAGTTTTGGATGGTTTGGTGTGTCGAAATCAAGTTTGTTCGATCGCAAGGACTATTTCCGTCAAACTGTGAAACTATACCGATTTGTATAGTAACGAACGTTCCGGAACTTGATCATAAGTTAAACATGCCCTAAATATACTTTACATAGCGTAGAAATAGGCTTTGAGGTGTTTTGGTGCGCAAAAATAAACTTTATTGATCAATAGGGACTAAAAGCGTCAAAAAGTGCATAAGCTTGCATTTTCGCGCATATCTTACGTTCTGAATATATCCGAACATCCAAAAAATTATGTAATCATTAAAATATTTTATTTTAGTGATTGGCATGATAAAATTCCATTCGTCGCGTAATTTGGATCGTTTTTGCGTTCGTTACGATTTCCGTCGTAATTAACCGAACAACGCAACCGTACGACCAAACGAACCGACATCCGAGATATTTTTGAGCACATTTCAAGTTCCCTATAATTTAAATTTATTTTAGAGCCTTGAAATGGGGTTAACAGGGCTTAAAAGTGCCAAACAAATCAAGTTTTACAAGTACAGGGACCATTTTTGAAATTTCTGGCAGATACATTGAACTTGGTCCATTGAGGTTTTGATGGTTTTAACCCAAGGTTTTGCACTCTAAGGGCTGGAATTTTATGGTTCTAAGTATTCCCATGGTTTTTAAAACCATGTGCCCGCATGGAGGGTCAAGATCAAGGCACGAAATGCGAGAAACGATCCTAACGGTTCTCCGAAATCTATAAATACCCAAGCTCTCATTCCATTTTCCTCACACCTTGATCTAATTTTATGCTCTAAGTTGAAGCTTTACGCTTCATACCTGAGTATTTAGATCAAGTTCTTCCTAGCTTGGACCCTTTGTAAGTTTCTTTCTTGCTTTTATGCGTTTTTAAGCACGAAAGTCAAACAGTGTTTGACTTTCTGCTTTGACCAGTCTATGGTCAACACGAAGTTAGTTTGAACTTCGTAACATGAGCGTAATCACGATGGTTATAGTCTCTTGTGACTATACCTACTGATTACCACGTTATTTAGGTGTAGTGACGAGTCATAGTTTCGGTCAAAATGCGTATTCTTGCGTATTTTGCAACCAAACTATTCTTGAGTATCAAGAGCCTTTGTCTTGATATCAAACTTGTTTTCTAACTTCGTTAAACATGTTTTAACATGTTTAGCTCGTCACTTTAGGTTTAGTGCTTATATAGGGTCGTAAGATAAGCGGTCTAAACAACCGCTTAGACTTTCGAACCCGACCCGTTTGGTCGATCGTTAGGATTCGACCAAGCATTTATTGTGACCATAGTTGTATAGGGAATAACCTTCCGAGGTTATACCTTATGGTCACTACGTTTAGTTAGTTGTATGATAGGTAATTTATATGCCTTAGGAAAATGACCAAAATGCCCTTTTTACGCATAAATTCCTTTTAAGCATATGTAACACAAATTTTGGAATCTAAACTGATTTGGCAACATTATTAGACATGTTAAGGCATATAATACTTGTCATAGGACTAGTTAGGCGGTCCGAACGTGTTTTACGCGAACGACGCGTTAAAGTGGCGTAAGCTACCTTAACGAGTCGTAATGGGTCGTAAGCACTTAGGATAGGTTCCGTTTTAGTATGTAGGCTTTGTTAAACCATATCATATGAGTTCCAACACCCATTTGGTTTACGAAACCTCATCCTATCCGATCTCCCGATTAAGGTCCGGTTTATTAACATAGTTACCTATATTAGGTGCCGTTTGATTTTCGTGATCCCTCTAGCTTTGCTTGGTTGTTAGTCAAGACTTCTAAGCATCCTCAAGTGAGTACATAGTTTCCCCTCTTTTACCGTTTTAAACCGTTTTGGGGTGATTCATATGTGTCAAATGTTTTCGAGTCTTTTAAACAAATGCTATGGTTTATATTACAATGTGGATTATTTGAATCGATTGAACCGTTTGTAACTGTTTGATTTATGTGAACCATTTGTAACTGTTTGATTTATGTGAACCGTTGTAACTGTTAGATTATGTGAACCGTTTGTAACTGTTTGATTTATGTGAACCGTTGTAACTGTTTGATTTATGTGAACCGTTTGTAACTGTTTGAACCGTTGGGTTAGGGATGTGATTAGGTAACGGGGCGGGTGTAATGTGTTAAAAGCATGGTGGATACGCCGCTGGTACTTCCTATATATAAGTGCTTTTAACACATTATAAATCGTTGCGTTATCTAGATCACTTGGGTAAAGGTTATCAAAACGAGGTTACATTACGAGGTTTTTCTAAAAGATGTAAACCATATGAGTTTTATTAACGAGATGTTTTACAATTTGGTTTTCTTAAATAAATTATTTTGGGTTAAGAATCATGGCTATGGGATTTTATAAAGTTATAATCATCTTGATTTGAGTTGGTTATTTGTGTTGCAACACTTTTCAAAACGATGTATTTTAAATAAAGTATCGCAACATGTAAACGAGCCATGAATCCGACACTCACATAAAACCTATGTACTCGCCGGCATTTTTATGCTGACGTATTTTCACATATGTTTCAGGTACCATAGTTGTTGATGTTTGATGATGATATTGGTGCATGCTCACATAGGGATGGATGAGGCCTTAGTGACTTAATAACAATGAAAGTCTATTAGTTCTTGTTTTGTTTCTAGTTTCAGTGTAATGTAATACATTTAAATTCAATAAAACAGAACTTTTATCCATGTGTTGTGAAGCAATGATTCTGTTACGACACTCCCCGACGTTTCCGCCGCGGTTTGCTGTTTTAACGCGGTCGGGGTGTGACAGAAAAGTTGGTATCAGAGCTCATGGTTATAGGGAATTAGGTTATTAGTAATGCTTTGACCTAGTCTATAACCTTCCTAGGACCCTAACGCGAGTTTACTTGCATTTAGATCTTAAAACAATACCGTCACTTATCCTTAGGTGACAACCACAACAAGAACACAAATTTCGAATCTGCTTTGAAAACTAATCATCTGTTCTAGGATGATTTATTATAAGGTTTTAAACCTTCAAAGTTTTCAAAATCTCGTCAAGGTTTGGGCCTTATAGTGTGAACACGTGCAATCTGGAAGAGTGGATTCCTATACTCTGAGTTTTCTGTCTAAGGCTAGAGTGTTCGTACAAATCCACATAATCGGACCAGTCACTCTTACCTAGGAACTCTTGGGGTGAGTGTCCACTTATAGGCTAAAGCATGTCTTCACGATACATTATGAGGACCTAATTACTTTGATTCAGCCTTTGTGTGTCGTTTGTTTGTTTCGTGGTTCAAACAAATGACCATCATCCATGCCTTTTTGGTCGGTAATTATAACATCCTATTCTTACCCAATGTCGTTTCACTTGTTTTCTCTCATGCTTCCTCTTTTAGAATGCCTCCACGACGCGACAATCAGGTACCTAATGAAGAACTAGTAGCTATCATTGCGCAGCAAATGGCTGCTGCAATCCCAAACATCATTGTTCAATGTAACCAAGCCCTCAACAACAATAATGCTCCCTGTAACTTCAAGACATTCAACTCTGCCAAGCCATCAAAGTTTTCTGGGTCCCAAGGAGCAACTGCACTTTTGTAATGGTTCGAGAGTCTAGAGAGCACCTTCAGACATGTTCAGTGTCCAATCGAGCGAAAGGTTGAATTCGCATCTAGTGTCTTTGAGAAATGAGCTTTAACATGGTGGAATGGTGTGATGAGGGATAGGGGTGCTGAGGTAGCACTGGCTCAAACATGGGAAGAGCTTCGAGCTCTAATGATGAAGGAATTCTGTCCTCGTCATGAGATTAGGGCATTGGAAAGGGAATTCGACGATCTTAATCAAGATAGCGGTGAGCATCGAGCCTACACGGACCGTTATGAGGAGTTAAGTCTGTTATGGCCAAACATGGTTACGCCCTTGGATAAGGCAATCGAAAAGTACATTGATGGCCTCCCTGACTCAGTACAAGACATTATTACTGGTAGCAACCCAACTACAGTTAGGCAGGCCATTGAGCTATCCGCTACCTTGACTGAATCCCAGATCAGGAAAGTTAAACTTTTCCGAAAGGGTGATAAGAAACCGATCGAGGAATCGAAACCAAAGGATGAACAGACTGAATCCTCCAAGAAGTCAAAGAAGCGAAAGGCTTCTCAGAACTTCGCCGTGGTTGCCCACAATGATCAAGCTGTCCCCCAACCAACCGGCTCAACCCCCTGCTAGGAAGCCATACAACGGAACTGCACCTTTGTGCAACCAATGTAGCCTTCACCATCATGCCAATGTAAAGTGCTGCAGATGCCAAACTTGTGGACTTATAGGCCATACAGCAAGAGTCTGCCCAGCTGCAGCTGCACCCAATCAAGCTGGAAACAATCCTGCTCAAGCTCGCTTTCTCCCGGGGTCTTGCTACAACTGTGGCGAGATGGGCCATTTCCAAAGGAATTGCCCAAAGCTTGCTAATGCAAATCCAGCGCAGGGATGAGCATCTGACCGACTAAAAGACAACACTATTTAGAAACTAATCAAGCCTTATGTATTATTTTCTTTTGTTGTCAAGGTCTATGAAACAGTTGCTGATGTTGTTTATAAATAAATCTTTTATTTACATTCCAATGTATTTTTGTGGTTGCATGAATAAACAACATATCCCCTACAATACCGACAATCAAGGAATCGTATTCCTTGAAGAGCAGACTACTCCCAAATTCTTCCATTTTATGATCTCTTGCGTTTTCCACGAAAATCCTAAGTACCCGTTTCTTCCAAGGAAACGAAGTACAAGGCGCAAGTTACAACTCTGGACAAATACCCAAAGTGCCTCTATAAATCCTTAATAGGGTACCTAAGGGTATTTCCGTAAGTCCTTAATTGTTGTGTATCTTAATTCGAATGTTATGATTCCTTGTAATCAAAAATCGAATTTTTGGAAGATCATCCTATCTTTTCAGATAAATTCTTGAGGACGTTGAAGTCCATCGACTGGGTTCCTGGTATACCTTGAATACCCATGTTCAAATCAACGTCAAATTAATAACAAATTAATAACCAAGAAAACAATTATGTGCTTATGTGTTTATGTGTTGACCCAATCAAAGTTGTCTCAAGCTTGTTCAAATTCTATCCCTTTCACATTATAAAACAAACTGTGCGAACTGTGCAAGAAATTACGAAATTATGGATGCATACATAATTATGAAATTTAGTGCACAGAAACCACATCAAGTTTTGTCATGTGTCTAGAGTTAATTCTATTCATTTCCATTTCTGGCGAAGCACCCGTTGAAAATGACTCCGTCCGTTCATTTTCGTTTCTGAAGAATGTCCGTTGAGAGAAATGAATATCCTTTTGAGTTAATTCTATTCATTTCCGTTTCTAATGAAGCACCCGTAAAAAATGACTCCGTCCGTTCATTTTCGTTTCTGAAGAATGTCCGTTGAAGGAAATGAATGTCCTTTTGTTTATTCTTTCATTTCCATTTCTGAAGAATATCCGTCGAAGAAAATGATTATCCGTTCATTTTCATTTTCGTTTCTGAAGAATGTCCGTTGAGGAAATGAATATCCGTTTGATTATTCCTTCATTTCCATTTCTGAAGAATACCCGTCGAAGAAAATAATTATCCGTTCATTTTCATTTCTGAAGAATATCCGTTGAGGAAATGAATATCCGTTTGATTATTTCTTCATTTCCATTTCTGAAGAATACCCGTCGAAGAAAATGATTATCCGTTCATTTTCATTTTCATTTCTGAAGAATGTCCGTTGAGGGAAATGAATATCCTTTTGGTTATTCCTTCATTTCCATTTCTGAAGAATACCCGTCGAAGAAAATGATTATCCGTTCATTTTCATTTTCGTTTCTGAAGAATATCCGTTGAGGAAATGAATATCCGTTTGATTATTTCTTCATTTCCATTTCTGAAGAAAACCCGTCGAAGAAAATGATTATCCGTTCATTTTCATTTTCATTTCTGAAGAATGTTCGTTGAGGGAAATGAATATCCTTTTGGTTATTCCTTCATTTCCATTTCTGAAGAATGCCCGTTGAGGAAAATGACTCCGTCTATTCATTTTCGCTTCTGAAGAATGTTCGTTGAAGAAATGATAGGATTATGCCTTATCTTTGATGGTTATTTAACACAAAGTCATACACAGGTTCCTACGAATAAATTTCAGGGCGAAATTTCCTAAAGTAGGGGAGACTGTGACACCTGTGCCTCCGCGACCATCAAACAAATACCAAATCAATGAAATATTGAGTTTCATACTTGGGATTTGTATAAATATGTGTATCATGTGCACATATCAATTCATGTTCGATTTCGAGCTTTAAATCGCTTAGGTTATACGCGATCTGATGCGTAAATATAACTAGTTTAATGCAACAAACACTCCGGAAACCGTGATATAGGCTTAGCATACCTTAAATAACCTTTACATAACTTAGAAATAAGTTTTGGATGGTTTGGTGTGTCGAAATCAAGTTTGTTCGATCCCAAGGACTATTTGCGTCAAACTGCGAAACTATACCGATTTGTATAGTAAAGAACATTCCGGAACTTGATCATAAGTTAAACATGCCCTAAATATACTTTACATAGCGTAGAAATAGGCTTTGAGGTGTTTTGGTGCGCAAAAATAAACTTTATTGATCAATAGGTACTAAAAGCGTCAAAAAGTGCATAAGCTTGCATTTTCGCGCATATCTTACGTTCTGAATATATCCGAACATCCAAAAAATTATGTAATCATTAAAATATTTTATTTTAGTGATTGGCATGATAAAATTCCATTCGTCGCATAATTTGGATCGTTTTTGCGTTCGTTACGATTTCCGTCGTAATTAACCGAACAACGCAACCGTACGACCAAACGAACCGACATCCGAGATATTTTTGAGCACATTTCAAGTTCCCTATACTTTAAATTTATTTTAGAGCCTTGAAATGGGGTTAACGGGGCTTAAAAGTGCCAAACAAATCAAGTTTTACAAGTACATGGACCATTTTTGAAATTTCTGGCAGATACATTGAACTTGGTCCATTGAGGTTTTGATGGTTTTAACCCAAGGTTTTGCACTCTAAGGGCTGGAATTTTATGGTTCTAAGTATTCCCATGGTTTTTAAAACCATGTGCCCGCATGGAGGGTCAAGATCAAGGCACGAAATGCGAGAAACGATCCTAACGGTTCTCCGAAATCTATAAATACCCAAGCTCTCATTCCATTTTCCTCACACCTTGATCTAATTTTATGCTCTAAGTTGAAGCTTTATGCTTCATACCTGAGTATTTAGATCAAGTTCTTCCTAGCTTGGACCCTTTGTAAGTTTCTTTCATGCTTTTATGCGTTTTTAAGCACGAAAGTCAAACAGTGTTTGACTTTCTGCTTTGACCAGTCTATGGTCAACAAGAAGTTAGTTTGAACTTCGTAACATGAGCGTAATCATGATGGTTATAGTCTCTTGTGACTATACCTACTGATTACCACGTTATTTAGGTGTAGTGACGAGTCATAGTTTCGGTCAAAATGCGTATTCTTGCGTATTTTGCAACCAAACTATTCTTGGGTATCAAGACCCTTTGTCTTGATATCAAACTTGTTTTCTAACTTCGTTAAACATGTTTAAACATGTTTAGCTCGTCACTTTAGGTTTAGTGCTTATATAGGGTCGTAAGATAAGCGGTCTAAACAACCGCTTAGACTTTCGAACCCGACCCGTTTGGTCGATCATTAGGATTCGAACAAGCATTTATTATGACCATAGTTGTATAGGGAATAACCTTCCGAGGTTATACCTTATGGTCACTACGTTTATTTAGTTGTATGATAGGTAATTTATATGCCTTAGGAAAATGACCAAAATGCCCTTTTTACGCATAAATTCATTTTAAGCATATGTAACATAAATTTTGGCATCTAAACTGATTAGGCAACATTATTAGACATGTTAAGGCATATAATACTTGTCATAGGACTAGTTAGGCGGTCCGAATGCGTTTTACGCGAACGACGCGTTAAAGTGGCGTAAGCTACCTTAACGAGTCGTAATGGGTCGTAAGCACTTAGGATAGGTTCCGTTTTAGTATGTAGGCTTTGTTAAACCATATCATATGAGTTCCAACACTCATTTGGTTTATGAAACCTCATCCTATCCGATCTCCCGATTTAGGTCCGGTTTATTAACATAGTTACCTATATTAGGTGCCGTTTGATTTCCGTGATCTCTCTAGCTTTGCTTGGTTGTTAGTCAAGACTTCTAAGCATCCTCAAGTGAGTACATAGTTTCCCCTCTTTTACCGTTTTAAACCGTTTTGGGGTGATTCATATGTGTCAAATGTTTTCGAGTCTTTTAAACAAATGCTATGGTTTATATTACAATGTGGATTATTTGAATCGATTGAACCGTTTGTAACTGTTTGATTTATGTGAACCGTTTGTAACTGTTTGATTTATGTGAACCGTTGTAACTGTTAGATTATGTGAACCGTTTGTAACTGTTTGATTTATGTGAACCGTTGTAACTGTTTGATTTATGTGAACCGTTTGAACTGTTTGAACCGTTGGGTTAGGGAAGTGATTAGGTAACGGGGCGGGTGTAATGTGTTAAAAGCATGGTGGATACGCCGCTGGTACTTCCTATATATAAGTGCTTTTAACACATTATAAATCGTTGCGTTATCTAGATCACTCGGGTAAAGGTTATCAAAACGAGGTTATATTACGAGGTTTTTCTAAAAGATGTAAACCATACGAGTTTTATTAACGAGATGTTTTACAATTTAGTTTTCTTAAATAAATTATTTTGGGTTAAGAATCATGGCTACGGGATTTTATAAAGTTATAATCATCTTGATTTGAGTTGGTTATTTGTGTTGCAATACTAAACACTTTTCAAAACGAGGTATTTTAAACAAAGTATCGCAACATGTAAACGAGCCATGAATCCGACACTCACATAAAACCTATGTACTCGCCGGCATTTTTATGCTGACGTATTTTCACATATGTTTCAGGTACCATAGTTGTTGATGTTTGATGATGATATTGGTGCATGCTCACATAGGGATGGATGAGGCCTTAGTGTCTTAATAACAATGAAAGTCTATTTGTTCTTGTTTTGTTTCTAGTTTCAGTGTAATGTAATACATTTAAATTCAATAAAACAGAACTTTTATCCATGTGTTGTGAAACAATAATTCTGTTACGATACTCCCCGACGTTTCCGCCGCGGTTTGCTGTTTTAACGCGGTCGGGGTGTGACACAAAAATCCCAGCGTAAGACAGTTGCCTGCGAGAGTAAAGATTTAAATTTCCCAGGGCTACCATAAATTACGGTAGGCCCTGGGAGTTTATACTTCGCCCAAAAGTTGCAATGTATTGTTTTTTTTTCAGTTTTATAATTTTTTAATGTTTTTATATTTTCAAAAACATGGAAAAAATTACCCTACCCCCTCGAAAAACCCGTGTTGTCCTCAACACTATGTTAAAGCCATTCGTACGAACGTCCCCACAATTGTTTCAAACACAAGTTTCAAGAAGATACGGAATTTGTGCAAAACAAACAAACGAAATAAACTAACTATGTACACTACCAAACCAGGGCCTCTTATGGTTGTTCCTCATCCACCGGGCGTAGGATGTAGCCCACCTTATCAAGCTCCAAATTATTGATGTCGTTTCCTTCCAAGTATGGCTTTAACCGATGTCCGTTCACTGTTTGTTGCTTATTGGTGTGAACATCTTGGATATCAACGTCACCAAATCTACCAACTCGCCGAATGACATATGGGCCCATCCATTTGCTTTTTAACTTGCCCGCGAATAATTTCAACCTCGAATTATACAACCACACTTTCTGGCCCACTTCAAAGGTTTGCTTCTTGATTTTCGCATCATGAACCTTTTTAAGCTTATCCTTGTATGCCGATGCACACTCATAAGCTTCGTCTCGAATCTCTTCTATCTTGCTTAATTGCAACTTCCGCATCTTACTCACTTCATCGTAATCCGCGTTCACCGTTTTAATTGCCCATTGCGCCCGATGAGCTAACTCCATCGGTAAGTGACATCCGTTCCCATACACCATCCGGTAAGGAGTTTTACCAATTGGAGTTTTGTAGGCCGTCCGATATGCCCACAATGCATCGTCTAATTTGCTTGACCAATCCTTCCTATCCGTTTGAACCGTCTTCATGAGAATTTATTTGATTTGACGGTTGGACACTTCGACTTGTCCACTTGTTTGCGGATGGTACGGTGTAGCGATCCGGTGGTTCACATTGTACCGCTTCAACAGTTTTCCGAAGTTAAAATTCTTGAAATGCGACCCACCATCACTAATAATCACTCTTGGAATACCAAAACGAGCAAAGATGTTGGATTGAACGAATTTGCAAACAACCGAATGATCGTTTGTTCTTGTAGGAATAGCTTCAATCCATTTCGAGACATAATCCACCGCCACTAAAGTGTACAAGAACCCATTTGAGCTCGGGAAGGGACCCATAAAGTCAATGCCCCACACATCGAATATTTCAACCACCAAAATCGGTTGCAACAGCATCTCGTCCCTCTTTGAAATACTCTCCATCCTTTGGCAATTGACACAATTCCTAGCAAACTCACGTGCATCCTTAAAAATTGTGGGCCAATAAAACCCACATGTAAGCACCCGATAGCCCGTTTTATGGCCACTAAAATGACCTCCACAAGCGGATGAATGGGCATGTGTCAAAATCTCCAACACTTCTGTCTCGGGTGACGGGTGGTCCATAGGACAACCCTTAATGATGTTAAAAGACGAATTTATCTTTCACTTAATCGCGTAATTGTCTTGAATTAGATGACTACGGTTGCTTATGTTTCAGGTGCGGTTCGGGAGCTAAAAAGGGATAAAACGCAGCTTTGGACGGTTTGGAGATGAACGGGTCGTGCGTGGGAGGAATGAAGAAACAAAACACACAAGTCAGGGCTCCACCGTAAATTACGGTACCACCGTAATTTACGGTGGCCCTGAAACATCAATAAATCCCACCGTAACTCAGGCTCCAGTCACCGTAACACCTTGAAGACCACCGTAATTTATGGTGGTACCGTAAGTTACGGTGGAGTCTGCGCAGAAATTCGTAACTGCCCTCATTAAATCAGTTTTTGGGTGTCTTTTCACATTATCTCATCATTGGACAGTTTCTATGCACTTTGGGGGCGATTTTGGCTAGTTCTTGTTGGTTGGAAACAATTCTAAACATTTGGTGCTTGTTTTTTATTCTTATGAACTTGACTTTTAATGTTATGATGATCAACCGAACAATGTCCGGCTAAACTTGTGGTGATCATCTTAGGTGAAGGTTTCTCTAAACTTTTGTGTGTTTGTTCCGTTATTTCTAGAATGATAACTTGTGTTTGATTGATTATCATGGTGTATGCATAATTGTTGTAGCTTGTTAATTGATAGTGGAATTTCTAGTCTCAATCGTACGTTCTTGGTGCCGTTGGCAATCGAGATATCACGGGAAGGGTTAGGGTTGGATATTGATTGATTGATCATCGGGAAACAACCTCGCATTCATATAATCCGAGTACTTTGTTCCCTTTTATCAGAACAATTGTTTATGCATGAGTTATGTCTATGTAACTACTCTTTCTAGTTGGAATTTTGCACAATTGTTAAAAGAAACTGAATCCTAAGGTGGTCATTGTTTTCCTAATCTGCTTTACAACCAACCTTTGATTTGAAGTTATTTAGTTAATTTTAGTTTTAAAACCAAACAATCCAAATTATTGATCTTTACTTTCTGCAAATTAGGTTAATTGTAGTTTAAGTGCAAAGCTATTAAATCACACATTTTCCACATACTCCCTGAGTTCGATACCCACTTACTGCTAGCTATTAGTAGTAATTGGATTAAATTTGATTGTGACCACGACATCACGTCAAATTTTGGCGCCGTTGCCGGGGAGTTGTGCGCAACGTGTGTCAGTTTGCTAGTTTTGCTTTGTTATTTTCGGGTTTACACTGGTGTGTTTAGTGTGCAGGTTCTACAGGTGCATGCATACTAGAGGCTCTCATAAGTCTTCACCATTGTCATTTGATCCGGAGATCGAAAGAACGCTAAGGCAAAACCGTGTTTTAGTAAGAGAAAACAGAATTATTGGTTCACCTACATCACCCATCACACCACGAAACATCATGCAAGAATCTCAAATACCACCCACAACGGGTCAAATGACCTCATCGTTTATACCTACTTCCACACACCCATCACCAAACACAACCATACCTAATACCACTACAATTCCTACTCCACCTCATGACACTACACCAACCAAAACCACACAACCGATCACCACTCAAGTTGAACCAAATCTTACCTTTAGCCCTTCATCCACAATACCACCATTGTCACATTTCTTTCCCCCAACTACAGGTCAATCATCCTCTACTTACACAATACCACAAGGTTCAACTGTCGTTCATGCTACTTCAACATTTAGACCATCGAACCAATCGGGCTTTCAATATTCGACCCTTCCATTTGGGCAATCTTCGGGTATAGGAGGAGATGGATATGAGGAAGGATATGAAGATTTTGAGGGTTATGATGAAGACGGGTATGCTTATGGGGGTTTTGGTGATCAAGGAGAGTTCGGTTATGTGCAAGGTCAATCTCAAGGGATGGCAAGTGTAGGTGGAATGCCACAACAACAACAACTCATACCACAACATATTAGGCCAAGACCACAAGGGCTACAAGTGCAACGGCCTACACCATTGCAACAAGTTCGTCCGCAAAATGTACAACCACAATTCCAAAGGCCAATTCAACACCAACCGATGCCACAACAGCAATTTCAACAACCAATCACACCACAAGGGCATATACCAAGGCCAATGGGTCCTGTTCGACCAAGGGTTAGGTTGGGGGTGCCAAGAAGGCATCTTAGAGAACATGCGACAGGAATTGAAGCGCATTTTAGGCCGGTAATCACTCAAAATCCCTCACCGGTAGTTATTCCTCACAATGATCAAGGGAGGACCTTTGAAGTAAGAACAAATTCTTTACAAAGTTTGCCGAAATATAAAGGTCTAGCAACGGAGGAACCGTATTTTCATTTGGAGGCCTATGACTCAATTTGTAATACTCTTGGGAGTCAAGGTTTTTCGGCTGATGATGTCAAGTTAGTCCTGTTTCAATTTTCTTTGGAAGACAAGGCAAAGAAGTGGTTCTACACTTTGCCTTCGGCATCTATTTATACTTGGGCAGAAATGCAACAAATTTTCCTAGATGAGTTTTACACCGCCCAAAAGACCAATGATGCTAGGATGAGGAGTTTTCAACAACAACAAGGCGAAATGTTTCATGAAGCCTTTGAGCGTTTCAACATGATGATAAAGAATTGCCCTCATCATGGAATTGAACTTTGGGAGTTGATGAACGCTTTCCACGAAGGGTTGAGTGCCGAAGATGCTCGCGACTTAATGTCTATTACCGGTGGAACTTTTGGTACAAATTACAAGAATGACGATTGGGAGTTTTTGGAGCAAATGGCAATCACTTCAAAAAGGAAAGCTCAAGCATCGAGGAGAGCACGGCCGGCCATTGCCCGACCTGAAGTGCACGCAATAGATGATGGTAATGTTCAAACCACTAACCAAATTTATGATGTTTGTGCATTGTGTAATGAAATAGGTCTTGCGGCTGAAAATTGCCAAGGAATGGTGGAAGGGCAATATGAAGAAGTTCATGCGGTACAAGGTCAAGGAGGGGGTGGTAGGAACTACAATATGAATTCTAATACTTACCACCCGGGGTTGAGGAATCACCCAAATTTTCGGTATGGGAACCCTTCAAATCAAGCTAACCCGAACTTTCAAGGTAGCCAAGGTAACTTTGGTTCGCGCCAACCTTATAACAATCAAAGTGGATATCGAGGTGGGAACAACCAAGGGTATCAAAAGCAGTATCAAACGGGTCAAGAACAAGGGGGGTCTTCGGGTGGAAACGAGATGATGGAAATGCTAAAAAGCATGCAAGTGGAGATGCAAAAACGGAACCAACTCGATGAAGTTCGAATGCAAAAGGATGAGGTTCGTGACAAGAGCATCCAATCACTAACAACCCAAATGGGTCAATTGGCAACCGATGTGGCGGAATTGAAGAAAAGCAAAGGTCAACTTCCTAGCGATACCAAGGTAAATCCTTCACATGGTTCGTCACGAGGTAATGTTAATGTTCATCATGTTAGTGTTTTAAGAAGTGGGAAAGAATTTAAGGCCAATTTGTCACCCGAATTGGTTGAGGGGGTAGTTGAGGACATTATGGGTAATGATAGTGATGATGAAGTTTCACCGGTTAAACCTAAAGAATCAAATGTTAAAAAACCGGGGTTGGGTGAAAATGAAAAAAGAGAAAAAAGTGAAAAAGTTGAGGGGGAATCGAGTCAAGCCCCGTTTCCATCGGCTTTACTTGACCCGGGAAAGAAAAATTTTATTGCATCAAGAGGTCCCCAAAAAGAAGAGTTGTGGGACATGTTTAAAGAAGTTAAAATTAACCTTCCACTCCTCGATGCAATAAAACAAGTACCCGCTTATGCTAAATTTCTAAAGGAATTATGTACACAAAAGAGGCAACAAAAGAAGAAAATGCCTAAGCGGGTGGATTTAACCAGGAAAGTAAGTGAAGTTTTAAATGGGGAGCTTCCTCCTAAGCTCCAAGATCCGGGCACGCCATTAATTAATATACAAGTTGGTAACTTTCAAATGGCGAAGGCGTTACTAGATCTTGGAGCCGGAGTTAGTATTTTACCGGGGGGCTTATATGACCAATATGATTTTGGTCCGTTAGCTAGAGTAGAGACAACGGTTGTTTTGGCCGATTTGTCTCATAAGTTACCTCGAGGGATGGTTCAAAATGTAATTGTTAAAATTGATGAGTTTTATTACTCGGTTGACTTTTTAGTCTTGGACTACTCATCCGCGGACCCAAAACAACAACAAAATGTTATCTTGGGTCGGCCATTTTTGAGCACCGCGCATGCCGTGATCGATTGTAGATTTGGTACAGTCGATATGACTTTTGGGAACCGAAAAATGCGTTTGAATGTTTTTACTAACAATTCTAATGCTAATGGTGTTGATGAGTGTTTCATGGCATATTTAGTTGACGGATGCAACCCGCATGAGTATGAGGAGGATGGTTTGGATGTTTGCTTGTGTGATTTTTCTGAACAGGTACATGCTTATGCACTCCGGGTTGAAGAGGAAAAACGGGATGCCATGGCCTTGAAAGAAGGTCGTCCGCCATGGACTCACCAATTCGAAGGCTTGCCGGTGGAGATAAACTCGGGTACTAAACCATCGTTAGAGGAACCGCCAAAGTTGGAACTTAAAGACTTGCCGAGCCACTTGAAGTATGCGTTCTTAGGGGATAATGACACTCTACCGGTCATTATTGCCTCTAATCTAGAGTTGGCGCAAGAGCAAGCATTGTTGGAAGTTTTGAAAGAAAACAAGGGAGCTATTGGATGGACGATTGCCGATCTCAAAGGAATTAGTCCATCAATCGTCATGCACAAAATTATTACCACCGAAGATGCCAAACCAACACGAGAAGCTCAAAGGCGATTAAATCCGAACCTAAGGGAGGTAGTAAAAAAGGAGGTAATTAAATGGTTGGATGCGGGAATCATCTATCCGATTTCGGATAGTGCTTGGGTGATTCCCACCCAAGTTGTGCCTAAGAAGGCCGACATTCAAGTAGTCAAAGATGAAAATGGTGAACAAATTGCCACCCGACCGGTCACCGGGTGGCGTGTATGTATTGACTACCGAAAGTTGAATGCCGCCACTTCTAAGGACCATTTCCCGTTGCCTTTTATTGACCAAATCATTGAAAAATTATCGGGTCAAAAATATTACTGCTTTTTGGACGGGTATTCGGGTTACAATCAAATAGCAATACACCCGGATGGCCAACACAAGACCACCTTCACTTGTCCATATGGCACCTTTGCCTTTCGGCGAATGCCATTTGGCTTGTGCAATGCACCGGTAACTTTCCAACGATGTATGATGAGTATCTTCTCGGACATGGTTGGAGAGTCGCTTGAAGTGTTTATGGATGACTTTTCCATTTTTGGCACTAGCTTTGAATCTTGTCTCAACGAATTACAAAAAGTTTTAAAAAGATGTGTTGAGAAAAATTTAGTGCTTAGTTGGGAGAAAAGTCATTTCATGGTGCAAGAGGGAATTGTGTTGGGTCACGTAATTTCGGAAAGGGGAATGGAGGTGGATAAGGTAAAAATCCGGGTAATAGCATCTTTGCCACCTCCGAAAAATGTTAAGGGTGCAAGGTCATTTTTGGGACACGCGGGGTTCTATAGACGTTTCATAAAAGGTTTTAGTGTTATTACCAAACCTTTATGCAACTTATTATTAAAAGATGTCCCATTTGATTTTACTAATGAGTGTATGCAAGGTTTCACTGTTTTGAAGGAACACTTGGTCAAAGCTCCTATTTTGCAACCACCGGATTGGTCAAAGCCGTTTGAGAAAATGTGTGATGCAAGCGACACTACTATTGGTACAGTTTTGGGTCAACGGGTTGATAAGAAGCCGGTAGTGATTTATTATGCAAGCAAGACTTTATCCGAAGCGCAACTCAATTACACCACAACCGAAAAGGAGTTATTAGCGGTGGTGTATGATTTGGATAAGTTTCGTGCGTATATTTGGGGGAGCAAGGTGGTGGTTTATTCGGATCATAGTGCAGTCCGATATTTGATGGAGAAAAAGGACGCGAAGCCTCGTTTGATTCGGTGGGTATTGTTGTTGCAAGAGTTTGACTTGGAAATTCGAGACAAAAAGGGAAGTGTGAACGTAGTGGCGGACCACTTGTCTCGGATTCCAGTTGAAGGAATTGACGATGTTAGCGAAATAAATGAAAGTTTTCCCGATGAGCAACTCCTAGCCGTCTCCACCTTTGTTGCACCGTGGTATGCTCATTACGTAAATTACTTAGCCACGGGTGCCATCCCAAGTCATTGGACTAAGAAGCGACGACAACAGTTTATGTTCCAAGTAAAGCAATACATTTGGGATGAACCGGATCTCTTCAAGATCGGGCCGGATCAAGTTATTCGGAGGTGTGTGCCCGAAACGGAGATGATGGAAATTTTGACCCATGCTCATTCATCCGCATGTGGAGGTCATTTTAGTGGGCATAAAACGGGCTACCGGGTTCTCTCATGTGGGTTTTATTGGCCCACAATTTTCAAAGACGCTTGTGAGTTTGCCAGAAATTGCATAAATTGTCAAAAGATGGGAAGTATATCGAAGAGGGATGAGATGCCATTACAACCAATCTTGGTTGTAGAAATATTTGATGTATGGGGCATTGACTTTATGGGTCCCTTCCCGAATTCGAATGGGTTTCTATATATTTTGGTGGCGGTGGATTACGTCTCGAAGTGGATTGAGGCTATTGCAACAAGAACAAACGACCACTCGGTTGTTTGTAAATTTGTTCAATCCAACATCTTCTCGCGTTTTGGCATCCCGCGTGTTATTATAAGTGATGGTGGTTCGCATTTCAAGAACTTCAATTTTGGGAAATTGTTGAAGAGGTATAGCGTGAATCACCGGATTGCCACACCTTACCATCCGCAAACGAGTGGACAAGTCGAAGTGTCCAACCGTCAAATCAAAGAAATACTCATGAAGACGGTAAGAATGGATAGGAAGGATTGGTCGAGCAAATTGGATGATGCGTTGGGGGCATACCGAACGGCCTATAAAACTCCGATTGGCACAACACCTTACCGAATGGTTTATGGAAAGGGTTGTCACTTGCCAATGGAGTTAGCGCATCGGGCACATTGGGCTATCAAGACGGTAAATGCGGATTATGATGAGGCGGGGAAGATGAGAAAGTTGCAATTAAGTGAGATCGAAGAGATTAGAGATGAGGCGTATGAGTGTGCATCGGCCTACAAAGACAAGCTTAGGAAAGTACACGGTGCAAAGTTAAGGAAGAAAACCTTTGAAGTGGGTCAAAAGGTTGGTTGTACAATTCAAGACTCAAGATGTTTGCGGGCAAGCTTAAAAGCAAATGGATGGGCCTGTATGTCGTTCGGCGAGTTGGGAGGTTTGGTGATGTAGATATCCAAGATGAGCAAACACTGAAACAACAAACGGTGAACGGTCACTGGTTGAAGCCATACTTGGAGGGGAACGACATCAACAACTTGGAGCTTGATAAAGCGGGCTACATCTTACGCCCGGTCGATGAGGAACAACCATAAGAGGCCCAGGTTTGGTAGTGTAAATAGTAGCATTTTATTTTGTTTGTTTTGTATAGTTTGCACATTTACCGTACTCGTTTGAATCTTGTGTTTGAAACAAGTGTGGGGATATTCGGGTCACGAATTGCTCTAACATTGTGTTGAGGACAACACGGGACTTTCGAGGGGGTATGGTAATTTTTACATGTTTTTGAAAAATTTTAAAAACACAAAAAAATTGAAAAAACAAAAAAATATATAAATATGACACTTAAAATCACAATTTTCAGCAAATCAGAGATGCCCAGGTGCCACCGTAATTTACGGTGGCACTGTAAGTTACGGTGGTGATCAAGGGAATTTGGGCTTTACGGTGATTTGCTACTGTTTTACGGTAGGAAGATGTTGCCAGGGTACACCGTAAATTACGGTGTCCACCGTAATTTACGGTGGACCTGGCGAGTGTAAGGATCGTTCCGGGTTCTGCATGTACATAAAAAAATATATATATATAATAATAATCAGTTTTGAGAATTAACCCCAGCCACTCATATTCTCTTCACTTTTCTCATCCATCATTTTCATCTATCACTCTCAAGACCCACAAAGAACTCCATAGCCTTCTTCAAGCTTCAATCCTTCATATCTCCATCAATTCTTGACCAAATCAAGTGAAATTTAGGTCTAACTTGACTAATTTTTCACGAACTTACTGATTTTGAGAAGAGATTTGCGGAAAAACGAAGTTTCGGGTCCGAATCGCAAACCCTAGGTCCGAAAAGTTTGGGGGTTTTTGAAGTTTTTGTTTCACAAGTTGTCTAGCATCTTCAAATCAAGGTATCGAAGTTTATTTGCTATGTTTTAATGATGCATTGTGAAAAGTAAGGTTATTTGTGTTATTTGTTTATACCCACTTGCTTGTTCTTAGATTTTGTCATGAAATTAGTTACTTGAACATTGTTATGGTTTGTAGATGTAGGTTTGATGTAAAGTAGTGAACTTTTTGGGAACCTCTACATTGTAGAGACACCATGCCCAATTTTTGAAAAAAGATTTATAAAAGTTTTGGTTCACTAGCATCTACAACCATAGTAACAAGCAATTGTGGGGATATTTTGGAAAAAAGGGTCTAATTTATTGTGTTTGGTTGTGTTGTTTGCTCTAATGTGTGTAGAAAAATGGTTAAGACAAAGGAAAGAGCCGGAGCAAGTTCATCTTCTTCGTCTAAAGACAAGGGTAAGCAACCGGAACAACAACCGAGAAAAAGGCAATATTTGGGTCGAGTTGATGAAAGTGAAAGCGAGGAAGAAATGGAGTTGGACCCGGCTGAAAAGCCAAAATGGGAGTCGGGTCCATTGGATGACCAACCGGAACATTGGCAACCGACACTCTTTCACGATAGTATGAATAGATTGAAAAACAAGGCTGCCGCATTTATTTGCGAGAGGGAAGTGCGTGAAGTGGAATTTAGTCCGTTTGGTGTGTTTGCCAAATTCCCCGCTCTAGGATGGGAGTCGGCACTTAGTTGTTATGACAAGGACAGCAAGAATTTGTTCATAAAAGAAATTCAAGAATGGATGGCAACTCTCAAGTGCAACACATACGAAAAACCATCGCAAATGAAGTTGATAGGTGAAGTGAATGGGATTCCGGTAGAAATGTCTTTTGACACATTGAAGAAATTGGGAAAATATGACAGTCTACATGCTCGTGAGTACATGATTCCTAGTCTTGATGACCTTCTGATAAAACCGGAGAAGCATGTTCGTTGGAATGATATGCTAGCGGCGTTATTTTTGCCCAGTACTTACAGTGGCATTTTATACCGGAGGAATTTGAAGATAGAAGCGAAGTTGTTGCTAGCAATCTGCATTCTAAATGTCATTCCGCGAAGGGGGGACAAGGAGCAAGTGAGGTACCCGGAAGTACCCGTCCTCTATTCGCTACTGAATGGGTCTCCGCGTTTCCCAATCCGATACTTGATCATGAACCACCTATGGATTTGCCGAAACAAGTTGGGAAGAGATATTGTCCCATATTGCCGAATCATCACGGGATTGATAAAGCAACAAAAGGCAATCACGTCAGAAGATAAAGGGGCACCAAAAAGGCATCAGCCTTTTACTTTAGACAAGTTGGGGATTGGTTGGACTTACACGCAATCAGAAAGGTACCATAAACTCAAGTCGGAGGGGCAGCGATGGAGAGCATTGAAGGTGGGTGCAAGGGATCTTCTACCGGGAGAAGCGGATGAGCCGGAAAGTGATGTCGATACTCCAAGTGGTGACGATGATTATGCGGACGAGCCGCATGGTGGTGAGAATATAGGCCAAGGGGGCCTAGGTAGAGGTTATGGTGGTGCCTTTTACGATTATACGGAGCGTTCCTATGTGCCAAATTGGGCTTATGATGGCACAATGCAAGAGGTTATCGAAAATCAACGTCCTCAGGCACCCATTTTTGAGTCATGGTCGGGTTCGGAGCGGACGTTATTTGATCAACATACAATGATGAGTGCAAGCATGGAGCGGTCTTTGAAACAAAGCTTCGATCGTCAAGAGGCGTGGAATCGCACACATGCGTATTCCCATGAATTGGAAATGAATAGTCGATACAATGATGATCAAGCAAGAAGAATGCATGCAGATTGGCATGCCGGGCAGCCGGTGGTTGTGGATCCACAACATGTGGATTATGCGTCTCTACCACCTTATGATGGTAGTATATCGTATCCGACCCCGCCGCTCCATCACTCACAATGGATCGATCCGCGCCAACAAGAAGGAGCTCCGCAACAAGGTGGGAGTAGTAGCGGTTCATTTGCATTTGGCGAATGGAATGACATGATGCCTTCCATTTTTGGGCCTCCGCAACCACGCTATTACTAGTCAGGTCGTGTTCCTTCCTTGTATATTTTGTGAATATTTATTTAGTTTGATATGTTTATGGTTGGGCGGTTGGGTGGTGTTAGTTTGTGATGTTATGTTTGGGTTGGTGCGAGTTGGCGGTGTGATGTTTGAAAAGAAGAAAAATATAAAAAAATATAAAAAAAATGAAAAATCCAAAAGAAATTTGTGGTTTGAGTGTTGAGCTTTTGGGTGATGTGAAAGATATTTAGTGATCAAATCCTCCTAAAACCATACATTAGGGTCAATGTATCCCAAGTGTGGGGATGGGGGGAAATTTTTGAAGATTTTGAAAAAAAATTTAAATCAAGCGAAACGATGTGAGAATTTGAACACCCTAGATTAACCCCAATTGATGCACCGGCAACCCTTGATACCCCTTTTATTCTTGGTGAGAGTTGAAGCCACACATGTAAATAAATAATACTTATCCTTGATGAGAGTGGCTACGGGTGGAGGTGCATTAGAACTTGTGCCTTGATACGGTTTGAGTCCTTAGTTGGACATGAATGCGAAAAGGATAAGGGCATCTAGGTAGCCTCGTTTTTAGTATGTGTGAGTGTGGGATTTGGGGGGTTGGACCTCATAAGTTATATATATGAGCATGGTTGCGAGAGGGGTGGGGGTTTGGACATTTAGTTGCCCAATTTTGTGCCTAAAAGCCTATCGTTTGTTACCCCCCTAGCTAGTTACCTAAAAATTACCCAACTTGACCCGGTCTTATAGTGTTAGTAGTAGTAGTTTTAATAGTATGATGTATATATGTTTGATGCTTTATTGTATGGTTGTTTGTAAAAAAAAATCAGAAAAAGAAAAGAAAAAAAAAAGAGAAAAAGCAATGAAAAATGAAAAAGAAATGATGTTTAGTTGTCTTATATATATTAGTTAAGTTGGTAGTTGTTTGTTTATTTGGTTGTGTAATAAAAAGATCGGGTTAAGTTTTCGCTACTTCATATATATTCCATTTCCTACCCATACACCTAGCCATATTACAACCTTGAAAGTCCCTTTGATTTGCATTCATGTTTGGCACCTGTTAGGAGGAGGATCGATTTAGGTACAAGCCTATAGTTGTACAACCGCCCGTTTGCCTTTGTGTGTCTAGCTTACAATTGCTAGTGCTTACTTGTTACCGAGAGGAGAGACTTAGCGAGGGGTGCGTTATTTTGGGTGTTAAAAAGGGGTTAGTAAAAGGACTACGTGTTTCTGCTTGGTTTACATTGATCACTTGTTTTGAAAATGTTTTAATGAGTTGCTTGGGACAAGCAACGGTTAAGTGTGGGGATGTGACGGGTGGTCCATAGGACAACCCTTAATGATGTTAAAAGACGAATTTATCTTCCACTTAATCGCGTAATTGTCTTGAATTAGATGACTACGGTTGCTTATGTTTCAGGTGCGGTTCGGGAGCTAAAAAGGGATAAAACGCAGCTTTGGACGGTTTGGAGATGAACGGGTCGTGCGTGGGAGGAATGAAGAAACAAAACACACAAGTCAGGGCCCCACCGTAAATTACGGTACCACCGTAATTTACGGTGGCCCTGAAACATCAATAAATCCCACCGTAACTCAGGCTCCAGTCACCGTAACACCTTGAAGACCACCATAATTTACGGTGGTACCATAAGTTACGGTGGAGTCTGCGCAGAAATTCGTAACTGCCCTCATTAAATCAGTGTTTGGGTGTCTTTTCACATTATCTCATCATTGGACAGCTTCTCTGCACTTTGGGGGCGATTTTGGCTAGTTCTTGTTGGTTGGAAACAATTCTAAACATTTGGTACTTGTTTTTGATTCTTATGAACTTGACTTTTAATGTTATGATGATCAACCGAACAATGTCCGGCTAAACTTGTGGTGATCATCTTAGGTGAAGGTTTCTCTAAACTTTTGTGTGTTTGTTCCGTTATTTCTAGAATGATAACTTGTGTTTGATTGATTATCATGGTGTATGCATAATTGTTGTAGCTTGTTAATTCATAGTGCAATTTCTAGTCTCAATCGTACGTTCTTGGTGCCGTTGGCAATCGAGGTATCACGGGAAGGGTTAGGGTTGGATATTGATTGATTGATCATCGGGAAACAACCTCGCATTCATATAATCCGAGTACTTTGTTCCCTTTTATCACAACAATTGTTTATGCATGAGTTATGTCTATGTAACTCTTTCTAGTTGGAATTTCGCACAATTGTTAAAAGAAACTGAATCCTAAGGTGGTCATTGTTTTCCTAATCTGCTTTACAACCAACCTTTGATTTGAAGTTATTTAGTTAATTTTAGTTTTAAAACCAAACAATCCAAATTATTGATCTTTACTTTCTGCAAATTAGGTTAATTGTAGTTTAAGTGCAAAGCTATTAAATCACACATTTTCCACATACTCCCTGAGTTCGATACCCACTTACCGCTAGCTATTAGTAGTAATTGGATTAAATTAGGTTAACTGTTTTGTGTCGTTTGAATTCGAAAAGTTCCTAAAACTTAAACGCGCTAACCTTCCAACAATGTTCGACGTAGAAATTGCCACCGGAAGAACCGTCACCGTCAGCTCTGTTCTCCGTGATTGTACTCTCGAACCCAACAATCATGTTTTCCCGATCGATCTCATTCCTATGCAACTTGGTAGTTTTGATGTCATAGTAGGCATGGACTTTCTTCGTGAAAATCGTGCTGAAGTCGTTTGTTTTGAAAGATGATTCGTTTCTCCCTCTCAAACGATGATCAGCTCTGTTTTTATGGCGAAGTATCCTCAAAAGATTTGAAACTTATGTCGTACATTCAAGCAAGCAAGTATCTCCACAAGGAATACTTGGCTTTCTTAGCTCATATTGTAGTAGCGAAGGAGGAAAAGGAAATTGTGAAGGACGTTCCTGTTGTTCGTGATTTTCCTAATGTCTTTCCTGATGATTTACCTGGTCTACTCCCTACCCGAGATATCGACTTTCGTATCGACCTCATTCCTGGAGCTAACCCTGTCGCTAAAGCTCCTTATCGCCTCGTACCGTTCGAAATGCGTGAACTCTCTAGCCAACTTCAGGAGTTACTTGATAAAGGCTTCATACGTCCTAGCACATCACCATGGGGCGCACCTGTCCTTTTCGTGAAAAAGAAGGATGGATCGTTCCGAATGTGCATCGATTACAGGGAACTCAATAAGCTTACTATCAAGAATCGCTATCCTCTACCCCGAATCGATGATTTATTTGATCAACTGCAAGGCGCTACGTGTTTCTTTAAGATTGATCTACGTTCTGGTTATCATCAACTGCGAATTCAGGAACAAGACATCCCTAAAACCGCTTTTCGTACCCGCTATGGCCATTATGAATTCGTGGTCATGCCTTTTGGTCTTACAAATGCACTCGCGGTCTTCATGGATTTGATGAACCGTGTGTGTAAACCCTTCCTAGATCGCTTCGTTATCGTGTTTATCGATGATATTCTTATCTACTCGAAGTTGAGAGCCGAACACGCGCAGCATCTTCGTTTAGTACTCGAGCTTCTCCAAGGGAATCGCCTCTATGCCAAGTTTTCCAAGTGTGAATTTTGGCTCGAGGAGGTTCAATTCCTCGGTCATATCATTAATAGTCAAGTGATTCACGTCGATCCCGCGAAGATAGAAGCTGTTAAGAGTTGGATTACACCGAAAACCCCGTCCGAAGTTCGTTCTTTTCTCGGATTGGCGGGTTATTTCCGTTGATTTATCGCTGATTTCTCTAAAATCGTCGTTCCTCTCACTGCCCTAACGCATAAAGACAAGCCTTTTGTTTGGGGAAACGAACAAGAGGATGCCTTTCAAACTCTTAAGCGTATGCTTTGCAACGCTCCAGTACTCGCACTACCCGATGGAAACGACGACTTTGTTGTTTATTACGATGCCTCAAACCTAGGTCTTGGTTGTGTCCTTATGCAACGAGATAAGGTTATCGCGTACACATCTCGCCAACTCAATGTCCACGAGAAGAACTACACAACCCACGATCTCGAACTCGGTGCAGTCGTTTTTGCGTTAAAAATATGCCGACACTACCTTTATGGTACTAAGTGTACGGTCTTTACCGACCATAAGAGCCTACAACACATCTTGAACCAGAAAGAACTGAACATGCGCCAACGCAGATGGGTTGAACTTCTCAACGACTACGATTGTGAGATACGCTACCACCCAGGCAAGGCAAACATCGTCGCTGACGCTCTTAATAGACGAAGCTATTTGCACAATGTTCGTAATGTTCAAGCCTAACACAACCTCGAAGCCCTCATTCGTGACGCTCGACACGCCTGTTTTCTCGAGAATACTTTGAAGGAAGAAAGAATATGTGGAACCGAAAACCAACTAGTGAATAAACGTAATGGTATTTTTCACTATATTGACCGAATTTGGATACCTAGTCGCAATGGTCTCCGAGAGATTTTGCTGACTGAAGCCCACAAATCACGATATTCCATTCACCCCGGTGCCGAAAAGATGTACCAGGACCTCCGTGCCAGGTATTGGTGGCCAGGAATGAAGAGGGATATCGCTCTGTGCGTTTTAAAGTGCCTAACATGCTTGAAAGTTAAGGCCGAACACCAACGACACTCTGGCTTACTCAAACAACCCGAGGTCTCGATGTCGAAATGGGAGAGTATAGCTATGGATTTCATTACGAAATTCCCTCGTACGCCATCAGGTAATGATAGCATTTGATTTATTGTTGATCGTTTTACAAAATCCGCTCACTTTATACCGATACGAGAAGACTTCAAGGTAGTCGATTAGCACGAATCTATACCGACGAAGTCATTTATCGACATGGGACACCTCGTGACATCATCTCTGACCGTGATGGTCGATTTACCTCACGTCTCTGGGAGACTTTCCAATCCGTTCTCGGTACGACTCTCAACCTCAATACCGCTTTCCATCCCTGGACCGACGGTCAGACTGAGCACACGATCCGCACCCTTTAAGACATGCTTC
Source organism: Helianthus tuberosus (assembly GCA_030545235.1). Taxonomy (NCBI): domain Eukaryota; kingdom Viridiplantae; phylum Streptophyta; class Magnoliopsida; order Asterales; family Asteraceae; genus Helianthus; species Helianthus tuberosus. Next base: position 186,142,130 of record CM060394.1, read on the forward strand.
GCTCGTGCGTTATAGATTTTGGTGGTAATTGGGATTCGCATTTACCTTTAGTAGAATTCTCGTACAACAATAGTTATCACGCTAGTATTCAGATGGCACCCTTTGAGGCATTATATGGTAGAAAATGTCGATCGCCTATTGTATGGCACGAGATCGGAGACGCTCAAATCACCGGTCCTGAGTTATTACAAGAAACGACAGACAAAATCCTCCAGATACGAGACAATCTCCTGAAAGCTCGGAGTCGTCAAAAGAGTTACGCCGATAAACGTCGCAAGCCCCTTGAGTTTGAAGTTGGTGATCAGGTACTCCTAAAGGTTTCACCTTGGAAGGGGATGATCCGATTCGGAAATAAAGGAAAGCTAGCGCCACGATACTTGGGTCCCTTTAAGATTCTGAAAAGAATTGGCAAAGTGGCCTACCGACTCAAATTACCGGAGGAACTCAACAATGTACATCCGACTTTCCACGTCTCGAACCTCAAAAAGTGCCTAGCTGAAAAAAAATCTTCACATGCCTTTCGAAGATTTGCAAGTAAACGAAACTCTACACTTTGTGGAAAAGCGAGGAAAGCTAAATATCCACAACTCTTTGTTACGTCTGCTCCTTAATTTCGGGACGAAATTTCATAAAGTAGGGGAGGATATAACAACCCGACTTTTCGGATCGTTACCCATCGCTGTCATTTCTTTTGTAAACGCTTGTACTCTTGGGATTCGATTAACGCTATGGGTTAAACTATACTTTCAACCCATTATTAAACACATATTATAACGCTTACTATTTAAACGCATTTTATCACTTGATTCCATCGCTTGTCTAGACTAAACGCTATCGCAACACAAACTCAACACAGACTCGAAACGCGGATTTAGTTATGTTATATGTGTTATTTGTGTGAGTATTTGTTTAAATATTATGTGGTTATGAACGCAATGCTATTACGCTCAAACGCTCACTCGCAACTCGATTAAACGCAACACAATGCTTAACAAACGAACCAAAAGTTGGAAAACTAACAAACGCAACCCGGCTGTCCGAATGGACATCCACTCGGATGACCATCCGCCCGGATGGCCATTCATCCGGACAAGCCATCCGAACACTGCCATCTCGTAACCAACTTAACCCGTCGCCCTACCTCTATAAATACCGCCGTACACCTCCATTCTATGACTATGACACTCTCATCCGCTCCCCAAGGCTCTGTCTCGATTCAAGGCCAATTTGTAAGCTTTTTCCCTCAAATCTTCACTAATCTTCATTACTAATCACTTCTACATCATCTTCTTCATCAAAATCACGCACACACTTTAACTTTTTCCTCGAAATCGACTGATTTGGACCTCTTGAAGGTGGTTTCCACTCGTTTGCTCCGGCAAACTATTGTGGAAGCATCATTCAATCAAGATTGGTTTTAGATCTAAAGGATTTCACACTTTTAAACAAAGTTATGGAAGATTTCAACACTTTTCCATCTGTTTTCAACTTTTCTACACAATATCGATGGAATCTGGACTCAACCAAACTCTCGACTCATTCTTTAGTCGAGAGCCGGCTTAAAACGGATTTCCACTGGAGAGATGGACTGATTTACGGGTCAAACATGAATCTTCATCAAGGACGGTGCATTTGTTCTAATGGGCTGAGACCTATCCGGCCGAATGAACTGGACTTGGTATTGTTCCGTTGTTTGACACGTCGTCACGCCGTCTCCGTTAACTAAAAAAAAACTTTTTACTTAGAAAACTACAAAATTACAACCACAAGGCCATCCGCTCGAATGGACATCCGTCTGGATGACCATCCAACCGGATGACCTGACCCTTATAACTTCCATCGTTTAAACACTTTTAACTAAACTTCGAATTTTAATGATTCACAAACACCCACACACTATTCGAATGGCCATCCGTTCGGATGGGACCCATTCGTTCGGATCACCTGTTGAACACTTATCTTGTCCGACATTCTATTTGCGACCACTCGAAGACTTATGCTTATGTTCCCATGCACATGCTAACTCAACGCGCTCCCTTCAATCCAATTCCGCTTGTGTTTACTTGTTAAACACACACTGTGAGTATACTCGAACCCATTTTCGTTTAACGCACTTTTGGGTGTTACATCCATTCTATTTCAAAACACAACACACAACGCAAACACTTTGCAACGCTAACCGCTCCCGCATACTATACGTGATTAGTTGAATGTATGTTACTATGCTATTACAGTGTTACACTAGACCGCCTCTAGCAACGATAGTACTATAGTTTGGACTCAGCACCTGTCGTGGACAGGGGTTGCTAGGGATCACATTACTTTACTTCACGTATTCGGTGAACAGGTGTCGCGCATACTCTACAACGCAGTCTCGTGGTTAGGTTGTATCATTGTTGGTAGTTACATGCTTCGCCCGTTACGTGTTACATGCTGGTTATGCGTAAACGCTTTTCATACTATTACTATGCAAACTTGTGTACTCACCTTTACTTTATGTATTGACTTTATTTTAACGTATGTGACAGGTTGATGGAAAGATATATTGAAATTAAGATAGGCAGTCTAGAAAACTCCACTAATAGAAATCTAGGTTTTCGGATCATGTTTGTTTAAGAGAAACTCGTTTTCTGTAATAATTATTTGTTGAATATTTGTTCGTTAGTATGGGATGATGAACCTTTAAAAATATTGGTAATGAATAGTTGTTATGGATTCTCTTGAGCAATCTGGTTCGCCTAGTGCCGCGCCCCGATGTTTCCGCCATCGGTTGGCATGTGACAGTTGGGTTCGAGTTACAAGAAAACACAGGTGGTGGATCGGGTCTCAGCTCGGGTTCGGGTCAACAAGTCAAACCCGGTCAACACCGGGTCAAACATGGTCAAACATGGTCAAACTGGTCAAGAATCCAACACGGTCAGATTTGGGGCTCTGGTCAAGCTCGGTCAAAGACGGGTCAAACTTAGCCAACGGGTCGTTTTTGGTGTCTCGGGTCAAACCCGGTCAACATCGTCAACTCGGTCAACGGGTCGACACAAGATTCGGTAAAATTTTAACGACATGACTTACATTATAATGTTTCATATAAATATTACTTAACGCGAAACTAAGCTCTAAACCGACCCGCCTAACGAAACCATATAATAATAACCGAACCGGCATATATAACTTGTGTATTGATAGTTAAAAACCGAACCGACTAGTAAAATCATTAAAAATAATGTTACTCGGACTTGTACATAATCATGCGTATACAAATTGTATATATTAGTTAAAACCGAACCGACACATCGTTAGATAATATATATTTATATATGTATTAGACTTATTGGCGACGTAATTCGACATTTTAAAGTTACGATAGAATTATGTATATGTTGGTTACATTGAACTGTTGCGTTTTGAAAATTTATCGACAACTTGCATTGTCGGGATGGTTCTAAAAATAGAGGAAAATTCTACCTGTTTTTCGTAAAAACCTGAAATATGAAACACGTTTTAATTTAACAATGAAAACGTTTCGACGTTTCGACGAACGCGACTCACAAAATGAGTTTATAAAAATATTCTTATAAAAATATATATAAGTATATATTTATTTTGAATGATTTACACGACTCACAAAATGAGTTTATAACGTTTCGACGAACGCGGTTTACAAGATAATGTTTATATACAGATATATTTACGATTATATATATATATATATATGTGTGTGTGTGTGTGTGTATGTATGTATGTATATATATATATAGGTACGGGATCAGGAGAGAACGGTGAAAAGTGTGAGAACGGTGAGAACGGATCCTGGCCGGCCACGTGGTATAGCGCTCTAAATTTTGTGCGGAGGGGGGGGGGGATTGTCATTGTCCACTTCCCGCTAAACAATGGCGTTATGATTCCGTTGCCAAAATAAATTAAATAGAAATGGCGTTTTCATCTTTATGCTCGTTTTACATGGCGTTTTTTTTTAAAAAGTATTTTTTTACGAATGGCGTTTATGTTTTAATGGCGTTCTATTGATATCCAACAGATATGGCGTTTTTGTGTTTTTTACTTGTTTTAATTTAGTTTTTTTAACCTTCTTTTTAATGTTTTTTTATGTTTTAAATGGTTACTATTTGTTAATTATTCTAATCATGACGTTTTCATTGATTTGCATAAATATTATAGAAAATCACACAACCAAACATGTAGATGCAATAATCTAAAGAGCAAAACAAATTAGTCAACATTAAAATTTTACAATCCATGGCGTTTAAGCTAATCTACATAATATGTCATCCTTTGTGCTATTCTCTTGTCCGCTGTGTCAAACATTTCACGTATTTTCCCCCTAAAGCCAAGAATTTTCTTACAGATTTTGTCAATCGTGTTCTGTTTTCATTTTCGCTATGAAGCAGGATTTTTGCAATGTATTTTGCCCTTAGTTCATTTAGCTGTCTTTGCTGTAGTTGATCTGGGGCATCTTCTTTTGCCAAACCACTTCTCCAACCAGCTATATCCCCCATGTATGTTTCCATATGCCTCATTGCGAAAACCCCACAGTCGAGCACGTTAGACGTTATCCTCCAATCCATCTGTTGTCTGAAAATCTCCGCCTTGCTCATGATCTTATGCTTTGGGTGTTTTTTAATACGTAAGTAGTTTGCAAAAGCACTGTGTTGCAGTTTTACTTTTTTTTTTTTTTGCATATATTAGTTTGGCGTTTTGTCAACATAGTTCTTATATACAAAGTTTTTAAGATACTTACCAACTTTTAAGATACATGTATGGCGTTTTATAAATCAATCACAGATGATAGATGTTGAATAAGACAATAACAGTAGATATATGGCGTTTATAACACAATCATATATGTTTTGGCGTTTAGTATTAAAGCTATCAAACGATACATGTTTGTGGCGTTTAGTAACACACGAATGATATATGTTTTTTTTTTCAATAAGACAATGACATATATGTAAAATTTCGTTCTCATACATTGTTAAACAAACGATACAAATTTTGGCATTTTGGCAACAAAGTATCAAAGTGTATTTACAACATCATGAAAAGTAACAATCTGTACCATGTCCTCTTGTTGTCTTCTTTCGTTGCTCGTTGGGTTTTTGGCGTTTTGGAGCAGATGACCCTTCCCCTTCCACACTTGTAGAAACTGCAAATTTATTGTTAAAATTAGAACCCCAAAAGCAGCATAAACTAGCACAATGTAAATCGAAGTTAACTCACTATGTTTTTTGCCTCTAAATCTGGTTTGATCTATCGACGCCATAGTTTTTGTTGTTTCGTGTTTTCTAGGGTTTTCGCGTTTTACGTTGGTTTTGGGGAGGTTTCTCTGGGAAGTATATATGTTTCGGTCACGCTTTGATGTGTTTTGTAGATGAACATTTACCTTTTTGCCCTTATGGAAGCGCGCCCCCTTTAAAAAGTTTATGTCTTTTACGAAAACGCCACCGCGCCATCTAGTCCATAGATTGTTTTGATCTGACGATCCATAATCGTTCTCACCGTTCTCACACTTTCACTCGTTCTCTCTAAATCCTGACCCTATATATATATATATGTATGTATACATCTTACAAAAAAAACTACGATGAGTCGTATTATTATCCATCAACGTGTATGACAACTATTCGGAAAACGCGTGAATACATTATACGAGCCTATAACGTGTATTATTTTTATACGAACATTTGTTTCCAAACCCGTACTACCATTCTAGACGAATGATACGATTTCATTAATATATTTTATATTTGAATACATATAAATAGATATTCTAAATCTCTCGAAAACTAACTGCTTCCAAAATTTAGTATTTATCACCGACTACAAATGGAACTAAACAAGTATATCATTATCGTTTCCATCAAGTTAACATCTTCCAAGGAATCATTGGTTAACGATTCGGTAGAGCTCGGTGACACGTAGGTTAGCTACATTTTTAGTAGAATCTTATGAGATTATTCCTTGATAGGAATGTTATAGATTGCATGTTAGCGAGTTTACGTTTTGGAAACGACATTATGGATTGTATTATGCTAGCTTTGCACAAGGATATCGAGGTGAGTTCATAACCCCCACTTTTTACAGTTTTACATTTTTATAAACGTTTTCAGGGTGGAAAGACATGCAAGTTTGGCAAAAGCATACAATATTTCGATGAACGAAAATTACATATTTCTAAACCATGTTATAAACAAATTCCAACTAATACAAATGGTTTATGAAAGGTTTATACTAAACATACCGGTTTTACAAAAAAACATGCGCATTATCTTTTTCGAAACATGCATGATTTAAATGACTAGTTACGGGATTGTCCTAGTTACAATTAGGGACTGAGTTGTCCTACATACGAAACAACGAGATTGGGTTGTCCTACATACAAACAATGGGATGGGGTTGTCCATCGGGACTAGGTTGTCCTACACACAAACACATGGACTGAATTATCCTACATACAAACATAAGGATTGGATTGTCCTCTACTCAACCATAAGGGTTGTAGGGTCCTTAAAACTGTATAGTGAAGTACTCGCTACATATCGGAACTATAACCGACTGCTAGTCTACCGTCTTGAGTACACGGTTTGGAGAGGCACTCACTAGCTCGAGTTTGGTAATAGGCTCATGCGGGCATGTTGTCTCAGCTGTACGTGGACATTGACGGTTATACAAGCTTAAAGATTTTCAATTAACATGCCGAGGAAAATGGTTCATTACGTTTTCTCAACAATATTTAAACCGGTTACCAAAAAGATTTATTTTAAATCTTTTTCAAACAAACTATGTACTCGCCAACTTTATGTTGATTTTTCGCATGTTCTTTCTCAGGTTACACATTCAAACTATGGCATGGTTGGAATAGGAGAACCCATTGGGATTCGAGTACTTAGCGGGCGTTCAACTATTTAGAAGTCTTAGCATTTTATACTTCTGATGTGCAATGAAGATACCAGTCGTTACGCCCAACTCTGATTTTGCGGGTGTGACATTTTAGAGTTAATGGAACGAAAATTTTAACGTTTTCTTGTGAGAAATTTGACCTGACACGACCCAAATAAGAATTCTAACCCTTTGATTATTAGAAAATTAACCAACAAAAAAGGTGAATATGAAAAAAGTCTTGTTTCTACCACTACATTGGAACAAACCAAACGTGTATTCTCTCATAAAAATTAAGATCAAGAACCGAACGAAGTCTAATAAATTGCTCTAACTTAGGTTGGCCCCGGTTAGGTATCTAGGTTATTCATTCTAACCTGAATCCTCTTAAACCCTAGGTATAATATTCAATAAATTAGCTTCCAAACTTGATAACTTTTGTTGCTAAAGACAAATTAGAGATAGATACGCTCAGTATGAGTTTCGTAATTAGTTGAGCATTTACTAGAGCAAGACTATAATTTTGATAGAGATAGATATGCTCGGTATGAGTTTCAATTAGTTGAGCATTTACAAGAGCAAGACTATAATTTTGATAATTGTTAAATCTCAATACAAAAATACTATGTGATGATTGTAAAAATATTTAAAGTTTAGGTATGTATTATTAGAATATTTTAGTTTCACAATTTATACATTAGGTTTATGAAACTTCGTTTTAACGACGCGTATTAATGTAAATAATTATTAAGCTTTTAAATATTTTTAAGTTTGTACAAAGTGCAACTTCCGCGTGGCTTGATGACTAGCGGGAGTAGCCAAGAACATTGCCCCACGTACGTGACCCCAACCTAAAAAGAATTTACCGAGACTAATGTACCTACCTACCATGATTCTTCGATGGTTTGAACGGTGGGTTGGGCCGGTAGGGAACTTTTGATGGATGAGCTTTTGGTAGTTGGCGGTAAAGGTGCATAAAAACCCCATACCCGAAATTGGACATGTTGACACATATTATGTGGACGCGACTCGGTTCAGTTCGACTCGGTTAGGTTCGGCTCAAGCCCGATGTCACGACATTCCTCCGTCGTGCGCCCCAGAGTTCGACACGAGAAGCACGAAGAGCCGCGAACATTCCCGACACCACATCACCATGACATCACCATGATGATGTCATGAGAAGACTTATCATTCCATGCACATATGAATCCACGTGAATTCATACACTTTAGTCAAATATGTCATGCTATCATGTTATATTATATCTCATTTGGAAGAGAAATAAACATGACGAAGGATCATGAGAGACGACGAAGTCCAGCATTTGACGAAGTCTAAGACTTCGTCATGTATGAATGTGACGAAGTCCTTCATGGAAAAAGTTAAAGTTCGTCATGATAAGGACATGACGAAGACTCAAGGTTCGTCGCCTTGGAGTCTTCGTCAATGAAGGTTCGTCGCTGAAGGAGGTTCGTCACATATGTTCCTATATAAGCACAGCAAACAGATAGTACAGAGCAGGAAAGTCTGAATAGATTTGAGAGCGAACACACTGTAACACACACACACTGAGAGTTTACAGAGACCATTTGTAAACACCGCATTGTAACCGTTTCATAGCATTAATACATTGAGTGTTAATCGTTGAATCTTGTGTCTTACGTGTTCGTAACTTGGTTTAACTTACCCGTTTGGATTCCGCACTCTCGGGTTTGTCGGAAAACAGGAATAGAGGTTGACTCGATCCTCCGGGTGGACCTACAATTGGTATCAGAGCATTGGCTCGATTCCTTGTTAAAACTAAGTTGTGTTTCTTGTGTTTTGAAAGATTTTTTATAAAGTTGTCCAGATTTGTTCTTGATTTTGAGTTTGAAAAATCTTATTTTCTGGAAAAAGGTTATAAAATCTGTCTAAATCGTGTTGTTTTGCTATAGTTTTATTGAAAACCTTGTTACATTACATGTGTGCATGTTTAGAGTTTGGTTTTTCTTGAAAGTATAAGCAAATTGTGTTTCAGAGATATTCTCCGGTGAAAATATTTGGCCGAAATCTTCATAGTGTTCTTGATAATTATCCATGTTTGATCCTTGTTGAAACATTACTGAAGTGTTTGTTGATTATTATATTGTTGTGTTTGAATTATTTGACAACAAATGATGAAACGTTGAAAAACAAGTCACAAGATATGATGTATTTGAAAATAGAGTGTTATGTGTCAGACAAATAAGAGGATAAGGTTTGGAAAATATCTTTTATTTGCAGATCACTTTTGTCAACGAAGATTTAGGCGACGAACATTCAAACCTTCGTCAATAGTATTTCAGACGAACCTTCCTTCCTTCGTTATCATTCTCTTTGACGAACCTCTTTACCTTCGTCACACTTAACTTTGACGAACCTCCAAGACTTCGTCAAATTGGTCCTCGTCAAATTCGTCTTCGACGAAGATCATCATCCTTCGTCAAAGGGTGCATCAACGAACCTTCCAAATCTTTGTCAAGATTGTCTTGGACGAACTCCTTGATCCTTCGTCATCTATACTTCATATTTTCAAACAGAAGCTTTCAAATTCATATTTAACTGTTTGTTTTGAGTGTTTTAACCAGGTACTCTTCATTATATATTAAAAATGAATCCGGATTGGTGGGGTACTCCGTCTAATGCGGAAAGCAAGTATAGAAGTACGGGTTTATCTCCATCATGGGCCGAATATCCCGCACCCATATCTAATACAGAAAGCAAGTATAGAAGCACGGGTTTGTCACCATCATGGGCAGAAGCTCCCGCACCCGCATCTTCGCAAGCAAATCCAATGTCGACAGGTCAATGGGCGTTTGTTTCAAATCAAACTCCAAGTATTCAAAGTATACTCCTAAGCGAAAGCGAGACCGGAAGTCTAAATCACCCACCGAAACTGATGCACATAAACGAATATCCTGGATGGGTAGATAGATTTCATACCTATGTCCTTGGGCAAAACACGGAATTGTGGTTATGTTTTATTACAGATTTCGATCAAGCTCTTGAGGTTCCGCTTCAACTGCCACTACATTTGCAGATCTTACGGAAGACGAGAAAAAGGCATATGATTTAGAAAAGAAAGCATATGCTATTCTGACTCAGGCGTTGAGCAAGGATATATATCATCAGTTTGTCAGTTTCAAGACGTCAAAGCGATTATGGGATGCATTGAAGACAAGGGGTCTAGGAAATGAAAAGTCACGTCAATTGCGACATGATTTACTCAAGAAGGAGTTTGATGGCTTCACTTGTATGGAAAATGAATCTTTAGGAGATATGACAAGTCGATTTCATCACTTGCTGACTGAATTAAGTAATTATGGGGTAGAAACAACTCCAACAGAGGTTGTCACAAAGTTTGTCGATGCATTGCCACCTCAATGGAATGGTTTCTTGGAAATCCTGAAATACAATGGCACATTGGCTACGACAAACATCAATGACTTCGGTCAGCTCTTGGAGAACAAAGATCAGGAAGAAACCCTAAAGGCAAAAAGGGTTCCAGTGCGACAAAATCCTGATATGTATTATGGAACTTCTAGCACTTCTGCAAGACCTGCTTCATACGCTCCAATTCAAACGGCGTTTGTCACAAGCACAGATTTATATGGCAATTCGATACAAGTTCCTGTAAAGCCAGCTCCAACTACAGACTTGTATGGAAATCCACTACAACCAGCTCCACAACAGCAAAGCTATCGGCCATCTACCGTAGCAACTGATTTGTATGGGAATCCACTTCCTGCTCAACAACAAGCTTGTTATGAAAGCACATCATCTGCTGATCAGCCATCAAAGTTAAATACAGTACGGCTTGACACGTCAAACTTCTCCAAAGTTAGCGTTGAAGTAGCTAAAGATCATATGGAGATACTAAACACATTGGTGAGCTCGTATTGTGGGTTGATTGCAGGGCAGATCGGAAACATCAATCTAACTCAAGAAGATTATCAGCAGATCGATAAAGAAGAGATGGATATGATGGACATCAAATGGGCTTTCGCTAGTGCTGTAATACGAGCTAAAGACTTCATGGAACGGACGGGTAGAACCAGCTTGGAAAGCAAGAAAGATACCAAGTATGGGTTCGACAAGCAATCCGTCAAGTGCTTTAACTGTGGTGAACGTGGTCATTTCAAGCGTGAATGCACAAAGCCAGCTCAGCATGGGAACCAGAATCCTTTCAGAGGTCAAGGCAACCAGGCGAATCAGAATCAAGCCAGGAATGATAATCGCACCTTGGTCTTTGCAAACAATCAAGCAGGACCATCGAACACTAATCAGGCTCTTGTGGTAAAAAATAGATGAAGGTTGCGACTGGTCAATGCAATTAGGCATTGGTGATCAGGGAGGAGCAACTTGTTTTGCTGAAACTGCTAAATATTTGAAGCACGCCAGTGGTGGTGAATCTTCAGATGAAGAGAGTTCTGGTTATTCAAGAAGTTCAGATGAGGAAACCTCAACCTCAGGCGAAGATTATTCTGATGATGTATCTAGTGGGAGAATCGATGCAGATATCGATGAATTGTTAGGAGAAGCTACAGCAAGGAATGATAGAAGATCTATTCTGGTGGATCAAGCTGCTTATTCTTCTTCTTCTCTTCATTCAGCCTTTATGGCTAATGGCGGCAGTTCATCAAGCCAGGTATGTGTCGATGAACCAACTGTCGTTAATTGTGATAATTATGCTAGGTTATGTGATAAATGTACTGATTTAGATGCTAATATATCTGAGTTGCAAAGCAAACATGATGCGTTAAATGCTGAATTGTCTGACTTGCAAAACAAACATGTTTCTTTTGATGCTAAGTGGTGTAATTTGCAAAGCAAACATGAGGCTTTGCAAAACAAATATGAAGTGACATATATCCACAATCAAAAGTTGATAGTGGATCTTTCGAAATGCAAAGAGGCTAACATGTTTTATGAAAACCATGAAAAGGAGTTTAAAACGGTGGTTGCAAATTTAAGAAAAGATAAAACCGAACTGACAAAAAAGGTTTCAAGAAAACAAACTGACATAAACTGTTATATCAATCGTCTTGAGATCATGCAAAAACAATTAGCCTGTGCAAAGTGTGAAAGTGAGGCGATCCGGCTTAAGCTAGACAGTTATTCAAACTCTAGATATGTGCTGGATCACATCATTGACACACAAAAAGAGAAAAGGGATGTCACGTGCATTGGATACAAGAAATGTCCACCACCTGTTAGACAAAATTATGATGCAATGCTTGATGAGGATAATAGAACTTATTATGAGGAATCTGTTCCTTTAGACATTGAGGAATTTGCAACCGGACTTGGATACAAAAATGAAGTACCATCAGATTCGGATGTGTCAGCAGATACAAGTGTGTCCTCTGCTGAACAGAATCAGGATCCTCCAGTTATTGTTGAGGATGCTGGTTCTTCAGATGATGAATCTAATGATACTGACTCAGCACAGTCAGATGCGGTAATTAAAGAAGAGGACATACCTCTCGAGAATCATATTCTATGTGATCCTCCCGCAAAACCTGCTACGACTGTTCTGACCAAGTCCACGTCCACTTCCTCACAAGAGTCTGAGAGTGTGAATTTGCTGTACACTCTTGTTGGTGATGATAAAATCTATTCTGACAAAGATTTTCCGATTAAAAATGTTAATCAATCTTTAATCAGTAAAACTTTTGAAGAATCGACAAGTAAGTTCTTGGGAAAGACAGGATCACACGTTGTGGTAACACAGTGTCCTCCGATTCCAAGAGCTGAAATTCGCAAACAAAATGGCAATCAAAGATTACCAACTGAGAAAGTTTAGCAAAATCACACCAAACCAATAGGTAAATCACCGACTCAAGGTCAAAAGAAACAGACCCAAAAGAAGAACAAGAAAGTGAACTTTGTGAAATCGAAGGGAACGGATAAACTTGAAACATTTGCCAATAAATCTAACTTAGATCATGTCAATCAAGTTAAATCTTTGAAAAGAAATGAACAAAACAATTCAAAACCAAGTACCTCGGGATCACAAAGTTCATCATCGACAAGACAATCACATGATACTTCGGGGTTTGTAGAACGAAGATCATGTTTTTCATGTGGTACATTTGGACATATTATTCGCAATTGTCCATATCTTCATAAACAAAAAGCCAAAGTTGATGATCCCCGTGACCAAAATGACCGAAAGCGATCTGTTTCATCAAAACCAGATCCCCGTCTTGTAAAAGAAAGGGAAAAGAAACAGAAACGCCAACAGGTCAAGAAAATTGAAAAAGCGATTAAAACCGACGTGATTAACAAAACATCTGTTTTTGTCAAACCAGACAATTCAAAAACTTCAGACAATCATGAACTTAAGATTTTAAAGAATAAAACTGGTAAAACAAAACAGACCTGGAAACCAAAAACGGTTACTGAATCAGGGGGAACATCATAATTTCCACAACATCGAGAAGTTCAAGTAACTTACGTTGATAAAATGGAAGACCCAAGACCACAAAGGCTTGGGTCCCCATCTCCAACTAATCATGTGAGTTCATGTGCAGGGTGTTCCAGGAGGAACTTTCAGCAGTCATTGGATTGTTGATAGTGGGGCATCCAGGCACGTGACAGGCGACATGAAGCTTCTCTACGACGTTAAATCTATTAGAGGAGGTTATGTTGCTTTTGCTGGAGATAAAGGTGGTTATATAATAGGAGAAGGAATGGTATCTAACGGGGTTGTAAGTTTTGACAAGATCAACTTTGTACAACAGCTTGATCACAATCTTCTCAGCGTTTCACAAATCTGTGATAAACAGTTTTCAGTACACTTTGACGCAAATGGATGTTATGTGCTGAAACCCGGCTTCAAGATTCCAAAAGAATGGATTCTCTTATCAGCTCCAAGGATAAACGATTTATATGTCCTTGATATGAGCCAAGCAATAACAACGACTGCACAAGCAACTTGTTTTATTACCAAAGCCACTGAAAAAGACTCAATCTCTTGGCACAGACGTATGGGTCACATTCACTTACGGAAAATGAATCATTTGGTGTCGAATGAATTAGTGAATGGTGTTCTTCTTAAAAATTTCCATCTTCAAGACGTCTGTGTTTCATGCCAAAAAGGAAAGCAAACCAAGAAGCGACATCCGACAAAGAAGATCAACACGGTGGCAGTTCCTCTTGAATGTTTGCACATGGATTTGTTCGGTCCTGTCAAGCACAAAAGCATCAGGAATGATCAATATTGCCTCGTGATAACTGATGATTATTCAAGATTTTCTTGGGTGGCATTTATGGCTCACAAGAGTGCAACTTTCAATATTATCAAAAACTTGATCATTCAGATTGAGAATTTATATAAGTTAAAGGTTAGACGGATACGCAGCGACAATGGTACAAAATTTAAGAATCATGCTATGGCGGAGTTTTGCACTTCAAAAGGTATTCTTCACGAATTTAGTGCGGCTTGCACTCCTCAACAGAACGGCGTCGCTGAACGTAAAAGCCGTACATTGATCGAGACTGCTAGGACGATGTTGGTAGAGTCAAAATTGCCGATTCCCTTCTGGACTGAAGCTGTGTCCTCTGCATGTTATACATTGAACCGAGTCCTTACAGTCAAAAGGCACAACAAGACCTGCTTTGAGCTTCTTCACAAATGGAAACCAGATTTGTCATATCTTGAACCGTTTGGAGCTCCTTGCACAATGATCGATCCTAATGGAAAGTTTGGGGCAAAAGCTATTGAAGGTCACTTTCTTGGTTATGCCACCCCGAACTTAAGAGTCTGGAATCTAGAGACTAAAAGGGTTGAGGAATGGTCTGAGGTTAGAGTACAAAGACACACATTGCCAGTCAAAAATCCAGGTCAACCATGGATGTTTGAGTACGATGACTTTTTCAATTCGATCAATGTTGAAGCAGTTGAAGAAAATGCTGCGGCAAGGATGTTTTTCGAGAGTGACAACACAACAGATTCACCGTTGGTTCGTCCAATTATTGTCAATCAAGAACCATCTTCAGTGAACAATAATGCTCTCGACAATGAGGATTTTCATGATGCAACCAAACTGAATGAATCTTCAGAGGATGAAGAATTTCTCGATGCAGACCAATAAGCTGTTCATGGTACTTCAGAGGCTACACCTCCAGTGGGCGCCCCTATAACAGCTGAAGCTACTGCATCATCCTCTTCGTCAGTTCCGGGTATTGAATTAGTTGTTGATCTCAATCTCAACAATCTGGGTACAAACATTCCAGTTCCAGATAATCCAGAAACAAGGATTCACAATACCCATCCTCAGCAAAACATCATCGGTAATGTACAAAGTGGCATTCAAACAAGAAACATGTTGCGAAACAACAACAACGCAGGCCTGTATGCGGCGATTCGAGAATCTGGTCAACAAAACGATTGGTCTTTCGCGTGTTATATCTCACAGGAAGAGCCAAGAACTTAGAAAGACGCATTGAAAGAAAATTCATTGGTTGAAGCAATGCAGGAAGAACTGGAACAATTCCAGAAACTTGGTGTCTGGAAGCTCGTAGAGAAACCTGCTGATTACAAGAAGATTGGTACCCGTTGGGTGTATAAGTGCAAAAAGGACGACCGTGGAATCGTTATTCGAAACAAAGCAAGATTGGTCGTTCAAGGTTTTCGTCAGATTGAAGGTATAGACTACAACGAAGTGTATGCACCTGTTGCACGTCTGGAAGCAATTCAGATCTTTCTGGCTTATGCCTCATTCAAAGGATTCAAGGTTTACCAGATGGACGTCAAAAGTGCATTCTTACATGGTCTAGTGGAAGAAGAGGTGTATGTCGAACAGCCTCCAGGGTTTAAAGATCCTATCCATCCCGATCGGGTTTGGTTGCTGAACAAAGCTCTCTATGGTCTACATCAAGCACCACGATCCTGGTATGCAACCTTATCTAATTACCTGTTGGAGAATGGATTTCGCAGAGGTCTTATCGATTGCACTTTCTTCATAAAAGAACAAGATGGAGATCTTCTACTGGTACAGGTATATGTGGATGATATTATATTTGGTTCTACTAACAATGTTATGTGTAGGGATTTCGAGCGTGTAATGCAGGATAAATTCGAGATGAGCGCTATGGGGGAGATGACTTTCTTTTTGGGCTTGCAAGTGCAACAAACGAAGTCTGGGATTTTCATCCATCAGACTAAGTATGTTCAAGACATTCTGAACCGATTCCAGATGTCCGACACATTGCCCATTGGTACCCCACTGCAGCAAAATCACGGAATCAATCCAGACTTGAAGGGTGAACTCGTTAGCTCTTCATACTACCGCGCGATGATTGGATCCCTTATGTACCTCACAGCATCAAGACCAGATATAATGTATCCAACATGCCTGCTAGCCAGATATCAAGTGAACCCGAAGGCCTCACATCTTGCAGCTGTAAAAAGGATTTTTCGTTATTTGAAGGGTTGCCCTGACACCGGTCTATGGTACCCTAAGGATGATAACTTTGACTTAGTCGCTTTCAGTGATTCTGATTTTGGCGGAAGCAAAATCGACGGCAAATCCACAACGGCTGGACGCCAGTTTTTAGGAAATCGCCTCGTAACATGGCAGTGCAAGAAGCAGACTTGTGTTGCTACATCAACTTGTGAAGCTGAATACATTGTTGCCTCAAGTTGTTGCTCCCAAGTCCTATGGATACAACAGCAAATGCGTGATTACGGTTTTGAATTCCTAACTACTCATATTTTAGTCGATAATTCTGCTGCCTTATCTATCACTAAAAATCCTGTGCAGCATTCAAAGACCAAACACATCAAAATTAAGTATCACTTCATACGTGATTGCTTTGATAAAAGGCTAATCGATGTTGTTAAGGTCCATACCGATGACCAACGTGCCGACCTTTTTACCAAAGCATTTGATAAATCAAGATTTGACTTTTTATTATTGGTAAACGGCATTAAGGTCAAACAAGAGTAATCCGCATCGGAAAATCGTTTTTGTAAATATCTTTGTGTTTTTAAAATTATTTTAAGTTTGTTGATTTTAAGGGAGTAAATCCAAATTTAAAAAAAAAATTCAAAAACAGTGAAAAATTTCAAAACCCAAAAACATTGGAAAAACAAAAATGAGTTTCCTGGAGAGAAAAAGAGAAAATAATAGTACATCAGTGGTCTGTATAAACCTCTTTAAACTGAAATGCAAAATGAAAAACATTAAGCAGCTCTATATAAGATGTATCGGTAGGCTCACAATCATTTTAAAGTGTGTAGGGTGATATAAACTTAAATCGACTGAAGACCACGTGGGAACCACTCATTGGCATATGGTCTTAGTACCGAAATTTCGTTTGAGAGATTGCCGAGGTTCTGAGATATGTGGTCTTTATGTTGTTTATCATCTGGGTATCATGGTTGTACTAACGTGATTCTATCACATTTATCCGGGAGTCAGGTTCGTCTATTTGCTGTACGTTAGTACTGACCTGTTCACGGACTTGCTCATGTGCCCTCATGCATCTGAAAATCAAGTTCCTCATCAATAAGTGATTCTATCATATAGGGCTTGTTTTCATCAAAATAAGTGAGTATCTCACATTTTCATATACGTCAAAACAGATGATAAATGGTATACTCACCAGTAAGATGAACTCTCGTGCATACCTTGATACGGGAATGTGTCGTGATGTGGATGAACACCGGTCGGTAAGTATAAATAATACCTTAACGTATCCCCTCGCCATGATTACATCTGATAAGTTGAGCTTATGTGGACAACAATACCGATAATTGTTATAGAATGCTTATCTAAATGTTAACAAAATGAACAACAAGAATGTTTTGGCATGACCGTACACTGATATGATTCTCTTACCCTCGAAACTCGCAAAAATAATGTTTGTATATATTTACTTTTCTTAGTTTCTGCAACTCTGTACATATTTATTTACTGCTTTCAGTCTTTAAGTTTGAAATATTCAAAATTCCAAAAAGATTTTAGGTGTGTTTTAATATAAACTTTATAAAAACCAAAAAGATTTTATTTCTGCTTTAGTTTTGATTAACCGATGTTGGAACTCAAGTCTTCGTTACCTGAAACCTGAACGAAAACCAAAACGACTGATTCTTCATAAACGGCCGAAATTTGCAAGTTTTGAAAGTTAAGAACCAAAATTGAACAATTTGTTAAACTTTCAAACTGTCGGACGGTAGTTGATTTAAAACATGGTCACATGTGTGTCGTTTGTTTATGATAACTATATTCCAAGCATTTTTTCTCATTACGTGTTTAGCTTTCTTGCATGTGCAGATGCTAAAGGCGAGGAGAACATGTTCGATGATAAGCTTCGGAATGAAGACACGACGTGAAGGCACTCAAATGATAAAGATGATCGAGTTGCCGCTGATTAATCATCAACTCAACAAGGATCTAAAGTATCGAAGATCAAAAGATTCACGAGTAGCGTCCAAGGGGGAGTTTGTTGATACACTTTCTACTCACGACGCTTGAAGATTTGAAGATCCTCCGACATGGAAGACATGGAAGATGAACCTCACGAGTAGCGTCCAAGGGGGAGTTTGTTGATACATATTATGTGGACGCGACTCGGTTCGGTTCGACTCGGTTCAACTCGGTTAGGTTAGGTTCGGCTCAAGCCCGATGTCACGACATTCCTCCGTCGTGCGCCCCAGAGTTCGACACGCGAAGCACGAAGAGCCGCGAACATTCCCGATGCCACATCACCATGATGATGTTATGATGATGTCATGAGAAGACTTATCATTCCATGCACATATGAATCCACGTGAATTCATACACTTTAGTCAAATATGTCATGCTATCATGTTATATTATATCTCATTTGGAAGAGAAATAAACATGACGAAGGATCATGAGAGACGACGAAGTCCAGCATTTGACGAAGTCTAAGACTTCGTCATGTATGAATGTGACGAAGTCCTTCATGGCAAAAGTTAAAGTTCGTCATGATAAGGACATGACGAAGACTCAAGGTTCGTCGCCTTGGAGTCTTCGTCAATGAAGGTTCGTCGCTGAAGGAGGTTTGTCACATATGTTCCTATATAAGCACAGCAAACAGATAGCACATAGCAGGCAAGTCTGAATAGATTTAAGAGCGAACACACTGTAACACACACACACACACACACTGAGAGTTACAGAGACCATTTGTAAACATCGCATTGTAACCGTTTCATAGCATTAATACATTGAGTGTTAATCGTTGAATCTTGTGTCTTACGTGTTCGTAACTTGGTTTAACTTACCCGTTTGGATTCCGCACTCTCGGGTTTGTCGGAAAACAGGAATAGAGGTTGACTCGATCCTCCGGGTGGACCTACAGTACCAAAGAAAAAAATCCAGAACCAATTATTTTTGTATCCGGGTATTTTACACCTGTAACTGAATCTGACCCGTACCCGCGGGGTGTGGATAAGGTATACATTTTGAGCTCGGTGCCCATACCCGAAATCGTACCCAATTTATACATGAAAATACCCGGAACTGATGATGAAACCGTGTCTTGAATAGTGTGTTTTGTATGGTTACATATGTAACATATAATTGTTAAATATGTAACCTAGTTGTAATGTATGTAGCGAATGGGACTCATTCGCTAAGGGTTGACTAGCGAATGAATCTGGGTATTAGCGATTGAAGCTCTATCGCTAGGGAAGTGTCCTAGCAATTGGTATCTTCAGTTATATACATGTGAGTTTACCCACATTCGCACATAACTTTTCCAGAATGTTTGAATCGTGTCTACAGCCTAATCATTGTAATTGCGTTTATGGAGACGTAATAGAGCTTAAACGTTTATTTACATCGCGTGTAATTCGTTGTGTGTGTTCATATGGATTTTGCATGACAAACACTGTAACACCTGTGCCTTCACGGCCATCAAACAAATACCAAACCAATGAAATGTTATATTTCATACTTGGGATTTGTAAAAATATGTGTATCATTTGCACATATCAATTCTTGTCCGATTCCAAACTCTAAATCGCTTTCTGGAAGGTTATACGCGCACCGATGCATAAATATAACCATTTTAATGCAACAAACACTCCGGAATAGTGACATAGGCTTAACATACCTTAAATAACCTTTACATAACTTAGAAATAAGTTTTGAAGGCTTTGGTATGGCAAAAACAAGCTAATTCGCTTACAGGGACTAAACTTGACAAACTGCGAAAGTATGCCAATTTGAACTGTAACGAACATTCCGGAACATGACCATAAGTTAAACACACCTTAAATATACTCTACATAGCTTAGAAATAGGCTTTGAGGTGTTCGGTGTGCTAAAATATACTTTTGGGTCATTCAGGGACTAAAAGTGTCAAAAAGTGCACAAGTTTGCATTTTCGCGCATAACTTGCGTTCTGAATACTTCCGGACATCCAAAAATTTATGTAAGCACTAAAATATTTTATTTTAGTGTTCGGCATAAGAAAAATCCATTCGTCGCGTCATTTGGATCGTTTTTCGCGCTTATGCGCATTCCGTCGTAATTAAGCGAACATCGCGTTCGTACGGCCAAACGAACCAACACCCGACATATTTTTGAGCATGTTTCATGTCCACAATGTTTAGGCATCATTTTAGGGCCTTAAAGTTGGCTTTACGGGCCTTAGAAGTGCCGGAAATGAGCTTAAACACGTGCAGGGACTGAAACTGTCATTTTGCAAAGTTTGTTCTGATCTGACATTGCCAGGCGGCCCGCCTGAGTTCATGTGTATCCTGAAGCGGGCCGCGTCCGCTTCTCTGATCAGATATGATCAAACAGTCAGCAGATTCTAGATGTTTTAACCACACCCACACATTTGCACTTGCCTAATCAGCTGATAAGAACCATTTTTAAGCCACCACAACTTGCCAACACTTGTACGGATGGGATTCAAGCACGGTTTCCATGAAACGATCTTAACGGTTAACCGAAAACTATATATACCCATCCACCCCCATTGCTAAACTTACAAGAATTCTGATTTGAGAGCTCTAAGTTGAAACCATTGTTTCATACCTGAGTTCTTGGATCGGGATTAGCATTCGGGGACCCTTCGTAAGTATTCTTTCGTCTTTTATTGCTTTTCGAGTCCGAAAGTCAAACTTTGTTTGACTTTCAGCGTTGACCAGCTTATGGTCAATGCGAAGTTCGTTTGAACTTCGCAACGTGATTGTAATCACGATGGTTATAGTCCTTTGGGACTATGCCTACTGATTACCACGTTGTCTAGGGTCGTAGGGTAAGCGATCTAATAAATCGCTTATACCTTCGAACCCGACCCAGTTTGGTCGATCATTAGGATCCGACCAAATACATTAGGTGACCATAGTATATAGGGAATAACCTTCCGAGGTTATACCTTATGGTCGCTTCGTTTAAGTAGTTGTATGATAGGTAGTTTATATGCCTTAGGTAAATTACCAGAATACCCTTTTCATGTATAATTGGTAATTAAGCATATGTAACCTAAACTTTTGTCACATAACTGATTATGTAACATGTTTAGGCATATAACACTTGTCATAGGACTAGTTAGGCGGTCCGAACGCGTTTCACGCGAACGACGCGTTAAAGTAGCATAAGCTACCTAAACGGGTCGTAATGGGTCATAAGCTATTAGATTAAGGTTTCAATTAGTATGTAGGCTTTGTTAAACCATATGACACGAGTCTCTATACTCGTTTGGTTTACGAACCCTCATTCTATCAGATCTTCCGATTTAGGTCCGGTTATTAACATAGTTACCTATATTAGGTGCCGTTTGATTTCCGTGATCTCTAGCATTGTTTGGTTGTTACTCAAGGACTACTGAGCAATCTCAAGTGAGTACATAGACCCCTCTTTTACTGTTTTCCAAACTGTTTTGGGGTGAAACACATGTGCCTACTTGTTACTTTCGTGTTTTCCTGTTTTCACATCATATACTGGCTATGTTCATTAGTACACTATTAGTACATGATTTCATTATGTTATGCTATGTATGATGACTTGGCATACTAGCATATTGTTTTACATTACATTTTTCTGCTATGTATGATGACTTCGCATGCTAGCACATTGTTTTACATTGAATCTCTGTTGCATATGTTCTAGTAACATATGGACACATTGCTTTACAGCTCTACCTTGTATGTTTACTCTAGCATACTAGGTACATTATCTTCATAAAACATGCTTACATTTTGGTATGACATTTGGTTTGTTTAACGGGTCTATATAACATTCATTAACATTTGCTACGCCGCTCGGTAGTAGGTAGTGGTACCATAGGACTTGACAAATCCCATTCCTGAAATCTCGGGTTTGTTTGGACGTAAGGAATGACCGAATCCGAATACATATTCTTTTGATAACTCACTTTTACATAGTTATCCGGCTGTCTCAAGGCTTGAATGTTTGCGTTTAACATACCGCATAAGTGTTTGTATCAGTAAAGCATGCATTATTCTACAAAGCATAACTTTTGATTTATTCAAATACTTTGTTTTGTACATTTTTACTTATGGTTTAAGTAGTCTTATTTTTACTTACCATACATATCATTTTGTTTACATATTACATGATTTACATTGATCATGCATTTCCACAAAACATAGCTTTGATTTAAACCAAGTTTTACTTCAATACTTTGTTTTGTGCATTTCACTTATGGTTTAAGTAGTCTTATTTTTACTTACCATACATAACATTTGTTACACATTACTTGACTACTTTTGGACTTATAAACATTTGATATGGTTTATACAAGGACTTTTGACTATTGGTTTAGACATAGACTTTATACATTGGTGGTTTGTTTGGGTAAGTGATTTAAGTAACGAGGCATGTGTAATATGATACAAGCATGGTGGATACGCCGCTGGTACTTCCTATATATAAGTGATTGTATGGTATTACATATCGTTGCGTTATTTGAAATCATTTCAGTTTATGACATATAACATTTTATACAAATAACATACTTTTCACAATACATTGTTTTACAAACAACTTAACTTATACAAACTCATTTTACATGGTTATTCATTTAATCATGCATTATTCTCCTAATTATACGTATCATCTGAACTTATTGTTTTTCAAATGATTTACAAAGACAAAGCAAATTACAAGGTTCATGACTAAACATTTTCTCAAACAGAAGTCATGAATCTTATCTTCACAAAACCTATGTACTCGCCGGCATTTTTATGCTGACGTACCTATTTTCACATGTGTTTCAGGAAATGAAGCATAGGATTGATCAAGATACACTTAGGCGGACTTGGGCCTTAGTGAAAATAAAAGATGCAAGACTAGTTGTTTATGTTATATTTCTTTGATTGTCAAGACAATGTAACTCGTGTATTCAATAAAACAGTATTTCAATTTCCAGGTGTTATGAAACAATGATTCTGTTACAACACTCCTCGATGTTTCCGCCACGTTTTGTTGTTTTACGTGGTCGGGGTGTGACAAACACATAGTACACAAATTAGATTCATAGATTCGATCAGAGCAGGTATCTAGGTATCTAATCTAATCAATCTGACAATCGAACTAGATCACTGTGCTCGTGTTTTTGTGGTTGAATTTGATAGAACAGTAAGTTTGATAAATCTAACTATAAGCAGAATACGTACACATTAACGGAATAGTCATAAATTTGTTTTACCGAAAGAGTTTAGACGGTTGAAGACCGGGAGATCACATATGATATCTTCTCAAACTTACACACACGTACACACTCATTCGCTACACTCTCATGTTTGTGTATTTTCTTTTATGTGAATGAACTGAGGTATTTATAAGCGTCACTCTCAATCACTAACAACATGTTAAGGATTGCTAGTTCGCTAACATCCCTAACGAATGGACCCAGTTCATTTGTTTAACGTACTGATTCAACACGCGACTAAACCTAGCCTAAAAGACAAAGAAATTAGAATGTGGGAGGTAGTGCTTCGTCGACTACAAGCTCCCATAGATGGGGATTTCACCTATAAAAAGAAAGGTATACTGCAATTGAAGCTAAGCTATGACCATCATGAAGATGAAGTAGCTAAGTCGTGTTTCTTATTGTGTAGTATGTTCCCAGAAGATGGAAACATTAGCCTTAAAACGTTGACACATTACGGGCTCACTTTTGGGATATTTAATAATCCCGATAGCATTCACGATACAAAAGATATAGTTCAACTGGCTGTTGAGTCTCTTATTTTGATAAGGCCATGGGGTATGGGGCTTGGGATGGGGGAAAACGCCCAAGCCACCACCCCGGGGGCTTGGGTTGGGGCTTGGGTTTGGGCGTGGCCCCTTTGGCGTGGGTTTGAAGCCGGGCGTGGGGCGGGCTAGCAAGGTGACATGGCGGGCTCTCAATGGCCATGTGTCAACTCATGCCCCCAACCCAAGCCCCACCATACCCCATGGGCGTGGGTTTTTTTTCCCATTCCACGTGTCAACCAATGCCCAACCCAAGCCCCAACCCAAGCCCCACCATACCCCACGGTCTAAGAGAAAGTTTTTTTTCCCATGAAAACAAAGGGAAAGTTTTTTTTCCCATGTGGAAGTAATCCACTTGGACTATTTGGATAGGTTGGAGCTTCTGTGGGGTAACCCACATCAATATATCAGCTTTTGTAATCTAATGAGTATCAGGATAACACATTGCCCCTCTTTATTAAAGCTATTCCCTATAAGCGTAGCGCAAGGGCTTGTCAATCTCAAAGATTTAAGTATTTTAAATTGTGAAAGTTTGGTGAATGTTATTTCGGATGGAGATGAGCAAACAACTGGGAGTGAAATTGAATTGGTAAAAAAGGATACAAATATCGTTTTCTCCTTTGATCATATTCAGCTTAATGATATCCCCAAACTTGAGAGCTTCTACTCTGGCCATTCTATCATCAAATATCCTTCCTTGGAGTCTCTTTTTGTGAACAATTGTATTCTATTACTCCGTCTTTATTCGTTTGCTAAATTGTCCAAGTAATGATTCGTTCTGTTGGGTAACCAAACATCACAATAAAAAAGAATGATGCATTTCATTCTCTCAACCATCCCATATCTCATACCTAACAGACACTAAATTTATTCCATCCACCCCCGACAATTGATGGTAGTTCTCAAATTGTCGGGGAAAAAGAAATAAACGGGATTGGGGGAGGGGTTCCCAGACGGGGCCGGGTGTCACCGGTCCCTCTCGACCCTCACTCCGTGCCCTCTAAATCTAGTGGGGTTTGTCGTTGATCCGTATCCCTTAGTGATAATCCTTTTATTTATAAATAACTTTTTTATTCCACCCAAAACCCACACACCCCTATCTCATTAGCAAAGGCCAATTAACCTTTATCTTTTTCCTTTTATTTTCCCTGTGTCAGGCCATCTTTTTTCCTTTACTTTTCCCTGTGTCGGCCAATTAACCTTTTTCTTTTCCCTGCGTCATTAGCAATGGGCCAATCCATGCTTTTTCTTTTCCTTTTTTTATGTATAAACTAGAATTACGACCCGCCGCAATGCGGCGGGATTCTTTAGTTATAACTAAGTCGATTTATGACGCGCACGTTATGTTGAACCTGTCAAACGGCAAAAATAGACGAAAGTAAAAACGTTAAACCAAAGACGCACGTTGCGATGTGTTAAGTCACAAAATTTAGAACGAAGCATAAAGCGAAAAATTTGCGGAAAACAAAAGCTATAAAGGACCAAAGCTGAAAGTAAAAAAAAGTTGTGAGGATAGATTGCAAAAGATAAAAAGTTTTGTGTTAAAAGTAAAAAAAACAAATAGTTTTGGGTTAAAAGTAATTTATGAAATACTTTTGGGTGAAAAGTAAAAAAATCAATTTTTTTAAAAACCCCCAAAAGCCAACGTTTTAACAACCATATGCATAACCATTTTTTGTTTGAAAAACCCCCAAAGCCAAAATTACCACACATAAGTAAAAAAAATCAAAGTGGTTAAATTGCAAAAGATGGAAACTTTTGAATTAGAAGTGAAAAATCAAATTAATCAAATGGGTTAAATCGTATAAGATAAAAACTTTTGAATTAGAAGGGAAAAATCAAATTAATCAAAAGGGTTAAATTACTAAAGATTAAAACTTTAAACTTAAATTATCAAAGATTAAAAGTTTAGGGTTAAAAAGGAAACAAAGATTAAACTTAAAACTTAAATTGTTAGAGATTAAAAGTTGAAGGTTAAAAAGGAAAATTCTAGTTTTTTTTTTTTGAAAAACATGCTAAGCTAATGTTACAACCTATAGAAGCATAAAGTTGTTGCTTCTTTATATAGGGTTTAATAACTACTTTTCCTCTTTCTTTTGCTGCCACAAACCACTTTTTCCTCTCACTCACTTTTCATTTTTTTTTATTTAGAGTAAATTAATGGTTTTAACCACCTAAATCCAAAATCATAAAATTTAACGCTCTGAGTTCTTATCCATTCATTTTATAACGCTTTGAGTCCAATTTTCTAAAACTTGTGCTTTGATTTTGAACTCAAGTGATTAAAGCTACTAAAACACAGGGACTCAAAACGTTATAAAATGAGCGGTTAGGAACTTAGAGCATTAAACTATTTAATTTTGAACTCAAGTGGTTAAAACCACTAAAACAAAGGGACTCAAAAAGTAATTTACTCTTTTATTTATAATAACCTTTTTTGTATTACTTTTAAAAGACGATGACCCAACTGAATTATACGTAAGATTTTTATACCTCATTTTCCACCCTCTTTTTACTTTTGCCTTTTTTTATTTATAAATAACCATATTCTGTACGACTTTTAAACCTCAGCAAAACTAATTAATCTCAGTAAACTAGTTTTACATTAAAAGATAAAAGATAAAGTCCCTGAAGTGGAGTTACCAAAAGAATTTTATTTACCTATGAAAAACATTGAACCCTAAGAGCTGTTTGAAAAATTCGAAAAAAGGGCTGTTAATTTTTAAACTAGATATCAAAATTTTAACGTTTTCTTGTGAGAAAAGTTATCAATGAAGATACCAGTCGTTACGCCCAACTCTGATTTTGCGGGTGTGACATTTTAGAGTTAATGGAACGAAAATTTTAACGTTTTCTTGTGAGAAATTTGACCTGACACGACCCAAATAAGAATTCTAACCCTTTGATTATTAGAAAATTAACCAACAAAAAAGGTGAATATGAAAAAAGTCTTGTTTCTACCACTACATTGGAACAAACCAAACGTGTATTCTCTCATAAAAATTAAGATCAAGAACCGAACGAAGTCTAATAAATTGCTCTAACTTAGGTTGGCCCCGGTTAGGTATCTAGGTTATTCATTCTAACCTGAATCCTCTTAAACCCTAGGTATAATATTCAATAAATTAGCTTCCAAACTTGATAACTTTTGTTGCTAAAGACAAATTAGAGATAGATACGCTCAGTATGAGTTTCGTAATTAGTTGAGCATTTACTAGAGCAAGACTATAATTTTGATAGAGATAGATATGCTCGGTATGAGTTTCAATTAGTTGAGCATTTACAAGAGCAAGACTATAATTTTGATAATTGTTAAATCTCAATACAAAAATACTATGTGATGATTGTAAAAATATTTAAAGTTTAGGTATGTATTATTAGAATATTTTAGTTTCACAATTTATACATTAGGTTTATGAAACTTCGTTTTAACGACGCGTATTAATGTAAATAATTATTAAGCTTTTAAATATTTTTAAGTTTGTACAAAGTGCAACTCCCGCGTGGCTTGATGACTAGCGGGAGTAGCCAAGAACATTGCCCCACGTACGTGACCCCAACCTAAAAAGAATTTACCGAGACTAATGTACCTACCTACCATGATTCTTCGATGGTTTGAACGGTGGGTTGGGCCGGTAGGGAACTTTTGATGGATGAGCTTTTGGTAGTTGGCGGTAAAGGTGCATAAAAACCCCATACCCGAAATTGGACATGTTGACACATATTATGTGGACGCGACTCGGTTCAGTTCGACTCGGTTAGGTTCGGCTCAAGCCCGATGTCACGACATTCCTCCGTCGTGCGCCCCAGAGTTCGACACGAGAAGCACGAAGAGCCGCGAACATTCCCGACACCACATCACCATGACATCACCATGATGATGTCATGAGAAGACTTATCATTCCATGCACATATGAATCCACGTGAATTCATACACTTTAGTCAAATATGTCATGCTATCATGTTATATTATATCTCATTTGGAAGAGAAATAAACATGACGAAGGATCATGAGAGACGACGAAGTCCAGCATTTGACGAAGTCTAAGACTTCGTCTTGTATGAATGTGACGAAGTCCTTCATGGCAAAAGTTAAAGTTCGTCATGATAAGGACATGACGAAGACTCAAGGTTCGTCGCCTTGGATTCTTCGTCAATGAAGGTTCGTCGCTGAAGGAGGTTCGTCACATATGTTCCTATATAAGCACAGCAAACAGATAGCACATAGCAGGCAAGTCTGAATAGATTTGAGAGCGAACACACTGTAACACACACACACTGAGAGTTTACAGAGACCATTTGTAAACACCGCATTGTAACCGTTTCATAGAATTAATACATTGAGTGTTAATCGTTGAATCTTGTGTCTTACGTGTTCGTAACTTGGTTTAACTTACCCGTTTGGATTCCGCACTCTCGGGTTTGTCGGAAAACAGGAATAGAGGTTGACTCGATCCTCCGGGTGGACCTACAATTGGTATCAGAGCATTGGCTCGATTCCTTGTTAAAACCAAGTTGTGTTTCTTGTGTTTTGAAAGATTTTTTATAAAGTTGTCCAGATTTGTTCTTGATTTTGAGTTTGAAAAATCTTATTTTCTGGAAAAAGGTTATAAAATCTGTCTAAATCGTGTTGTTTTGCTATAGTTTTATTAAAAACCTTGTTACATTACATGTGTGCATGTTTAGAGTTTGGTTTTTCTTGAAAGTATAAGCAAATTGTGTTTCAGAAATATTCTCCGGTGAAAATATTTAGCCGAAATCTTCATAGTGTTCTTGATAATTATCCATGTTTGATCCTTGTTGAAACATTACTGAAGTGTTTGTTGATTATTATATTGTTGTGTTTGAATTATTTGACAACAAATGATGAAACGTTGAAAAACAAGTCACAAGATATGATGTATTTGAAAATAGAGTGTTATGTGTCAGTCAAATAAGAGGATAAGGTTTGGAAAATATCTTTTATTTGCAGATCACTTTTGTCAACGAAGATTTAGGCGACGAACATTCAAACCTTCGTCAATAGTATTTCAGACGAGCCTTCCTTCCTTCGTTATCATTCTCTTTGACGAACCTCTTTATCTTCGTCACACTTAACTTTGACGAACCTCCAAGACTTCGTCAAATTGGTCCTCGTCAAATTCGTCTTCGATGAAGATCATCATCCTTCGTCAAAGGGTGCATCAACGAACCTTCCAAATCTTCGTCAAGATTGTCTTGGACGAACTCCTTGATCCTTCGTCATCTATACTTCACATTTTCAAACAGAAGCTTTCAAATTCATATTTAACTGTTTGTTTTGAGTGCTTTAACCAGGTACTCTTCATTATATATTAAAAATGAATCCGGATTGGTGGGGCACTCCGTCTAATGCGGAAAGCAAGTATAGAAGTACGGGTTTATCTCCATCATGGGCAGAATATCCCGCACCCACATCTAATACAGAAAGCAAGTATAGAAGCACGGGTTTGTCACCATCATGGGCAGAATCTCCCGCACCCGCATCTTCGCAAGCAAATCCAATGTCGACAGGTCAATGGGCGTTTGTTTCAAATCAAACTCCAAGTATTCAAAGTATACTCCTAAGCGAAAGCGAGACCGGAAGTCTAAATCACCCACTGAAACTGATGCACATAAACGAATATCCTGGATGGGTAGATAGATTTCATACGTATGTCCTTGGGCAAAACACGGAATTGTGGTTATGTTTTATTACAGATTTCGATCAAGCTCTTGAGGTTGCCGCTTCAACTGCCACTACATTTGCAGATCTTACGGAAGACGAGAAAAAGGTATATGATTTAGAAAAGAAAGCATATGCTATTCTGACTCAGGCGTTGAGCAAGGATATATATCATCAGTTTGTCAGTTTCAAGACGTCAAAGCAATTATGGGATGCATTGAAGACAAGGGGTCTAGGAAATGAAAAGTCACGTCAATTGCGACATGATTTACTTAAGAAGGAGTTTGATGGCTTCACTTGTATGGAAAATGAATCTTTAGGAGATATGACAAGTCGATTTCATCACTTGCTGACTGAATTAAGTAATTATGGGGTAGAAACAACTCCAACAGAGGTTGTCACAAAGTTTGTCGATGCATTGCCACCTCAATGGAATGGTTTCTTGGAAATCCTGAAATACAATGGCACATTGGCTACGACAAACATCAATGACTTCGGTCAGCTCTTGGAGAACAAAGATCAGGAAGAAACCCTAAAGGCAAAAAGGGTTCCAGTGCGACAAAATCCTGATATGTATTATGGAACTTCTAGCACTTCTGCAAGACCTGCTTCACACGCTCCAATTCAAACGGCGTTTGTCACAAGCACAGATTTATATGGCAATTCGATACAAGTTCCTGTAAAGCCAGCTCCAACCACAGACTTGTATGGAAATCCACTACAACCAGCTCCACAACAGCAAAGCTATTGGCCATCTACTGTAGCAACTGATTTGTATGGGAATCCACTTCCTGCTCAACAACAAGCTTGTTATGGAAGCACATCATCTGCTGATCAGCCATCAAAGTCAAATACAGTACGGCTTGACACGTCAAACTTCTCCAAAGTTAGCGTTGAAGTAGCTAAAGATCATATGGAGATACTAAACACATTGGTGAGCTCGTATTGTGGGTTGATTGCAGGGCAGATCGGAAACATCAATCTAACTCAAGAAGATTATCAGCAGATCGATAAAGAAGAGATGGATATGATGGACATCAAATGGGCTTTCGCTAGTGCTGTAAGACGAGCTAAAGACTTCATGGAACGGACGGGTAGAACCAGCTTGAAAAGCAAGAAAGATACCAAGTATGGGTTCGACAAGCAATCCGTCAAGTGCTTTAACTGTGGTGAACGTGGTCATTTCAAGCGTGAATGCACAAAGCCAGATCAGCATGGGAACCAGAATCCTTTCAGAGGTCAAGGCAACCAGGCGAATCAGAATCAAGCAAGGAATGATAATCGCACCTTGGTCTCTGCAAACAATCAAGCAGGACCATCGAACACTAATCAGGCTCTTGTGGTGCAAATAGATGAAGGTTGCGACTGGTCAATGCAATTAGGCATTGGTGATCAGGGAGGAGCAACTTGTTTTGCTGAAACTGCTAAAGATTTGAAGCACGCCAGTGGTGGAGAATCTTCCGCCAGTGGTGGTGAATCTTCAGATGAAGAGAGTTCTGGTTATTCAAGGAGTTCAGATAAGGAAACCTCAACCTCAGGCGAAGATTATTCTGATGATGTATCTAGTGGGAGAATCGATGCAGATATCGATGAATTGTTAGGAGAAGCTGCAGCAAGGAATGATAGAAGATCTATTCTGGTGGATAAAGCTGCTTATTCTTCTTCTTCTCTTCATTCAGCCTTTATGGCTAATGGCGGCAGTTCATCAAGCCAGGTATGTGTCGATGAACCAACTGTCGTTAATTGTGATAATTGTGCTAGGTTAAGTGATAAATGTGCTGATTTAGATGCTAATATGTCTGAGTTGCAAAGCAAACATGATGCGTTAAATGCTGAATTGTCTGACTTGCAAAACAAACATGTTTCTTTTGATGCTAAGTGGTGTAATTTGCAAAGCAAACATGAGGCTTTGCAAAACAAATATGAAGTGACATATATCCACAATCAAAAGTTGATAGTGGATCTTTCGAAATGCAAAGAGGCTAACATGTTTTATGAAAACCATGAAAAGGAGTTTAAAACGGTGGTTGCAAATTTAAGAAAAGATAAAACCGAACTGACAAAAATGGTTTCAAGAAAACAAACTGACATAAACTGTTATATCAATCGTCTTGAGATCATGCAAAAAGAATTAGCCTGTACAAAGTGTGAAAGTGAGCCGATCCGGCTTAAGCTAGACAGTTATTCAAACTCTAGATATGTGCTGGATCACATCATTGACACACAAAAAGAGAAAAGGGATGTCACGTGCATTGGATACAAGAAATGTCCACCACCTGTTAGACAAAATTATGATGCAATGCCTGATGAGGAGAATAGAACTTATTATGAGGAATCTGTTCCTTTAGACATTGAGGAATTTGCAACCGGACTTGGATACAAAAATGAAGTACCATCAGATTCGGATGTGTCAGCAGATACAAGTGTGTCCTCTGCTGAACAGAATCAGGATCCTCCAGTTATTGTTGAGGATGCTGATTCTTCAGATGATGAATCTAATGATACTGACTCAGCACAGTCAGATGCGGTAATTAAAGAAGAGGACATACCTCTCGAGAATCATATTCTATGTGATCCTCCCGCAAAACCTGCTACGACTGTTCTGACCAAGTCCACGTCCACTTCCTCACAAGAGTCTGAGAGTGTGAATTTGCTGTACACTCTTGTTGGTGATGATAAAATCTATTCTGACAAAGATTTTCCGATTAAAAATGTTAATCAATCTTTAATCAGTAAAACTTTTGAAGAATCGACAAGTAAGTTCTTGGGAAAGACAGGATCACACGTTGTGGTAACACAGTGTCCTCCGATTCCAAGAGCTGAAATTCGCAAACAAAATGGCAATCAAAGATTACCAACTGAGAAAGTTTAGCAAAATCACACCAAACCAATAGGTAAATCACCGACTCAAGGTCAAAAGAAACAGACCCAAAAGAAGAACAAGAAAGTGAACTTTGTGAAATCGAAGGGAACGGATAAACTTGAAACATTTGCCAATAAATCTAACTTAGATCATGTCAATCAAGTTAAATCTTTGAAAAGAAATGAACAAAACAATTCAAAACCAAGTACCTCGGGATCACAAAGTTCATCATCGACAAGACAATCACATGATACTTCGGGGTTTGTAGAACGAAGATCACGTTTTTCATGTGGTACATTTGGACATATTATTCGCAATTGTCCATATCTTCATAAACAAAAAGCCAAAGTTGATGATCCCCGTGACCAAAATGACCGAAAGCGATCTGTTTCATCAAAACCAGATCCCCGTCTTGTAAAAGAAAGGGAAAAGAAACAGAAACGCCAACAGGTCAAGAAAATTGAAAAAGCGATTAAAACTGACGTGATTAACAAAACATCTGTTTCTGTCAAACCAGACAATTCAAAAACTTCAGACAATCATGAACTTAAGATTTTAAAGAATAAAACTGGTAAAACAAAACAGACCTGGAAACCAAAAACGGTTACTGAATCAGGGGGAACATCATAATTTCCACAACATCGAGAAGTTCAAGTAACTTACGTTGATGAAAATGGAAGACCCAAGACCACAAAGGCTTGGGTCCCCATCTCCAACTAATCATGTGAGTTCATGTGCAGGGTGTTCCAGGAGGAACTTTCAGCAGTCATTGGATTGTTGATAGTGGGGCATCCAGGCACATGACAGGCGACTTGAAGCTTCTCTACGACGTTAAATCTATTAGAGGAGGTTATGTTGCTTTTGCTGGAGATAAAGGTGGTTATATAACAGGAGAAGGAATGGTATCTAACGGGGTTGTAAGTTTTGACAAGATCAACTTTGTACAACAGCTTGATCACAATCTTCTCAGCGTTTTACAAATCTGTGATAAACAGTTTTCAGTACACTTTGACGCAAATGGATGTTATGTGCTGAAACCCGTCTTCAAGATTCCAAAAGAATGGATTCTCTTATCAGCTCCAAGGATAAACGATTTATATGTCCTTGATATGAGCCAAGCAATAACAACGACTGCACAAGCAACTTGTTTTATTTCCAAAGCCACTGAAAAAGACTCAATCTCTTGGCATAGACGTATGGGTCACATTCACTTACGGAAAATGAATCATTTGGTGTCGAATGAATTAGTGAATGATGTTCTTAAAAATTTCCATCTTCAAGACGTCTGTGTTTCATGCCAAAAAGGAAAGCAAACCAAGAAGCGACATCCGACAAAGAAGATCAACACGGTGGCAGTTCCTCTTGAATGTTTGCACATGGATTTGTTCGGTCCTGTCAAGCACAAAAGCATCAGGAATGATCAATATTGCCTCGTGATAACTGATGATTATTCAAGATTTTCTTGGGTGGCATTTATGGCTCACAAGAGTGCAACTTTCAATATTATCAAAAACTTGATCATTCAGATAGAGAATTTGTATAAGTTAAAGGTTAGACGGATACGCAGCGACAATGGTACAAAATTTAAGAATCATGCTATGGCGGAGTTTTGCACTTCAAAAGGTATTCTTCACGAATTTAGTGCGGCTTACACTCCTCAACAGAACGGCGTCGCTGAACGTAAAAACCGTACATTGATCGAGACTGCTAGGACGATGTTGGTAGAGTCAAAATTGCCGATTCCCTTCTGGACTGAATCTGTGTCCTCTGCATGTTATACATTGAACCGAGTCCTTACAGTCAAAAGGCACAACAAGACCTGCTTTGAGCTTCTTCACAAATGGAAACCAGATTTGTCATATCTTGAACCGTTTGGAGCTCCTTGCACAATGATCGATCCTAATGGAAAGTTTGGGGCAAAAGCTATTGAAGGTCACTTTCTTGGTTATGCCACCCCGAACTTAAGAGTCTGGAATCTAGAGACTAAAAGGGTTGAGGAATGGTCTGAGGTCAGAGTACAAAGACACACATTGCCAGTCAAAAATCCAGGTCAACCATGGATGTTTGAGTACGATGACTTTTTCAATTCGATCAATGTTGAAGCAGTTGAAGAAAATGCTGCGGCAAGGATGTTTTTCGAGAGTGACAACACAACAGATTCACCGTTGGTTCGTCCAATTATTGTCAATCAAGAACCATCTTCAGTGAACAATAATGCTCTCGACAATGAGGATTTTCATGATGCAACCAAACTGAATGAATCTTCAGAGGATGAAGAATTTCTCGATGCAGACCAATAAGCTGTTCATGGTACTTCAGAGGCTACACCTCCAGTGGGCGCCCCTATAACAGCTGAAGCTACTGCATCATCCTCTTCGTCAGTTCCGGGTAGTGAATTAGTTGTTGATCTCAATCTCAACAATCTGGGTACAAACATTCCAGTTCCAGATAATCCAGAAACAAGGATTCACAATACCCATCCTCAGCAAAACATCATCGGTAATGTACAAAGTGGCATTCAAACAAGAAACATGTTGCGAAACAACAACAACGCAGGCCTGTATGCGGCGATTCGAGAATCCCGTCAACAAAACGATTGGTCTTTCGCGTGTTATGTCTCACAGGAAGAGCCAAGAACTTGGAAAGACGCTTTGAAAGAAAATTCATGGGTTGAAGCAATGCAGGAAGAACTGCAACAATTCCAGAAACTTGGTGTCTGGAAGCTCGTAGAGAAACCTGCTGATTACAAGAAGATTGGTACCCGTTGGGTGTATAAGTGCAAAAAGGACGACCGTGGAATCGTTATTCGAAACAAAGCAAGATTGGTCGTTCAAGGTTTTCGTCAGATTGAAGGTATAGACTACAACGAAGTGTATGCACCTGTTGCATGTCTGGAAGCAATTCAGATCTTTCTGGCTTATGCCTCATTCAAAGGATTCAAGGTTTACCAGATGGACGTCAAAAGTGCATTCTTACATGGTCTAGTGGAAGAAGAGGTGTATGTCGAACAACCTCCAGGGTTTGAAGATCCTATCCATCCCGATCGGGTTTGGTTGCTGAACAAAGCTCTCTATGGTCTACATCAAGCACCACGAGCCTGGTATGCAACCTTATCTAATTACCTATTGGAGAATGGATTTTGCAGAGGTCTTATCGATTGCACTCTCTTCATAAAATAACAAGATGGAGATCTTCTACTGGTACAGGTATATGTGGATGATATTATATTTGGTTCTACTAACAATGTTATGTGTACGGATTTCGAGCGTGTAATGCAGGATAAATTCGAGATGAGCGCTATGGGGGAGATGACTTTCTTTTTGGGCTTGCAAGTGCAACAAACGAAGTCTGGGATTTTCATCCATCAGACTAAGTATGTTCAAGACATTCTGAACCGATTCCAGATGTCCGACACATTGCCCATTGGTACCCCACTACAGCAAAATCACGGAATCAATCCAGACTTGAAGGGTGAACTCGTTAGCTCTTCATACTACCGCGCGATGATTGGATCCCTTATGTACCTCACAGCATCAAGACCAGATATAATGTATCCAACATGCCTTCTAGCCAGATATCAAGTGAACCCGAAGGCCTCACATCTTGCAGCTGTAAAAAGGATTTTTCGTTATTTGAAGGGTTGCCCTGACACCGGTCTATGGTACCCTAAGGATGATAACCTTGACTTAGTCGCTTTCAGTGATTCTGATTTTGGCGGATGCAAAATTGATGGCAAATCCACAACGGCTGGACGCCAGTTTTTAGGAAATCGCCTCGTAACATGGCAGTGCAAGAAGCAGACTTGTGTTGCTACATCAACTTGTGAAGCTGAATACATTGCTGCCTCAAGTTGTTGCTCCCAAGTCCTGTGGATACAATAGCAAATGCGTGATTACGGTTTTGAATTCCTAACTACTCATATTTTAGTCGATAATTCTGCTGCCTTATCTATCACTAGAAATCCTGTGCAGCATTCAAAGACCAAACACATCGAAATTAAGTATCACTTCATACGTGATTGCTTTGATAAAAGGCTAATCGATGTTGTTAAGGTCCATACCGATGACCAATGTTGTAGAAGGCGCTAGGCGCTAGTCGGGCGGTGAGGTACCGCCTAGGGATTAATCGGGATTAATAGGGATTAATCGGGATTAATCGGATTGGACTTTTATATATAATTTTACATTTTTTTTTATAAATATGTAGTTAATTTTATACTTTTTATATATAATTTTACAAGTTTAGGAACCATATGTAAACTAGTGCAAGATAGAGGGGCTAAATATCAAAATACCCAAACTTAATATACCCTAATACCCACCCACGTTCTCCATAAGCCGCCTCTGCCTCTGCCTCTTCTCCTTCGATTCATCAGACACAACACATACCTCTTCTCCAAATTCCCATCCAATATCATCCGATTTTCTGATTTTTTTTGTGCGGATGAAGTCGTAAATCAGAAACAACAACAAACTATCGAAACAATCAAAGTCGTACCTCTTCAAGGCGGAGCTGGTGTTGTGCGGATGAAGCAGGACTGCAGGATGCTCGGAGCTGGTGGTGTGCGGTGGTGTCCGGACTGCGGAGGAAGTCGGAAGCTCAGATCTGCTCGATTAGTCCAATTTTAGGAGCTGGATTTTAGGTTTTAAGTAATATTTGGGCTTAAAAGAATGGGCCAATTAAAAAATGGGTCCGATTTTGTGTTTAATGGGCATGTTTTACATGGACCGATTAGTCCGATTAGACCGCCTGGGACCGACTTTTACCGACTTTGACCGCCTAACACCGATTTTGACCTCACCCGACTAATTGGACCGCCTAGCCAAAAATTAATCAGTAGGCCACCGCCTAGCGCCTAGGCGGCGATTAATCGGCCGCCTAGGCCGATTTCTACAACATTGCCGATGACCAACGTGCCGACCTTTTTACCAAAGCATTTGATAAATCAAGATTTGACTTTTTATTATTGGTAAACGGCATTAAGGTCAAACAAGAGTAATCCGCATCGGAAAATTGTTTTTGTAAATATCTTTGTGTTTTTAAAATTATTGTAAGTTTGTTGATTTTAGGGGAGTAAATCCAAATTTAAAAAAAAAAATTCAAAAACAGTGAAAAATCTCAAAATCCAAAAACATTGGAAAAACAAAAATGAGTTTCCTGGCGAGAAAAAGAGAAAATAATAGTACATCAGTGGTCTGTATAAACCTCTTTAAACTGAACTGCAAAATGAAAAACGTTAAGCAGCTATATATAAGATGTATCGGTAGGCTCACAATCATTTTAAAGTGTGCAGGGTGATATAAACTTAAATCGACTGAAGACCACGTGGGAACCACTCATTGGAATATGGTCTTAGCACCGAAATTTCGTTTGAGAGATTGCCGAGGTTCTGAGATATGTGGTCTTTATGTTGTTTATCATCTGGGTATCATGGTTGTTTCTTTTACCGGAAAACCAACGGAGACGAAGTCTAGATCTTCCATAATACCATACATACGTGTACATACTGCATACGACCTCAATAAGTGATAAACAATCACATGTCCACAAAATAAGTGATAAAATATCACATTTATCCGGGAGTCAAGTTCGTCTCTTTGCTATACGTTAGTACTGACCTGTTCACGGACTTGCTCATGTGCCCTCATGCATCTGAAAATCAAGTTCCTCATCAATAAGTGATTCTATCACATAGGGCTTGTTTTCATCAAAATAAGTGAGTATCTCACATTTTCATATACGTCAAAACAGATGATAAATGGTATACTCACCAGTAAGATGAACTCTCGTGCATACCTTGATACGGGAATGTGTCGTGATGTGGATGAACACCGGTCGGTAAGTATAAATAATACCTTAACGTATCCCCTCGCCATGATTACATCTGATAAGTTGAGCTTATGTGGACAACAATACCGATAATTGTTATAGAATGCTTATCTAAATGTTAACAAAATGAACAACAAGAATGTTTTGGCATGACCGTACACTGATATGATTCTCTTACCCTCGAAACTCGCAAAAATAATGTTTGTATATATTTACTTTTCTTAGTTTCTGCAACTCTGTATATATTTATTTACTGCTTTCAGTCTTTAAGTTTGAAATATTCAAAATTCCAAAAAGATTTTAGGTGTGTTTTAATATAAACTTTATAAAAACCAAAAAGATTTTATTTCTGCTTTAGTTTTGATTAACCGATTTTGGAACTCAAGTCTTCGTTACCTGAAACCTGAACGAAAACCAAAACGACTGATTCTTCATAAACGGCCGAAATTTGCAAGTTTTGAAAGTTAAGAACCAAAATTGAACAATTTGTTAAACTTTCAAACTGTCGGACGGTAGTTGATTTAAAACATGGTCACATGTGTGTCGTTTTTTTTATGATAACTATATTCCAAGCATTTGTTCTCATTACGTGTTTAGCTTTCTTGCATGTGCAGATGCTAAAGGCGAGGAGAACATGTTCGACGATAAGCTTCGGAATGAAGACACGACGTGAAGGCACTCAAATGATAAAGATGATCGAGTTGCCGCTGATCAATCATCAACTCCACAAGGATCTAAAGTATCGAAGATCAAAAGATTCACGAGTAGCGTCCAATGGGGAGTTTGTTGATACACTTTCTACTCACGACGCGTGAAGACTTTGAAGATCCTCCGACATGGAAGACATGGAAGATGAACCTCACGAGTAGCGTCCAAGGGGGAGTTTGTTGATACATATTATGTGGACGCGACTCGGTTTGGTTCGACTCGTTTTAGGTTAGGTTCGGCTCAAGCCCGATGTCACGACATTCCTCCGTCGTGCGCCCCAGAGTTCGACACGCGAAGTACGAAGAGCCGCGAACATTCCCGATGCCACATCACCATGACATCACCATGATGATGTTATGATGATGTCATGAGAAGACTTATCATTCCGTGCACATATGAATCCACGTGAATTCATACACTTTAGTCAAATATGTCATGCTATCATGTTATATTATATCTCATTTGGAAGAGAAATAAACATGACGAAGGATCATGAGAGACGACAAAGTCCAGCATTTGACGAAGTCTAAGACTTCGTCATGTATGAATGTGACGAAGTCCTTCATGGCAAAAGTTAAAGTTCGTCATGATAAGGACATGACGAAGACTCAAGGTTCGTCGCCTTGGAGTCTTCGTCAATGAAGGTTCGTCGCTGAAGGAGGTTCGTCACATATGTTCCTATATAAGCACAGCAAACAGATAGCACATAGCAGGCAAGTCTGAATAGATTTGAGAGCGAACACACTGTAACACACACACACACACTGAGAGTTACAGAGACCATTTGTAAACACCGCATTGTAACCGTTTCATAGCATTAATACATTGAGTGTTAATCGTTGAATCTTGTGTCTTACATGTTCGTAACTTGGTTTAACTTACCCGTTTGGATTCCGCACTCTCGGGTTTGTCGGAAAACAGGAATAGAGGTGGACTCGATCCTCCGGGTGGACCTACAGGACCAAAGAAAAAAATCCAGAACCAATTATTTTTGTATCTGGGTATTTTACACATGTAACTGAATCTGACCCGTGCCCGCGGGGTGTGGATAAGGTATACATTTTGAGCTCGGTACCCATACCCGAAATTGTACCCAATTTATACATGAAAATACTCGGAACTGATGATGAAACCGTGTCTTGAATAGTGTATTTTGTATGGTTACATATGTAACATATAATTGTTAAATATGTAACCTAGTTGTAATGTATGTAGCGAATGGGACTCATTCACTAAGGGTTGACTAGCGAATGAATCTGGGTATTAGCGATTGAAGCTCAATCGCTAGGGAAGTGTCCTAGCAATTGGGATCTTCAGTTATATACATGTGAGTTTACCCACATTCGCACATAACTTTTCCAGAATGTTTGAATCGTGTCTACAGCCTAATCATTGTAATTGCGTTTATGGAGACGTAATACAGCTTAAACGTTTATTTACATCGCGTGTAATTCGTTGTGTGTGTTCATATGGATTTTGCATGACAAACACATAATACACAAATTAGATTCATAGATTCGATCAGAGCAGGTATCTAGGTATCTAATCTAATCAATCTGACAATCGAACTAGATCATTGTGCTCGTGTTTTTGTGGTTGAATTTGATAGAACAGTAAGTTTGAGAAATCTAACTATAAGCAGAATACGTACACATTAAGGGAATAGTCATAAATTCGTTTTACCGAAAGAGTTTAGACGGTTGAAGACCGGGAGATCACGTATGATCTCTTCTCAAACTTACACACACGTACACACTCATTCGCTACACTCTCATGTTTGTGTATTTTCTTTTATGTGAATGAACTGAGGTATTTATAAGCGTCACTCTCAATCACTAACAACATGTTAAGGATTGCTAGTTCGCTAACATCCCTAACGAATGGACCCAGTTCATTTGTTTAACGTACTGATTCAACACGCGACTAAACCTAGCCTAAAAGACAAAGAAATTAGAATGTGGGAGGTAGTGCTTCGTTGACTACAAGCTCCCATAGATGGGGATTTCACCTATAAAAAGAAAGGGATACTGCAATTGAAGCTAAGCTATGACCATCATGAAGATGAAGTAGCTAAGTCGTGTTTCTTATTGTGTAGTATGTTCCCAGAAGATGGAAACATTAGCCTTAAAACGTTGACACATTACAGGCTCGCTTTTGGGATATTTAATAATCCCGATAGCATTCACGATACAAAAGATATAGTTCAACTGGCTGTTGAGTCTCTTATTTTGATAAGGCCATGGGGTATGGGGCTTGGGTTGGGGCGTGGGTTGGGGGAAAACGCCTAAGCCACCACCCCGGGGGCTTGGGTTGGGGCTTGGGTTTGGGCGTGGCCCCTTTGGCGTGGGTTTGAAGCCGGGCGTGGGGCGGGCTAGCCAGATGACATGGCGGGCTCTCAATGGCCATGTGTCAACTCATGCCCCAACCCAAGCCCCCAACCCAAGCCCCACCATAACCCATGGGCGTGGGTTTTTTTCCCATTCCACGTGTCAACCAATGCCCAACCCAAGCCCCAACCCAAGCCCCACCATACCCCACGGTCTAAGGGAAAGTTTTTTTCCCATGTGGAAGTAATCCACTTGGACTATTTGGATAGGTTGGAGCTTCTGTGGGGTAACCCACATCAATATATCAGCTTTTGTAATCTAATGAGTATCAGGATAACACATTGCCCCTCTTTATTAAAGCTATTCCCTATAAGCGTAGCGCAAGGGCTTGTCAATCTCAAAGATTTAAGTATTTTAAATTGTGAAAGTTTGGTGAATGTTATTTCGGATGGAGATGAGCAAACAACTGGGAGTGAAATTGAATTGGTAAAAAAGGATACAAATATCGTTTTCTCCTTTGATCATATTCAGCTTAATGATATCCCCAAACTTGAGAGCTTCTACTCTGGCCATTCTATCATCAAATATCCTTCCTTGGAGTCTCTTTTTGTGAACAATTGTATTCTATTACTCCGTCTTTATTCGTTTGCTAAATTGTCCAAGTAATGATTCGTTCTGTTGGGTAACCAAACATCACAATAAAAAAGAATGATGCATTTCATTCTCTCAACCATCCCATATCTCATACCTAACAGACACTAAATTTATTCCATCCACCCCCGACAATTGATGGTAGTTCTCAAATTGTCGGGGAAAAAGAAATAAACGGGATTGGGGGGAGGGGTTCCCAGACGGGGCCGGGTGTCACCGGTCCCTCTCGACCCTCACTCCGTGCCCTCTAAATCTAGTGGGGTTTGTCGTTGATCCGTATCCCTTAGTGATAATCCTTTTATTTATAAATAACTTTTTTATTCCACCCAAAACCCACACACCCCTATCTCATTAGCAAAGGCCAATTAACCTTTATCTTTTTCCTTTTATTTTCCCTGTGTCAGGCCATCTTTTTTCCTTTACTTTTCCCTGTGTCGGCCAATTAACC
This sequence comes from Helianthus tuberosus, assembly GCA_030545235.1. Lineage (NCBI taxonomy): Eukaryota > Viridiplantae > Streptophyta > Magnoliopsida > Asterales > Asteraceae > Helianthus > Helianthus tuberosus. The sequence continues at coordinate 186,184,761 of CM060394.1, forward strand.
TTTTTCTTTTTTCCTTTTCTTTTCCCTGCGTCATTAGCAATGGGCCAATCCATGCTTTTTCTTTTCCTTTTTTTATGTATAAACTAGAATTACGACCCGCCGCTATTGCGGCGGGGATTCTTTAGTTATAACTAAGTCGATTTATGACGCGCACGTTATGTTGAACCTGTCAAACGGGAAAAAATAGACGAAAGTAAAAACGTTAAACCAAAGACGCACGTTGCGATGTGTTAAGTCACAAAATTTAGAACGAAGCATAAAGCGAAAAATTTACGGAAAACAAAAGCTATAAAGGACCAAAGCTGAAAGTAAAAAAAAGTTGTGAGGATAGATTGCAAAAGATAAAAAGTTGTGTTAAAAGTAAAAAAAAACAAATATTTTGGGTTAAAAGTAATTTATGAAATACTTTTGGGTGAAAAGTAAAAAAATCAATTTTTTTAAAAACCCCCAAAAGCCAACATTTTAACAACCATATGCATAACCATTTTTTGTTTGAAAAACCCCCAAAGCCAAGATTACCACACATAAGTAAAAAAATCAAAGTGGTTAAATTGCAAAAGATGGAAACTTTTGAATTAGAAGTGAAAAATCAAATTAATCAAATGGGTTAAATCGTATAAGATAGAAACTTTTGAATTAGAAGGGAAAAATCAAATTAATCAAAAGGGTTAAATTACCAAAGATTAAAACTTTAAACTTAAATTATCAAAGATTAAAAGTTTAGGGTTAAAAAGGAAACAAAGATTAAACTTAAAACTTAAATTGTTAGAGATTAAAAGCTGAAGGTTAAAAAGGAAAATTCTAGTTTTTTTTTAAAAACATGCTAGGCTCATTTTACAACCTATAGAAGCATAAAGTTGTTGCTTGTTTATATAGGGTTTAATAACTACTTTTATTCCCATCACTTCCTCTTTCTTTTGCTGCCACAAACCACTTTTTCCTCTCCCTCACTTTTCATTTTTTTTATTTAAAGTAAATTAATGGTTTTAACCACCTAAATCCAAAATCATAAAATTTAACGCTCTGAGTTCTTATCTATTCATTTTATAACGCTTTGAGTCCAATTTTCTAAAACTTGTGCTTTGATTTTGAACTCAAGTGATTAAAGCTACTAAAACACAGGGACTCAAAACGTTATAAAATGAGCGGTTAGGAACTTAGAGCATTAAACTATTTAATTTTGGACTCAAATGGTTAAAACCACTAAAACACAGGGACTTAAAAAGTAATTTACTCTTTTATTTATAATAACCTTTTTTGTATTACTTTTAAAAGACGATGACCCAACTGAATTATACGTAAGATTTTTATACCACATTTTCCACCCTCTTTTTACTTTTGCCTTTTTTTATTTATAAATAACCATATTCTGTACGACTTTTAAACCTCAGCAAAACTAATTAATCTCAGTAAACTAGTTTTACATTAAAAGATAAAAGATAAAGTCCCTGAAGTGGAGTTACCAAAAGAATTTTATTCACCTATGAAAAACATTGAACCCTAAGAGCTGTTTGAAAAATTCGAAAAAAGGGCTGTTAATTTTTAAACTAGATATCAAAACGAAAAAGATTTTAATTGAATTAGAAGATTTGTAATCAAAATGACTATATTCACTCCCCTCATTTATATTTACTAGCTTGATGCCCGCACGATGCGACAGGAGCAACATATTGCATTGCGATACTCGTTTTTGGTAGTTTTCTTATTCATATAATATTTATTATAACATAATTGTGATAGATATACATAAAAAGTGAAGTAATTGGGTAATTCATTTCATTGTTTTGTGCATGGTACGGTCGGTTAGGTTATTATCCTCTACCGAAGCCGAAACCAAAGTCGTCGGTTAGTTTATTTTATTAATCAATCGGTTTTTGGTTAATCACTTCGGTTTATTCAGTTAGATTAACGAGTTTTTGGTTTGGTTCATTTAGTTTCAGTTAATAGCAAAACCAAAACTTTGGCTAAAACGTTTGCTTAGAAATATATGAAATTGAGGTATAAATACATGAAATGAAAGTATAAATATATGAAATGGAGATATAAAATATGAAATATATGAACTAGAGATACAAAAGCTAGAAATATATGAAAATATGAAGAATTCGGTTCGGTTCAGCTAATTTTGTTTAAAAGAGTACAAAAAATTGATAACAAGTTTTTGGTTAACTCGGTTTTCAGATAATTTGGTATTTGATTTACTTCGGTTTGGTTGCATCTATTTTCGGATTGGTTAAGGTTAATGATTTAGTTCTTGCTCACCGAAAACCGATTTTGGTTAATAATCGATAGGTACTCGCGCGATGCAGCGGTAAACACAGATATTGTCACGGTGTGCGTTGTTCGGTTGGTTAGATTACTATCCTTAACTGATATCGAGATCATCGATTAGTCTATTTTATTAACTAATACGTTTTAGTTAATCAGTTTTGTTTATTCAGTTAGATTGACCGTTTTTGGTTTGATTCATTTAATTTCGATTAATAGCCAAAACCACACTTGGGCAAAAAAATTTGATTGGAATACATGAAATTTAGGTATAAATACATGAATGGATGTATCGATACATATGAAAACATGAATTGTTTGGTTCTGTTAGTTTTGGTTAAATGAGGGTACAAAATAATCGATAACTGTTTTTTGTTTATTCAGGTTTTGGTTAATCAGTTTTTAGCTAATTAAGCTTTTGGTTGATTTTCGGTTCGGTTTCGGCTAATGATGGAGAGGGTAAAACCCGAGCATTAACGGTTTTATCTTATGGTTTTTATGATGTTTTAGGTGATTATATTGTTTGAATGTGATAACTATGAGAAATTGTGGTTTTGCAGATTAATCACTTAAATCGAGGGAGTTAAAGCATTGGAAGATGAAGTGGAGCACCTGAAGATGATAAGAAAGCCAAAAGACATTATTCGGGACTTGTTTTGCCTTAGAGAATAGCTTGAAAGCATGGGAGACGTAGAAGAATGAAGTTCGGGGGCCTAATTGTCATTTGATGAAAGTTGAATAGTGAAGAAAGGAAAAGAAGAGAAGCCCGCCGTAAGCTACGGCTGACTGACCGTAACTTACGGTCAAGTCAGATGTTAACAATGGAGACAGAATGTGTATGTCGTAACTTATGGCAGAGCACCGTAAGTTACGGCGGGGTTCAAATAGAAAATCCGTGGGTTGACTTTTGTGAGGTATAAAAGGTTTTTCAAAACCCTAATCAGATTGTTCAGTGCTGTGACGAACTCAAGTGAACAAAGGACATTCCTTGGACGAATTTTCAACCTTTTCATCATAGTTTTTTACCGAAACGAAGATCCAAAAGATGCAATCAACCATGATCCAAGAATTTGAGGACCGAATCACCAACATGAGTGGCTAATTCTTTTATGGTTTCCTCTGGGTGGAGGATTCTTGTAAGTTGATATATTTTATGTGCTTTTATTGTACTTAGATTCGGTAATCTAAGCATTCGGTGCTTTTTACCGTTTGATTTAACTAATAGGTTGTAAACGGTTAACTTTATTTGAAACCTAGTTTTAATTCATTCAATTCCCGAGATTTCTAGTAATTGGGATATTTTTATAGGGATTGGGTTTGGTAAATTCAATTGATGTTCATATGATTCAAAGTGGATTTCAATTATGTGTTTGATTGTAGCAATCACATAGACAGGATTGTACAACTCAATTAATAGGTTGTGATTATTCAAAGACTAAGTAAGTGTTTTTTTATCAAAATCGTTAAAAAAACCCCAAAAATGGAGTTTATTTCATTTTGTTCCGAATGTGGTTTCTTGTCTGTGTTTGTGCAGGTAATTTCATACATGTAAGCATCATACCAGAAAGTCCGGAAAGTCTTCGCCATTAGTATTTGATCCAGAAATTGAGAAAACAGTTCGGAAGACCCGAGTACTTCGTCGTGAAAACAATATCTTACAATCTCCAACACCTATACCCAAACCAATGGAGAACTTAGGAAACCCGGACAAACACCCTGCCAACCCGCTGCCACATGGTCAATTCTTACCTACTCCCACTCACCCATCACTTAACACCTTTAACACATCTGAACCATTATCTCAATACACCCAAACTACTACTCAAATTCCACCAATTCCACCACCACCATTTCCCAATTTCGATAACTTACCACCAATACCAAACCAGTCATCATCTTCTCAAAATCCACCCTTCACCCAACCATCTACTGCTCAATATTCCTCACCATATGTGAGGATAGTTCATGATGAGAAAATTATTCCACCTAGCCAAAGTCGACCCGTTAACTCATCAACCACATCCCCCATACCAAATCAACCTACACAATACCCATCTTCTCAATAACAACCGTTCTCATTCAGAGCTTCTATGTTTGACAAAAGGAATGATTCGGGGGAATTTGGAGATGGGTATGATGAATTCGATAGTTATGTGGGGAATCAAGGTAGCAAGCAAGTGGTGAACATGGGGCATTATGGAGGGTATACCACAGGATTTGGATTTGCATAGATAGGGAACCAGGAAGCAACTGGTATCAACAACAAGGTCATCTGAATTACCCGGTTAATCAGCAACAAGGTAATGTAAGACCTGCAAACATTCCAATACCATCGATGCCACAACAAGTACTGAACCCACAACAACCACTCCCGAGAAATATAATTCCACCGGTTAACAATCCCGAGGGTATTCCTAGAAGATATGATCGAGGACCGGTGCGGGGGGTCGAAAGCAATTTCAAACCCGCCATTGCTAACAACCCGTCACCAGTGGTAATACCTCAATTACGAGGTTGTTCATTTGAGGTCAGAGCACAATCTATCCAGAGTCTACCCAAATATCACGGTTTGGCCACGGAAGAACCGTATTTGCACATCGCCGCTTATGATGCTCGTTGCAACGCTATTGGGGGTCAAGGTTTTACGTCTGATGATGTGAAATTGGTACTCTTCCAATTCACCCTAGAAGACAAGGCACAGTAGTGGTTCTACTCTTTACCATTTGCCTCTATCTTCACAAGGCCCGACATGCAACAGCTATTTCTGGATGAGTTCTATACTCCTCAGAGGACCAGTGATGCTCGGAAGGATATAAAAATTTCCAACAACATTCGGGCGAGCTATTTCATGAAGCATTCAATCGATTTAATATGTCTTTGAAGAATTGCCCACATCATGGTATACAAATGTGGGAATTGCTTAATGCATTTCATGAGGGGTTGACACCAGAAGATGCACGTGATCTTAATTCAATATCAAATGGCACGTTTAGTACAAACTATGGGCATATCAATTGGGATTACTTGGAAAAGATGGTGAGTACTTCAAATAGAAAGGCTCAATCCTCGAGAAGAACTCGACATTCAGTGGTAAGGGTAATGGATAATACACTTGAGGTTGGGGGACATATGCCTATGTGTGGACATTGTGGGGATTTGGGGCATATAGTTGATCAGTGCCCCAGTATTGTTGCTATGTTTGATGAGGTGAACATGTTGTGCAGGAGTGGTAAGGGTGGTAGGAATTTCAGTATGAACTCTAATACCTACCACCAGGGGCTCATAAATCATCCCAACTTTAGTTATGGGAATGTAAACAATCAGAGCAACCCGGGATTTCAAGGCAATAATCAAACTGGTGGTTAAAGGAACTTCAACCAACCCCGTTACCAAAACAACTATCAAGGGGGTAACACTGGGGGATACCAAGGAAACTACCAGAACAATCAATGAGGATCATCTGGACCTTCTAATGCCACTGGGGGTTATGAGATGATGGAGATGCTAAAGGCAATGCAGCAGGAGATGCAAAAGCGAAATCAAATGGATGATGCAAGGGCACAGAAGGATGAGGTGCACGACAAGGATATTCACTCTTTGACAACACAGATGGGGCAACTAGCAAGTGAGCTGGCAGAGATGAAGCAGCAGAATGGAAGATTTCCCAGCGACGTAAAGGTGAATCCTTCTCAACCAAAGGCAAAGAGCAACCAAGTTGGCCAGGTAAGTACTCTTCGAAGTGGTAAAGCGTATAATAAGGTCAACATTCCACCACCAATGGTTGAAGGTGTGGTGGAGGATGTAGATAAGAATGACGAGAGTGAGGATGGGTCGGAACCTAAACCTATTAAAACCAATGAAAAAGTCACTTTTGAAATCCCTATTGAAACAGTTAAAACCGTTAAATCTAAGGAAGGGGAATCAATTCAACCGTTAAATCCGGCTAATAAAGGAGTGATTAACAAACGGGGACATCAACAAGAGGAAATTTGGTAGTTGTTTAAACAGGTCAAAATAAATTTGCCATTAATTGATGCAATTAAGCAGGTATCGGCTTATGTCAAATATTTGAAGGATTTGTGCACCCAGAAACGACACCACAAATTTCCTAAGAAAATTGATTTAACTGAGCAGGTCAGTGCCGTTTTGACTGGGGTACTTCCACCCAAGTTGCGAGACCCAGGCACGCCTTTCATACCCATTCAAGTGGGTGATTTTAAAATGAATAGAGCGTTACTGGATCTTGGTAAAAGCCATAGATGGTGTAAAATTCTGTGTGATTGTATTGAATAACAAGACCCCTTAAATAGGGCATAGTACATCCGTAAATATAGAAAAGATTTACATGACTAATTACACCAATCAATTAATAATAACTAATACAATCTTATACTAAAATATATTCAATATAATCGGTTGGCTAAGACACCCCCTCAGTTTGAGCGGGCGGAGGACAGACGCTCAAGCTGGAACGAAACGATTGAAATAGCTGTCGAGATAACCCCTTTGTGAATATATCGGCATACTGAAGCGATGAAGGAACATGAAGAACTCCGATATGGCCAACACAGACATTATCTCGAACAAAATGAATGTTAATTTTGTAACACCCTAAACACGTAATAACTTAAAAACGACGCAGCAGAAATATGAGCTTAAAATTTTCTTTTCTTGACAATCATACATGTTGGTGCATACATCTGTCGTCTTCGTCTTATATCGAGTCACAGTCTCGTTGCGGATCTGAAAGAGGATGATGTCATCATCTTTGATGATGACATCATAATAGTGATGTCATCATTGCATCACTATAGAAAGGACAAAATAATTCTCAAATCAGATTTATGTAATTTGTCTTCTAGTTCGATTGAAAGTCAACATTGTATATTAGTGGTTGATTTCGCTCCTAGCAACATGTAGGTGATTCCGCCCGGAATCATAAATATCTGATTTCGCTCCTAGTGGTGTTGTGTCATTCTGAGCGGAATCAGGTGCCTATATAGGTCACCTGGAGCGAAATCAGTAGTGGAGTTCTAGGTGTTGTCTTCCGGTGAGCCACGAAGTGCTGCCGAAGTGTTGACTCGATTGTAAACGTCATTCAAATCAATAGAATCAACATATTAAAGTGTATAATTGCTGAATTGAACTCGGTTTGATTGTTTCCGCCGCTCAAACTGAGAAAAGCTCTTCTAACCGACTCGTTCGGATCCAAAAACGATCCTACAAGTGGTATCAGAGCTCAGGAAGAAGAGCTCTTGCCAATTCAGCTGCGTTTTCTGCTTTTCTACACCTTCTTTTCAAATTGAACATCATATCACGGTTAAAATCGGTTCAAATTTTCACATTGTGTTCGGAATTGATAGTTAACAAAGCCTTAGAAGTTTCAAGTTCAAATTCGAATTAAAACTGGTCATTTTTTAGGTTCCGCTCAAAACTGTTCTCGGAAAAGATGACATCAGCTTTGATTCCGCTCGTGAATTGATCTTGATTCCGCTCGAAATCAGCTTTCACTTTGATTCCGCTCGTGAATTGATTTTGATTCCGCTCCTAAGTGTTGTCGTGATTCCGCTCCTAAAACTAGTGTGATTCAGCTCCAAAAGTGCATCGAGTTGTGTATAACATTTTACGAGGTGTCAGTAATTGGGAAAAGAAATCATGTTTGTGTCAGCTTGTATGTGACTCTCGAAAATTGTCCACACGTTTTGTTGGGTTGCATGTGAAAGTTGGTAAAAATGTGTAAGTTGGTCATATGAGTGTTTTGGTCAAAGTTGCATGTGAGTTGGATAGTTTGCATGTGATCTGAATTGCATAAATCCACTACATAAGTTGCGACCCAATCTTTATTCAACAACAATTGAAAGTTGTCAGGCTTTTGCATGTGAATCTGATAAAGTGTTCGGCCCATGTGATTAATATCTTTGTTCAAGGTTTTGGCCCAATCAAATGATTGTATAGTCAACTCATGTGAATCGATTATTATAGGCACCGTCTCATTAATTGTTGAAGTTGTTCGGCCCAATCAGATTCATACACACTTAAAATTGTTGGTTTAGTGGATTTATTGGCCCAATCACAATTTGATAAATTGTCTCGGTTCAATTGAAGGTATTGTTTACAAATTTGATAAAGTGATCGTTTGGAACAAGAAAGTTTGTGTTTTTTGTGAACTCTCGAAATCGAAACATGGATTTTGAAGAAGTGTTGGCATATGTGCATCATGAATCTCATCAGTATATTCCGATAAAGAAAGAAGAAGAAACAGTCTTAGCAAAAGAAATTTTGGAAAAAGTTCCGATTTTTGATCACTCGTCTGATGAAGAGAGTGACAATTATGAAGAGGAAATCCGGGAACTTGAAAATCTTAAACAACAACTTCCATCTGATCAACGTAGTGGAAAGTTATTTTATGCCGATAAAATTGAAAAATTGAAAGAAAAACAAGATGCAAAAAGAAAGAATCAAAAGACAGTTATTGTTAAAGAAGAGATCAGAGCTGAGAAATAAGTAAAAGCAGCAACAACAGAAAAGCAAATCAAACCTAATGTGAAAAGGCAGGTTGAACAAGTTCCAGCGGTCAAGATTGAGAAAGTAGAATCTGAAAAACATGTATCTGTGAATCCTGAACCAGTATTAAAGAAAAAGGTTGAAGAAGATGCACCTATCTTTGATCATTCATCAGAAGAAGAGAGTAAGGATGAAAGTGTTCATGAGGAAAAGAAACAGGTTGAAAATATTTCAGCTTTAAAGGTTGAGACAAAAGCTGATGATAAACAGATTCTTGTTTTGCTGAAAAATTGTGAGAAGTTGACATCTGAAAATGACAAACTCTTGAAGGCGGTTGAGGGTTTGTCATTAGAAAACAAAAATCTTAAAAAATCAGAAAATGTTTTGAAAAATCAAATACAACATTTAGAAAATGAAAAAGTAAAAATTGAGAAAGATTTTCAAAGTCAAATAAAAATTTTAGAAGATGAGAGAGATTTGTTTGGTAAAAACAATCTTGAAAAACAAATTGCAATCAATTCTTATCTTGAAAAGATTATTCGACTTGAAAAGGAAGCAGAGTGTGCTCAAAAGAAAATCAAGGAATGGGAAGAAAAGTTGAAGGTGTTTGTGAATACTTCAACTATTCCCTGTCCAAAACCTATTAATTCAGTTCCAATAAGTGACGATGTCACAAACTTTGACAAAGTCAAAGTTGAAGATTGCGATGAAAAATCTGATGATGAAAACGAAAAAATTAAAAAAAAGAATTTGTTTTTGAAATTAAAAGAAAAGTTTCAAGAAACTGTTCCGCAATCAACTGAAAAAGGAGAATGCTCTAAGCAAAAACCTTTGAAGAAGAAAGTGGAACAAAAACAAAAAGAGAAAATTTTGAAAAATGTTCAAAAAGAAAATAAAAGTTCATCAGATAAATCATCCAATCGCAATAAAAAATTACAAAAAGTAAAAATGAAAATTCAAAAATTGTTGGTAATGAGTGGTGCAGGTTGGACCACAGAGCTCAAAGGCCAAATCCAGCTTTTAGAATGAGTGATGATTACCACAAAGCCAGACAATGCTATGATCTGAGTGTTTGGTGCGAAAGTGGTGAATGGTACGATAACAGAGTGTGTTACAGATGCGGCTATCAAGGACACATTGCTGTTAACTGCTAGAGTTGGAGGTTTGAGTCAAGGAGATGCTTTAACTGCAACATCATTGGCCATATTGCTAGAGATTGCTAAATGAAATCAATGAGAAGATCAAGGGCTGAATCTCAGAAGCAGGTGAAGAAACCAGTCAATGTCAAGCTCAAAGAACAGAAGGTTCAAGAACCTAAAGTTCAAGAAAAGAAAGTGAAGCTTTCACAGGGGCAAAAAGACAGACTGAGGAAGAAGAGGAAGAAAGCGAGAGAGTATCTAGAAAAGATTTTGTCCTCGGGTACAATTGGTAATTCAGATAAAAGTTCTGATGAATCGATTTGTTCAAATGATCAGTCAGGTAAAACGAATTCATCAGATACAAATCTGAGGACAAAAGAGAGAGTAACGAAAGAAAAATTGACTAATCAAACTGATAAACAATCAAAGAAAGTTATTTTTTCAGACAAAACTTTTATCAAAGTTTTTGAATATAAAAGAAATTGTGAAAAGTCATTTATGTCACAAGTTGATGAATTTGGAAAACCTAAATCTATAGTGGATTGGGTTCCAATAAAAGTCGGCGATGAATTTGTTTATTTGAAAACAAAGGAGCCACTTTCTGGCAATGAATCTGTTTCTTCGGAAACAAAGGAGCCACATGTCGGTGATGAATCTGGCTCATCAAAGTCAGACAAGCCACATTCAGGCAATGATTCTGGTATGGTAAAACCAGAAGAGCCAGTTATTGAGGTAAAAAATGAGAATTCTGGTCTAACAATGGATGATGCAAATTTTCCACCATTGTTGAACAAGAATTCAAAAATACCCAAGGACCGCCAGGCTTGGGTGAATCTGTTTAAATGAAAAAGCTGACTTGCCGGAGTTCCCAGGTTGGTAAGCGTGGAACATGAATCAGCATTTTTTTTTTGAGAAATTCACGTTTGTGATATTTCGAACTTACAAGTGGTAAATCAGGGACATTAAGTTGTACTTGATTTTCTACAAGTGATGTTTGTGGATTGATCTTAAAAATGTTAGTTTTTACAAGTGATTGAAGAAGAACAAGGTGATGGATGAAACCCCGAATTTGAGAATTGACACGCAAAACTTATTTTCCGGAAAAACCATTTTGATTAAAACAAACTTAAGTGTTTTGAAATCACTATGGGAAAATGTTTTGTTGTCAGGGGGAGTTCTGATTGTTCAAGCCAAGTGAATGGAGAATTGAAGTGATTCTCATCATGTTGTCACATTTCTTGTACAACTTGTTTTCAAATTTTCCCAGAAAATTAAAATTGAGACATATTTTGATTTTAGGGGGAGTAAAAATTTAAAAAAAAATTAGAAAATTTGAAAATGTCAAAAACATTAAAAAATTCAAAATGAGTTTTGTTGTAAAAAGAGGAAATGATAGTAGATCAGTTGGACTGTCCCAGCATGCTAAAGAAATGGAAAGATAAAATGTGATAAGCGATCTTACTTAAGATGTGACGGTAGGCTCAGCTAGACTAGTAGATTTGCGAGAACGATACAAACATAAATGAAAAAGCCTAGTTCTAGTGGAAAACATGATTGAAAGCATAGTACTTAGTTTTGTCCTTCTTGATTGTGTGCCTGCTCGGTAATCGCTGATTGTCGAAAGACATAAAACTGGTTAAGTTTGTGAACTTTCACAACTTTGCTAAAAAGTCGCTGTGATTGTGCATTTCATTTTGCAAAGATTTAAACTTGTTTTATTTATTTATTTTGTTTAAGCATTGGACATCCTTTGTGTATACGTGAGTATCGACCTGGATGTTATTGCCTAAACGTTCTGCTTTATTTTCTTTGGTGTTTCGTTTAAGCTTTGGATCACCTCTGCGTATACGGAAGTATCGACCTGGTGGTTAAAGCCTAAACAACTTCAACTTGTTTTATTTTTCTTATTTTGTTTAAACATTGGACTTTCTCTGTGTATACAGAAGTATCGACCTGATTGTTAATGTTTAAACATTCTGCTTTGTTTTCGCACAAATCACAGTTGATAAAAGTTTAAAGGCATTACTTGAGTCAGTGTATTGCATGATGAGGGGATATGCTGAGATCGTGGGGTCCATAAGAATTTTAGTGCTATCTTAATATACCTTAACGTATCGGTAAGCATTTCGAAAGTTTTTAGATTGAGTTTAAGTGGACAAATATATCGTCAATCGATGTGAATCGTTTAGAGCTTAAAATGTTAAAGCTTAACGGTGTTAGTGATTGGTCACAAAAACTGATATGATTCTCTTACACAAACTCACAAAAATATTGTATGTAAATATTTCTTTACTGTATTTCATTCTATTTCAAAACCCAAAAAGATTTTAGTGTGTTTTAGCATAAATTTTGAAAAATACAAAAAGATTTTCGACAACTAATGTTGGAGAGCTGATTTTCAAAATTCCAAGTGCTGAGCATGATGAACTGGTTTGGGAGCATGCGTTTAAAAGAAGAAACTGATTTTGAGAAAGAAAGTTAGATTAGTTAATCAAGGTCATTAATTTGAACTTGATGTAACTATTACTAGTAAGTTTTTCTTATTGATTTAAGTAAAAACTTATGTGTTTGTGAGAAGATTGAGCAGGAGATGAGCTTAAACAGAGTTAAAACCAGGATGCAATCTCAAGGTAATAGCTTATTCCAGACGGCGATCCCATCATGATGAGAGGGGGAGTCTGACGAGGCTAGAGCCAAAGAGAAGATCTTGGTATATGCTAAGAAAGAAAAGAGACTGATAAAGACTGAAGATGCGAAGACTCGACACTGAAGACTCGTCAACATCTGAGGGGGAGTCTGTTGGTGCATACATCTGTCGTCTTCGTCTTATGTCGAGTCACAGTCTCGTTGCGGATCTGAAAGAGGATGATGTCATCATTGCATCACTATAGAAAGGACAAAACAATTCTCAAATCAGATTTATGTAATTTGTCTTCTAGTTCGATTGAAAGTCAACATTGTATATTAGTGGTTGATTTCGCTCCTAGCAACATGTAGGTGATTCCGCCCGGAATCATAAATATCTGATTTCGCTCCTAGTGGTGTTGTGTCATTCTGAGCGGAATTAGGTGCCTATATATAGGTCACCTGGAGCGAAATCAGTAGTTGAGTTCTAGGTGTTGTCTTCCGGTGAGCCACGAAGTGCTGCCGAAGTGTTGACTCGATTGTAAACGTCATTCAAATCAATAGAATCAACATATTAAAGTGTATAATTGCTGAATTGAACTCGGTTTGATTGTTTCCGCCGCTCAAACTGAGAAAAGCTCATCTAACCGACTCGTTCGGATCCAAAAACGATCCTACAATACAACTTATTAATAAGCCATTAATATCGACTTGATTTAAATCTTTCACATTATTCATACCTAATCAAGAAAATTATATTACAAATGGTTTCCAACATGTGATCACATCCCCGTACAATCCTTGATCTTAACTCGACCCCCGATCACTAGTCCGTCATGAATATCCGACTAACCTGCGGTCACACAACACGTTAATAATTGGTGACATCATATACATTATGTTGGGATTGAACCCTACAAAGGAACAGTTGATAAAGCCAAAACTGGTTCAGATAAGTGGATTCACCATAAGCAGTTGTTTGCATCAGATCTTTCCCCTTGAAAGTGGCCCTAACATCTGATGACCTATAAGTACTGCTCTTCACAACAACTGCTGATCCCTAAAGTGTCACGACCCCCGACCACACCCTGGACGGGAGCAGCGAGCAGTCAAGTGGTACCGGTGGTTATTTTAAAAACATTGCAGCGGAAATATTCATCAGGACCGTGAGTTAGGAAAAATATCAGAGTTTAGAAAACACCGGATTTTATTTATTAAATAGATGGAAAGAAACCCATGTTTTACAAATGTAGCTTTAATATGGGATAAATCCGAATATATGAAACAACATTTAATTTAATTTAATTTATTTGATAAAATAAGCCACTTCTTTAAGCCTTTCGGTGCCGTATCACAGCTCTTATTCCGATCTACCGTAATCACCTGAAACGCGTTTTAAAAACATTTGGTCAGTAGGAAATACTGGTGAGTTCATTCATTTTGTATAAAAACACATTTGTTATAATTCACAGCATTAAGGGTTTTTATATTTGCTCTTTCAAGATTGGCAAAGACTTAATCACTGCAATTATAACTTTGTTATAATTTACAGCATTAAGGGTTTTTATATTTGTCCCTATCTTATAATTAGCTGGTTCAGCTGTCACTCGACCGAATCTATGACTGTGGACATATCACTAATTAGGCTCGCCCACCTAAAGTGATAAATCATTAGTAGTAATGTGCACAAAACCCCCATATACTGCCAGTAATTAAAGATTAGCAAAGACTTAATCACTGCAAAGTATAACTGGAAAACATTTAGGGTTTTGTAAAGCAATTTGATAAAAAGAGAATGACTCACCTTGTTAGCATATAGTCTTGTTTGAACAAGCATCTTGATTCTAAGCATCTACTTTATAGTTCTGAATCTTCTGATGATTAAGCATCCATTTTGATTGCAAGAGTATGGTGTAGAGTTTCGGGTAGTTAAACATTTAGTTTAACAGAGTGGAATACGTATTAGTGTAAAACCACATCAAATCTAACGATGGTCACGAGATCAGAACCTTAACGAAATTCACAAAGTATAGTCTTGTTTAGACAGCACTTTGGCATTCGTTTAACGAAATTCACAAAGTACAGCACTTTGGCATTCGTTAGTTGGTTCCTAAATCGATCGGACAGAATATCGCATCGGTGATTATTGGTTAGAACACCAACGTATAGAGAGAAGAATAGAAGGAATGAGCAAAGAAAAATGAATCCTAAGCTTCCTATTTATAGGTAGGAAATATGAAATTTCTAGAAAGTTTCATATAGCTTTTTTAGGAAGTTACCTATACATTTTCTAGGAAGCTTCCTACCTACTTATATATCCCCTTACACCTTCCTAGCACCTTACTTTGATATTATCTATTTCATATATATTTATTTTCATGTATATCTATCTAGGTGTTTAATTTATTTAATTAATTTTACTTAGCTTAATTAATCTTGCTTAGCTTAATTAATCTTGCTTAACCGATTAATTAATCTTACTTAACTTAATTAATCTTACTTAACTGGTTAATTAATCTTACTTAACCGATTAATTAATCTTAACGGTTTAATCAAGTAATTTACTTAGCCGATTAATTAAATAACATAACTAGCTGAATAATTAACTTACTTAGCTTACTTAACTGCTAAGTTTCCTTTCCTGTTAAGTTTCCTTAGCTATTAAGTTTTCTTAACCGCTAAGTTATCTTAATAGCTAAGTTTGATATACTAGTTTAACAGCTTCCTGAGTATGAGTTCTAATGCTAGATACAATGGAACTCGTATTAGCGTATTAACCCAATTCAACTTTAACGATAATCACGAGATCAAAACTTACAATGAATGACAAAGTATAGCCGTATACAGGCAACACTTAAACATCCGTTGGATCAATTTCAATCAATCAGATATAGTACCATGTCCGTAATTAGAGTTATTACCCTGATAACGAGCAGAGTTTTAGGGTTTAGGGGTGTTGTGGAAAGAAACGGAGATACGAGAGAGTAATTTCATCAAAATTCGATCGAACTGGTGCAGGAATTCAAGTCCCACTGCTGCCCTTATATACCTGAATTTTGGGTCCCCTCGCATGGCGCGCCGGCCTCCCTTGTCCCTGGCGCGTGGCGCGGGGATGGTTGGCCTGGCTTTGGTCGCCACGTGTCCCACGTAGGTCTGACACGTGTCGTCTTCGTGTGACGCGTGTCCTCGGTCGCTTTTTCGTCCAATCATGCGTTTTCCCTCGATTTTCGTGCTGATACTTATCGCGTATATTCGGGTCTTGATACCAATTAGTTTGGTTTTTAATTGTGAATCTAATAAGACTATTTTTTTAAGTGATTTAGTTCGTCGAACGCCAAGATTCCTTAACCGCTAAATTTTCCAAATTGAATATACAAGTTCCATCGCGAGCACTTTTGGTTTTGATCACATGTTGTCGTTGAGAGTATTTTTGAGGGCTGTTACATCCTCCCCACCTTGTTTTAAATCTCGTCCTCGAGATTTACGGAAATTTGGAGGAATATTCTTAATTTGACACTGATCCTAGTTTCCAGGTATACTTTGGTCCTTACTTTGAATTCCACTTTACTTTGACCAGAACCATTTTCCATGTTTTGAGATTCTTATCTTTGACTTGTAAGATCTTTCAATGGACTTTTTGTTTATCTTTATATCCTGCCATTTCCTTCGGAAATTTTTGTTGGTGCATATGTCTGTCGACTTCGTCTTGTATTAGTCTAGTTATATCAGGGCACATAGTACGAGAAAATGAGAAATGTGTATGGTAGAGGCATTTCGCACGAAATGAAAAAGTGTCATTTCGCACGAAATGAGCTAGTCATTTCGTACGAAATAGTCATTTCGTGTGAAGCTGATTTCGCATGAACTGTTTCGTGCGAAATAGCCATGCCTATAAATACCTGCCTTGACCATTTCCTTGGTAACAATTCGATTCCGGTAGCGAAGCTCTGCCGAAGTGTCTCTAGCTTTGTAATACGATTTGATATCAATACAGAGATAGTTTAAAGTGATTTCTTGTGCAATTCAGCTGAAATAACTCTGATACGTCTGTTTCCGCCTTTCGTATTGGATAAAACTCTTCTGAACGACTCGTTTTGGTCATGAAAACGATCCTACAAGTGGTATCAGAGCTCAGGAGGAAGAGTTCTTACCATTTCAGCTGCAAATTCTGTTTTCTACACCTTCTTTTCAAAATTTAACAAAATTTCAAGGTTAAAATGGCTTGATTTTCAAATATAATGTGCGAAATACTGTTTTAACTAACCCTAGAAAGAATCAGACCTTAATTCGGAATAAAACTTGACCAAATTGTTCAAAAACTGTTCGAAAGTTTCATTTCGCACGAAATTGATATCATTTCGTTTGAACAGTGCCTTCATTTCGCACGAAATCAGGTTTTCATTTCGCACGAGATCATATTTCATTTCGTACGAAATCAACATTTCATTTCGCACGAAGGTTGTTTTCGTTTGAAGAGGGTCATTCCGCGTGAAAGTTCATTTCGCTTGAACAAGGTCATTTCATTTGAAAGGGTCCATTCCGTACCAGCTTCATTTCATTTGAAAAACTTTGTTGGTGAAAATTTGAAAACCGAATCATGGAAAACGAGTTCTACAATGCTTTTGCTAGTCCGATGACTATTACTCAGAGTACGATGCTAGAAAATGAAACAGGGACAACGCAAAAACCGCCTAAGCTCATGAGTATCGAGGAATACAGTGGATGGTCTGAACGTTTTGAGAACTGGGTTCAAGCATATCATTTAGATGCTTGGGAACATACTAAATTTCAATATAGTAGACCAGTAGGGGACAATGGAGTGAAAATTGAAATTAGAAAACTGAGTGTTGAGGAGAAAAAGAAATACAAAGATGAAAAAATGATGGTTAGTCTTTTGCAACAAGCCATTAAAGAAGACATCTTGATTTTACTTCAACACAACGGAAGTGCACATTCAATATGGAAAGAATTAGAATCAAAATTTCTTGGTAGTCATGAGATGATCAAGAACAAAAAGTCACTTTTGAAGAAAGAATTTGATCTATTCCGTGGATTGAGAACTGAAAACACCAAACAGATTATTGAAAGATATTGCAATTTGGTGAAGAATATGAACAGATTGAACATCAATAAAGACAAAGATGAATTGATTGATAAGTTGGCTGATGCGCTGCCACATGATGTTTGGGGCACGTATCTTATGATGTTGAAAAATAAATCGAATTTTGACAAGATAACGCTGAGTGAGTTTATTAAACAACTTGAAGCTCAAGAGATGGAACAACGAAAGATAGCAAGAATGAAGAATTATGATGGAGAACAAGACATTGGTTTGTATTACAAAGGTGGTGTTAGTGATAAAACAAACATTGCACCAAAGATTGAAACTGCTTTCAATGCAAAAAGTTCTTCTGAAAGTTCAGCTCAAGGATCAAGTAGCAAAATGGGATTTTCTTCATATCCATCATTTGATCCACATTTTTCAGCAACCAAGAGTGGCAAAGTTCTATAATGCAACATTGCACTAAATCTTGAGAACGATCAAAATTACTCGGAAGAAGTAGCTAAAAGCCACATGTCTTTGTTGGTAACTGTGTTAGAGTCATATGGGAGTTTGGTTGCAGGTAGGATCGAAAATCCAATGTTGACAAAAGAGGATTACGATCAGGTTGATGCTGAAGAGATGGAGTTAATGGATATAAAGTGGTGTTTGGCTAGTGTTTTGAGAAGAGCTGAAAAATTTAAACAAATTACGGGAAGAGATGATTTTCGTGATGCAAATGTTTCTACTTTAGGATTTGATAAATCTAAAGTTACTTGTTTTCGTTGCAGGGAAAAAGGGCATTTTAAGCGAGAGTGCACAAATCGTGAAGCAAGTGGAGCTCAAAATCCTTTTGGAAACAATGACTACTATCGAAAAGCGATTTATCACCAAGTTGCTCAACAGCCGTATCAACAAGAACAGCAACAAACTGCACATGCTAGGAAGGTGATTGAAGATTCAAAGAAAGCGTGTCTTGATAATCAAGATGATGGAAGTACATCAAAAGATTTCAGTTGGAATAAATATATTTCGGCTGATAGTAAAGCATGTCTGATAGATCAAGATAATGAAAAGCTTCCAGAGGGTTTCGGTTGGAAAGATTTCAATTGGGATAATTATGATCCTAACAGAACTTCAGATCATAAAGCTTTTGTTGCTCAAATTGTGAAAGATAATGGTGAAAACTATACTACTGATGATTATTGGGTAGAGAAAATAAGAAAGTATTTAGCCAAGAAAGATGAGAATGTTGAAGAAGAGGTTCGTGTGATAAAGAAGCAGGATAAAGAAATTCCAGTGTTTGAGATAAAAAAAGGAAGCTGTTGCAGAAAAAAGTGTCTGAGAATTGTGAAAATTATGAGACCATGAAGAAACAAAACAGTGAATTGATTCACAACATGAATAGGCTAAAAGAATCATATGATGTCTTAAACAAAGCAATGAATCAATACAACCAGTCAAACAGTGAACAAGCTACAGCCATGAAGACACTCAATGGAGCATACATGATAAAGCAAGAAATGATCAATTATTACATTGGGTTGATTGCTGAGCTTGAGCAGAAATTGGAAACTCAGAAAATTGAAACTGAGAGAGTAAACAAATTGTTGAAAAGTTACTCATGTTCTGCTTATGTAATTGACAAAATTTATCCTGTAGTGGCAGGTATGAAGACATTTGAAGAAGAAACGTCTGAAGAGAAGATTTCCGATACAAAAGAGGATACAGAAGAGAAGAATTCTGGTAAGAAACAAAGTGTTGGATATAACAAGTGTCCACCCCCGCTTGAAAATGGATATTCTCCACGAAATCCAAATTCAGATAGAGTAAAAAAGGCAACCAACTTACAGTGGGAATCTGAGTCTTCAGATAATTTGCCAGAAAGTATTGATGTCACTTTCACATCGTCTGACACTGATCATGAGTCTGAATTAATAAAGAAAGTGGTCGATCAAGTGTTGGATAAAGATGAAACCAAAGAGTCAAAGTCGGAATTGAAGTCAGAGTCAAAGTCTGAGTCTGACACGTCAAGTTCAACAGTAAAAAAGGGAAAACGGGTTTACAATAAAGAATTTTTTTTTATCACAAACTAGTTTGAATGATGAACTGATCAAAGTAGCATATACTTTGATTGATTCTGACAAATTATTTTCTGATGAAGAATTTCCAATAAGAGGTGTTAAAACTGATATGATTAAAAAGGTTTTCAAACTAACAGAAATTAATATTTCTGAAATAAAAGATGTAAATCTTTCAGAAAAAACCAAAATCTTACACCTCAAGA
This sequence comes from Helianthus tuberosus, assembly GCA_030545235.1. NCBI lineage: Eukaryota > Viridiplantae > Streptophyta > Magnoliopsida > Asterales > Asteraceae > Helianthus > Helianthus tuberosus. The sequence continues at coordinate 186,204,625 of CM060394.1, forward strand.
GTTCAACAAAGGTTAAACAAGAAAAAGGGTTACAGTTCTGGTTCAGGTTATCAAAAGAAACCAAACCATAACGGTAATTTCAAAAAGAAAGGATTGGGTTTTATTCCACCAAAAAATCATAAAAATGAGAAAACTTTTAAACCAAAAACTGTTTCAGGGTCAAGCTCGGTAGAAGAAGAAAAGAAATCGTTCTAGAAGCAATCAAACAAAGAATTCCTTGCGGAGAAGCAAGAAGAAATGAAGAATGTAATTGCTTAGAAGAAGGAGACAAGAACATGTTTTAGCTGTCATAAAGTAGGTCATATTGCCAGAAACTGTTCAAAGGCAATCAACACACAACAGGGAGTGTCTCTTAAACTAAAAGAAAAAGTTGTTGAGAAAAGTAAACCACCAACCAAAAGATTTAAAGTATTTGAAAATTCAACATTTGAGGTTGGAGAATGTTCAAAAAGGGTTTACAACAGAAAAGTTAATATTGACAATCGCAAGTGGATTGTTAAGAAATCCGATGATAGTTTTGGCAAAGAATCTGATTCCACAAAGTTAGATGAGCCAGAAGTTGAATCAAAAGTTGAAAAGTCAGTTCCGCCAATGGATGATGCAAATTTTCCACCATTGCGGGCTGAGAATTTTAAGCAAAAAGTTGGAAAAGTTGAGATTTCAAAACAATTCTTTACTGAAAAGAAAAAAATTTGATGTTGAAAAAGCCTTTAACCCCACAGTCCAAAATATTTTTGGAAAAATGATTGATGGAAAGGTGAAAGGGGTTAAGGAATTTTATGAAAAGAAAACGAAGAAACCGGATGGAGATGGTTCATCCCGGATTAGTAACTAGGATAGAACCTATCACGACTAAACTCTGGACTTACCGGAGCTCCCAAGTTGGTAATCATGGAGCAGGAATCGGCATCATTCTTGAATTATGTGTGTTTGTGGAAAACCTACAAGTGGTGATTCAAGGACATTAAGTTGTACTTGATTTATCTTTCCTACAAATGGTTAAAAATAAACAAAGTGATGAGTTTATCCCCTAACCTACAAATGGTTTGTGAATTTCAACAAAACTAATTTTCCGGAAAAACCATTTTGATTAAAACAAACTTAAGTGTTTTGAAATCATAATGGGAAAATAGTTTGTTGTAAGGGGGAGTCCTGATTGTTTATGCCAAGTGGATGGCGAATTGAAGTGATTCGATATCAGTTGTCACTTTATTTGTACAGTTTGTTTTCAAATATTTCTTTTCTTGATTTTGAATTTTAGCGGGAGTAAGAAATTTCAGAAAATCCAAAAACATTAGAAAAGTTGAAAAATTCAAAAACATGATAAAATCAAAAATGAGTTTTGTTGTGAAAAAGAGGAAATGATAGTACATCAGTGGACGATCACAGCATGCTAAAGAATTGGAAAGCTAAAATGTGATAAACGGTCTCACTGATGATATGCCAGTAGGTTTTTGCATATTTAGTAGATTGTGTTCGAGATATAAACCTAAATATCAAACTTACTTATCTCGTGGGGAACATCTCTCGGATATATAGGTAACCCCTGAAATCTTGTTTGAAAGACCCCTGTTTCTGAGATACTAGGTCATTATGCATAGTGATATCTGGGGTATTATCCCGGGACTTCTGATTTTGTGGAAGCAATGGCCTAGTCCCCGTATAATACTTTTCGCTTGCTTGAAATTATAGCACCCCCCTCAGCATAAAAAATGATGAAACATTGCAAAATGCTAATCATGTGCTGTTGAAGAAAAGATTCTCTAAAGGGAACACACCTAAAGTCGAAGCCATCATCTCTCTGATTTTGCGGAAGCAATAGCCTGAGCTCTCATGGCCCTCGCATTTAACCCTTTACAGATATCATCTAGGTATACTCACCTGTAAGACTGAATATTGGGATCTGGATACGAGAGTATATTCTGAGGTGGGACACGCGAATAAGTTTAAGTGCTTAAAACAGTAATCTCGTATCTCGAAACAGTTGAATTTTGTGTGAAAATTTAAGTGGATCAGTATACTGACAATCTACATGAATCGTTTAGAACTTAAAATGTTTAAAGCTTAACGGTGTTAGTGATTGGTCTCATAAACTGATATGATCATCTTACACAAACTCACAAAATTATGGTGTGTAAATATTTCTTTACTGCAATTCTTTAATTCCAAAATCCAAAAAGATTTTCAGTATGTTTTAGCATAAAATTTTGAAAAATACAAAAAGATTTTCGACAACTGATGTTGAAGAGCTGATTTTCAAAATTCCGAGTGCTAATCAAGATGAACAGGTTTGGGAGAATTTGTTCCAGGATGAAAGAAGTTTTATGCTTACAAATGATTCATCAGAGATTAAATCATTTTTTGAATGATACATGCATGTGATGTATAATTTTTAAATTTTAAATTTGAGAAATTTATTGTGAGGTAGAGATGGTGCAGGTAAAAGCTTTGGAAGAGCAAGGTTTTTGATGCAAATCCTGTAGATTGTGAATTCCATACTACGATCCCAGTTTATCGAAAGGGGGAGTCTGAAGACGTTAAAGCCAGGTTTCAGATCCTGTTGCTTCTGAGAGCCAGGAGATTTTTCTGATCCTGTGAAAAGCTTAAGGAATCAAGAGACCTGATTAAGAGGAGTATAGAGCCAGGTTGAGATTCTGGAACAAAGAGAGAGAAGAAAAGATAGAAATTGATTGAGGATGCTTACAATGGAGAATCTTTGGAGAGATCGAGAAGACTGATAAAGACTGAAGGTTTGACAATCGAAGACTCAATACCAAAGACTTCGTCAACATCCAAGGGGGAGTCTGTTGGTGCATATGTCTGTCGACTTCGTCTTGTATCGAGTCTTGTATTAGTCTAGTTAGATCAGGGCACATAGTACGGGAAAATGAGAAATGTGTATGGTAGAGGCATTTCGCACGAAATGAAAAAGTGTCATTTCGCACGAAATGAGCTAGTCATTTCGTACGAAATAGTCATTTCATGTGAAGCTGATTTCGCATGAACTGTTTCGTGCGAAATAGCCATGCCTATAAATACCTGCCTTGACCATTTCATTGGTAACAATTCGATTCCGGTAGCGAAGCTCTGCCGAAGTGTCTCCAGCTTTGTAATACGATCTGATATCAATACAGAGACAGTTTAAAGTGATTTCTTGTGCAATTCAGCTGAAATAACTCTGATACGTCTGTTTCCGCCTTTCGTATTCGATAAAACTCTTCTGAACGACTCGTTTTGGTCGTGAAAACGATCCTATAATTTTAACTGATAAGCTACTGGCCCAATCCTTTTAATAATTTCAAATGATCCAACAAATCTCGGGCTTAGCTTTTCTTTCTTACTGACTCTGACTATTCCTTTTTATGGAGAGATTTTTAGTATATTCTTATTCTAATTCTAATGATTTTCCAGTCTAATGGTCTGATAGTTGATTTTCTCATATTTTTGCTTGACAGAATGGATGGTGCCTTCATTTCATAAAGTGTTTCAAATGAGCAACACTAATACTTGAAGGTTAATTATTGAAAAAATCTTATGGGTGATAATCCCACTTTCACCAATATTTATTGCACATGTACTTAGCACATATTTTATGTTTTGTAGTGTTCCTTCACACTACATCAAAATAGGTCGGGTTAAAATTTTCCTAGAAATGAGAAGTGAAATGACTATCTTGATAGATAAGAGGATTCTTTGTAATGAGACTATTTTGTCTCTACACAACTTAACTAAGTGTCTTATACTAAAGGGTTTCCTTCGTTGGTAGGGATTGAGTAGACTTGGTTAGTCGATCCACAATCACCCAGATTGTGTCGTTTCTTGTTTTGGGTAATTTGGTAACAATATCCATTGTTATCAATCTCATTTCCATACTGATGTCGTTGAGGTAAACCTAAAGGGTTCTAATGCTCAGCTTTAACTTGCTAATCGATTAAATACTTAGAGACATAACTTGCTACATCCTTTTTCATTTCTATTTATCAGTAATTCAAACCTCGATACCTTATATTACTTACACGATGTATCAAATACTTAGTTCTATGGGCTTCTTCGAGAATCCTTTCTTGCAGGTTTCCTTGAATAGGTACCCGAATTCTTTATGGAATCACTAATTTCCATTAGTTCTTTTTTTTTCTGATTCCTTCATTATTTCTTTATAATCCTTCAGCATCATCCTTGATTGCTGTTTCTTGGGTACTCTTTAATTATTTCATTAAATCTATCCGCAATTTAATCTAAGAACACGTACTTGATTCGGCTTCCTATGAAACTTATGACTTAAAGCATTAACTACTACATTAGTCTTAACTTTGGGATATAACAATCGGTGTTGTTCCTAGTCTCAGATGAATTCTAAGTTCCTTCTCACGATCGGGTGATAGTCTACGTAGATCCTCTGGGAAACGTCGTTCGGAATTTCTTTCAGTTCCATGCCTCTAGTGTTGATGAAATCCGAGACCATATACGCTATGTCTTACTTCTGTGCATAACTCACAGCTTTCCTCACAGAGACGAACTTTGTCGGCTGGTTTGTCTTGCCTCCTTGTGGTCACTTCTCTGGTTGGCTTGCAAACTCCCAGGAGACATTGTTTTCATTTGTTCCTTTTTATGAAGCAGACAGAATTTCCTTTTTGTCAGTTCTCTCCATTTCATGGCATATGTCTTGACCATGTGTTTTGAAGCTCGGGTCTCACTATCTAAATGCCTAAATTTTGAAGCATACATTACTTCATTTTCTTAACATATATACTAATGGTTATGACACTTCAGTCCTTTAAGCCCATGTATTGTTGCAGCAATTCTTTTGTTACTGGTAATCTTAGTAGGATTATAGGTGAAGAGTCTTTGTAAGTGCATCTAGTCGTGGTCACTATTATCTTCGCAAGAGTTCTTAAAGAAAGTAGAATTATTCTCATTAGCGTAGGTTTTGAGACGTTTAGTGTCTAGCACAACTTTAGCTACAGGTTTTCTAATGCGTTAATAATCTAAGGTAACGCAAAGGGAATTCTTATATTTTCGATGGCATCCCAACATAAAGGGTTCATATACTCCTTGTCGCACGAGTTAAGAGACAGATGATCAAACGAAATAATGTTCGATACCGGAACTACAGATGTATACAAGAGATTCCTAATAAAGAAATCTAGAATTATCATTGACACACATGCTTGTGTTTTATTCTAAATTGTTAATCCTTATGGTTTTTGGATTTCCTTATAGATATACATATCTATATAATCATATATTTCACATACTGTAATATACATACCATTCATAAGGTCAATGTATTTAACAAATTCATATTTCCAAAAACAAGTCAGACATCAGGTCATGATACTATTTAGGGAATTCTTGCCACTTGTTTGACATATCATATACCCCATCTTACCCGGTTCTCGCCGGAGAGGTAACCCCATCTTACCCGGACAAGCTGGAGAGTCTGCTACACCATACCCAGTCTTGCCGGAGAGGTAATTGGTATTTCCCATAAATAAATCTTTCTTAAATCATGATTTAAAAATGAATATTTTATTAAGGCTTTCATCAAAGAACAAGGAAATTAGTATTCACGTGACGGATCATATTCCAGAACCAAGTAGTACCAATAAATAAGAAATAACAGTGACCAAGTGTTATCGCTTATTTACCATACTTGCAATGTTCTTGTTATCATCCTCACGGCATACGTACCCATCACACTTTATTTATACAAGTAATTAGCTTATCTCGAAGTTTATACTAAGGCATCTTTCTTAAGTTCAAGTCTAAATACTATTCTTGTTGCTACCAGTTAATAACAATTTCCTAACTCTTTCGTTTAAGTTTAGGTATTATTACAACACCCAATTTCTTAAACCAGTGGCTCTGATACCACCTTCTGTCATGGCCCCCGACCACACCCTGGACGGGAGCAGCGAGCAGTCAAGTGGTACCGGTGGTTATTTTAAAAACATTGCAGCGGAAATATTCATCAGGACCGTGAGTTAGGAAAAATATCAGAGTTTAGAAAACACCGGATTTTATTTATTAAATAGATGGAAAGAAACCCATGTTTTACAAAGGTAGCTTTAATATGGGATAAACCCGAATATATGAAACAATATTTAATTTAATTTATTTGATAAAATAAGTCACTTCTTTAAGCCTTTCGGTGCCGTATCACAGCTCTTATTCCGATCTACCGTAATCACCTGAAACGCGTTTTAAAAACATTTGGTCAGCAGGAAATACTGGTGAGTTCATTCATTTTGTATAAAAACACATTTGTTATAATTCACAGCATTAAGGGTTTTTATATTTGCTCTTTCAAGATTGGCAAAGACTTAATCACTGCAATTATAACTTTGTTATAATTTACAGCATTAAGGGTTTTTATATTTGTCCCTATCTTATAATTAGCTGGTTCAGCTGTCACTCGACCGAATCTATGACTGTGGACATATCACTAATTAGGCTCGCCCGCCTAAAGTGATAAATCGTTAGTAGTAATGTGCACAAAACCCCCACATACTGCCAGTAATTAAATATTAGCAAAGACTTAATCACTGCAAAGTATAACTGGAAAACATTTAGGGTTTTGTAAAGCAATTTGATAAAAATAGAATGACTCACCTTGTTAGCATATAGTCTTGTTTAAACAAGCATCTTGATTCTAAGCATCTACTTTATGGTTCTGAATCTTCTGATGATTAAGAATCCATTTTGATTGTAAGAGTATGGTGTAGAGTTTCGGGTAGTTAAACATTTAGTTTAACAAAGTGAAATACGTATTAGTGTAAAACCACATCAAACCTAACGATGGTCACGAGATCAGAACCTTAACGAAATTCACAAAGTATAGTCTTGTTTAGACAACACTTTGGCATTCGTTTAACGAAATTCACAAAGTACAGCACTTTGACATTCGTTAGTTGGTTCCTGAATCGATCGGACAGAATATCGCATCGGTGATTATTGGTTAGAACACCAACGTATAGAGAGAAGAATAGAAGGAATGAGCAAAGAAAAATGAATCCTAAGCTTCCTATTTATAGGTAGGAAATATGAAATTTCTAGGAAGTTTCATATAGCTTTTCTAGGAAGTTACCTATACATTTTCTAGGAAGCCTCCTACCTACTTATATATCCTCTTACACATTCCTAGCACCTTCCTTTGATATTATCTATTTCATATATATTTATTTTCATGTATATCTATCTAGGTGTTTAATTTATTTAATTAATTATACTTAGCTTAATTAATCTTGCTTAGCTTAATTAATCTTGCTTAACCGATTAATTAATCTTACTTAACTTAATTAATCTTACTTAACTGGTTAATTAATCTTACTTAACCGATTAATTAATCTTACTTAACCGATTAATTAATCTTAACGGTTTAATCAAGTAATTTACTTAGCCGATTAATTAAATTACATAACTAGCTGAATAATTAACTTTCTTAGCTTACTTAATAGCTAAGTTTGATATACTAGTTTAACAGCTTCCTGATTATGAGTTCTAATGCTAGATACAATAGAACTCGTATTAGCGTATTAACCCAATTCAACTTTAACGATAATCACGAGATCAAAACTTACAACGAATGACAAAGTATAGCCGTATACAGGCAGCACTTAAACATCCGTTGGATCAGTTTCAATCAATCGGATATAGTACCGTGTCCGTAATTAGAGTTATTACCCTGATAACGAGCAGAGTTTTAGGGTTTAGGGGTGTTGTGAAAAGAAACGGAGATACGAGAGAGTAAGTTCGTCAAAATTCGATCGAACTGGTGCAGGAATTCAAGTCCCACTGCTGCCCTTATATACCTGAATTTTGGGTCCCCTCGCGTGGCGCGCCGTCCTCCCTTGTCCCTGGCGCGTGGCGCGGGGATGGTTGGCCTGGATTTGGTCGCCATGTGTCCCACGTAGGTCTGACACGTGTCGTCTTCGCGTGACGCGTGTCCTCGGCCGCTTTTTCGTCCAATCATGCGTTTTCCCTCGATTTTCGTGCTGATACTTATCGCGTATATTCGGGTCTTGATACCAATTGGTTTGGTTTTTAATTGTGAATCTAATAAGACTATTTTTTATGTGATTTAGTTCGTCGAACGCCAAGATTCCTTAACCGCTAAATTTTCCAAATTGAATATACAAGTTCCATCGAGAGCACTTCTGGTTTTGATCACATGTTGTCGTTGGGAGTATTTTTGAGGGTTGTTACATAAAGACTGTTGAAGATAAAGCACTGATGCTCAATCTACTCATATGGTTCAAGTACTGCTGAAGACACAAAGCACTGCTGGAGCTATAACAGTGGAATGAAGAAGCAATAGTTTAGTCTTGTATTGTATTTGTTTATTGTAATCAGTGGTTTATGATCAGTGTTTGTATAGGACAGTTGTTAGGAGGTTAGATGTCACTTTCATGGTGACGTCAACCAAAAGATGCTCAGTGGTTGTTCTGTACTATAAATAGAACAGTACCCTGTACTGTTCTATTAGCTCTTTTGCACAATACATTTTGTACGAACAATCAAGTGAGCTCAGGCTGAGGGGGAGATTAGTGCATGCATGCATTATAATTGATTATTGTAATAATACAATCATTCGATTATGAGATAAACATGTTTGCTGAAAACTATTTCTTCCATTGATTGTGTGTTGAAGGTTTGTTTCATTTATTTCCGCTGCAATTTACTTTGTTTCATCTCCATTCTAATCAAACGAACACAATCAAAAGAAACTCAGATCCTAACAATTGGTATCAGAGCTTGGACAGTTAAACTTGATCTAACAATAATTTTGACGTAAAAGTTCAGCTCATAATTCGTTGATACTTTCGATTGTTCGTATTTAGTTGAAAAACAGAGTAAGGGTTAATCACTACAAAAATTGATTATTCAGTACCTGTAAAACAACCAAAATGGCTACACAATCACAGGATAACACTAATAACACTGGTTCTCTTTTTAAACCACCTATGTTGGTCAGATCTGAATACAACATCTGGGAGCGAAGGATGGGTCACATCCTAGCTCAACAGAATACCGGATGTTGGAAGTCGGTTGTCTTTGGACCACATGTTCCAATGGTGCCGAGTGCTGAGGATCCAAAAGTTTTTGAACCTAAGAAAATGGAAAACTATACTGATTAGGATTTTCAGAAAATTGAACTGGATGCCAAGGCTTTTAGCATCATTGCATCTGCACTCCCAAATGAAATTTATGCTGGGCTGTTACACTGTAACAGTGCCAAGGAATTGTGGGATGCACTTAAGGAACAATTTGGTGGGACTGAAGAAGTAATTGAAAATAATAGGGAAATTTGAACCAACAGTATGAAACCTTTTGTCACACTAAGGGTGAATCACTAACACAACAGTTTGAACGTTTTAGTTGTCTCATAAGTGAACTAAAACTTGTTAAGGTTGAATTTGCTAAAGCAACCCAAAACAGTAGGTTTCTTAGGTCACTTCCTGAAAAATGGGACACAATTGCTTTTGTTACCAGAAATTCAGTTGGGTTTAAAGATCTGACCCTGACCCAACTTCATGGTAGACTCCTGACCTATGAAAGGGAGTTGAACAAGAAAAAGAAGTTACAAGAGACTGGGAAGGTTGCAGATGATTACTTATTTGGCAACACAGCTCTTTTGGGCCAGGAAGAATATGGTAGTAGTAAGGATCAGAGTTATGATCATTTCATTGGCATAACAGTTGGTGGAGCTTTTAACTCTAATTCTCACTCATCCAGTTATACTTTTACAGCAAATGGAGAAAACCAGAATTCTGACAATATGTGCTTTGAACTCAATGATCTCCAGCATTTTGATCCAACTGATCTGGAATAGATGGATATTTTGCACCAACTGGCACTGCTGAGTGTTAGAACTAGCAAGTTTTACAAAAGAACAGGGAGAAAATTTCCAGGATTACATGGGAATTTAAAAGTAGGGTTGGATAAATCAAAGATCAAATGCTACAAGTGCAATAGGTTAGGTCATTTTGCTAGAAAGTGTAGGAGTCAAAATAGTGAACCAATCATCACACACCCTAGCCCTAGACCACAAAATAACCAAACCACTGTGAAGTATTCCCAATATGCCCTTGTTGCCCATGTAAACACTGCTCACTATGCACACCCTGCAACTCCTGTTCCTGTGCACTATGTCCAAACCACTGTTCCTCAGATACAGTATGTCCAAGCCCCAGTCCCTCAGGTTCAGGTGCAACCAGTTGCACCTCAACAAGCTGCACAAACAGCTGTTCAAGCAGATCAGCAAAGCTTTTTCATACAAGGCTTTGTTGATTGGAGTAGCTTGCCTGAGGAACTAGGAGATGAAAACTTTGCTCTATATGCTAATAATGCTATTTCTAGTAATGAATTCTGTTTTGCAGCATTAGAGTCAATTCCAGAAGGGCTGGAAACTGAAGAAGGAACATCCAGTGCTGAAACAATGGATACAATTGCTGAAGCAGTGGTTACTGCTGTTGTTGGTGAACAACTGTTGGAAGAAAAATCAGAACCCCTGTTGGAACCACTGTCCGACCCATGGTCTGCTGAAGAAGAAAAGGAAGAAAAGAAGCCAGAAGAAAGTGAACATGTCTGTGATTGTGTTATGATGACTGCAACTAAGGTATCACCCCAGGTTCTTAAAAACCTTTGTTCAGATAAGTGCATCATAGCATTTGCTAACATTAAGGAGGTGAATGAAAACCTTAGAGATAGATTGTTAAATGGTGAAGTACAATTTGAAAAATCTTTAAAAGTGTTGAAAATCAAATTGTCTGAAAAAGAAAATGAGATTTGCAGCCTCAAACAAGAGCATAGCATAACTAAGGACCAACTCCAGACCATGATAGAAAAATATCAAACCTGTAAAAAGGAGTTGGAATCCACCCAAATCACTTGTGAAAAAGGGGTGGAGTCCTGCAAAGGTTATGAAATTATGCTTGAAAAACATATTGAAAGCAATGTAAAATTTGGCATAGGGTTTAGGAAAAATGACCAAGTTGAAAAACTACTGCAAATCAATCTAACTCTGTTGAAATCATTCCCACAAACAAGGATGGTCAAGAAGTTAAAATAGCTGATAAACTTGGCAACAAAATCACTCTGGAAAGATCTGTGGGGTCCTCAACTTTTGAGGAGATTGAGAAATACCAATTCAAACCCACATGGTCTGATGAGTGTGACATCCTTGAAAATTTCAAACCCATGGACTTCACAACTGTGGATGGTGTCAAAGCTCCTAACGCCAAGGTAATTCCTCTTAAGGACATCCCAACAGTGGTTCAAAACTCTGTTGCAAAGGAGTCTGAAAAGAAGAAAAGAAGAGAAAAGATTAAAAACTTGTTTTGTGACTTTTGTGAAAAGAAAAATCATTTGACTAAAGATTGTTTTCATTTAAAAGCTTATGATCTAAACAAAACAAGTACCATTGTGCCTTCAAAGAGCTGCACCATCTGTGGTAAATCAAACCATTCTTCTAAGAAGTGAGTGTACCTGAAATCCTTTGAGGTAAAAAAGGAAGAGTACACTTCAAAAACACTAATGAGTTCATCAAAACCACAAGTCAAGAAACAACCAATGTTTGTGCCAGTCCAAACAGCTGTTACAAAACAGCTGAACCAAACCTCTGTCAAAAGAGAGGTTCAGGTGACTGATGCACCCCCTGCTAACCAATACCAAAGAGGTAAAGGTCAACCACCATACCCAGGGGTCCCACATGTTTATGAGGCTTACAAAAGGCCTTCTAAACCAAGAGTGAACAGGCATCCCTTTGGGTATCAACAGTTGATGGGACAAGACCCCCAACAGTTGTTAGAGAAAAACAGTTCCAAAGCTGTCCAAACACCTGAGCTAACCACTGTCCATCCACCTGAACTTAACATAGACACTGTTGAGACCCCATACAAAGCCTTATTGGCTTTGGAGACCCTCCTGAACTAATTATTTACTTGATGTGCAGGGAGTTTCTGCATGCTTAGATAGTCTTTGGTATGTAGATAGTGGAGGCTCCAGGCACATGACAGGATGTAGAGCCCTACTCAAAGAATTCAAAACTCATGGAGGGGGTGATATATCTTTTGGTAATAATAGTAAAGGGAAGATGATGGGTTCTGGTACAGTACAGTCTGGAAATGTTAAGTTTGAAAATGTCAATTTGATTGACAATCTGAAATTCAACCTCCTTAGTGTCTCACAAATGAGTGATAAAGGTTATGGCTCATTCTTTACTAAGGAGTGTTGTAGGATTGTTGGGCCAGAAATGGTTAAAAAGATTGAAGAAATAATAAAAAATGGAAAAACCCAACTTGTTGCTCAAAGGAGTGGCAATGTTTATGTAGTCGATTTGTCAAAAGAGAGCCCCAGGACTGATGCCTGTCTGTTCTCAGCTGCCTCTAACAAAGAGACAGAACTATGGCACAGGAGATTGGGGCACATAAATCTCAAGACAATCACTGCTTTGTCAAAACAGGGTCTTGTAAGAGGTCTTCCTCAAAAACTGTTCACCTGTCCTGAGCATTGTGTTTCCTGTTTAAAAGGAAAGCAACATAAAAGCTCATTTAAGTCCATTAAAGAGTCCAAAACAACCAAGTGCTTGCAAATGCTGCACATGGATCTGTTTGGCCCAGTAAAAGTCATGAGTCTTAAAAAGAAAAGATATTGTTTGGTAATTGTAGATGACTTTTCTAGGTTTACATGGACTTATTTCTTACATTCTAAAGATGAGACTGCGGGCATTCTACAAGACTTTGTCAAACAGGTTGAAAAGCAGTTTGACTTGCCAGTAAAAGTCTTTAGGAGTGACAATGACACAGAATTCAGAAATAGGGAGTTGGATGAGTTTTGTGTGTCAAAAGGAATTGTAAGGCAGTACAGCATTCCAAGGACACCAGAGCAAAATGGGGTTGTTGAGAGAAAGAACTGGACACTGATTGAGGCTGCCAGAACCATGCTTGCTGATTCAGGTTTGCCATTAACTTTCTGGGCAGAGGCTGTAAACACTGCCTGCTATGTCCAGAACAAAGTTTTAATCAACCCCAGGCATCAAAAGGCTGCCTATGAAATTCTGTATAAAATCAAACCAATGATCTCATACTTCAAAGTATTTGGCTGCCTATGTTTCATTTTGAACCTAAAAGACTCAATTTCAAAATTTGCAGCCAAAGTAGACAGTGGATATCATTTGGGATACTCAACCACTGCTAAGGCCTACAAAGTGTTTAACACAAGGACCAAAACAGTGGAAGAGACTTTGAATGTAAAGTTCAATGAACTTTCTTCAATGAAAATCCCTGCAAATCCTGCTGAGTTATTTGATCTTGATAAATTCACCTTTGAAAATGTTTCTGTCAAGACTAACAGTGCAGGTCCATCTCAACCACCTCCATTAGACAATGGATATGAAGTGATCATTCCACAACAAAATTTCAAATCCATTGCCAGAGCAGCAGATGTTCAAAACAGCTGTCAAAGCTCAACCACTGTTACATCAACAGTTGTTGACCAAAGTAGCCCTTTAACCTCTGCTTCCACATCATCAATCACTGTTGATAAAAATCCTCAAACAGTGGATAAAAATCAACATGTTTCCACACCAATTCCTCCTATTCCTCCACCTCCATTTCAAGACACTATTGGATCATCAAAGTCACCAATAGTGGTTAGCTCAGATGATTCACATCTGCAGCCTTCACCCTTAAATGCCATTGTTCCATACAAAGGAGATCTTATCTTCTTGAAGTCTCATCCACCAGACCAAATCATTGGCAACATCAGTGAAGGGGTGCTCATAAGAAGTCAATCCCAAAACATCTGTCTTTTTGCTGGTTTTTTATCACTTCATCAACCTGTCAAGTACCAAGAGGCACTGAAAGACAACAGTTGGGTGGAAGCCATGCAAGAGGAGCTCCAACAGTTTAAAAGACAACAAGTATGGGATCTTGTACCACTACCAGAGGGTGTGAGTCCTATTGGCACAAAATGGGTCTTCAAAAATAAAACTGATGAAAGGGGCATTGTTGTCAAGAATAAAGCAAGGCTAGTGGTTCAAGGTTTCAGACAGGAAGAGTGCATTGACTATGATGAAACTTTTGCCCCTGTAGCAAGATTGGAAGCTATCAGACTGTTCTTGGCCTTTGCTGTCAACCACAACATAAAGGTGTTTCAAATGGATATCAAATGTGCATTCCTCTATGGTAAGATTCAAGAAGAGGTATATGTTTGTCAACCTCCTGGTTTTGAGGATCCATTTAATCCAGATCATGTCTACAAGGTAAATAAAGCTTTGTATGGCCTGAAACAAGCACCTAGAGCCTGGTATGACACTCTTTCCACCTTTCTTCTCTCTATTGGTTTCACAAGAGGTAAAATTGACAAAACACTGTTTTTAAAATGGAGAGGGAAAGACTTGATGATTGTCCAGATTTATATGGATGACATCATTTTTGGAAGCACATGTTCTAAAATGTGGGAAGAGTTCAGACAACTCATGATAGCTGAGTTTGAAATGAGTGCAATGGGTGAACTACAATGTTTCCTTGGTCTCCAAGTGAAACAATTGCAAAATGGTACATTCATTCATCAAAGCAAATATGCTAAAAATCTTTTAAACAAATTTGAGATGAATGATTGTAAACCATGTAGTACACCCATGGCAACCACAAAGATAGTCATGTCTGATGAGAAGGATGATTTGGTTGATCAAACTCTTTATAGAAGCATGATTGGGTCTTTATTGTACCTAACTGCATCTAGACCAGACATCATGTTTGCAACATGTGTTTGTGCAAGATCCCAATCAGCCCCTAGAAAGTCAAATCTTATTGTTGTAAAAAGGATATTCAGGTACTTAAAAGGTGCTCCCACACTTGGTATCTGGTATCCAGCTGATGGAAATATCAAGCTTTAAGGTTTCTCAGACAGAGACTTTGCTGGATGCAATACAACAAGGAAGTCCACTTCAGGAGGGTGCCAATTCCTAGGAAATTGCTTAGTGTCTTGGCAAAGCAAAAAGCAAGCAGCTGTTTCAACATCCACTGCTGAGGCAGAGTACATTGTTGTTGCAAGCTGTACAGCCCAACTGTTATGGCTTCAAAATCAACTGCTGGATTTTGGTATCACTGCCTTAAAGACACCTCTCATGTTGGACAGTCAGGTAGCAGAAAATATCATTAAAAATCCAGTTTCACATTCAACCACCAAACACATTGACATCAGACATCACTTTGTGAGGGATTGCTATGAAAAAAGGTTTGATTTCTCTGCATCATGTTCATACCAAAGATCAGCTGGCAGATGTGCTAATAAAGGATTTAGACACATCTACCTTTGAAAGCTTGATCTCAAGGATTGGCATGCTTAACATGGAATAACAGGCAAAATCCTGTTGTTCTATGAATAAAAAGCATTAAAATGTTCTCAGAAAATCAAAAATCCATCCTTAAAAATAGTTAAAAATGAAAATTTTCATTAATCCTTAAAAGTCTGCCATAACCACTGTTTTGGTTCAAACATCTGTTCTTTTGAATTCTTTCCACTGCTGAAAGCCGACCTTTGTTCTCTTATTGTCCTTGTTAATCACTGTTGTTAAACCTCAGTGTTTTATTCCACTGATAAGCTATCCACTGATAGTCAAAAGTCAGCCATTGTTTTCATTTTCACCACTGTAAACCACTGATATTGATCCATCAGTGGTTTCCTAAACAACTGTCATCCATTTTTCATCAGAGGTTGTCACGTGGACAGTACTTAGCCGTCAGATCTTTGTAATAGCTGCCACGTCAGCATTTACTTTCTCACCTTATAAAACCCTAATCAAAACCCCAAACAGGGCTTTCACTGTCGAATCGAATTCAAAATTCCTTTCAAAAGCAGTTACCATCAACTTCCTTCAAATTACTCATCTTTTTCTTCTCTCGCAACTACCTGTAAATCACCATGACTCTCAATCTCAAAAATCCTCATAATTATCTGTGTACTCTTGAGAAAACAGATCAAAACTCAGAGTTTCACTCCATCATTGACGCCCTTTCTTCTTCAAAGTACAAAACTTTGTTGACTTGCAACACACCAATTTATCAAGAAACCATACGAGAATTCTGGAAAAATGCAAATGTTCAAGTTTAGGACAAAAATCCCAGGGGTATTACATCTGAAATAGGAAAAATTCTTGTATCCATCACTCCACAAACAATCTCTGAGGTCTCTGAGATGAATGACCACACAGGTAGTACTTCTTTCCCTAAACATGAGTATCAGACTGATCTGACCGAAAGGGGGTATGAGGGACAAATGGATAAGGAAACTTTGTAAAAAGGGAATTTCCCACCTCTCATGAAATTTTTATTTCATACCCTACTCATGTATGTTTCAAATAAAACCACAGCTTTCAATGAAATCCCATTAGACATTCAATATCTGGGATATGCTATAATGGCAAAAGCTGATTTTAATTATTCTCGAAAAATTTTCAATGACATAGTTAAAAATGTTAACAATATAAAAGCCAAAAAGAAAGCATTTTTGTTATTTCCTAGATTTTTGAATTATTATTTACAAAAGAGAATACCTGTGGATAGTGTACAAGTGCTCATCTAAGGTGCTCCATATCAAATAAACAGTCTGTCCTCTGAAACCTTTACAAGGATGTCAGAGTCAAAAGATTTGAAAACACAAACAGAGGAACCTGAGCAGAATTTAGCTGAGACAACCTCTGCTCCTCAGGTTCCTGCTGTTGAGCCCACTGCTCCTTGTGATCACAGCAGCACAACCCCTGCAGTGAAACCCACACCAAAAATTACCAAAAAGCCCATCAAGAAAAAATCCACAAAGCCCCCCCAAACCCTCCAAAAAGGTTCCTCTTGAAGATGAGATCCCAGAGGTAATACATGTGACAACACAAAAGTCACCTGAAACCATTGCTGCTACTTCCTCACAGCAGTTGGTAGAAAGATCTCAACCCGAGCCTAAAACTCCTCCTGCATCCTCTCAAAAGGATCAGGTTGTATCCACAGGGACACCACATTATGAAGCTCTGGATTCACTTGAATCCATCTTCCACAGCCCTGCTCCCGGGGTAAATTCTCTTTCTACTCCCATCCTCACTGCACAAATTCAACCATCAATTATACCTCTGTTGGATGCACTTGATATGGACTAGAAACAAATCAGTTCTTCTCAACCACCATCAATGAGAATATACCTCAACAAGTGACTGAGTCTGGTTCCTCTATCCTTATTAACCCACCAACAGCTGAGGAGGCTACACTGCAGGAATTACAAGTAATTCCTGTCAGTAGTTCAAGTGGAGCAGCAACTACAGGTGTTGAATCCACTGATTTGCACCTGGCTAGTTGTTTCATCACTCAGACTCCCTTGATGGCAATTTCCTCTTTGGGAATCAAGGTGACCACTAGTGTGTTTCCATTACCCACTGGTGTGTTTACTAAGGTAACCACTGCTGAGGAAAGAAGTCCCCAGTACCAAGAACAAGGGGAATCAGTGGATGATTTTGGGAAACTTTTCCTAAGTCAACTACTGATACAACCACTGCCAGTGGGAAATCAGATGATCCCATTCATTTGGGTGATGGTTTAAAATATAAAGAATTGACGGAGAGTGTTGATAAAATTGAAACATCTGTTGCAGATATCAAAAATATGCTGCAACAGTTGTTACAATCTCAAAAGACTACTTCCACTCCTGCAACATCTGCTCCATCCCCCACTGAGCTATGGCACTTATTTCAACCTATGCTTCATCAACAAAGGCAATATGCTGATCAACAACATGAAATTCAGCTCCAAAAATTCAGAAACATGATGGAAGCTAGGTACAAGGATACACAAGGCCAATTTGCTTCAAACCACTGGTACTTCTCCTCCTACAGTTGTTTTTGTTGAAAAACTTGATGATGCCAAAAAGGGGGAGAAAGGAAAGAAGGGAAAAGAAGGTCTATATCTACCACCAGATCCAATGTCTAAACTTGTGGTAGAAATTCCAAGGCCAGATGGTTCTAAAAAGGTTGATGTAACTCTAAATGCATTTGCTGATCTAAAAGCAAACAAAAAAGAGTCAATGGAAATAAAAGGGTCAAAAAGATTTGAGCAAGAGAAGAAAGTTATGATGGAAAAGGAAGAGCAGGGTACTTCTACAACCAAAAGAAGAAAGCCTACCAGAAATGTTAGCCAACCCAAAACCACACCTTCCAAAACCACCAAACATACTCCTCAAATCCCCAAAAGTTCCTCACATCAAACCACCAAACCAACAGATGTTAAGACACCTGTTGTATCAACAGTTGGTACTTCAGTGGTTCTAACAGATGTTATTTCAACAACTGTTCTCATCATTTCATCAACCACCATTCAACCCACTGCTATATCACAAACTACATCACCATTGCAAACACCACCTGCCATAAAGCAGAAGACACTGTTGATACATCAACAGTTGCAGTGACAACAGTGGTTGAGACACCAGTTGTTTCAACAGCTGTTAGTCAGTCACCCATCACCACAAACATTCCTACCAAAGTCATAATTCTCTCTGCTCCAAAAATTCAAACAAAACCACCTTCTCCCAAAAAGGTGTATACCAGAAAAAGAAAGTTTCAGGTGCATGATGATGACATACCAGCACCAATTCCATTATCATCCACACCTTACAATGTCATCAAACCTCAACCATTCATTCCACCAACTTTAGCCAACCCAATCAAAGATCCAAAAGTACTGGAAGGATATGACCCTGCTGATGTGATACCAGTAGCAGCCAGTTATCCACTAGAATTGCATGCAGTAAAGAATGAAATGAAGCAGTTCTACACAGTGGATGGCCCTTCAAAAAGAAAATTCCCCTCTCTGGTTGGTTTTAGAGATCTAGTAAACATGGATGAATACCTAAAACTCAAAGCCAGGCAAGCTGAAATGAGAGCTAGACTTGAATGCAAAGGGGAAAGTGACAGTGTCATCTCAAATCAGATGCAGTTTTTGCTTACCAAAGTTAAACAACTAGAAGACTATGCAAGAGATTTGAGTAAAGAAATGTCCAACCTACCACCAGAAGCTGATCTGCAACAGGAAATGAGAAAATACCTTCTTGCTTTGATCATGAGGGAAAAGTTCTACCCTGCCAAGATTGAGCAGTTCAGAGACTGGCCACTCATTGCTCTGAAACATGAAGGAAATAGAATTGAAAGAATCAAGAATGATCTAGGTATGAAAAGATCAGCACCAAATTGGAGCAAATACAAAAATACAATTGCTGATCTTACCTTGGAGTATAAAAGAAAGAAGCAAGAGTTGGTTGCAGCAAAGGTTGGTACAGCCAAAGCCATAGCAAAATGGACAAGGCAATACACTGATGAGGCTTAAGAAAGGAGAGAGATAGATCCTTGCCTTCCAAAGAAGCCTGAATACAAAGACAAGAAAGCTGATGATCCACAACAGCAGGCCCTTTCTTTGAAGACCTTGTTCACATCTTCTGATACTTCCATCATTGCCTTAAACCAAAGAAAGAGGCAAAAACAAATGGATGAGCAGGAGGTCAAGGCTCATGAAGATCTCATTATGAAAGAAGCTCTTCAAAGAATAATTGCAGAAAATCAAGACCCAGCAAAATCACAAGATTCTGCCAAAGTAGTCATAAGCAGACCTCCTTCACCAAACTCATCAAAAATAAAGACTCTCCCAAGAAACCCACTGGATTCAAAAATACTAAAGTGGAAGTCTGATCAAAAGACCCACGTATTGACTCTGCTAAAATCCAATGGTGAAGTGAAGCATATATCAAGGGAAGAAGCACTTGGCCTGGGTGTAGAAGATTTACAAAATCTCCTTGAGCTTACACTGTGCAGGGATGAGGATGATGAAGATTCCATGAACTTTGAATTACAATTCAAAGGTCAAGTTAGGGAACTTTTGATGAGACAATAAAAATCCAGAATAATGAAGTGTTTTGGCATCATCTGTTCCAGGGGGAGATTGTTGGGATTGAACCCTACAAAGGAACAGTTGATAAAGCCAAAACTGGTTCAGATCAGTGGATTCACCATAAGCAGTTGTTTGCATAAGATCTTTCCCCTTGAAAGTGGCCCTAACATCTGATGACCTATAAGTACTGCTCTTCACAACATCTACTGATCCCTAAAGAATGTTGAAGATAAAGCACTGATGCTCAATCTACTGATATGGTTCAAGTACTGCTGAAGACACAAAGCACTGCTGGAGCTATAACAGTGGAATGAAGAAGCAGTAGTTTAGTCTTGTATTGTATTTGTTTATTGTAATCAGTGGTTTATGATCAGTGTTTGTATAGGACAGTTGTTAGAGGTTGTTAGGAAGTTAGATGTCACTTTCATGGTGACGTCAGCCAAAAGATGCTCAGTGGTTGTTTTGTACTATAAATAGAACAATACCCTGTACTGTTCTATTAGCTCTTTTGCACAAGTCATTTTGTACGAACAATCAAGTGAGCTCAGGCTGAGGGGGAAATTAGTGCATGCATGCGTTATAGTTGATTATTGTAATAAATACAATCATTCGATTATGAGATAAACATGTTTGCTGAAAACTATTTCTTCCATTGATTGTGTGTTGAAAGTTTGTTTCATTTATTTCCGCTGCAATTTACTCTGTTTCATCTTCATTCTAATCAAACGAACAAATAAAAAGAAACTCAGATCCTAACACATTAGTATAAAGACATTAAAATATACATAACCACTTAGAAATCTATCATTTTATACAACTCCGATATAATATTCTTTTGAGTTCATTCTTTACACCTAGCATCCAATCTCTGTAAGCCCAATACTTACGTATCTGCATTCCTGTTCCATTCTCAAGGCACACCATTAGTAACGTGACTATTCAAACATGTTAGAGCCATATATATAAGCATATATACAAGAGCCTTTCTTTCATGCACAACAAATCCTACTTCATGGATAAGTACCTACACACGTATGTTCATACACATTTCATATCAACATACATACATGCATACATACTTACGTACATACATACTTACACACATACGTACATACATGCTTACATACATACTTACATATTGATGTGTGCAAAATGCAACATATAAATTACATCAAATGTGACATAAAACTAACCCTTTTTAGTACTAATGTTGGAAAAAGTATGTTTTTGTCTTCCTTTTGTATTTTCAGGATTAAATGAGCTCAAATGAACAAAAGAAGCAAAAAGGCAGCTAAATCTGACATAAATACAAGAAAAGGAATAAATGTGGCATGCCTGACCCCCCGAAAGCATCTTCCCAAGCAAAAACAGGAGAACAGAAGGCTGAACATGCCCCGTGATCAATGAGCACGGGGGCGTGCCCAAGTGTCTGCAGAAAAGACAAAGTTGTAGAAGCTTCTATAACCCACCACGGGGGCGTGCCCAGCGGACACGGGGCCGTGGTCAACTCTAAGATTCGTAGAATCTGGGGAAATCTTGATAGTACAGATACGCTTCTGCACACGGGGTCGTGCCCAGCAGACACGGGGGCATGGTCAACTAATGCAGACAAACTGCAATTAATAAAGAAAGAGAAGGAGGGGAGCTGCTGTTCAGGCTATAAATAGGGGTGCTTGGCTCATTTGCAAACGATCCCTTGGCACACCACCTCTCTCACACTTCACCCACACTCCACCACCATCAC
The DNA here is from genome assembly GCA_030545235.1 of Helianthus tuberosus. NCBI lineage: Eukaryota > Viridiplantae > Streptophyta > Magnoliopsida > Asterales > Asteraceae > Helianthus > Helianthus tuberosus. The sequence continues at coordinate 186,226,291 of CM060394.1, forward strand.
AACACCATCATCCACCACCATCATCCATCATCCATCATAGAGTGTGTGAGTCGTCTCGGGATCCAAGATTGATCGTAAGAGTTCTTGACAATCAAAGGCCATGTTTGCCTAAGTCTCTTACATCACTTGGTGAAGACAAGTGTCTAGTGTAATACTTTTTATTTTTAATCTTTTCGCACTTTTTATTTGGTTATGTATTAATGACTTTAATAACTAGTTTCTTATGTTGAAGGTGATTCTTCCTTATCGTTTGTCCGTGGTGTCTTGGCATTATTTTACTGTCTATATAAAATAAAAGATTTTCACCATTCATATCTCCACGGTCTATATGGAGGTATGTTGGCTACCTGGTCGGGGGTTAAGGGAACGGTTTGGTAAGAGTCTTGCCTTGTTCAGTTTATAGATCCTGCAAGGACCTGGGTCAAATTTAGTAGGACCTCCTTCAATACCCACCGGTATTGGATGGCGGGGGTCCAAACTCTTTGATCCCCTCATACGTAAGCTACTATTAAAACTTTAACCCGGCTACTTAGGACTGTATCCCTGCTGACTCAGACTACTTAGCCGAGGGTAACGTCACCTTCAAAAGAGGGGCCTACCACATTATGCATTAATAACTTAATTAATTATCTTTCAATAATCCGACCCTTTAGGATTGTATCCTTGCTGACTCAAACTACTGGGTTGAGGGTAACGTCACCTTCAAAAGAGTGCAAAAGTGCAGAAATAACTAAGATAATCTCTTAAAAAGTGCAAAAGTGCGGAAATAATCAAAGGTTACACTACTGTCGAGTCGGATCCAAGTGATTCATCTTGTCTATTTGTTTTTAATTTTATTTTATTTTTCAGCATTTTAGTTAGTTTTATTTTTCTTGGTTAAAAACCTTTTTCCAAACTTTTGATTTGATTAGACGTTGAGGATAAACCGGTACTAAAAGCTCTTGTGCCCTTGGACGATCTCGGTATCTTACCAACACTATACTACGCTCAATATGGGTGCACTTGCCCATATGTGTGTTTAGTGTTAGTAAATATCGTGTTTTATAAATTTAAAACTTGACTAAAAAGTGTAAAAGGGCTTAAAATATACATTAAAAACCTATAACACACCGCACACATCAAGTTTTTGGCGCCGTTGCCGGGGACACAAGGATTTTAAGAAAGTTAGGAATCAACGGCCTAATCGTTTTTTCTAATTTTTCTGTTTCTTTTAGGATTTTTTTTAATTTTTTAGCTTCTGCAGAACTCAGCACGGGCCGTGCCCGCTGAACACGCCCCGTGCCCAATCTTTGGAACTGGCAATCCTGTTTTAAGTCAGACAGTAAGCTGAACACGAGGGCGTGCCCACTCAACACGCCCCGTGCCCAAGTTTCAGTTACTGAAAACAGAACCGTAAGATCCCGACGGTTGGTAATTTCTGACACAAACATGAGAGATACTGATATTTTTTACTTTCGGCACTCTTATGGTACGTGGTGTCAAATATGTGGTGGCCCTCATAAAGATTTAGAATGTTATTTTCTAAATTATAAGCCCCATTATATAGACCCATTGTTTTCCTATAGCCTTAAGAGGGGCGAAAGTAAAATTAATCCCTATCTCTCCCTCGAATGCTCTCAACCGGACCTTCTAGGAGAAATGCTTCTTGATGAACTATTTCAATTGGAAGATCTAATTCTTAATTGGATAAAAGAACTTAAGATGGATTTCAATAATTCATCTCAGGACGATACCCAAGAAGAATTGTTGGGATCGCATTCGAATAAAAACAACTTCGTTGTTCCCGATATTACCTCTAACTCTAGCAAAGACTTGGGCGATAGTCGTCCCTGTGTCGATTGTGTCGTGAAGGACTCCCCATCGACTTCGTTCGGTGCATACATAGACCTGAGTGATTCGGCATACACCTTCTTTAACGAGAGCCCGGGAAAGGGTTGGACTTGTCCACCTACAATTAGCATACGAATCACCCTCACCGGCAACCTCTTGTGTTCTCATCTTAATCTAGAGCAATTAAGGTATCTTAGGCACTTTGGGGTTGTTCCATCCAGTAAGGAACCACCCGATCTGGATAAGTTCCTTAGAAATAAACGAAACTTCATAAACAGCCTCTAGACACGGGGCCGTGTCCAGGTCAGCACGCCCCCGTGTCCACCCAAATATTCTTGTCTGATTTTGTGTCAGAATACGGACAAAATGTGTCAGGATATTGTCTGCACACGGGGCCGTATCCAGCCGACACGGGGCCGTGTGCAGCGTGCTGTCATTTTCTATAAATGCAGCAAGATTCCTACACATATGGGCCACTCCAAAGACAAAGATCTGGTGGATCTTCACACATACCATCCTAGGTATATTCTAAAGAAGATTCCGAACAACCATCTTGTCTTTTCCACTTTTATCAATTACCTTCTTCTTCAATTTTTCCTTAACACCTCCATTAGAGCTTGAAATTACCATAATTCCAAGCCTTATTGAGATGTTTGTTAGATTTTTATTCAAGAAATCTTGTTAAAAATAAGTTCTACAACAATGTTTTAAGTTGTTTCTGCTTAAAAACGTTCTAAAAACCACGAAAACAAATTAAAACTCCAAGATTCCTTGTTCCGAAAATCTGCAGACAACTGAACACGGGGTCGTGCTCATTGAGCACGGGACCGTGTTCGAGGTACTGTCTCCATAAAATTAAGCTCTTTTCGGTATGTTTTCTCAGAATGGCGAGCAGAACTAGCGAAACATCTTCATCGCACTCCAGGAACAACCGGCAAGGAAGAAGGTCATCAACGGTTGAAGATTCTCTTGTAAACTACGTTTACACTTTAAGAGAAGCCATTGATGAGATGACGGGAGTGGAAGAAGCATTGGTCGACTGTATCAATCATTTGACGGTGGGACTAGAGCGATGTCTTCGAGAAGTCAACCTTTTGCACCAAAGGTTGAACATTCTCGCTTCTCCTCCTTTGGTTCCAATCATTACCCAAAGGGATGGAATGTGGTTCCCGAAGTCATCATACCGGCCGAATGGTACGCCATACATCCGGAGCCCCCTCGGGACGTACTACAAGGGGTTCCTGTTGGCGTCACTCCCCATCCGCAAGATGTTGAAGAAAATGATCCCGCCTTCTTTCTCCCTAGAGAAATAGAAGAATGGCTTTAATAACATCTAGGGAATACCCCTTGGTCCAAAGTTCTACAAATCTTTTAAATACCGGAAAGTTATTTCCGGAAATTTTGATAAAAGTAGAACTCCTTAGGATGATTTTATGTACCATTTGACCCATCTATCTTAGGACCTTTAGCTTTTTATTTTTCTACTTCGTCTTTAAATTTTCTAGGACCTTATGTAATGTGTTAGTTTTAATGAATGATGGTTTTAATTTGGTGTTCGGATGATGTTGTAATGGGTAAAACACACTTGGGATGGTGAAGGATACCAAGGAAAACTTGCACCAGCACCCCATGCACAAAAACAGAGCGTCCCGCAGATTTTTCTTCATTACAGCAAGTTCAGCACGGGGCCGTGCCCGTCCAACACACCCCGTGCCCAGCCGTCTGCAGAAAATGCCCAGTTCAGGTAACTGGACACGGGCCGTGCTCACCCAACACGCCCCCGTGCCCAGGCTTCTGTTTCTTTTTACTCTTTCTTTTTGTTACTGGCGATCTGAACACGGGGTCGTGCCTGGACACCACGGGGCCGTGTCTAGACGCCCAGTAACATAAAATTTTGCTTTTTCACACCTTTTTACACATTCAATCAACCTAAAAACTTATTTTTGGGACACATTGAGGACAATGTGCAATTTAAGTGTGGGAGGATGCTAAAACCTTGAATTTTGCAAGTCCTAATTACAAGCCTTACACAAAACTCTATTGGAACCTCTAAACACCCCAAATTTTTTCAAAAATCATTCATTTTTCTTACTTGTCAAGGTTTAATTTGGGAATTTCAAATTCTAAAAAGGTTATATTTTTACAAATTTACAACCGATAGCGTCGTGATAAAAAGAACCATCATAAGAAAATTATGAAACGGCATGACAAACCTAGTTAAAATTTGATTATATATACTTGATCACATAAAAAACCCATTCCCACAAAAAGTGAGTTTTGAGCCTTTATTGAGCATACAAATACATATCTTTAAACTAATTGCTAATTTTTCGTTTCTTGTGTGAATAGCCGCTTGGTTCTTACGACTCTAGAACTTGCCACGACAATACATTCCCGGTCCTTACCAACTTAAACCCGAGTAAGTAAATGATGGAGGCATTAGGACTAACCATTTTTTTATTTCTACACCATTATTTTTCTTTTTTTTTTTACCACCTACCCAAAATCCCCCTAGTTAACCCCTTTAAGCCTAAACCTTTTCATTTCTTAACCCAAAACAAACACCTTTTTAACCACCAAAACCCTTTTTATTTTTAAACCCTTTGTTTTAGTAAAAGCTCGGTTTTTCTCATGACTCCCTTATCAATATATATATATATATATATATATATATATATATATATATATATATATATATATATATATGATGATGATGATGAAGCCAAAAATAAACAAACAAGTTTATCAAAAACAAATTTGTTTGAAGAATTGCTTCATCAAAATAAAAAGTTATGAAAACAAATAAAAAGTCTCACCAAAACCGATGCTTTTTACGCCTTTCGCCCTTTTCTACTAACCACTAACCCAACCACCTACCTTTAACCCAAGCCTAACCCTTCACCCGAAAAGTCCTCTTGATATTTACAAAGGTGTATAGTTAAAAAGGAGGAGGATTGATTGCTTGGCAAGCTTATGGTAGGAGTAAGTTCCATGCCGCTCTCGAGTGATTCACTAAAAACATTTTCGGTCGAGTGTTGAGTGATCCCCGTGAGCAATGTTGTAGAAGGCGCTAGGCGCTAGTCGGGTGGTGAGGTACAGCCTAGGGATTAATCGGGATTAATCGGAATGGGATTTTTATATGTATTTTTTCAAAATTCTATATATATACCCAATAATATAAAAATAATACTTCAAAATTCACATAAATACTTCAAGTTTCAGATAGTATGGTTCGATTTTGACCGATTTTGACCAATTTTGACCGCCTAGGACCGCCTAGGACCGATTTTTATCGATTTTGACCGACTAATATTGTCCGATTAATCCGATTTTTGACCGCCTAGGACCGATTTTGACCGCCTAGGACCGATTTTGACCGACTTTTGACCATGACCGATTAATTGACCGCCTAGCTCAAAATTAGGCAGTAGATGACCGCCTAGCGCCTAGGCGCCGATTAATCGGCCGCCTAGGCCGATTTCTGCAACCATGCCCTTGAGGTATGTGAACTTGTATATAAGTTGAATTTTAAAAAGGCATGTTATGCCCTAATAAGTAATTTATCTTATGTAATGTTTTAAATAAATCATGACGAATAGAATTGTAAATAAAGAAAAATAAAACTTAAAAAAAGAATCTTGGAAATCTCAACACTCTATGACAAGCCCAAAAAAACCTTCTCTTCTACCCATTCCATTTGGGAGTGTAAAGCCACATTATAAAGAGTTTTGCTTGAGGACAAGCAAAGATTCAAGTGTGGGGGTATTTGATGTGTGCAAAATGCAACATATAAATTACATCAAATGTGGCATAAAACTAACCCTTTTTTAGTACTAATGTTGGAAAAACTATGTTTTTGTCTTCCTTTTGTATTTTCAGGATAAAATGAGCTCAAATGAACAAAAGAAGCAAAAAGACAGCTAAATCTAACATAAATACAAGAAAAGGAATAAACGTGGCATGCCCGACCCCCCGACAGCATCTTCCCAAGCAAAAACAGGAGAACAGAAGGCTGAACACGCCTCGTGCTCAATGAGCACGGGGGCGTGCCCAAGTGTCTGCAGAAAAGACAAAGTTGTAGAAGCTTCTATCACCCACCACGGGGGCGTGCCCAGCGGACACGGGGCCGTGGTCAACTCTAAGATTCGCAGAATCTGGGGAAATCTTGATAGTACAGATACGCTTCTGCACACGGGGTCATGCCCAGCGGACACGGGGGCATGGTCAACTAATGCAGACAAACTGCAATTAATGAAGAAAGAGAAGGAGGGTGGACACGGGGCCGTGCCCAATGGACACGGGGCCGTGCCTGAGCTGCTGTTCAGGCTATAAATAGGGGTGCTTGGCTCATTTGCAAACGATCCCTTGGCACACCACCTCTCTCACACTTCACCCACACTCCACCACCATCACAACACCATCATCCACCACCATCATCCATCATCCATCATCCATCATCCATCATAGAGTGTATGAGTCGTCTCGGGATCCAAGATTGATCGTAAGAGTTCTTGACAATCAAAGGCCATGTTTGCCTAGGTCTCTTACATCACTTGGTGAAGACAAGTGTCTAGTGTAATACTTTTTATTTTTAATCTTTTCGCACTTTTTATTTGGTTATGTATTAATGACTTTAATAACTAGTTTCTTATGTTGAAGGTGATTCTTCCTTATCGTTTGTCCGTGGTGTCTTGGCATTATTTTACTGTCTATATAAAATAAAAGATTTTCACCATTCATATCTTCACGGTCTATATGGAGGTATGTTGGCTACCTGGTCGGGGGTTAAGGGAACGGTTTGGTAAGAGTCTTGCCTTGTTCAGTTTATAGATCCTGCAAGGACCTGGGTCAAATTTAGTAGGACCTCCTTCAATACCCACCGGTATTGGATGGCGGGGGTCCAAACTCTTTGATCCCCTCATACGTAAGCTACTATTAAAACTTTAACCCGGCTACTTAGGACTGTATCCCTGCTGACTCAGACTACTTAGCCGAGGGTAACGTCACCTTCAAAAGAGGGGCCTACCACATTATGCATTAATAACTTAATTAATTATCTTTCAATAATCCGACCCTTTAGGATTGTATCCTTGCTGACTCAAACTACTGGGTTGAGGGTAACGTCACCTTCAAAAGAGTGCAAAAGTGCAGAAATAACTAAGATAATCTCTTAAAAAGTGCAAAAGTGCGGAAATAATCAAAGGTTACACTACTCACGAGTCGGATCCAAGTGATTCATCTTGTCTATCTGTTTTTTATTTTATTTTATTTTTCAGCATTTTAGTTAGTTTTATTTTTCTTGTTTAAAAACCTTTTTCCAAACTTTTGATTTAATCAGACGTTGAGGATAAACCGGTACTAAAAGCTCTTGTGTCCTTGGATGACCTCGCTATCTTACCAACACTATACTACGCTTACGATGGGTGCACTTGCCCATATGTGTGTTTAGTGTTAGTAAATATTGTGTTTTATAAATTTAAAACTTGACTAAAAAGTGTAAAAGGGCTTAAAATATACATTAAAAACCTATAACACACCGCACACATCACATATATACAAGATTTATTCCTTTATGTACATTTAATCCCATTTAATACGTACGTACATACTTTCATATATGTGTACTCATACATCTATTTACATACACCCGAAAACATACATGCAAACATAAACACGTCTATACGTACATGCTTACATACTTACATATAGTTATAAAATGCATATAACGTAGTTAGATAGCCTTCACACAAGTTTGGAGTTGAAGAATGCGAAAAATATGAAAGAACCAGCGATTGGTGCAAGAAGAAACCAATCCGGCACAACCTTGTGCCAGTTCTGGCGCAATACAGAAGACATCAGTCAGGGGCGCAACCTTGTGGCAGGGGGGCACAACCTTGCGCCTGGTTCAGGCCTGCAACTTTCAGCTTGATGAATTTTTACAATTTTGGTCATAACTTTCTCATTTCTTGTCCGTTTTACGATCCGTTTCTTCCCACTTGATCGTAATTTGGTCCTCTATCATATGGACTCAAAATCTAACATCAGAACTAAGGAAGTTCTTAACTTATATGCCTTCGGCTTAATATTCATTTACGAATGTTATACCCAAAACTCACATAAATGTTATAACTATAATACTTTTACATTATCCGGAGTTCCGTACAATGAGTTTATGAACCCGATTCCCGGTATACGTTAAACTTATTCATTTCAATAAATTTTACATAATTGAACTTTATTAGCACAATTTCCTTACACGAAATTATTCCCATTGGTCATGTCTCAAACCCAGTCCTTTGCCCATTAACCCGCATCCTCGTCTCTCGGTTAGCGCACTTATGAGAAATTCTACCCGTTACCCGGATTATAATACCATCGTCTATACTTATGCAACCATTCCGTAATGAAATAAATTCTTATTTTAACTCGTTGGTTTACATAGCGAAAACCTTCACTTCTATATATCCAAATATTTCTAGACTCCAATTTCATACTTAAATAACTAAAACCCAACCTTACTTTAATACACTAAGAAGTGATTCCTGAAAATCACTCGCTTAATACTATTACTTGATATCATCATCAAACTCACGTTTCGACATAACTACTAACAATTACCATGCAAACAATCTCTTTACTACTAAGAAGGGAGTCCGGGAATTTACTTACCTCGTGCGTCCGAATTTACGCATAGCTTCCGTGTTTACCTTTGACCCGTGGCGCTTCCATATTTATGTCCATGTTGACATGACTCCTATCCGTACATCTCACCACATTCATAACACAGTTACCTTGCATACATTTATTCATTCGGCTTTCAAATCATGCAATATTTGACTTTCGTTAGTTTATTAGCGCATATAAAGGATGTGTATCATCATACTTTATTACTACCGTACATGACACTTAAACTAGCTAGTTCATAACGCATAAGTTCTTGCATACAAATTTTTACCTTCTAACTTCAATCCTATACATAATCCATTCTTATTTTAGATTACGCCATTCATTTACATAACAATTACATTCACGTATCATTCATATTTCATACCACGTTTCACAATACGTCAATATTCTATTATCCTTATGCAACATCATACTTCTCAATCCATTCAAAACTACATAGTTTATCATTGAGGCATTTTATCAAACACGTGGTGTGCGTACCATCTATAAAGCACATGGTACAAGTAATTTATGCATTACCCTACTAGTTCATACATAATTCATCAATTACAACAAGAATCAACTTAAGTACATACCATAATCCACCTATCTAACAATAATTCATTACATACAACATACACATCAATGATTCAAGCAAGGTTTTAACATGGGTGAATCACTTATGTTATCATCTTCACCACTAGAAGTGGGTTTCAATTCTAATAATCCTATTACTCAAAATCTTTCACAACACATGTTCCAAATAGGTATTATATCACATATTCATGCTCAATTTCGCATCAATTCGCAAATTAATCATAACCCATATCATCAAACATCACCAAAACATAAAAATCAACTTACTTGGTGTGAAGAACACTTGGATGATCATAATCTTAGTTCATGCTTCAGATTTGAGCCTAATTTTCCTTGTCAATTTGAAGATTTCTTGTGAATTAGGGTTTACACTCTTTTCTTCTGCCTTTGTTCGATCAACCAGACACACACACACACACAGTGTATGTGTTTTAAATTTTTTTTATTCTTTTATTATTGTAAGTTTTGACACTTTACACTTTTGCCCCCTTCAAGTTTGTTCACTTATTAAACTTAAACACTATCCATTTTATTTCTAGTAGTTCTAACATTTTCCATTAACTAAGTTAAAATTTTTAATTAATTTAACTTAATTTTAATAATCCGAGTTTTGGGGTGTTACAAATCTACCCCCTTAAAGAAGGTTTCATCCCCGAAACCTTCTTCATTGTAGGATCGTTGTGCGATCTGAATGAGTCGTTCAGAAGAGTTTATATCCGAATCTAAGGCGGAATTCAGAGAAACGGACTTGTTTACAGCTTGATTCAATTTAAATGTCTCTATTATTGATATAACAGTGATTTACAACCTGGAGACAATTCGGCAGCACTTCGTTACCGAATCGGAAAAGTTACAAATGACAAACCATGCCCCTCTATATATAGGCATGTAATTTCGCACGGAATAGCCAAGGATAATTTCGTGCGAAATACCCACTGGTAATTTCGTACGAAATAGGCTATTTCGTACGAAATAACTAATACACACACAAAACTTAGTTTCTAGCACCCCGAGCACTGGTTTATCCTATCTTGTTACATGACTTGATACAAGACGAAGTCAACAGACATATTGCACTAACAGACTCCCCCTTGGATGTTGACGAAGTCTTTAGTGTCTAATCTTCAACATGACACCTCTTCAGTCTTGATCAGACTTCAAACTCTTTCCAAATTTTCTAACATTGTAAGCATCAAACTAGCTTTCTTCAGGCTCCCCCTTTCACTAAGCTTCCGTGCTTTTGGGATCGACACCTGGCTTTCCAGTTACAAACTCCCCCTTGCTTCGAGCTTGTCTTCAGACTCCCCCTTAGAGTCGGCTGTCGGGATCGTAGTCTGGTATCTCATCTGCAACACTCAAACATTTATAAGTAACAATGTTTTGAACATTCGATTACCCAGGAATTGAAAATCCTGACTCTTTTAGCAAATTTTAACAATCTAGAATCCAACCCCCTCACATTTAATCATCCAAGTCCAACTTAATGACCTTGGAGATATCACAAACTGTTTTAGTTTTTTTTTTTTATTAAAAACTTCAAGTTTCAAACTAATGAACTTGTTTATTTTCAGAAACACAATCAGCATACTTAGATTTTGAAACTCAGCATTCAAGACATCGGTTGTCGAAAATAAAGCAAAATCGAAATCTTTTTGTATTTTTCTAAAACATAAAGCAGTAAAGAAATATTTACAAACATATTTACAGACAATATTTTTGTTTGAGTTCGCGTCAGAGGATCATATCAGTTTATGACAAATCACTAGTACCGTTGAGCTTTAAACACTTTAAGTTCTAAACGATTCACTTAGATTGTCAGTATACTGATCCACTTAAATATTCACACAAACTTCAACTGATTCAAGATACGAGATTAGTGTTTTAAGGACTTAACTTATTCGCGTGTCCCACCTCAGAATAAACTCCCGTATCCAGATCCCAATATTCAGTCTTACAGGTGAGTATACCTAGATGATATCTGTAAAGGGTTAAATGCGAGGGCCATGAACGCTCAGGCTATTGCTTCCGCAAAATCAGAGAGATGATGGCTTCGACTTTAGGTGTGTTCCCTTTAGAGAATCTTTTCTTCAACAGCACATGATTAGCATTTTGCAATGTTTCATCATTTTTATGCTAAGGGTGGTGCTATTTTTCAAGCAAACAAAAAGTATTATACGGGGACTAGGCCATTGCTTCCGCAAAATCAGAAGTCCCGGGATAATACCCCAGATATCACTAAGCATAAAGACCTAGTATCTCAGAAAGAGGGGTCTTTCAAACAAGATTTCGGGGGTTACCCATATATCCGAGAGATGTTCCCCACGAAATAAGTAAGTATGATATTTAGGTTTATATCTCGAAAACAATCTACTAAGCGTGTAAAAACCTACTAGCATATCATCAGTGAGACCATTTATCACATTTAACATTCCATTTCTTTAGCGTACTGTGATTGTCTACTGATGTACTATCATTTCCTCTTTTTGCACAAAAACTCATTTTTGAATTTTATCATGTTTTTGTCTTTTTCAAATTTTCTAATGTTTTTGAATTTTCTGACAATAATACTCCCCCTAAAATGCAAAATCATCTAAAGAAAATTTGACAAACCGATACTGATAGCTTTGTCTTGCCATCCATTTTCTGCTTTTCATGCTTTGTTTTTGCAGAATATATAACGTACCCCCATGATTTACAACATATTGATATTTTACAGTTTGAAAACCGTTTTTCAATCTTGTGAAATTAATCATGTTTGTTCCGCCATGAGGGTTTCGACATATTCAAGTAACAAAATTTTTGACAAATTTAAAAACAAACAATTTTTTTAGGGTTTTTGAAATATTGTTTATTTATGTACAGAAAACAAACAAACTCCCTGTTTCAACCAACACAGGGTTCAGCAGCCTCCTCCTTTCGTGCCAGGCTGCTCCAACACTTCTCTTCTTGACATTCAACTTTCTTCGGAAGCACCTGCATATTCAAATTACTCAATTACTTGAACAATTTAGCCGCCCAGGTCTGTTTGACCTTAGGCATTTCAACACAATATGCTTCATTTAACTTCGGAAAAACTTTGTCATTTTGTACAAAGACTTTGTCAATTTTCACTTCAACTTTTTCATCATTTACCGAAGCAATTTGTTTCTTTACAGACCATGTTTGACCTTTTGGAGTACCTCTTTTATAAAAATGTGACTCTTTTTGAACATTTTGATTTTGAACAACAACTTTTGGTTTCCAGAACTGGTTTTGTTTTGTTTTGTTGTATCAACTGTTGTTTTCCAACTTTGTTTTGTTCTAAGTCTGGGTGTCTCTGATTTCAAGGTTTGTCGTGAGTCAGCCTTAGACATTTTCGGCTTCCAAGTTTGTTTTGAATCAAACTTGGTTGACTTCTGATTCACAACATCAGACTTCTTTTTCATCTCAACACCAACAGGTTTCAGATTTGGACATTTGCGTGCAAGGTGTCCAGTTTGATCACATTTAAAACATGTTCTTTTTGAAACATCTTTGACCTGTTGTTGTTGTTTTTTCTGAGCATAGAACTCTTCATTAGACTGTCATCTAAATTGGAGTTCTTTCTCTTCTTCGGAACTTGTTCCATGAACAAAATTCATCTTTGCCTGAAAATTTGGTGTTTCATTTTTCTTCCAACTTTGTTTCTTTTTATAACCCAACCCAGCCTTCATGTTTTTCTTCATGAAACCAGGTTTGTTATAAAAAGTTTTGTGACCTTTTCCAGCAAACTTTGGAATTTCAGACTTTTCAATCTCAACCATTTTGAAAACTTTATCAATCTTTTCTGAAATCACATTCTGAATCGGAAATACAATATCTAAGAATAATTTGTCCGATCCAATCATGGAATAAACCAATCCTTTTGAATCATCATTCAAATTTTTCTCAGATTTTGAGTTTTTCAGATATCCATCATGAAAATTACCTTCATTTTCATCATGTGATTCAGTTTTACCTGTATCAACCGACTCTTCTTTCAACACACTTTCAACGACCTTACCTACCACCTCTGAATCACTAGAATCATCAGATTTGGAATAGGTTACGTCAATGTTATCTGGCAATTGGTCTACCACGTTGAAAGCTTTTTCGACCTTTTCATCATCATAAAATGCAAACTTTTCCGGTGGTGGAACTTGATGAAACTCTAAGCCAATTCCTTTCTTGTTTTGCTCAGACTCACCATCTTCCGGTTTTATATTGAAAATACGTTCAAGCACATATGATGACGCGTGATAACTTTTTAACTTGTTATTATCTTGTTCTAATTCAGCAATCTGACGTTTTAGCTTAGCAACGTCCTCAATGTAAGAATTTACAACTTGTTGCTTTATTTCATACTGTCACTTAAACGTATTAGTTGTTTCAGAACAGTAATCCAATCTTGATTGAACAAGTTTCATTTGACTATTCACATTTTCATATGACTCCTTTGTAATGTGATATGCCAATTTTATTGAATCATATTCCTTTTTCATTTCTTGACAAACATTTTCTTTTTGAGAACATTCTTCTGTTATTTTCAAAATATTTTCTTTCAAAATTTCATTTTCTTTTCCTAATTTTTCACATTTTTCCGAAAGTTTTTCGTCTTTATCTTTCAAAACTTTTTCATTTTCAAACATTTCTTTGTATTTATTTTTAAAAACCTCTTCGATTTTAACAAATTCAAGATCTCTTGTTCTGAACTTTTCGTTTTTTTTCAGTACAAGCACTGCATGGTATCATGCATTTCCTGCACTGTTCAACAGTTTCATTTAAGACTTCAGAATCAGAATTTACCTCAGTGATTGACACCTTGATGTTTTCTTCTATCTGCTTCAGCTCAGCTTCACTCCTTTTCTCATCACCAGCATCAATACCAACATCAGCAGCAACCTCCAAACTCTCATCCATCACTTCAACTGAACCTTCAATCTTCTTCTCAGCTTCTTCAACCTGCTGTTCTTCAGTAACAGCTTCTTTCACAACTTTTTCTTCTACCTTCTCATTCTCTACTTTCACATCTTCAGCGACCTTCTTCAATTCATCAACCAGCTTTTCAACATTATCCTTCATTCTCTCTTCATCCCTTTTCCTCAAACTCGATGTCATGACATATCTTATGTCTTTTCATGCCTTTTCGCATATGTGTTATCTTTTTGATACATTTGTATAATATTCAACAGATCGATGAATTATGAGAAGAACATCATAAAAAATTATGTCCTTCTTGGGAACAACAGGTTCTCCATTTATGTTGACATAGCACTCTCGTTTTTTATCCCATCTTTTATTAATCACTGCACTTTCATATTCTTCTTGCATTTCATCAATTCTGTTTGCAGCAATGTTTCTTTCTCTGTACGTTTTCTCACTTAGAATTTCTTCTCTGGTTTTCTCTTTGATTTCAACCATAACGTTTTCTTTTCTGGTTTCCTCTTTAATTTCAGCAACAAAAACATGATGTTTACTTTTTGACGTTGTTTTGCCATGAGCTGTAACAACCCGATCTTCTTCTGGAAGAACCTGACTCCAATCAAATCCTTCGTCATCATGGATTACTGCACAAGCTCTTGATTTTTCTCTGGGATTATTTTCAATCATCTTCGGCTCTTCTTTGCTACGGTGGTAGATTGCCTTTCGGTAATAATTATCGTTGAAAGGATGTTCATTTCCACCAACTGCAGAATTGTTGCATTCTCTCTTGAAATGACCTTTTTGCTTACATTTGAAGCAGGTCACTTTGTGTTGGTGCACAAATGTCTGTTAACTTAGTCTTTATAGAGTCTTGTGTCTAGATAGGATAAACCACTGCTCAGCAGGTTAAAAACTAGAATTTATGTGAGATTGAGTAATTTCGCATGAAATGGCACTGACCATTTCAAGCGAAATTAACCATTGTAATTTCGCTTGAAATGACCAGTGTCACTTTCAAACGGAATTAGCTCAACTATTTATAGGTGAGTTGCTGTGTCATTTGGTACGAAATTAGGAGATCTGATTCAGAGCCGAGGTGCTGCCGATTTGTCAAACGATCTGTAAAAGCTTTGGAATCGATAATAAGAAGATAATTAGAGGAAAACAAGTTGTTACAAGTCTATTTCTCTGATTCCGCCTTTGAAATAGATGTATAACTCTTCTGATTGACTCGTTAGGGTCACACAACGATCCAACAAGTGGTATCAGAGCTCAGGAAGAAGAGTTTATACCAATTCAGCTTATTTTCATCACTTCTACACCTTCTTTTCAAAATTAAACGAGATTTAACGGTCAAATTGAACTGATTTTTACATATATCATGTAAAACACTGTTTTAACGAATCCTTGAGAGAATTGGACCAAAATTCGATCAAAATCCAAGTCAATTTGACAAATTGGTGACCGACAGGATGATGTCATCCTAATTCCGCTCGAAATCATCATTGTCATTTCACACGGAATCACTAATTCTGTTTGAAACTGCTGCTAATTTCACACAGAATCACTAATTCCGTTTGAAAGTGCTGCTTATTTCACACGGAATAACTAAATTCGTTTGAAATTGTTGTCTGATTTCACACGAAATCAGATTCCGTTTGAGAGTTCACACGAAATTAGCTATTTCGCTTCAAAGTGACTTGATTCCGTTTGAATCAAGCTAATTCCGCACGAAATTAAATTCCGTTTGTTGATTTCGTTTGAAAACCTTATTCCGTGTGAAAAGGCTTATTTCGCTTGAAAAGGCTTATTTCTCTTGAAAGCTGATTTCACTTGAAGTGATTCCGCTTGAAACTGTGTTTGATAAAATCCAAAAATTTTTCTAAGTGTTTTGTTGATTGTTTCAGATACGTGAAGATGGATGAGTTTATGAATCCTTTCAGTGACATGTTTGCTTTCACGGGAAACACCAGAGATGATACATCAAACAACACCAATGAAAATGTTCTTAATCCGAGTGCAAAGAAAACCCTATCTGATGCTTTGAGTGTGGAGAGTGCATATGGCACATACAACAAACCTCCCAAACTGATGGCGATTGAAGAATACAATAGGTGGGCTACAAGATTTGAAGAATGGCTTAAAGCGTTTGCATATCCAAGCTGGAAAAGCTTAAAGAATGGTTTTGATTTGGGGATAACGGATTATGAAAATTTAGAAGAAAACCAAATAGAAAGATATGTTGCTGAACAAAAGTGCATTGCATTGCTTCATCAGTCTGTGAGAGACGACATCATTTCATTGATTGAGTACAAAGATTCGAGAGATCTATGGGAGAAATTGAGAGTAAAATGTGTGGGTAGTGCCGAGATAGTTAAGAACAAAAAGAAGTTATTAAGAAAAGAATTTGATTTGTTTGGATGTTTGAAAAACGAATCTGTGCCAAAGATGATTGAAAGATTCGGGCATTTAAAGTTAGAACTTGCAAGACACGGAATCGTGTACACCCGAGAAGAATTGGTTGACAAACTGTTTGACTCACTGCCTGATGATAAAGACTGGCAGTATTTTGCTTTGATGCTGAAGAACACAGTTGAACCAACTAAACTGACGGTTGATTTGTTAATCGAAAGATTGGAAAGTCATGATTTGGAGATCAGGAAATCGAACAAAGTCAACAACTCTTCATATCAGCAGAATGTGGAGCTGTATTATTGAGGTAGTATGATCCCGAAGACTGTGTCTCCTAAGACAGCATTTTCAGCAGAAAATTCAAATATGGTAAATCAAGAAACAACTAGCAGTGGCTATCATAGTGGATCTTCATCAACTGCTCAAAGTCAATCTGTTCCGAAAAATCTATTTCAATGCAACATTGTTGAGGATTTAAAGAATGGTCAGAATTTTAGTGAAGAATCTGCCAAACAACATATGGTGTTTTTAGCGTCTGTGTTAGAATCATACGAAAGTCTCGTTGCAGGAAAGATTGGAAACACTAACCTAACAAAAGAAGACTACGATCAGATCGACCCTGAGGAGATGGAGTTGATCGATATAAGGTGGTGTATGGCGAGTGCAGTGAGAAGAGCGCAGCGATTCATGGAGATTACCGGAAGACAGTCTATTGGTGGACCTTCTACCAAGTTAGGTTTTGACAAGTCAAAAGTCACGTGCTTTAAATGTAAACAAAAAGGTCATTTTAAGCGTGAGTGCCGAAATGCTTACACTGATGATACTGCAAATCCTTTTCGAGAGGATTATTACAAAAGAGCAATTTATCATCAAAATAAAGCAGAACCTCCAAGGATGAAGCAGATAGAGGAGGCACCCAAAGAAAAATCCAAGGCACTTGCTGTTTTTCATGATGATGAAGGTTATGATTGGAGTGATGTTTTGCCAGAGGAAGATGCAGTTGGATACGCCTTTACAGCAGCAAAGATTGTTCCTTTTAAAGATACCAGATCTGAAGAAGTGAAGTACGTCAACAGGAAGGCAACAGCTCAATTCATGAAAGGCAAAATCTATCGTACATGGATGGAAGCAAAGAAAGCAAATCGATGGGATCCTGATAGAGAATGTTATCTCGATCCTAATGGAAACATAGCTGTTGATCCAGATACTGTCGATGTTGAAACTCTCACCAAACAACTTGCTGAAGAAGAAGAAGCCAGGCAAAGAATGTGGTGGGGAGGAGGAGAAGTTGATGAGAAAGAGAAAGAAAAAGAGCCGCAGCCAAAGAAAGTTGATAACGGGATTATTGATACGTCACAAGAATTCATAGCTGAAAATTTGAAGAAAATGGCTGACAAAGTGCTTGCTGCAAAAGAGCTAGAGGTAGTTTCTGGTTCTGGAACTGAGTCCAAAAACAAGGCCAGTTCAAATGATACACATGAATCAGGTAAGAAAGTCAAAACTGAGAACGACAGCAAAAATTTCATGAAAGATTACAAGGTTTGTAGTACACTTGCTTACCTTAACGGTAAAAAGACCGAAGAACTGACAGGAAGAGTCAGAAATGTTGAAGATCAGATTTTAAACCGTGACAAAATGTTGAAAGCTTCGAACGACAGATTAAAAGAATTAACTGAGAAAATTGAAAATGATAAAAATGACATAGAAAGAAAACGAAAAGTTGATTCTTGAAAATCGTCAAATTTCAGAAAATTTTTAGAAGCTAAAACGAACGGTAAAAGATTCTGATGAAAGAAATGGTAAAACAACCAAAGAAAATCTTCAACTGACCGGTGTTCTTAGAGTAAAAGAAGAACAAATTAACCAACAGTTGGATGAGATTGCTAAGTTGAAGCTTCAGTTTCAAGAAGCTAAAATTGAAAATGAACGCATCCAGTTGAAATTGACCAGTTACAACTCCGCAAGTTTTGTTCTTCAACATATCGTCCCTAAACCAATTGGGAAGAACAAAGCAGGAGAAGATGTTTATTCGGATGGAACTGGGGTTGGGTATCATCAGGTTCCACCGCCAGTGTTAAATAATTTTTCAAAGAAAAAGTCCGGGTTGGTTAATGATGAAGAAATTGATGAGGTTAAACTTCCAGAGTCAATTGATGTTACATTCAATACATCATCCGATGAGGATAGTGTTAAGTCAGAAATTGTTAAAAGCATGGCTGAAAATGTTTTCTAGTCTGAAAGTGATTCAGCTGAGGATGAAGAATGTTTTCTGGATAAATACATTCCGAAACCAAAATCCAAAAACAACTTAAATGAAGAACCTACTCTTGTAATGTACAAGATGTTGGGATCGGATAAGTTGTATTCGGATTCTGAGTTTCCACTGGAGAATGTTAATGTTGCTAAATTGACAAATGTGTTCAAATTAGTTGAAATTGAAATGTCAGAAATTGAAGGTTTGAAAAGTACAAAGAGACATTTGAACTTTGAAAAAGATAAGGCTTACTATAAAAAACCTGATGTACCACCGCGTTTTTATAACAATAATCAAAACAGATGGTCGGGTGGATATCAGGGTGGTAAGAATTATCAAAGAAGGAACTTTCAAAACAAGAAATTTGTTGAGAAAAAGGTGTTTGTAAAAAGCTCGAGTTCTCATTCCGAGCAGGAATCTGAAATATTTTCAAAAACCAATGAAGAATTTTTTGAAGAAAAGGCCTCACAGTCTCAGACCAAAGGAACAAGTCGGGTAGTGGATACTCGTACATGCTTTAAGTGCAACAAAGTTGGACATATTGCACGAAAGTGCACCAACTTAAAGCCTAAGTCTGAAGTTGTTGAGAGTCAGAAAAAGAAAGCTGATGCAAAAGGCAAAGCTCCAATGGTTGTTGAGAAGAAAGTTTTGAAAAATGTAAACACCAAACTCAAAATTGAATCTGTAAAGAATGTGGTAACTAAAACTGACAAGTTTTACAAACGGGTTGCTTCGTCTCAACAAGCATGGAAGCCAAAATTAGTTGAAAAGAAAACAAGTTCTCCAAAACCAAAGGTTTCTGAGACTGCAAAATCATCATCTTCAACTAAGAAGATGCATGTACCTTTGGATTACTATGAGAAACTTGAATTACAAGAGGCTACTACTTCTGAAAAGAAGAATGTACCAAAGAAAGACCAATCATCTGGTCAACCTTCTCAAAATGATTTCTTTTTATACAAAAAGGTTGAGATTGGGTCTGAGGAGAGCCTAAAGATGAATGACAAGAATTTTCCGCCACTTTACATTGCAAAAACTCACCTAAATGTCAAGCTACCTGAGTCGAAAGAGGCTTGGGTGGCATCAACATCTAACTAAAGTGTTTGTGATATGTGTAGGAGCTTCCAAGATCCGTTTCACATTGGATTATGGATAGTGGAGCTTCTAGGCACATGACGGGGAAGAAAACCCTATTGTATGATGTTAGAGGGTTTAATGGAGGATATGTGGGATTTGCAGGAAATCAAGGTGGTCGAATAGTTGGTGAAGGAACTCTATCGAATGGAATTGTTACGTTTGAAAGAGTAAACTACATCGCCGAGCTTGAAAACAATCTTCTGAGTATTTCTCAGATTTGTGATCGTTTGTATACAACGCATTTTACAGACAAAGAATGTTTGATCTTGAAACCAGGATTTGTTGTTCCCGAAGAGTGGGTTATCATGAGAGCACCCAGAGTCATTGATCTGTACGTGTTGGACATGAGTGTAGCAACTACTACCACGGGTTAGGCTCACTGTTTTATGTCAAGAGCAACGGAAAAAGAATCACAATTGTGGCATTGAAAAATGGGTCACATTCACTTGCGAAAAATGAATCACCTGGTGCATAACGACTTAGTTATTGGTGTTCATGTGAAAGGTTTTCATCTTGAGGGGGAGTGCATTAGCTGTGTCAAAGGCAAGCAAAAGAAGAGATCTCACCCTGGGAAGAAAGAAAATTCAATTTCGAAACCTTTAGAGAGACTCCATATGGATCTGTTTGGTCCAGTGAACATCAAAAGCATAACTGGGGATCTCTATTGTCTAGTAGTTACAGACGATTACTCAAGATTTTCATGGGTATTATTTTTGAAGTCAAAAGATGAGACGTTTGAAAGATTGATGACGTTGTTCAGAAAAATTGAAAACTTGTACCAAACTCGAATTAGAAGAATCAGGAGTGATAATGGTACAGAGTTCAAGAACAACAAGTTGGAAGAATATTGTGATGAAAGAGGTATTTTGCATGAATTTAGCGCACCTTACACTCCGCAGCAGAATGGAGTAGCTGAAAGAAAAAACAGGACGCTAATTGAAACGGCCAGGACGATGCTTGCTGATTCCAAACTACCTGTTAATTTCTGGGCAGAAGCAGTGTCAGCCGCATGCTATACACTTAACCGGGTTCTCACAGTGAAGAAATTCAACAAGACGTGTTTCGAGCTAATCAACAACCGCAAACCGAACCTGAAGTATCTTGAACCATTTGGGTCTCCCTGCACAGTTCTAGAACCTTTTGGAAAGTTTGGTGCAAAGAGCATTGAAGGAATATTTGTGGGTTATTCAAGTCCATTAAAGCGAGTCTTTGTTCCAAGCTTGAAGCGGATTATTGAAGCACACAATGTTGAATGCCAAGGTTACACAATGCCACCGCAAAATCCCGGCGATTCATGGCGTTTTCACTATGACACTTTGTGGAATTCGTTTGACATGGAAGAGGAAGAGGAAGATTTCTTTGATGAGTTGGATATTCTAAGAGAGTATGAGTCATCACAAGAAAGATTTCCAGCTGAGTATATTAGAAGTCGACGGCAAACTTCAAATGATGATGAAACCGGTCCAAGCAATGCTGGAGAACATGATGATATTCAACAATCTTCAGAACATGCTCATGATAATCAGACGGCAATGAATGATAATAAAGAATATGATGATAGACCTATATTCGATCATGGTGATTCAGATTCCGAGGGGGAGCAGATCCAGATTTCAAGTCAAACTATTTTAGTCAGTGAACAAGGTGCAAATCAGAATGTCACAAATTTGGAAGGCGAGGTAGATGTTCCAGGCGAGGTGATGCCGAGAACTCTTTCGTACCATCCAGAAGAGTTGATTATTGGAGAATTACAATCAGGCATTCGCACTAGACGTCAAATTGACCAAGGCCTTACTTGTTTTTATTCTACAGTATCTCTGTTACAAACTGAGTTTTCACTTAGTTGTTTTATTTCGCAGATTGAACCGCGAACATATAAGGAGGCGTTAACTGAAGATTCTTGGGTCAACGCGATGCAAGAGGAGCTGAGTCAGTTTGAGAAGTTGGGAGTGTGGAAATTGGTAGACTTGCCTGATGGTCACAGGAAGATAAACACCAAGTGGGTGTTCAAGTGTAAAAGAGACGATCGAGGGGTTATTATTCGTAACAAAGCTCGACTCGTAGTTCAGGGTTTCAGTCAGCAGGAGGGTATAGATTTCACTGAAGTGTATGCTCCAGTTGCTAGACTTGAAGCGATCAGAATCTTCCTAGCATTTGCATCTTGGAAAAATTTTAAAGTTTATCAGCTAGACGTTAAATCGGCGTTTCTCTATGGGAAGGTAAAAGAAGAGATATATGTCGGACAGCCACCGGGCTTCACCGATCCAATCCACAAGGACAAGGTCTATTTACTAGATAAAGCGCTGTATGGTTTACACCAGGCCCCGAGAGCTTGGTATGAGACATTGTCTCAACATTTACTTGCCAACAGCTTCATCCGTGGAAAAGTGGATGCCACTCTCTTCACCAAAGAAGACGACGGACATCTTCTGATAGTTCAAATATATGTGGACGACATCATATTTGGGTCAACAAATGAAAATCTGTGCAAAGATTTTGAAAAAGTTATGAAGCAAAAATTTGAAATGTCATCGATGGGTGAGATGAAATTCTTCTTAGGACTTTGTTAGTGCATTACGTCTATTGACTTCGTCTTGTATCATGTAACATAATAGGTTAGATTAGAATAATCAGTGCACGAGGTTCGAGAAACGAGTGTTAGGGATTAAGTGAGTGATTTCGCTTTTATGGCATGTCCATATAAGCGAAATCAGAAACAAGTGATTTCGCTTATATGAACATGGTCATAAAAGCGAAATCAGCTCTACTATATAAGGTGCACTTGTTCATTCATTTGGTAGGGTTCTGAAAATTGTAACGAAGTGCTGCCAAACTGTTCTCAGGTTGTAATCAGTGTTAAATCAATCAAAGAGACATTATAATTAGTTTGAGCGTCTATATTCATTGATTCCGCCTCTGAATTAGATAAAAGACTCTTCTGATTGACTCGTTCGGGTCCAACAACGATCCTACAAGTGGTATCAGAGCTCAGGAGGAAGAGTTTAGCTCAATTGCATCAGATTTCTGTCTTCTACACCTTCTTTTTCGATCTGAACAAGTTTCCACGGTTAAAATTGGCCAAATTTTTCACAGAATGTGTATTAGTAGATATTAAAAAAGCCTTGAAAGTTTCATATCAAAATTCGGATTAAAAATGGGTCAAATTACCTTCGGATGTGATTTCGCTTATTCGGACAACATGTGATTTCGCTTATATGTCACTCTGATTTCGCTCATAAGGTCATCCATACAGCTAATTTCGCTTTTGTGTCATGATGATTTCGCTCTTAGGGACATATATGATCTGATTTCGCTTATTAGTCAAGTGATTTCGCTTTTGTGGACTAGATAAGTGTGATTTCGCTCCAAAGGTCACTCAGAATTCTAATTCCGCTTATTTGTACAAAGTGATTCCGCTTATTTGTACAAAGTGATTCCGCTTATTTGTACAAAGTGATTCCGCTCATATGTACCAAGTTATTCCACTTATTCGTACAAAGTGATTCAGCTTATTCGGACATTTGCTATTTCGCTCATAGTGCCATATTTCGTTCGAAAGTGAATTTTATCGTGTTAAGATCATTTCACGACAATCGAGTGTCAGTGTATTTCAAATTTCTTGATATTGTTTAAACTGATTGTTTGTTTGTTTGTTTTCTTGTGATTGTTCTCAGGTAATTGAAGATGTCAAGCAACGGTGAAGAATTCTACAACACATTCTACAACGCGTTCACTTCTGAATCGTCAGATAGAAGATCTGAGATGAAAGAATATTCAAGAGAGATTTCGGAGAATTTGAAATTCGAGAACATGTATGGAAGTCAACAAAAACCACCAAAGCTAATGAAAGTTGAAGATTATAACTGGTGGAAAAACAGATTTGAAGGTTGGGTAAAAGCGTTTGCTACTGAAAGCTGGTTAAAATTGACAGATGGATACAATAAACCAGTAAAAGAGGGAGGAGAGTTAATAGATCCAAAAGATTTTACAGAAAAAGATATAAAAAATGTTGTGGCTGAATATAAAATGATAACATTGATCAAACAGTCAGTAAGAGAGGATATTATTTCATTGCTCGAACAAGAAAAGACTTCAAAGAGTTTGTGGGAAGCATTAGAGAGAAAATGTATAGGAAGTAATGAAATTGTCAAAAACAAAAAGAAATTGTTGCGTAAAGAGTTTGATTTATTCAGTTGTATGAAAAATGAGTCTGTTTGTAAAATGATTGAGAGATTCGGACATCTGAAAATGGAGCTGATCAGACATCAAATCTTACCTTCTGAAGAGGAGCTGGTGGATAAATTGTTTGATTCATTGCCAAATGATCAAGAGTGGCAATATTTCGCTCTAATGTTGAAAAATACAATCAAGCCTGAAGATTTAAAAGTGGATTTGCTGATTGAAAGGCTTGAAAGTCATGAGTTGGAGATAAAGAGATCTAAAGTCAACAATCCAGCTTATCAGCAGAATGTAGAGCTTTACTATAGAGGAAATGTACCGCAGGCTGGGTCTCCAAGAACAGCATTTTCTGCAGAAAGCTCAAGCTCAGTGAACAATGAAAGTTTTCACAGTGGTTTTCACAGTGGATCTTCTTCAACAACTTCTGATCAATCTGCTTCAAAGAATTTATTCCAGTGTAATATTGCGGTGGATTTGAAGAATGGGCAGAATTTCAGCGAAGAATCGGCAAAACAACAGATGGTTTTCTTGGCATCTGTACTTGAATCATATGAAAGCCTCGTTGCAGGGAAGATTGGCAATACCAACTTGACGAAAGAAGATTATGATCAGTTAGACCCCGAGGAAATGGAACTAATGGATATAAGATGGTGCATGGCTAGTGCGGTTCGTCGGGCACAGCGGTTCATGGAGATCACGGGGAGAAAGTCAATTGGTGGACCATTTACCAAACTAGGATTTGATAAATCAAAGGTGACATGTTTCAAATGTAAACAAAAAGGTCACTTTAAGCGCGAGTGCAGAAATGCGTATGCTGCTGATGATTCTGAAAATCCATTCAATGAAGATTACTACAGGAAAGCGATTTACCATCAGAACAAGTCTGAGCCACCAAGATTAAAGCAACCAGAAGAAAAATCAAGGGCTCTTGCAGTTATATATGACGATGAAGGTTACGACTGGAGTCAAGTTTGCCCTGAAGAAGATGCAGTTGGATATGCATTTGTTGCAAATGATGATCATGATACTTGGTGGAAAAGAGACAGTGCAAGATGGGAGATTGGCAAATTGTATGAACCATTTAAGGAAGCACAAAGAGCCAAGAGATGGAATGAAGAACTAGAGTGTTACATGGATCCACAGGGTAATCCAGTAGTTGATCCATCAAAAGTGGATTTTGATGCTGTAACCAATGTGTTTCCAAGTGAGGGTACTTTCAACACAAGAAGGCTTTCTGATAAAAGCTATTTGCCAAATTTGATGATCAAGTTAAAAGAAGTTTTTGAAGCAAGTTTACCAAAGGTGGTAGAACTGAAGAAAAGAAAAGAAGAAGAATTGAAGAAGATGATTGAAGAAGTGAAGACTGTTGCAAAGCTTGCTGAAGAGGGACAGAAAGCTGAAGAAGAACAGAAGATAGAAGAAGTACAGAAAAAAGAAAAAGTGGAGAACAAAGAGCAAGATCAGAAAGCTGAAACAGAAGAACCGGTGCTTAATGAGACTGAGGTTAGAAAATCTTCTGATCTATCGAATGTTGAATTGGTTGATGAAAAAGAAAACAAGTACAGGAATTGCATAGAAATGTGCAAAGCCTGTACTGAAAAAGAAGAAATAATAAAAGCAAAAGAAATTGAAGCAACCAAGTTTGAAAATGTTTTCAAAATAAAATGTAAAGAAATGGTTGACAAAGAAGAAATTTTGAAACTAAAGGTTGAAAATTTAACACAGAAATGTCAAGGTCTTGAAAAGGATAATGATGTTTATAGACAACTGTGTTCTACAAAATGTGTTGATTGTGTTGAAAAAGAATCTAAATTTCAAGATTTACAAAAACAGTATGATTCTTTAAAGTGGTCAAGTCAGAGAGTACAAGAAGCTTATGATACTTTGAAAAGCCAAGTCAAAAGTTTTGATCAAAGATTGTCTGAAACTTTAGTTACTAAAGAAATGTATGAAAGAAAGTTTAAAGAAAAGCAAATTGAATTAAACAAATGTGTTGATGAAATTGCAAATCTTAAACAAGTCTTGGCTGAAAAAGAAAAGGTTGTTACCAAACTTCAAAGTTATCATAATTCTTCGTACATTCTCGAATGCATTTTCAACATCACACCAGATGACAAAGATACTGAAAATTGCAAAAAGGGTATTGGTTCAGAATTTCATCAGGTACCACCACCATTGAGAAACAATTATTCTTTTTATGATGAGGAAAAGGTGGCAAAGGGTTTGAACATAGCTGACCAGTTACCTGAAAGTATCGATGTGACTTACTCCAAATCTGATGATGCTAATGATTCAGAGGTGGTAAGTAAGGTTGTTGAAAGCGTTTTGAAAGATGAGTCTACAAAAGGTAAGTCTGAATCACAGGATGAAGATCAAGGAAATCTTTATGATGGTTATCTGAAAAACACAAAATCCGAGAAAAATTTGAATGATGATTCAAAAGGATTGGTTTATACCATGATTGGATCAGACAAATTATTCTTAGATGTTGTATTCCCGATTCAGAATGTGATTTCAGAGAAGGTCGATAAACTTTTCAAAATGGTTGAGATTGAGAAGTCTGAGATTCCAAAGTTTGCTGGTAAAGGTCATAAATCTTTTTATAACAAACCTGGTTTTAAGAAGAAAAACATGAAGGCTGGTTTGGGTTATAAAAAGAAACGGAATTGGAATCAAAGTAAAAATTCAAATTTACAACAAAAGATGAGTTTTGTTCAAGGGAAAAGCTTGAAAGAAGAGGAAAAACTCAAATTTGGACTACAGTCTAATGAGGAGTTTGATGCTATGAAAAAGAAACAACAACAGGCCAAGGATGTTTCAAAGAAAGTGTGTTTTAAATGTGATCAAATTGGACATGTTGCACGAAATTGTCCAAATCCAAAGTCTGTTGATGTTGAAAAACAGAAATCTGAGAATGTGAAACCAAGGTCAACCAGATTTGATTCGAAACAAACTTGGAGGTACAATACAAACAAGTTTGCTTCAAATCAAAATTGAAAATCAAACCCGAAAAGGTTTGATTCAAGACAGACCTGGAATTCTCACACACCCAGATTCAGAACAACACAGAGTTGGAGAAAATCTGTTGATATGACAAAACCTCAAGAGTTTTGGAAACCTAAAATTGTTATTCAAAATCAAAAGGTTCAAAAAGAGACAAACTTTTACAAAAGAGGTACTCCGGAAGGTAAAATGTGGAGTGCTAAGAAACAAGTGACGTCGGTAAAAGATGAGAAAGTTGAAGTCAAAATTGAAAACGTTTTAAGTGACAAAGAGTTTCCAAAATTGAATGAACATTATTGTGTTGAAATGCCTAAGGTCCAACAGACCTGGGCTAAATTGTTCAAATGATTGATAAAGTTTGAATGTGCAGGTGCTCAACGAAGCTGAAGATTGTAAGAATGGTAGTTGGAGCAGCCTGGCACAGGAAGAGGTTGCAGGACCCTGGTTTGGTTGAACAGGGAGTTTAGTTTGATTGTTTTCTGTACATAAATAAACAATATTTTCAAAATCCTAAAAATTTGAAAAATTAAAAACCAAAAATATGGTTTTAGTTTGTTAAAATTTGAAAAACCAAAAATATGTTGTTTTTAATATTGTTTTGTATGTATGTTAATTGAATACGCCGAAACCCTCACGGCTGAACAAACATGATTACTTTCATCAGATTGAAAAACGGTTTTCAAACTGTTAAGATCAATGTGTTGTAAATCATGGGGGTATGTATATTTTCTGCAAAACAGAGCATGAGATGCAGAAAATGGATGGCGAGACAAAGCTATCAGTGTTGCTTGTCAAATTTTCTTTAAATGGTTTTGTATTTTAGGGGGAGAAAAAGTGTCATTAGAAAATCCAAAAACATTTGAAAATTTGAAAAAGCCAAAAACATGATAAAATTAAAAAAATTTAAGTTTTGCGTAAAAAGAGGAAATGATAGTACATCAGTAGACAGTCACGGTATGCTAAAGAAATGTATTGTTTAAAAGGTTAAACAGTCTCGCTGATGATGTGCCGATAGGTTTTTGCACATTTAGTAGATTTGTTCGGGATATAAATCTAAATCTTACTTGCTTATTTCGTGGGGAACACTACTTGGATATATAGGTAACCCCTGAAATCTCGTTTGAAAGGTTTCGTATTCTGATATACTAGGCTTTATACTCAATGATGTCTGGGGTATTATTCCGGGACTTCTGCTGAATGGAAGTTCTGACCTAGTCCTTGAATAATACTTTCCGCAATGCTTGAAACACAACATCACCCTCAGAATATATGATAAGACAATAAAATTGCTTAGCAATGCTGTTGTAAAAAAGATCCTCTAAAGGGGACACACCCAAGTTGAGTCATGATCTCTCTGCTGAACGGTAGTTCTGACCTGAGCTCTCATGATTCTTCATAAATTATTAACCCCTTACAGATATCATTTGTGTTATAATTACCTGTAAGACTGAATATTGGGATCTGGATACGGGAGTATATTCAAGAGGTGGGACACGCGTATAAGTTTAAGTCTCTAAATCACTTAATCCGTATCCTGGACAGATTGAAAATTGTGTGAAAATTTAAGTGGACCAGTATATCGACAATCTAAGTGAATTGTTTAATTCTTAATGTGAAATTAAGCTCAACGGTACTTGTGATTTGTCAAAAACTGATATGATCCTCTGACGCATACTCAAACAAAAATATTGTCTGTAAATATGTTTGTACATATTTCTTTACTGCTTTATGTTTTCAGAAAATACAAAAAGATTTTGATTTCTGCTTTATTTTCGACAACCGATGTCTGAGTGCTGAGTTTCAAAATCTAAGTATGCTGAGTGTGTTTCTGAAAAATAAAACAAGTTCATTAATTTGAAACTTGAAGTTTTAAAATAAAAAAAAATTCAAAAACAGTTTGTGATATCTCCAAGGTCATTAATTTGGACTTGGATGATTAACTGTGGGGGATTTGGATGCTTATATTGTTATAAGAGTTAGTTTCCGATACGATTCGATGGAACTGCCAAATTCATGAGAAATGATTTCGAGGAGATTGAATTGTTAGATTACAATATCTGAAAGATTAAAATGTTGTTACTTATAATTGTATGAGTGATTGCAGGAAAAGTCCAGACTACGATCCCGAGAGCAGAGACTAAGGGGGAGTCTGAAGACAAGCTGGAAAGCTAGGTGTCGATCCCTAAAAGCACGGAAGCTTGACGAAAGGGGGAGCCTGCTGATGATAAAGCTGTTAATGATAGAGCCAGTGATGAGATCCTGGTGTAAAAGTCAAAGAGAGAAGCTGATCAAGGGAGTGATGGATGCTTACAATGTTACAATCTGAGTGAGGATGCAGAATGATCAAGACTGAGGAAGTTGTCATAACAGAGAATAGTCACTGAAGACTTCGTCAATATCCGAGGGGGAGTCTGTTAGTGCATTACGTCTATTGACTTCGTCTTGTATCATGTAACATAATAGGTTAGATTAGAATAATCAGTGCACGAGGTTCGAGAAACGAGTGTTAGGGATTAAGTGAGTGATTTCGCTTTTATGGCATGTCCATATAAGCGAAATCAGAAACAAGTGATTTCGCTTATATGAACATGGTCATAAAAGTGAAATCAGCTCTACTATATAAGGTGCACTTGTTCATTCATTTGGTAGGGTTCTGAAAATTGTAACGAAGTGCTGCCAAACTGTTCTCAGGTTGTAATCAGTGTTAAATCAATCAAAGAGACATTATAATTAGTTTGAGCGTCTATATTCATTTATTCCGCCTCTGAATTAGATAAAAGACTCTTCTGATTGACTCGTTCGGGTCCAACAACGATCCTACAGACTTCAGGTTGATCAACTGCCTAAGGGAATTTTCATACATCAGACGAAGTATGTTCATGATATCTTAGAGAAATTTGGGATGTCAGGTTCTACTCCAGCTTCCACTCCATTAGCAACGAATCATGGGATAAACCCTGATCTCACCGGAGAGAAGGTAGATGAAACATTATATCGTTCCATGATAGGATCGCTGATGTATTTGACAGCTTCAAGATCCGATATTATGTATCCAACCTGCCTCGCAGCAAGATTTTAGTCTAACCCGAGAGCTTCGCATATGGTGATTGTGAAACGGATATTACGCTACCTGAAAGGAACTCCATCATTGGGGTTGTGGTATCCAAAAGAAGGCGATTTCATGCTCGAAGGGTATTCCGATTCCGATTTCGGATGCTGCAAAGTTAACGCTAAATCAACAACAGCAGGGTGTCAGTTTTTCGGACCATGATTGGTTACCTGGCAATGCAAGAAGCAGACTTCTGTAGCTTTGTCCACATGTGAAGCTGAGTATGTATCTGCTAGCAGTTGCTGTTCTCAGATCTTGTGGATCCAGCAACAGATGCGCGACTACGGTTTGCAATTTCTTAACACCCCTATCTTTGTTTATAATGAGGCAGCGATAAACATTACTAAAAATCCTGTTCATCATGCTAAAACGAAACACATTGAAATTCGTCATCACTTCATCCGAGATTGTTTCGAGAAGAAGTTGATACGAATTGAGAAAATCCACACTGATGAACAAAAAGCTGATTTACATACCAAAGCGTTTGATAAAACTCGTTTTCAATATCTTTTAAAATTGAATGGTATGAAGCTTTTATCGGTGTTGGAGGAGATTCTTGGTGTTGATGAAGGAGACATTGTAGATGATGTTGAGAAGCAATCTGCAATGGTTTGTCGATTTTTTACTTGTTTTGGTATTTAGGGGGAGTATAGGGTAATATTTTCAGAAAATACAAAAATAGTAAAAAATTTCAAAAATCCAAAAACATGAGATATTTTCAAAATACAAAAACAATAGAAAATCAGAAAAGAGCTTGTGTAAAAAGGGAAAATGATAGTACATTGGCTTGACAGTTACGGTATGCTAAAGATATGTAAAGTTTAAAAGTGTTAAACAGTCTCGCTGATGATGTGCCGATAGGTTTTTACACATTTAGTAGGTTTGTTCGGGATATAAACCTAAAATCTTTACTTGCTTATTTCGTGGGGAACATTACTTGGATATATAGGTAACCCCTGAAATTTCGTTTGAAAGATTCCTCTTTCTGAGATACTAGGTCTTTATACTCAGTGATATCTGGGGTATTATCCCAGGACTTCTGATTTTGCGGAAGCAATGGCCTAGTCCCCGTACTTTACCGCTTGCTTGAAATATAACACCGCCCTCAGCATAAAAATGATGAAACATTGAAAAATGCTAGTCATGTGTTGTTGTAAAAAAGATCCTCTAAAGGGACCCACTTAAAGTCGAAGCCGCCATCTCTCTGCTGAACGGAAGTTCTGACCTGACCTCTCACGGTCTTCGCATTTAACCCCTTACAGATATCATCTGTGGTATACTCACCTGTAAGACTGAATATTGGGTTCTGGATACGGGAGTATATTCAAGAGGTGGGACACATGAATGAGTTTAAGTCCTTAATACACTTAATTCATATCCTGGACAGATTGAAAATTGTGTGAGAATTTAAGTGGATCAGTATATCGACAATCTAAGCGAATTGTTTAATTCTGAGTATGAAATTATAGCTTAACGGTACTCGTGACTTGTCGAATAGCTGATATGATTCCCTAACACGCTCATAAAAAATGTGTTTGTAAATAGTTTACATTTACTGCATTTTATTTGTTTAGCTTTCTAGTTTAGAAACTTTAATCAAAATCCAAAAAGATTTTACATTTCTGCTTTATTTTTCGACAAATCAAAGTGGAAAGCTGATCTTCAGATTCGCAATTGAAGCAGATGCAGGAAGTTTCTGTGCTGGAAGATGAGTTTGGAGTTAATCTTGTTAAACCTGGAAATTAAAAAGTCAAAACAAGTTCATTAAGTTGAGACTTGTAAAATTTTCAGAAAATTGTTTGAACTAGTTAGTACAAAATGTCAGTGTGATTTGTCTCAGGTCATCCAAGGTCATTAAGTTGGACTTGGTAGACAAATTGAGTAATCAGGGTCATTAATTTGGACCTAGATACTTAAGTGGATTTCTAAATTCTGACAAAACCAACAAATGAAGTCAAATGGTAAGTTTGAGTTTAAATTGTCATAATCATAAATCTTATGTTAAGGTAGAGATTGTGCAGGTAACAGGTTTGTTATTGAAAACAGCATAGCAAAATCCCAGCTAACTGATAGGGGGAGTCTGAAAACTTAAAAGTTTGATACAGTTCCTGGATCTACATTCAAGGGGGAGTTTGAAGGTTGTTAAAGATTCAGTTTCTGTGATTCATGCTAGCTGTTGATAGAAGAAGAGAAGAATTGAAGGATGCTTACAGTGTCAGATAAATTGGATAGAGCAAAAAGATAGATCAAGACTAAAGACTGAAGATTTGATGCTAAAGACTTCGTCAACATCCAAGGGGGAGTCTGTTGGTGCACAAATGTCTGTTAACTTTGTCTTTATAGAGTCTTGTGTCTAGATAGGATAAACCAGTGCTCAGCAGGTTAAAAACTAGGATTTATGTGAGATTGAGTAATTTCGCATGAAATGGCACTGACCATTTCAAGCGAAATTAACCATTGTAATTTCGCTTGAAATGACCAGTGTCACTTTCAAGCGGAATTAGCTCAACTATTTATAGGTGAGTTGCTGTGTCATTTGGTACGAAATTAGGAGATCTGATTCAGAGCCGAGGTGCTGCCGATTTGTCAAATGATCTGTAAAAGCTTTAGAATCGATAATAAGAAGATAATTAGAGGAAAACAAGCTGTTACAAGTTTATTTCTCTGATTCCGCCTTTGAAATAGATGTATAACTCTTCTGATTGACTCGTTAGGGTCAAACAACGATCCAACATTTTGGACTTGTCAAATCCAAGCTTTGTTGATGGACCACCGATTGATTCTTTCCCAGTAATCTCCATGTATCTCTGAGCTCTGCGGATGCAACTTGCCAAACACCAGCGAATATCTATGAGTTCCATTTCTTCTGGATCAATCTGGTCGTAGTCTTCTTTGGTCAATTCAGAATTTCCAATTTTGCCAGCTACTAGACCTTCATACGATTCCAGAACAGATGCAAGGAAGCTCATTTGCTGTTTAGCAGCATTGATGCTCATAGCCGGAGAATTTTTCAACTTGAGAGCAATGTTGCACAGTATCTCTTCTGATTCTTCTGAATTGGCTTTTGAAGAAAATGAATGATAACCCGGATCGTAACTTGATGAGCTTTTCTGAGGTTCTTTTGTCCTCTCACCACTGAATGCTGTCTTTGGTGATTCACCAACTTTCACCGAAGGTAAATTACCTATGTAATAGAGACCAACATTCTGTTGATGTGAAGAGCTGCTCATCTTGTTTTGTTTCTGCAATTCAAGCTCATGAGTTTCAATTTTTTCAATTAACATATCGAGAGAAATTGTTTCATGCAAAGCATCATTTTTCAATATAAACACAAACGTTTGCCACTGATCACAGCTCGTGGTAACGCTTCTATGATTTTGTCAATTATTTCTTCTCTCGTTTTCTCAATCTTAAATCTTTCAAGTTCAATTTTTTGATGACAAAAGCGTTCAATCATTTGTCGAACTGATTCACCGTTAAGACTGTCAAACAAATCGAATTCTTTCTTTAACAAAGCAATTTTATTCTTTTTGATTTGTTTACCCCCCTCAGCTTTAATCCTTAAAGCTTCCCAAACAGATTTTGAAGATCCATCATGTTGTATTAAAGCAAACATGTCATTTCTGATTGATGATTGGATTAAAGCAATCATTCTCTGTTCGGTTGCAAATTCGGATTTGTCTTCTTTGGATAAGTTCTTGAGTGGAAGATCTTCTCCTTTATCATTTACCGGCCTACTATAACCAAATTCCAAACAGAACCACCTCTCGTGTGCATAAGCTTTTGCCCAGTTGAGAAACCGTTCTTTCCACCAAGCATAGTCTTCAATACTTTCGAGCGTTGGTGGTTTTGAATGTGTTCCGTAAAAATTATCATGTTTAATGTTTTCATTGATTGCTTTTGTTATGGTTTTTGGTGTTACAATTGAAGTTTCGGAAGATTCTGATGTTAATGCGTTGTAGAACGTGTTATAGAATTCTTCAGCCATGATGAGAATTTCTTGAATTTCCTGGAGACAACAAGTAAACACACTCAGTCTAAACAATATCAAACAACTTGAAACAAACTAATACTTGGTTGGTGCGAAATAATATTTCAAGTGAAATAACCAATCCTGTGCGAAATCACTGTTTTCGTGCGAAATACTCAAACGAAATTCCAATTTGATGCGAAATAACTGATTTCGTGTGGAACTCTCAAACGAAATTCCAATCTGGTGCGAAATAAGGCTTATTTCGTGCGAAATACTGTCTACACACTTGATTTCATGCGAAATAAAGATCTATATGTTGATTTCATGCGGAATAGTGATGACTATTTCGTACGAAATAGTGATGACGTCAGCATATCGGTCCAATTTTTGTCCAATTAATCCAGTAATAGGTCGAATTATGATCTGAAACTTTCAAGGATTCATTAAAACTATGTTTCGCATATAATGTGTGAAATTCAATCCATTTTGTCCGTAAAATTTTGATTAATTTGAAAAAGAATGTGTAGAAGTCAGAAATCTAATGAAATCAAGCTGAACTCTTCCTCCTGAGCTCTGATACCACTTGTAGGATCGTTGTGCGATCTGAATGAGTCGTTCAGAAGAGTTTATATCCGAATCTAAGGCGGAATTCAGAGAAACGGACTTGTTTACAGCTTGATTCAATTTAAATGTCTCTATTATTGATATAACAGTGATTTACAACCTGGAGACAATTCGGCAGCACTTCGTTACCGAATCGGAAAAGTTACAAATGACAAACCATGCCCCTCTATATATAGGCATGTAATTTCGTACGAAATAGCCTTTGGCTATTTCGTGCGAAATAGCTAATACACACACAAAACTTAGTTTCTAGCACCCCGAGCACTGGTTTATCCTATCTTGTTACATGACTTGATACAAGACGAAGTCAACAGACATATTGCACTAACATTCATCAATAACGGTTTAATCATTAATAAGGTCATAACTTTAAGAACATCATTTCTATAAATCCTTTTTCCATTCTTTCAACATATCAGCCTACCCAGATTTGAACGTATCATCCCTTTAACATCAAACATATGGTCCGTCTGACCTGTCCATAACGGGTCAAAGTTTTGACCATTATCATAGCCCATCATGTTTGTCTTAATTGACCCGTTCGTAACTGGTCAATTACATATACTTTACATTTCCATTATTTATCAATTTCTTCTTAAATTTTCAACTCATCACATTATCGTACTTAAACTAAAGTGTGCAAACTAGTAGCATCCTAAAGTGTCTAATACCATAATTTACATTACAATAATTTGAAGTTCATATGAACTTACTAATACACTTCACCGTTAGTATTAGTTCTAATAGTTTCACTTATACCTAGAGTTTTATTTCTACCTTCTTACTTATACACGCACTGCTTACTACATAAGCCTGAACTAAAATTCATTCTTAATCAACTTCTAAAAACCAAGCCTTCCTTTTCATAACACATTCTGCGCTACATTATTTCGTAAGGAAGTACTTTTTCAATCCATAGCTATTTATTTACATTCAGATATTAAACAATTCGCTAACCTTACTACTTTGGCGCAGTACTTCGACATACCAAAACGAACCGGCCCACTTCATTACAATTCCATTCCACCTCTCGAATGATCTCATTCATCCGTGTGATGAGCTTCCGCTCATGGGCATTACTTCACTGACCTTAAAAAATATTATCACAGCAAGATTTCTGCCAAATTCATCTATAAGATTAGGGATTAGCACATCTCATTCGTATTCCTTCAAGCATGGCGTTTACTACATCACCTATTTACGTATTAACCCTTTCTAGACTCTTCCTAAAAACATTAGTGCTTTTGACCCGTTCATAACGGGTTAATACATGACCATTTCCTAACATATCATTTTCGTTGTTGGACCCGTTAACGACGGGTCAATACATCACCATGCTTTTGCAATTCTTTAGCTTATTTGTCAACTTCTGCAGCTTGACTTTTCAAAGTTAAACTGCCACTTCTTTCTTATTATATATACACATATCGAAGTACATGTTTGTACTTTTCGTCAATTCATGCTTACATACAAAGACTTTATTACATCATTTCAATATTTCTTGTAAAAACTTACCCTTCCCGTCCATACTTAAGTTATTGGTCAGGTCGTAGCCCGTCATTCATTCCGACTCTCTAATGAGTCATTTAATAATATATTTAACATGTAATTTATTTCAAAATTTCCTTCTTTCAACTAAAATTTTAGGGAAATGATTATCACAACAACCGTTCTCAACGGTTATACTTACTTATTTAGGGGACCAAAGTTTTCTTTCTATTTTTCTATTACTTGCCTTATTAATTATCATCTTACTTCGTTTGACCTTTCGAAAGTCTAATTGTAAGTACATTCTTACATATGTGTATCAGTTATCCTATTTTGACACATCCATCTCTAGTCGAGCCATAAGCTCCTATTAAAAGTATGTACTTATACCTTACGATGGTCATTTCTTTCCAAATTGGTGACATTGCGTGCCCATTCATTATGGTCACCTATAAGTATAAAACTTTAACAAATCAAAACATTAAATACTGGGTTCAAAGGGCGATCACCATTTGACCCGTATGACTCATTTATCCTTTTAACCATTCTTACATTCAAACATATTTGCACACACACACACACACACACATATATATATATATGTAAGTTTAAAACATAACTTGGATAATATCCGTTTTAAATAAAATTTACTTGTCTAATTCGTACTTACTTACAAATTCGGACTTTTCATTCTTATCATTCGTTCTTACTTGTTTGATCCGTAATTTCTTACGGATTCAAACTTTTCATTCTACTTTTCATTCCTTTCTTTGTTTTGAATCCGTCTCGTTGATTCAAACATATCATTTATACTTTTCGCTTCTTCTATGTTTTGAATCCGTCTCACGGATTCTAACATATCATTCATATCCTTCATTCCTTCTATGTTTCGAATCCGTCTCGCGGATTCTAACATATCATTCATACTTTCTTTCGTATTTAGTACTCTCAATTTCTTGAAAGTCCTACTACTCTTTTCATCTACTCGTCCACCTAATACCCAATTCTTCCGGACATACCTGCAACAATTACCACGGTCTCACGAACATCATATGTTTCTTGCGTACTGGCCAGGTACGCAATCCATATACTAGTTTCGTGTCTTCAAGTAACCATCACCTTATGTCCGAAGAATTAGGTTTCGACACGTGTAACATTTTCAAAACTTCTTTACCATACCATTATTATCTTTCATTTAAAATTTTCCTTCCCTTGATAGGTTTTACCATTACATGTACCCACATATTGAGTCTACGTACCTGGGATCATTTTTTCTTATTACATGCCTTGGTGTCGATCCTAGACCGCATTCGTGGATCATCCTCTCCAAACAACTATGCTTACATTACACATAACATACTGTTAGTTTTCTTCATATACATACTTAAATATATACTTACATTCGCTTCTACCTTTAGATCTTGATTGAGTCTTGGATTGTATGGGTTCCTGGTCACAAGAGCACATAGGTTTGAGTTCAAGTATTTACCTCTTCATATTTGATTTCTCTCAAACCAGGGCTCTGATACCAACTTGTAACACCCTAAACACGTAATAACTTAAAAACGATGTAGCGGAAATATGAGCTTAAAAATTTCTTTTCTTGACAATCATACAACTTATTAATAAGCCATTCGAATGGACTTGATTTAAATCTTTTACATTATTCATACTTAATCAAGAAAATCATATTACAAATGGTTTCCAACATGTGATCACATCCCCGTACAATCCTTGATCTTAACTCGACCCTCGATCACTAGTCCGTCATGAGTATCCGACTAACCTGCGGTCACCCAACACGTTAATAATTGGTGACATCATATACATTAGTATAAAGACATAAAAATATACATAACCACTTAGAAATCTATCATTTTATACAACTCTGATATAATATTCTTTTGAGTTCATTCTTTACACCGAGCATCCAATCTCTGTAAGCCCAATACTTATGTATCTGCATTCGTGTTCCATTCTCAAGGCACACCATTAGTAACGTGACTATTCAAACATGTTAGAGCCATATATATAAGCATATATACAAGATCCTTTCTTTCATGCACAACAAATCCTACTTCATGGATAAGTACCTACACACGTATGTTCATACACATTTCATACCTACATACATACAGGCATACATACTTACGTACATATATACATACTTACACACGCACGTACATACATGCTTACATACATACATACATACATACATACATACATACATACATACATACATACATACATACAAGATTTATTCCTTTATGTACATTCAATCCCATTTAATACGTACGTACATACTTTCATATATGTGTACTCATACATCTATTTACATATACCCGAAAACATACATGCAAACATAAACACGTCTATACATACATGCTTACATACTTACATATTAGTTATATAATGCATATAATGTAGTTAGATAGCCTTCACACAAGTTTGGAGTTGAACAATGCGAAAAATATGAAAGAACCAGCGATTGGCGCAAGAAGAAACCAATCTGGCGCAACCTTGTGCCAGTTCTGGTGCAATACAGAAGACATCAGTCAGGGGCGCAACCTAGTGCCAGGGGTGCGCAACCTTGCGCCTGGTTCAGACCTGCAACTTTCAGCTTGACGAATTTTTACAATTTTGGTCATAACTTTCTCATTTCTTGTCCGTTTTACGATCCGTTTCTTCCCACATGATCGTAATTTAGTCCACTATCATATGGACTCAAAATCTAACATCCGAACTAAGGAAGTTCTTAACTTAAATGCTTTCGGCTTAATATTCGGCTTTCAATTCATGCAATATTTGACTTTCGTTAGTTTATTAGCGCATATAAAGGATGTGTATCATCATACTTTATTACTACCGTACATGACACATAAACTAGCTCGTTCATAATGCATAAGTTCTTGTATATAAATTTTTACCTTCTAACTTCAATCCTATACATAATCCATTCTTATTTTAGATTACGCCATTCATTTACCTAACAATTACATCCACGTATCATTCATGTTTCATACCACGTTTCACAATACGTCAATATTCTATTATCCTTATGCAACATCATACTTCTCAATCCATTCAAAATTACATGGTTTATCATTGAGGCATTTAATTAAACATATGGTGTGCGTACCATCTATAAAGCACATGGTACAAGAACTTTATGAATTACCCTACTAGTTCGTACATAATTCATTAATTACAACAAGAATCAACTTAAGTACATACCATAATCCACCTATCTAACAATAATTCATTACATACAACATACACATCAATGATTCAAGCAAGGTTTTAACATGGGTGAATCACTTATGTCATCATCTTCACCACTAGA
Source organism: Helianthus tuberosus (assembly GCA_030545235.1). Taxonomy (NCBI): domain Eukaryota; kingdom Viridiplantae; phylum Streptophyta; class Magnoliopsida; order Asterales; family Asteraceae; genus Helianthus; species Helianthus tuberosus. The sequence continues at coordinate 186,265,826 of CM060394.1, forward strand.
AGTGGGTTTCAATTCTAATAATCCTATTACTCAAAATCTTTCACAACACATGTTCTATATAGGTATTATATCACATATTCATGCTCAATTTCGCATCAATTCGCGGATTAATCATAACCCATATCATCAAACATCACCAAAACATAAAATTCAACTTACTTGGTGTGAATAACACTTGGATGATCATAATCTTAGTTCATGCTTCATATTTGAGCCTAATTTTCCTTGTCAATTTGAAGATTTCTTGTGAATTAGGGTTTACACCCTTTTCTTCTGCCTTTGTTCGATCGACCAGACACACACACAGTGTGTGTGTTTTAATTTTTTTATTATTGTAAGTTTTGACACTTTACACTTTTGCCCTCTTCAAGTTTGTTCACTTATTAAACTTAAACACTATCCATTTTATTTCTAGTAGTTGTAACATTTTCCATTAACTAAGTTAAATTCTTAATTAATTTAACTTAATTTTAATAATCCGAGTTTTGGGGTGTTACAAATTTCGATATGTTTTCTCCTCTGATGTTGTACTGGATTATTGGATAAGTAAACTGTGGAGACATTGTCACAGTAAATGACCTAAACCTGACACAAAGGTGTATGAAGTTCAAGTAACAAGTTTCAAACCCAAGTGGCTTCTACGACGGCATTAGCAACCCCTTTATATTCTGCTTCAACGCTAGATCTAGACACCATAGGTTGACGCTTAGAGGACCATGAAATGATATTGTCACCGAGAAAAACACAATATCCTGAAGTAGAACGTCTTGAGTCAGGACAGCCTCCCCAGTCAGCATCCGAATAGGCCACCAACGAATGAGATGCGGACTTAACAATACGAATACCATATTCAATGGTCCCTTGTATATACCGGATGATGCGCTTCATAAACAAAAAAAGAGAGTCCCGCGGCTCGTGCATAAATAAGCAGACCTGTTGAACTGCATATGAGATATCCGGTCCGGTGAATGTGAGATACTGCAGAGCGCCAGCAAGACTTCTATATAAAGTCGGGTCAGAAAATAAGGAACCATCAGTAGCCCTTAAAGTTAGCTGATAAGTCAACTGGTGTCGTACAAGGTTTGCACGATGTCATAGACGCGCGAGCAATAATGTCTTTCGCATACTGAGCCTAAGACAAAAGAATACCATGGGCGTGTTGTGTAACTTTAATCCTGAGAAAATGATGTAACCGACCTAGATCTTTCATAGCAAACTCTCGTGAGAGTGTGCCAATAATATCATGTAAAAGACCATCATTAGATGTTATGAGGACAATATCATCAACGTACAAGAGCAAATATGCAATATTATTAGCATCCCGATGATAAACAAACAAAGAATTATCGCATGCGCTACTCCGAAAGCTGTGCGAGGTAATAAAAGTAGCAAACCTAGTGTACCATGCACGCGGGGCTTGCTTGAGCCCATAGAGAGACTTTTTCAACCGGCACACATAGTTGGGAAAATGCTTATCATAAAAACCTTGTGGTTGATGCATGAAAACAGTCTCGTGAAGCTCCCCATGTAAAAAAGCATTCTTCACATCCAATTGATGAATAGGCCAGGACCACGAGACCGCAAGAGAGAGAACGATCTGAATAGTAGCCGGTTTAATAACCGGGCTAAATGTATCATCACAATCAATACCCACCGTCTGTGAATTACCATTAACCACCAATCGTGCCTTGTGTCGTTCTAAAGACCCATCAGACCTAAATTTATGACGAAAAAGCCACATGCATCGGATAGCTGGACGATCCTGAGGGCGTGGAACAAGCTCCCATGTATCATTAACCTGTAATGCCGTAAATTCGGTTTGTATAGCATTTACCCAATTTGGATCGACTAGGGCCTTAGCATAGGTGGTCGGGACAGGAGATAACGTAGTAGTGGTGAGAGCGGTATGGAAGGTGGCACGGGATTTAGACCGAGTGGTCATGGGGTGTTGGTTGGAAGCCGCTGAAATAGGAATAGAAGTGGTAGGTGATTGACCAAAGGGTTGACCGGGTGTGAGAGGGAGACCAGTGGGGTGTTGGGATGGGGCGGATGTGGCTGGTGGCGGACTAGTGGGCCGTTGAGAGGAGGTGGTTGTGGCCGGAGGCTGCCGTGGGCATTGGGAATATGTAATCGGAAAGGGCACAATGACCGGTGTACGCACCACTGGAGGCCGAAAACTAAATCCCAAAGGAATGGGATCGTCCAAAAATGTGTATGAGATGGGAGGTTGTGGGATGGTGTAGGGGAAGACATGTTCATCAAAGGTCATATGTCAGGAGATGTGAACCTTGCATGTGGTAGGATCAAAACACCTATACCCGCGGAAATCGGGTGGGTACCTAAGAAAAATGCAGCAGATGGAACGAGGGTGCAATTTATGTGGTTGGGTAGCGGAGGTGTTGGGGGTAACAGGCATAACCGAATACGCGTAAGTGGGCGTACTCAGGATGACGTAGGTAAAGGGCAAAGGTTGGTGTATAAAAATTAAGGCGTTTAGTGGGTAGAATATTGTGAAGGTATACTGTCGTGTGAAGGACTTCCACCCAGAACGCCAGCGGAAGGTTGGCATGAATTAGAAGAGCACGAATGATGTCGTTGAGGCGACGAATCATACGTTCAGCACGACTGTTTTGGGACGAGGTTTGAGGGTAGGAAAAACAGAATAATAAACCATGGTGGTTAGCAAAGTTTTTAAATGCAAGATTGTCAAATTCACCACCCAAATCACATTGAAAAGTTTTAATTTTACGATTAAATTGCGTGAAGATTAGCTGGTGAAATTTTGCGAAAGTTGGGAAAGTGCCAGACTTGTATTTAAGAGGGTGTACCCGCACGAAATGCGAGAAGTTATCAATGAGAACCATATAATATTTATACCCGGATTTACTCGTGATCGGGGACGTCCATAAGTCGCAATGTATAATGTCAAACGGAGCAAAAGTAAAAGTATTAGAAGACTGAAAAGGCAAACGTTTACTGTTTGAAAGTTGACAAGAATTGCAAACATGAGATAATTTGTCTTTATTACATGAAAAATTGTTGGTGCATACGTCTGTCGACTTTTTCTTGTATCGAGTCTTGTATTAGATTGGCTAGATCAGGGTACGTTTTTCGAGAAAAGTGTATTTAGGGGTATTTCGCACGAAATGACAAACTGTCATTTCGCACAAAATCAACCAGGTGTTTCGCACGAAATAGCCATTTCGTGTGAAGTTGATTTCGCATGGGTTGTTTCGTACGAAATAGGCTACCCTATAAATACCTGATGTGCCTTGTCATTTGGAACTTTCCGGTTTCAGTACCGAACTGCTGCCGAAGTGTCTACTCGCTGTAAAACGTTGTTATATCAATCAAAATACGGTTTAAAGTGAATTGCAAGCTGAAATAACTCCGATATGTTTGTTTCTGCCTCTCATATTGGACGAGTTCTCTTCTGAACGACTCGTTTGGGTCTGAAAACGATCCTACAAGTGGTATCAGAGCTCAGGAGGAAGAGTTCTTACCATTTCAGCTGCAAATTCTGTTTTCTACACCTTCTTTTCAAAATTAAACTTGATTTCACGGTCAAAATGATTTGAATTTCTCACATTATATGCGAAACTGTGTTTTAACAAAGCCTTGAGAGAATTGGACTTAAAATTGGACTAAAACCTGATCAATTTGACATAAACATGGCCGAGATGATGACATCAGCAGTATTTCACACCGAATAGACCCCTTCATTTCGCACGAAATTAGTTATTTCATACGAAATCAGCCTATTTCGCACCAAGTTGGTATTTCGTTTGGCCGTTTCATACGAACTCACCTATTTGGTTTAAAATTGTGGTATTTCGTACGAAATCATCTATTTCGCATCAAAGTTCATTTCGTGTGAAAAGTGTTTTCGTTTGAAACTCAAAGTTTGTGAAATCTTGTTACCGAATCATGGAAGAAGAATTTTATAACGCATTTGCTACTGCACCGAGTACTCCTACTACTGTTACTCAGAACTTGAACATGGAAAATGAAATGGGCATCATGCAAAAACCACCAAAGCTCATGAATATTGAGGAATATAAAGGATGGGAGGAGCGTTTCGAAAATTGGGTTCAAGCAAATTATTTGGATGCTTGGGAATGTGTTGAAACGAAATATATTAGACCATTAAATGATGATGAAGAGGAGATTGCTATTAAAGATCTAAGTGTTGATGATAGAAAGAAATACAAAAATGAAAAAATGATGATTAGTCTATTGCATCAAGCCGTTAAAGAAGATATCTTAGTTTTACTGCAACACAATGGGAGTGCGTATTCAATTTGGAAAGCATTAAAATCAAAGTTTGTAGGGAGCCAAGAGATGATTAAAAACAAAAAATCGCTTTTGAAAAAGGAGTTTGATCTATTTCGGGGTTTAAAAAATGAAAGCACCAAGCAGATCATAGAAAGATATTGCAATTTGATTGTTAACATGAAAAGGTTGAGCATCACAAAGGATAATGAAGAGTTGATTGAAAAATTGGCTGATGCGTTGCCACATGAAGTTTGGGGCACATATCTTATGATGTTAAGGAACAAGAAAGGGTTTAGCAATCTAACACTAAGCAAGTTTATTGAAAAACTTGAAGCTCAAGAGATGGAACAACGGAAGATCTCTAGAATGAAAGATTTTGATGGTGAACAAGACATTGGTCTATATTACAAATGAGGTATCAGTGACAAAACCAATCTTTCTCCAAAGATCGAAACTGCTTTCAATGCAAAAAGTTCATCTGGAGAGTCATCTCAAGGGTCAAACAACGAAACGGGATTTTCTTCATATCCATCATTTGATCCAAACTTTTCAGCAACTAAGAATGGAAAGATGTTACAATGCAACATTGCATTAAACCTTGAGAATGGTAAGAATTTCTCGGAAGAGGTTGCAAAAGGTCACATGTCTTTGTTGGTGACTGTATTAGAATCATATGAAAGTTTAGTTGCAGGAAGGATCGGAAATCCAATGTTGACTAAAGAGGATTACGATCAGGTCGATGCTGAAGAGATGGAGTTAATGGATATAAAGTGGTGTTTGGTGAGTGTGTTGAGAAGAGCTGAGAAATTCAAACAGATCACAGGAAGAGATGACTTCCGTGATGCAAATGTTTCTACTTTAGGTTTTGATAAATCTAAAGTTACTTGTTTTCGTTGCAGGGAAAAAGGGCATTTCAAGCGAGAGTGCACAAAGCGCGAAGCAAGTAGAGCTCAAAATCCATTCAACAACAATGATTACTATCGAAAAGCGATTTATCATCAAGTTGCTCAACAACCACATCAACAACAGACACAAACTGCACATGCTAGAAAGGTGATTGAAGAAGAATCATCAAAGAAAGCATATTTGATGAACAAAATGATAAATCAAGATGATGAAAGACTTCCAGAAGGTTTCACTTGGGAAAACTTCAGTTGGGATGATTATGATCCTAACAAGAAGTCAAATCATAAAGCATTTGTTGTTCGAGTTGTTGAAGATAGTGATAATGATGATTATTATGCAAAAAGAATGAAAGAGCATTTAAGAATACTAGAAGAGAGTGATAGTGATGATGAAAAAGTTCGAGTGAAAAAGAAGAAAGTTAAAAAACCAGTTAGCAGTGATGATGAAGAAGTTCGTGTGATAAGGAAGAAAATAAAAGACATTCCAGCTTTCAAAGTTGAAGCAGAAGCTGATGCACAAAAAAGTCCTGTGAAATGTGAAAATTGTGAAGCAGTAAAGAAGAAAAACAGTACTTTGATTCATAACATGAACATATTGAAAGAATCCTATGATGTACTAAACAAAGCAATGAATCAGTACAATCAATCAAGTAGTGAACAAGCAACAGCTATGAAAACACTTCAAGGAGCATTCATGACAAAGCAGAAAATTGTAAACAATTACATTGAGAAGTGTGCTGTGCTGGAACAGAAACTGGAAACCTAGAGGATTGAAACAGAGAGAGTAAACAGGTTATTAAAAAGTTACTCATGTACTTCTTATGTTATTGACAGGATTTATCCAACCGTTGAAGGCATGAAGGCGTTTGACGAAGAGAAAGTATCTAAAGAAAAGAATTCTGAAAAGAAGAAGGATACTGAAGTGAAGATTTCTGGTAAGAAACAAAATGACAGTTACAACAAGTGTCCACCCCCGCTTGAAAATGGATATTCTCCACGAAATCCAAATTCAGAAAGAATAAAAAAGGCAACCAATTTACAGTGGGAGTCTGAGTCTTCAGAAAATTTGCCAGACAACATTGATGTCACTTTCACATCGTCTGATACTGATCATGAGTCCGAATTAATAAAGAAAGTGGTTGATCAGGTGTTGGATAACGATGAAACTGAGGAGTCAAAGTCGGAGTCAAACTCATAGTCAAAATCTGAAACGTCAAGCTCAACAGTCAAAAAGGAGAAACGGGTTTATAATAAAGAATTTCTATTATCAAAATCTAATTTGAATAATGAAACATTCAAAATAGCCTATATTTTGAATGATTCTGACAAATTGTATTCTGATGAAGAATTTCCAATAAGAGGTGTTAAAACTGAAATGATAAAAAGGGTTTTCAAACTAACAGAAATTAATATTTCTGAAATGAAAGATGTAAATCTTACTGAAAAACCTAAAAAGTACACTTCAAGAGATAAACAAAGGTTAAACAAGAAAAAGGGTTACAATTCTGGTTCTGGTTTTCAAAAGAAACCAAACCATAATGGTAATTTCAAAAGAAAAGGCCTTGGTTTTATTCCACCGAAAAATCATAAAAATGAGAAAACTTATAAACCAAAAACTGTTTTTGTTTCAGGAAAATCATCTGAAGAAGAAAAGGAGCAATTGTTCAGAAAGCAGACAAACAAAGAATTCCTTGCTAAAAAGCAAGAAGAAATGAAGAAGGAAGTTGCTCAGAAAAAGGAAACGAGAACCTGTTTTCAATGCAAAACAATTGGTCATATTGCCAGGAATTGTCCAAAGGCAATCCAACCAAAACAGGGAGTTTCTCTTAAACTCAAAGAAAAGATGGTTGAGAATGAACCACCAACCAAACAATTTAAAGTTTTCAAAAATTCAAAGTTTGAAGTTGGTGAGTGTTCAAAAAGTTTTTACAGAAGAAAAGTGAATCTTGATAACCAAAAATGGGTTGTTAAGAAATCTGATAGTAGTTCTAGCAATGATTCTGATTCGACAAAATCAGAGGAGCTATCTTCTGGCAATGAATCTGATTCCACAAAGTCAGATGAGCCACATGTTGTTTTAAAAGTTGAAAAGTCAGTCCCGCCAATGGATGATGCAAATTTTCCACCATTGAGGGCTGAGAATTTTAAACAAAAAGTTGGAAAAGTTGAGATTTCAAATCAATTCTTTTCTGAAAAGAAAGAATTTGATGTTGAAAAGGCCTTTAACCCTACAGTTCAAAATATTTTTGGAAAAATGATTGATGGGAAGGTCAAAGGGGTAAAGGAATTCTATGAAAAAAAGATGAAAGGAAAGAAACCGAGTATTGATAACTCGGAATCTCCCAAGGACCGTCAGGCTTGGGAGAATCACAATAACTGAAAAATCTGACTTGCCGGAACTTCCAAGTTGGTAATCGAGGAGCAGGAATCGGCATCTTTCTTGAGAAATTCACAACTGTGATATTTCGATCTACAAGCGGTGGTATTCTTGAAATTGTTATATTTACAAGTAGTTGATTGTGATGTTTTCGTCTACAAATGGTTTTATCAAGGTCATTAAGTTGAACTTGATGCAATCTTTCATACAAGTGGTATTTTTGAAGAACAAGATGATGAATTGAACCCCTAATCTACAAGTGGTTTATGAAAATCAACAAAACTAATTTTCCGGAAAAACTATTTTGATTAAAACAAACTTAAGTGTTTTGAAATCATAATGGGAAAATAGTTTGTTGACAGGGGGAGTTCTGATTATTTATGCCAAGTGGATGGCGAATTGAGGCAATTCACAACAGTTGTCACTTTATTTGTACAGTTTGTTTTCAAAATTCTTTTAAATGCTTTTGCATTTTAGGGGGAGTATAAATTTTTAAAATCCAAAAAAATTTCAAAAAATTTGAAAAAATCCAAAAACATGATAAAATTAAAATTGAGTTTTGTTGTGAAAAAAAGGAAATGATAGTACATCAGTGGACTATCACAGCACGCTAAAGAATTGGAAAGTTCAAAAGTGATAAACGGTCTCACTGATGATGTGCCAGTAGGTTTTCGCACGCTTAGTAGATTGTGTTCGAGATATAAACCTAAATTTCAAACTTACTTATCTCGTGGGGAACATCTCTCGGATATATGGGTAACCCCCGAAATCTTGTTTGAAAGGTCCCTCTTTCTGAGATACTAGGTCTTTATGCTTAGTGATATGGGGTATTATCCCGGGACTTCTGATTTTGCGGAAGCAATGGCCTAGTCCCCGTATAATACTTTCTGCTTGCTTGAAATATAGCACCACCCTCAGTATAAAAAATGATGAAACATTGCAAAATGCTAATCATGTGCTGTTGAAGAAAAGATTCTCTAAAGGGAACACACCTAAAGTCGAAGCCATCATCTCTCTGATTTTGCGGAAGTAATAGCCTGAGCTCTCATGGCCCTCGCATTTAACCCTTTACAGATATCATCTAGGTATACTCACCTGTAAGACTGAATATTGGGATCTGGATACGGGAGTATATTCTGAGGTAGGACACGCAAATAAGTTCAAGTGCTTAAAACATTAATCTCGTATCTCGAAACAATTGAACTTTGTGAGAAAATTTAAGTGGATCAGTATACTGACAATCTAAGTGAATCGTTTAGAACTTAAAATGTTTATAGCTTAACGGTGTTGGTGATTTGTCTCATAAACTGATATGATCCTCTTACACAAACTCACAAAAATATTGTTTGTAAATATTCCTTTACTGTTTTCCATTAAATTCAATAATCCAAAAAGATTTTAAGTGTGTTTTAGCATAATTTTGAAAATTCAAAAAGATTTTCGACAACTGATGTTGAAGAGCTGATTTTTAAAATTCCAAGTGCTAAACTTGATGAACAAGGTTTGGGAGAGTCTGTTTAAAATGAGAAAATTTTTTGAATGTTTATTTACAAGTGGTCATCAAAAACTTTTAAATGTTAAATCATTATGAACTACACCTGCTAGTGATATAAATTTGACAAATTTTAAATTTGTAAAACTTATGTTTGAGGTAGAGATTGTGCAGGAACGAAGTTCGAGAAAAGCCAGGTTTCGATCATAGAGCCTGTGAAAGTGATAAGAGCCAGGTGTTCGATCTAAAGCCTGTGAGAGGATTATTCCAGACTGCGATCCCAGCTTATCGAAAGGGGGAGTCTGAAGACAGCCAAGAAAGAGTTTGAATGGTAAAGAGCCAGATTCAAGTCCTGAGGTTCACGTAATCTGCTGATGCTGATGAACTTAAGGAATCAAGAGATCTGATCAAGAGAATATAGAGTCAGGTTGAGATCTTGGAAGAAAGAGAAAGAGATTGATTGAGGATGTTTTACACTGTCAGATACTTCAAGAGAGAACAAGAAGACTGATAAAGACTGAAGATTGAAGACTCGACACTGAAGACTTCGTCAACATCCGAGGGGGAGTCTATTGGTGCATACGTCTGTCGACTTTTTCTTGTCTTGTATCGAGTCTTGTATTAGATTGGCTAGATCAGGGTATGTTTTTCGAGAAAAGTGTATTTAGGGGTATTTCGCACGAAATGACAAACTGTCATTTCGCACGAAATCAACCAGGTATTTCGCACGAAATAGCCATTTCGTGTGAAGTTGATTTCGCATGGGTTGTTTCGTACGAAATAGGCTGCCCTATAAATACCTGATGTGCCTTGTCATTTGGAACTTTCCGGTTTCAGTACCGAACTGCTGCTGAAGTGTCTACTCGCTGTAAAACGTTGTTATATCAATCAAAAGACGGTTTAAAGTGAATTGCAAGCTGAAATAACTCCGATATGTTTGTTTCCGCCTCTCATATTGGACGAGTTCTCTTCTGAATGACTCGTTTGGGTCTGAAAACGATCCTACAAAAATTGAAATTACAACTTAAAATATCTAAAACTTGGGTCCCTGGGTGACCAAGACGATCATGCCATGGAGAAGCAGGATATGCAAGAAAGGTAGCTTGAGGTGGCAAGGATGGTGGAGTAAATAGATGGAGGTCCCCGATGCTGTTGTGACGTAAGAGAATCCATTTAGTTTTGAGATCCTTCAAAGAAAAACCAAAAGGGTCAAATTCAACAGACACATTATTATCACGAGTAAACCGTCTGATAGAAATGAGATTTTTAATGATTTGTGGGCTATAAAGGATGTTTGGTAAAATGTAGGTACGATTTGATAATTGATGAAAGCTGGTGACAGATCCGTTAATTGATAAATAATTGTCGTTGCCCTCCAAAATATTACGACAAACAGGAGATGAATCAGGGATTAAAAGTTTACCTGGATTATGAGTAACATGAGACTCAGCTCCGGTGTCCATAATGTTCGAAATCCAGGAAAAGTTGGGTTGATTAACCTGCATATTAGCAAAAGCAACACTTAAATCGGATGGACACAGAGCATTATACCCCTCGTGTAGTGACTGACTAGCATAATGGGCCTGGGAAAAGCAGCGTATTGGGCATGTGGTGGTTGAGGTGTGGGAGTATTTGGCTGCCAATCCTGTTGGGTTGGATAAGGGCACGGTGGGGAAGCCCACTAAGCCCAGTGCAGATATGACATGTTCTGGCCGGTCCAAGGGGAACCCTGATTGTTTTGTTGTTTTCCACCCCTCTGCCCATGCCGCCTCTCCGGTACCCTAAGCCACGACTCCGTCCCCTGCCCCGAGACGAGTAAGAGTTAGGGTCGGATGGCTATGGGTTGTTGTTGTTGTTATTGGCAAGCGCTGGCGGTGCTGGTGCGGCTAGAGCAGCGAGAACAGCGGACGGGGATCCTTGGCGTGCTTCGATCCTTAGAACTTCATTGTTGAGCATGGTGATGGCCAGGTCCCAATCAACACCATTCTGATTCAACAAGGCTGCTTTGGTATTGTATTCTTTGGGAAGACCGCGAACCAGTTGAAGAACTAACCTGGATTCGGTGACCGGTTGGTCAACATCGGCCAACTGATTTACCAAATCAGTTATGCACTGACAATATTCTTCGACAGAAGCGCAGGCGCCAAGGGTTTGGTTGCAGAATTTTGTTTCAAGTGCTGCAGCGCGCGCCTTCTTATTGCTGAGAAAGATCTTTTCCAATTTTGACCAGGCAGAGTTGGCCGTAGCCTTTGTGTCAAGAATTCGAGTTAATAGGTCGTCTGACACGGTACTATAAATCCACTGTAGAACCAACGCGTCAAGTTCCTTCCACGCTTCATAATCTGCGGAAGTTGTGGCGGGTGCTGGCGTATCCGTGATGTGTTCAGAAACCTTGTAGGCTACAGCATGGAGGCAAAAAAGCTTAACCCAGGAAGAATAAGTGACCTTTGTTCCATCAAAGGTTCAAATTCTTGTCTGGATGTTTGTTACTGGATACGCAGGGTGAAGGGAAGAGGGTTTAGAAGAGGTTTCAACAGAAGTTTTAGACATGATTGATTATCGAAAGTATCCGATGAAGTCCGAAGACCAGTAGGCTTTTGGGGTAAAGAAGAGAGATCAAGAAAAAAAGGAACAGGAGAATGGTATTCAGAACATATGGCTCTGATACCATAAAAACCGTAGATGGTGTAAAATTCTGTGTGATTGTATTGAATAACAAGACCCCTTAAATAGGGCATAGTACATCCGTAAATATAGAAAAGACATACATGACTAATTACACCAATCAATTAATAATAACTAATACAATCTCATACTAAAATATATCCAATATAATCGGTTGGCTAAGACTTGGGGCTAGCGTGAGCATCCTCCCGGGAAGCTTGTACGACCAATATGACTTTGGTCCACTTCGTCAAGCTGACACCACTGTGGTGTTGGCTGATTTAACCCTTAAGCATCCTAGGGGAATTGTTCATGATGTGATTGTTAAGGTGGAAGAATTTTACTATCCGGTAGACTTCTTGGTGCTTCACTACATGTCCTCCGACCAAATCATCAGCCAAATGTTATTCTAGGCCGACCTTTCTTAGCCACAGCACATGCATTGATCGACTGTCATTCAGGTACAGTCGATATGACTTTTGGCAATACAAAGGTTCACTTAAATGTGTTTTCGAATGTTTCTGACTCTCTGACTTATGATGAATGTTTTATGGTAGAAATTATTGATGGGTGTCATCCTCATCTTGTGGATGAAGCCACCAAGATTTGTTCTATATGTGACATGTCTGAACAGGAACACAATCAAGAGTTGGAGGAAGAAGTGCATAGTTTGGAGGCAATGGCAGTGCATGATGGAAGGCCTCCATGGACTCAGGTGGAGAGTCTTCTGGCTGAAATCTCTTCAGGATTGAAACCGTCACTAACCAGTCCACCGAAAGTGGAATTAAAAGAACTACCACAACATCTAAAGTATGCTTTCCTGTAAGAGGATTAGACTCTCCTGTTCATCAATGCAGCCAACCTGGAAGAGGACCAAGAGAAGGCACTACTGAAGGTACTGAAGGATCACCGAGCAGCAATTGGATGGACACTTGCAGATTTAGAAGGTATTAGTCCTTCTATTGTTATGCATAAGATAATTACTGTTGCAGATGCAAAGCCTGCGCGGGACACCCAGAGGCGATTAAATCCCAATATGCACGAGGTTGTGAAGAAGGAGGTGATCAAGTGGTTGGACACTAGAATCATATATCCTATTTCAGACAGTGTGTGGGTGAGCCCAACACAGACGGTGCCAAAGAAAGCAGGCATTCAGATCATCAAAGGTAAGTGGCGAGAAAATAGCCACCCGGCCGGTAACCGGGCGGCGTGTGCGCATCGATTATAGGAATTGAATGCCGCCCCGTCGAAGGATCACTTTCCTTTACCTTTTATTGATTAGATTATCGAGAAACTCTCAGGTCAGAAATTTTACTGCTTTTTAGATGGCTACTCAGGGTACAATCAGATAGCTATACACCCCGATGACTAGGAAAAGACCACATTCACGTGCCCTTATGGTACGTTCGCATTCATGCGGATGCCATTTGGGTCGTGTAATGCCCCGGCCACCTTTCAGAGGTGCATGATGAGTATCTTTTTAGATATGGTCGGGGATGCCTTAGAAATTTTTATGGATGATTTTTCTGTATTTGGGTCGCCATTTGATACATGGTTGGGGGAATTGTCTAAGGTATTAAAACGTTTTGTGAAAGCTAACTTGGTTTTAAGTTGGGAGAAGAGCCATTTTATGGTTTAGGAGGGCATTGTGTTGGGGCACGTCATGTCAAGTAAGGGGATTGAGTTTGACAGGGCAAAAATTAAAGTTATTTCAACATTACCTCTCCCTACAAATGTCAAAGGCGTCAGTTCCTTCTTAGGACACGCCGGGTTTTACCATAGGTTCATTAAGGGGTTTAATGTCATAATGAAGCCTTTATGTAACTTACTTTTGAAAGATGTTCCTTTTGAATTTAACTATGAATGTGTCAAAGCTTTTAATGTGTTAAAGGAACAATTAGTACAAGCCCCGATCTTGCAATCACCCGATTGGACAAAAACCTTTTGAAATTATGTGTGATGTAAGTGACTTTGTCATCGGGGCTGTACTTGGTCAAAGAGTAGATAAGAAACTGGTGATTATCTACTATGCAAGCAAAACTCTCTCATATTAATAAACAACTAAGTGCAACATGTTCACTTCTTTTCTTCTTCGTTTCAGCATTTTGCAACCCTAACTCATCTCCATAAAGTCGACTCGTCTACTTCTTTAAAATCCCATGTTGTTTATCAGCCTTTTCAATCCCAAACGACATTTAGTGGTGGAGATGATAGTTCTTGAGTTCCTAATCGTTTGATATTATTCAATAATTGATAATTAAACCCATATTTATACACCATTAATGTACATCAAAGCTTCAAGAAACCAAAACAATTTTTATAGAATTTGGCATCCTAAATTCATTAAAGTGATATCAAACAAATTTTGGAAACATTTCTTATCCTTTCTCATCATCAAATCTTGTTCAACAATATCATAACTCGCGAATTCCTGGAAAGAAGATTCTAGGGCTCCAAACTTCATCGTACGATATCTCCTTCATTCTTCAACCTTTTTAGGTGACTCCAAAGCCTATTGTTATTTATTTTTATCCTCTACAAAAGCCCTCTATCAATTTCGGTGATAGAAGGCTGATTTATTCGAATTTAATTTTAATTGAAATTAGGGTTCTTCACTCTTAGAATTTGGGGCTTTTAGGGTTAGACTTGTGTTTTGATGAAATTGAATGTATAGTATTGTTATATACCATATTAGAATATTATGGGTAAATTTTGGGAATTTTTAGCTATCAACTGGAATTTTGGTGAATTATTTATGATTTAATCATTAGATAAATCAAATAAAAAAACAAGATACCCTTAAATAAATTCAATAAATACTTTTGTTGGTTATTTCAGATTATATAAACACTAGGGAATTTTAATATAATTTTTTCCTTAATTTTTGGGAATTCACGAATATAATTTGGATTTACACATGTGTTAATTATTTAACAATACAAGTTTATCAAAAATAAATTCTAGGAATATTTTACTGATTTTTATCACAAATAAATTCTATGATTTTGTCATGTATAATAATTCTAGAAATAAAGATATATTGTTTTGGTTATTTTTTTTGGAATGATTACTCTATATAATTTAAGCCCCAAATAGGAGAACCAAATTTCCTAAAATCAATCGGTTATCCTTTTTTCGAATTTCGTTTATTTAGATTGCGGTTTTATTTAGCTATAAACCGTTCTTTTCCATGTTGTGCATTCTCGTGGATCGTTTCTTCGCAACATGTGAGTAATCTCTTTCATTTTCCCCTTTTTAACTTTACAAGTTATGGGGTGCATCATGTTATACTTTTTTATTTACTTAACATGCTATGATCAAGTGTTATTATGTGAACGTCTTTTGTATATTCTATTATTGTATATGCTATCTGATGTCAAGTCTATTGCATGCTATTGTGTCTAGTGGATTCACGGATGACTAGGTCCCCCCCTGCCATGGGTTGTAGCCTAGTATCGCCAATAGTATTAGACTCGCTCTTCGGGGCTTGAGATTAATGCACGTTACTGTCATAAGTCTTATATTTAGTTGTTTTATTTGGTTAATTGATTGTGTGTTCTTGTTTGGTATATTTGGATATAAGGATATGTTGAGTATGTCGTTGATATGAGACCGTTTTCATATTAACCGTGAGGTGCATGTTAAAAATATTTTCTTAAATAAATATAAAACAGTTTTCTACAAAATGAGGAAATTACTCACCAACATATTTGTTAACCCAAAAATATATTTTTCTAACGTGGTGCTGGTTTTCAAGGTCGATAAACAAGTGATGAGGACACGTAGCATGGGTATTAGGAAATTAAATTGAAATTTATGATATGTTTGTTTTTGAACAATGTATGAATAATTTTGATTATCAAATGTTATGTGACAATTTAAGTGGACATACTTTAAATATCGTAACAATGATTAGTTGTCAAGAGCTATGGGCAATCATCATTCCCCGTACCATTCCCCTGCGGGTCAAGGTGTGACACCAATTGCTCATAGTAGTTGAAGGTAAGGTATAATTGCTTGATATTCATGCTTGG
Organism: Helianthus tuberosus; assembly: GCA_030545235.1. Classification (NCBI taxonomy): domain Eukaryota; kingdom Viridiplantae; phylum Streptophyta; class Magnoliopsida; order Asterales; family Asteraceae; genus Helianthus; species Helianthus tuberosus. Next base: position 186,281,573 of record CM060394.1, read on the forward strand.
TAGGTGCTTGTTTAGTTTAGCATGGACTATTTGAGTTTTCATTGAGATGTTATTGTGCAATCTTGTTTCAAATTTGAATTAGGAGATTGTGAGGTTATGAATGAGTGAATAGTTGTTATGGCTATTTGATGGTGTGGAATACTTGTTGAAATTGTTCAAAGATAATGGAATATTGAAAAATCTGATTTTTTAAGTAATGAAGTTCACCAAATGATATTTGTGGGTAATGACATTATGTTCAAACAATTGGTGATAACTTCTTCAAAGTGGACATTCAACAAGTAGGTAGCCATGACATAGAACAAGTGTGGGAACGGGTCATAGGATTACACACTTTTTCGTTTCATTTGTTTATTTTATTTGGAAGTTAAATTGATTAGTTTCTTGTGTTGTTGGTTATGTTCGCAGGATGGGCAAAGAAAGGAAGACAGGAAAAAGGAAAGGCTGCGGAATCATCTTCTGCCCTAGATGCATCTAAAAAATAAGAACAACGGGAGTTGTTATACAAGATGCACCGATGGAAGACGTGCAAGAATAAAGACACCAAGAGTTCTTAGACTCCATGAGTGACACTCCGTGAAAGGGAGTTTGGGGAAAGGGACCACTCGATAAACAACAAGCAGAGTTTCAAGCACAACTATTCTATGGAAGATGGGGAGTGATCATTCGATCAAAGAGAACATGTGTTTCGAGATGGCGGTTTATGGACTGGACTTTAAAGCATTGGGTTTTCATGAGAAATTTACAACACTTGGATCAGAGGCAGTCATCAACTTTGGGGGTAATACAAGCGGAGAAATTTATGTTAATAGTGTTATGGAGTGGTTGAGCACCCTGAAGAAGAATGATGGAAATAATCCACCAAAAACCATCACGTTAATGGGGACGGTCAATAACAAGCCGACTACGTTGTATTTAGCCACTTTGAGACAAGTAGCCAAGTTTGATTCGAAGGCTGAAAGTTTCTACTGGTTGGTGGATGAAAATGATTACTTTTTGCACACTGAGAACTTAGCCGAGGAAAGTGCAATGCTTTTCGAGTTGTTTATGCTGGAGAAAGGGGTGGAAATAAGAAAGGATAATTTGAAGTCGATAGTACGTGTGCAACTCAGTTTTGTGATTACTGATGTGGCACCCAGGTTGGGGGATAGGATGGCAATAGGACTTGGGAGATTCCGGTTCTGTATGCTATTATGACCGGACGATTGAAGCTCTTCATTCAGGAAATTAGTAATGATGCATGTGTGGTAATGCAGAAATCAAAAAAGGGAAGAAATTAATTCCACATGCTCAATCGCTGAGTGCCCTTTTGGAAAAGCAGGGGCAGTGTTGCCGAGTATGCGTTCAATAAGCCGCATCTAATGTTCTTAATTGCGGAGCTATGTAAGCATGAAAGGGTGGCATAAGTAAAAGCAAAGAAGTGGCACAAGATGAAATTTGGAGATGGTGCGAAAGCGAAGGTGCTTCAATGGGGGAAAGAAGCACCGCGTCCAGGGGAAATAGACGATCAGGATTCGAGTGATGAATTGTTATTGAGGAGGAAGAGAGAGGCGAGGTTAGTTGCTGGTGAAAGTTTAAGCAGGCAAGCTGTAGAGCCGGGACAGACCGGTTACTCATGGGGGTATTTGATGATGAGATGCAGGCGACGGTGGAGAGTTGTAGGCCACCGGAATATGCTACTTGGGAAGGTTTTCATAGAGCTATATATGATCAAGGTTCGCGGCAAGATGAAACGCGGGCTCGCCAACACCCTGAGTTGATGGATCATAACACTAGTCTTGATTGGACGCGGCATCTGAGCGATCAGATAGAGCTTAACATGCGGGCATACGATGAAAATCAGGGTGTTCCATATGTGGAAAATCCACCGTATGTGGATTACAGTAAAGAGCCTCCATATCAGTCGGAGATGGATATGCATCCGATGACACAGGTACATGGGTCTATGTGGGTGCCTTCAGCGTATACAACACCACATTATCAGAGCTCCTATCCTTACTAGCCACCACCGTATAAGTACCCGTCTTAGCAGCAGGTTCAGCAGCATCAGCTACCACAGCAGGGAGAGCCAGCAGGAGGAGGACTGGCTGATATATTTGACATGAGTGCCTTTTACGAGCATTTAGGAGGTTATTATGGTGGGCCACCTAGTCCATCCTATAGGTTAGCACTCTCTGATCCGCCTGATTGATCAGGTCCATGTGCCTGACCCTGACCCTTTGTAGTATTTTATTTTATTTTATTCTGATACATTTTATGTTTATTTGTGTTTTGGTGGTGTAAACTTATGTGTTGGGAGTGGTTTATTTGTGTTTCATTGTTGGATAGTTGGGTTATTGGTCGCTCATGGATTGTTGGGTGGTAGTTCTCGGGTTAGATCTATAAAATGCACCATACATTGGTGACAATGTATCCCAAGTGTGGGGATGCGGTAACCCGATAGGGGATTGGTGATGTTGGGTAATTAAAGATGCTTGAGTGTTAAAATTGGTGAAAAAGTGAAAATTTTGTCTCAAGCATGCTTAAACGAACATGAAAACTGAAAGTTTCAATCGCAAAAGGGTTTCTTCCTGATATTAAACTAACATAGATCCTTTGTCATGGTTGTCCCTTTAAGTTTCATGAGAGTATTTCTGACAGGTGTTTTAAAGGAAACTGAAAAGAGATGCATATCTAGGGGTAACATGCTTTTGGAAAGTACACATGCTACATGTTGGTAACCCTTATCCTTTCGTTTTATGAGATTCTTGAGCCTACTAGAACTGTTAGTCTGATTTGAAATATATTCATTTGTTGAGAGTAGGCCATATGTTAGTCTGTTTTAGAACTTGTGTGGTTTGATACATCCTGAGACTATGGAGTTGACATATGTACATAGAGGATAAAGGCATTAGGAATCCCTTTTTATTTATACCTTTTGTTTAATTGTTCACCCGATTACCCGTAGTAGCCCATATTGAGTCGTATACCTTTTTGTTTGTTAAACCCATGTTAAACCTGTTCAATTACCAACTATGAATGACAGTTTATTTGTTTAAAAAAAGAAAAAGAAAAATTTTGTTAGTATTATATAGTTATGGGTTGAAAATAGCCCGCAGTTGTAACTAGCTCAGTGTGAATAAAGATTGTTACGGTTTGTCACTATCACTCTCTACACTTAAACGGGGAGACTTTCAAAGTCAACGGTCATAGATTAAAAAACTATATTAACGAACCAATTGACTCGGTGGAGGAGGTAATCGAACTCCACACCCCAACGCATAACAAGTGTGGGGAAATGAGTCTAGCTATCGACTCGCTGAGAAATTTAGCGAGCGTGTTTTCACACGCTAAAGGGTAAATTTGTAAATATTTAATTTATCGCATTTATATCCTTTTTCGTTAACTTTTTCTGTTTCTAGTAGGTTTGAACAAGTTTGATTCATGTCTTAGGAGGTTTTGAAGTTAGTTTAGAGTTAAAACAGATAAAACCTTGCAAAAATGGTAAAATCTGGTGAAAAACAGAGTTGAAAACAATCTGTTAGTTCTGTCTGCAGAATGCACAGATGCCGCACAGCTGTGCACTTGATCCACACAACCGTGCACTTCATAAATGCATCTGACCAAGAACAACGTGCATAAGGTAGTCGCCGGACATGCACTACCGTGCGGACCGACCGCACTACCGTGCATAGTGGCACTACGTTGCGAACACCAGTGCACAGGTTGCTGCGCACGACCGTGCACGAATTTTTAGCAACAGTAGAATTAGGGTATAAAAACGACTTTACGGTGAAAACCTTTAAAATTTTCAAACCCTAGCCAGCCGCACAACCGTTCTTGGCACTCCCACTCCTACAATCAACCAACTTTTGCAAGAATTTAACTCCAATCTTCAATCAAGGTATGATTTCTTACTTATTTTACACTTCTAATCTAGTTGTAGTTGTAGATTTAGGGTTTTTACTCAAGAAATTTTGGGGTTTTCTTCATAAACTCAAATCAAACCCTAGTTCTTGAATGTTATTTGCTAATCATACTTATCACTGATTCGAAGTCCATTCACTGAAAAGATGTTTTGATTTGTGATAAAAAGGTTGAAATCAAGGAATGGAAGTGATTGTTCAAAATCCCCTGTCGTGAACGGTCATGCACTTGACCGGTACGGCAGTGCCGATTCAAAAACACAACAAAATCAGTGATCAGATTAACGATTCTTAGATGCACGGTCATGCACCGATCTGCACGGTAGTGCAGATCCAATTTCAGAATCTGACCGACCAGCGATCTTGAAGACACACGACCGTGCACTTTGGCCACACGCCCGTTCGCTTGCTGAAATGACATCGGAATGTCGTTAAATCACTGTTCTGGTGACATGACTTGAATTGTTATAATCTGCTCTCATTCTACTATGTTTCTGCATGCAGATGAACCACCGTTTTATCCAATTCGACCCCAACAAATCAAAGGATTCGCCTTGCGTCAATAAGATGCAAGCACTATGGGATCGTAGGGGTCAGGTTGGGGAACCACGAAGACGGAGTTGGGCTGTTATACAGGCCCAGAACCAATCGGAAAGACTATCTGAAATGATCTCCTTCCCAAAGTCTAGGTTGTTGAACATTCAACAACCTGTGTACCTTGAACTCACATTGGATTTTTTCGCTTCCTATGCATACAACAAACCGCGAAGCGATAATCCAGATTTTAAATATACAAAGATGGTACAGTTCAGATTAGGCGGGAGATGGCATAAGTGGACAGTTGCAAAGCTCGGGAGAAAGTTAGAAGTTAACACTGATGAAGATATCAACTCGGAGCTCTTTACCAACATTTACAAATTCAGCAATGACCAAGAAAGAGCCGCCTTTTTGGCTCAGGTGGCAACCGGGCCACCATACAAGGCTAGGAAGGCTAAAGCTTCAAGGCTACGGGACCCGCTTCTGAGGGTCCTTCATCAGGTTATGAGCCACACGATCTGTGGTCGCATGGATAGTTTTGGGAATTGTCCCACTTCGGATGTGCTATTCTTGTATTATATAGTGAATGGAGTGCATGTGAACCTTGACGCACGGATGGCCGTATTCTTCTTACGCAGTGCGGGTAGGTCCACAAGTAGCGAGATCCACGGGGGAGAATATGTGTCTCAACTAGCCTATGCCCTTGGGATCATGACAGATGAGGTAGTCAATGATCTCACACTGGTTCATGTAGGAGGAGAAGTAGACCTTCGGTCCTTAAAAGCAATGGGTTTGACGGTGGACACCCAACATGGCCCGAGACTGAGGGGCCTTAATAGAGAGATTTGGGATCCACTAACACCACCACCACAGGACGAAGACGTCCACGTGGCTCATGAGGAGGAAGTTCACGAGCCATAACATGAGGGAGGATTATTAGGACTGCCACCAGAACACCAGCACCAGCATTGGCCTCCTGGCATCCCTTCGTACCCAGAGTTCTACCAGCAGTCAAACAGATGCAGGTGACTCAAACCATGATGAGAAAGGAGATGCATGCGGGATTTTCATACATCTTCGGAGGGCTCCACGACACCTTCCCAAACTACTTTGGAGATCCTCCACAGTTCCCATTTGGGAACCCAAGTGATCACGAGGCGGGTTCATCTGGAGCATGCCACGACGACGATGATGACGAGGAGGATTAGATGGAGGTGGAGCGCACCGTTCGAAGATGCAGGTGTCTTATCTTAGTTTTTATTAGTTTACTTTATTATGGGTTTTTTTTACATTTTGACGTTATTTACTTTAAAACCCTCGGCTTTGTTTTTAAAACATTTTAGTAGTGTATGTTTTATTTTGTTTAAACTAATGGATTTAGTTTTTAGTTATCTAATCATTTTGATCAATAGTATTGTTTTCTATTTTGGTTAGTGACGTGCTTTGCAGGTATATAAGGATGCACACAGAGTTGAGAAGCCTTATATTCAAAGTCCATTCATACAAGTCTACTTCAACTCTAAGGGAGTACTTCTATCCTTTTTCACACTATTAGTTTAGCTCTTCATAATCACTAAACTAATATGTGTTTCACATTGGGGACAATGTGAAGTTCAAGTGTGGGGAGGGGTTTAACTTTGTTTGTCCTTGATTGTCCTCGTTTTAAAAAAAAAAACCTTTAAAAAAATACAAAAACGGTCAGTTGTGTTCTTTAGAAAGCATCAGATTTGATCAAAACCGACAAGCCAAATTGATTTTGAAAAAGATAGCTAAAAGCATGACAAACAAAAAGAAAGATTTGGTATGTTTATCTTTACATTCATACCCATTCATTTTGTTTACGTGAGCATATTTGTGAGCCTTTCACTGCTTTCTTGACATGCTTGTGATTTTGCGGAATATGAGTGAGCTGGATGTTTTATGCAATTTAGAACTTGTCATTAGCATACTTTTCAAGATCATGAATATGTGAAAATGGCATGAATATGATAGAGGCACTAAGGATACCCTTTTGTGTTAGCCTTTTTCTTTGTTTACATTCCGCACCCAACTTTATCCATTAATTCGCCATGTTGAGCCTATTTTCCATGTTTTTCAAATTTTACCCACTATTTAGCCTACTTAACCAAATTTAGCCTTTTTATTTTTAAACCTTTGTGTTAAAACTCGGTAAAAATTATTATTTAACTAGCTTATTTGTAACTATTTCTAAAAAAAGAAAAAAAAAGAAAATAGCAATCGGAAAACAGATTAAAGACGATTAAATTAGGAGCAATTAAGCGCTGAATAGCAAAAATTCGATGTTTAGCTCGAAAGGGTAAAATCGTCTTTAAGCGTTACTTATGTATAATTGTTGATTCATTTACGCTTGTTAGAAATAACCGCCGAGTTTTAACTGTTTAGCCACTTCTAATATCCATTCCACACCCTTAACCATAGCCTATCGTTACAACCATCAAAGACCTCTTGATTTATGATTTTTCGCATGTTATTTGGTGGAGATTAGATCTTTTGACAAGCTTATGATGTTGCATGATTCATTGACTTGGCATAGAGTGTTTTACACATACACATTACATGTATGATTCATAAATATAACCGAGTGTGTGTGAACACTGTGAGAAATGTAATGATTTGCATGCTATGTCGATAGAAAGTGGAATCATTGCTTTTTGGTTATCTTTACTTATATTCGCATACGCTTGTTTGGTTTAAAATCTTTGATGATGACTTTTGGAAAACCAATTAACCATCAAAATTAATTAGTAACTTTGTAAATTTTTAGCTTCGTTTCCTTGCTTTGTTTTAAGTTTGTTTGAGGACAAGAAAAGTTCAAGTGTGGAGATGTTTGATATTTGTTAAATTATACATGTTTTAATCCCCCATTTTACTTCAGTTTTACGTGTTTTTGACCAAAACTTCTTTATTTAGGTACTTAATCAGGTACTTTTCCATTTTCAGGTCTTAAACAGTGTGCCAAAGACAAAGTTGGAGAAAAACGGACGATTTAAGGACGTTACGGATGAATTCTACACAATCTGTTGAAACTGCAGCTCATACACGGTCGTGCGCCCCAACTACATGACCGTGCGTGACCTACGATGCCGGAAGCACTGACAGTGCACAAGGTAGTGCACTGATTTCCTTGGAACGCACGACTGTGCACCCCAAGTGCATTCCCGTACACTACCTGAACATCAAAAATACTGTGATTTCAAGGCACTGAACTACTGTGCAACCAAAGTGCACGACCGTGCACATCTGAGTGTCAGAAGTCAATCTATCCACTAGTCCACTTGTCTGACCCTGTGAATAAATGACATCACCCGACAATTGTTGGTGCATGACCGTGCACTTTAAAGTGCACAGTCGTGTGGATATGAAAAATGCCTATAAAAGGCAGCATTCGCTATTGATCAAAGGGTTGGGTTTTTCTCCAAGTTTCTGGGCGATTTCTGAGGTCCGAGACCCTTCTGTTCTGATCGGTTTCAAGCCTCAAGATTGAATGGAAGCTTAACCAATCCAATCCATCAAATCCTTGCTTGTTTATGGTTTGATTTATTGTTCCTAACATGTATTTCTAATCATATCTTCAAGTATTGAGATGATGTTATGTTTATGTTTATGTATTTGTGTAATAGTATTAATGAACTTGTTTCATGAATGATCTTTAGTTTGTAATCTCATTTGTATGAATCTTTAGTAACTTTTTCATGTTTGAATCTTCATGATCATATGATAAATGTTTTATTGATGTTGGATTCTTGATTATGTTTGGTTGTCTTGGATGATGAATAAGTGGTTAGTTAAGATTGTTAACAATTCCTTGATTAATCACTTGTTTGTAAACTTTTAACTTGTTAATATGTTTACACCATGAGACTCGAGAGGGGTATTGGTTTTATCAAAGATAAATTTGATTTTGATTAAGAATGCTTTCTTGCACGTAAGGGTTCTAACGAATTATATGGTGTTGTTACAAGTTCTTGACGCGGTTTATGATCTTTGTTTAGTGGTTTTGGTTGAAATTACTATCTTGGTAGATTTGTGTTCAAGACTTATAAAATGAAATAGTTTGTGATATGATCTACTTTATGCCTGTCTTCGTGGCTGTATGGTGACCATAGGTATTGCTTTCCTTGATAAGTGAGGTTAGAAAACTCCTAGCGGATGACTAACTTATCTTTAAAGATTCACATGAAAGTATATCAATAGCTCGCTAATGAATGATTTTAGGTGGTTAACGTGTATTTATCGCGTTAACTTTTCGAGGAATCATCATGTTAGAAAACTCCTAGCGGATGACTAACTGTTTTGCAATTGGAAAGTTGATCAAGTGCTTTTGTGACATATCTGATGTAGATAACATGTTTAGATTGTTTGTGAAACAAGATATTATATATTTTTCATATTTGGAGTCTATTATGTCTTAATTATAGTTTTAGATAATTTTAGTTAAAACTTATTCACATATCGATTTATCGGTAAATCAATGACAAAGATTTAGTACTCATACTCCGCCCGTGTTCCATGGATCGATATCTGGTTCTTACCCACACTTTGCTACATATATGACAGGATACACTTGTCCTTTTGTGTGTGTTTTAATGTTAAGGTATAAATCATTTTTATATATATTAAAACCGAGTTCGTGTGTAAAATTCATTGTAAAAATAGGTGTAAATACGCGCACAACAAGTATAAAAATGATTATGCCGTAGATTTTAAACTTTCTTGAAATCCTTGTGTCCCCGGCAACGGCGCCAAAAACTTGACGTGCGTCAGAGTGCGTACGAATTTTTACTCTATCTTTAAGTACCCTTTTTTACTCTTTTATCAAGTTTTAAATTAATAAAACATGATATGTCACTATCACTCTCTACAACACGTTAGGGAAAATGCACCCATCGTTGGCATAGTATAGTGATGATAAGATACCGAGGTCATCCAAGGACAAAAGAACTTTTAATACCGGAATAGCGTCGACGTCTAATCTAACCAAATATTGAGTAAAGATTTAATTAATAAGTAAATTAAAGAAACTAAATAAATAAAAGAACAAATAGACAAGATAGAATCACTTTGTTCCAGCTCATCATTTATGTATCCTTTGATGATTAGCGCACTTTGGGTTTTTAAGAGAATATCTTAGTTATAGTGGTATGTCCCTCTTTTGGAGACAACGCGACCCTCAGCCATATTGGTCTGAGTCAGTAAGGATACAGTCCCGCAAGGCCGGAATATTGAAAGATAATTAAGTAAGTTATTAATGCAAAATGTGGCATGTCCCTCTTTTCGAGGTAAACCCTCGGCCATATTTGTCTGAGTCAGCAGGGATACAGTCCCGCAAGGCCGGTTTAAAGTTTTAATAGTAGTTTATTTATAAGGGATTTAACCCGTTCTTACTTCCCCCGATTTGATGCTATCTTTCTTAAAGGAAGTCCTAATAAGCTTGAATCAAGACCTCGCAGGATCTATACACTGAACGAGTCAAGAACTTTACCCAAACCACCCTTCTAACCCCCTTTCAGGAAGTTAACGCGTTTTATATAGACCGTAAAGGCACGAATGAGTGAATCAACAAAATATGAAGAAATGATAGAATAAAGTTCATTATCAATATAAAAAACCAGTTATTAAAGTCATTAATATATACCCAATTAAAAAGCTACCAAAGCTTGGAAATCAAAAGTAATATATACATGATTTGTCTTCACCAAGTGATTTAAGAGATTAACCAAGCATGGCCTTTGTTTAACAAAAACTCTGACGATTAATCTTGGATCCCAAGACTACTACACACACTCTAAGGATGGATGATGGATGAATGTGGTGGATGATGGTGGTATTGTGGTGGTGGTGGAGAGGTGGCAGTTGTGAGAGAAGTGGTTTGCCAAGGGATGAGTTGCAAGTGAACCAAACACCTTCATTTATAGCTGAAAACAGAAAGGTTACACGGCCCTGTGCCTGGTAGGCACGACCCCGTGCCCTTCTCCTTCCCTGTCTTTATTTAATGAGCTTGTCAGTCAAGATGCTCGCACGGCCCGGTGTGTCAATGGCACGAATCCTTGGCCATTGTACTTGTTGTACGACCCAAGATTTGCAAATCTGAGAGTTGACCACGGCCTGTGTCCCTTGTCTGCTTCTGTTTGACTTTTTCTTCATGGAATCTTTGGTGGGACACGGCCCCATGCCCAGTAGGTACGACCCGTGCTTGGCTTCTGTTTTGTTGTTTTTGGTCTTGGGGTGAAGCTCGGAGGGTCGGTATGGTGTATCAACTTCCCTTCTTCCGTATTTATGCTGGTTTTTGCCGTTAATTTGTTCCTTTTGTACATCTAAGCTCTTTTAATCCTGAAAATCAAAAGTATACAAAGAAACGCATTTTTTCCAACATTAGTACTAAAAAGGGTTGTTTTTATACCTTATTTGATATAATTTATATGTTGCATTTGGTGCATATCAGGGCCAAATTTTCATTTGATGAAAGTTGAATAGTGAAGAAAGGAAAAGAAGAGAAGCCCGGCGTAACTTACGGCCAAGTTAGATGTTAACAATGGAGATATAATGTGTATGCCGTAACATACGGTATAGCACCGTAAGTTACGTCGAGGTTCATATAGAAAATCCGTGGGTTGACTTTTGTGAGGTATAAAAGGGTTTCTCAAAACCCTAATCAGATTCTTCAGTGGTGTGACGAACTCAAGTGAACAAAGGACATTCATTGGACGAATTTTCAACCTTTTCATCGTAGTTTTTCATCCAAAAGAAGATCCTGAAGATGCAATCAACCATGATCCAAGCATTTGAAGACCGAATCACCAACATGAGTGGCTAATTTATTTATAGTTTCCTCCGGGTGGAGTAACGCTTTAGTTATTACTCACCCTTAGACACGGTTAACATATCAAATTTTTTTAATTTAAAAAAACTATAGCAATACTATACTCAAATTAAAGAGAATAAAATACTCGTTTATATGGAGTAGTTTAAAAAAATATATTAACGTACCAAAAAGTTATGACCGTTTAAAAATTAGGGGGTAGTTTTTTTATAAGAGGATAAAGTGTAACTACTAACTAATTATCTATAATTTTGTTAAAGATGTTGGGTTAAAGTGTAATCTATATGAGAATATTAAATTGACGATATAGTTGACATTCTTTAACTACTAAACATTCTGGGATAATGACTAAATATGTTGGGCTTTAATCACTTGTATACTAAGGCATCATCTACTTGTACCTTTTAATCCACACGTCAATACTGAACAACATAACTACTGAAACATCGACAAAAAATAGTAGGTCGCCACGGTACTTTTGGATTTTTTTTAAACATTATAATTTATAAGACATGACAAGAATACGTAAAAGAATTATAAGTTTGTTGTGGATGGGAAAATGTAATTAATTACCGATAATTATGTTAAAACTCGGGGAATTAAGTGTAATAAGATGAGGGCTAAAATATAATTATTTTTTAAAAGACGAATTTACCCCCATTTTAGGGATGTATTTATAAATTAAGAGGGAAAAAATTCTTATTTTTTTGTTATCTTAAAATGTCTCTCTCTCGTGCATTATAATATAGTAGAGATTTCTAATTATTAATATGAATTTGTTAAATGGTCATTATTAAATCAAGAAAAAAAAGATGATGGCCCAGCGGATCTCTTTGACTTGAATCAAACTTAACTTAGACAGCCATCACACATGGGGCTGAAACTTAAAATCGTACTGGATTGAATTCACCAGACCCAAAAAAAAAAACAAAATAAAACTCAAAACTGAAGATTTGAGTGATATTGGGCGGGTTGGAGTCGGTCTCTCTGGGTTGGGTGGATCTGGCGTCGGCCAGAGGCGGACCCACCTTGTATGGATTAGGGTTACTGAACCCATTGATCTTAAAAATAACTAGTTTTTTTACGTCGCGCGTTGCAACGAAACCGAGCAGATGATAATGTAAAACATGTTGTTTAGAAAGCCAAACCATTAGAACGGTTTAGTTTATCATCGTATGGATTAGGGTCACTGAACCCATTGACTAAGTATGTTGGTTTTAATCACTTGTATACTAAGGTATCATCTACTTGTACTTTCTAATCCACACGTCAATACTGACCAAGACAACTATCGAAACATCGACAAAAGAGAGTAGGTCGTCACGATACTTTGGATTTTTTTAAAATATTATAGTTTATGAGATATGAAAAAAATAGGTAAAAAAATTATAAGTTTGTTGTGGAGGGAAAAATGTAATTAGTTAACCATAATTACTATTATTACTTTACTATATATTAATAAACAAATTAAAATGAATAGTGATTTTAAAATTATAATAATATATAGTTTTTTAATACTTTTATTATTTTAATATTATAATAATAGTTATTTTCTTTACTTTTTAAATTATAATAAGGTTGGTGTCAACCGATGTCGAACCAGTATTGGTATCGAAAATATCGGTACGGTCCTGTTCGGTATCAATACATGGAGGTAAAAACCGACACTAATACTGAAAACGCCAAAAGTTGGTGGCGAATTGATATTGGAAATCTTTTGGTTCGAGAAATTAAGTGCTGCTACATGGTACCATTTGCCCATCTCTGATCACGGTTACCGTATGAACAGCGGTATCGTACAACTTTTTTTTGTTGATTTTCTTCAACTTTTAATTTTTTCTTTATTTAGTTTCAGGGGAAGGGATGAGCTCGGTGCCAACCGATACAGAATCGGTACTGATACCGAAAATACTGGTTACGGTACCGGTATATGAAGGTAAAAAACGGTAGTGAACCGGTACCAGGAACGCCAAAAGTCGGTACCGAATTGTTACTTAAGATCTTTCGGTTCGGCAAATTTTGTACCGGTACCCAGAACAATTTGCTCATCTCTGACCACGGGTTTCATACGAACAACATCGTTACCATACAACTTTTTTTGTTGATTTTTTTTCGGTAATCTTTTAGTGTTTTTTTCTACATTTTCTTTTTATTCTTGTTAGCAGTCATAGTGATTTCAAAACACATGTAAACACAGACTAAATAACAAAAGAAATTCGCCGCAACGCGGCGAACTTTTTTAAACCTAGTTATATTAAAACTTAAGGATTTAAGTGTAATAAGATGGGTTACTAAAATATAATTATTTTTAAAAAGACGAATTTACCCCCATTTTTTGGATGTATTTATAAATTAAGAGGGAAAAAATTCTTATTTTTTAGGTATCTTAAAATGCTCATCTTTCATGCATTATAATATAGTATAGATATAGATTACTATGAATTTGTTAAATAAACATTATTAAATCAACAAAAAAGATGATGACCCAGCTGATCTCTTTGACTTGAATCAAACTTAAATTAGACAGCCATCCAACTTAAAATCGTACTGGACTGAATTCATCGGACCGAAAAAAAACAAAATAAAACTCAAAACTGAAGATTTGAGTGACATAGGGCGGGTTGGACTCGGTCTCTCTGGGTTGTGTGGATCTGGCGTCGGCCAGAGGCGAACCCACCTTGTATGGATTAGAGTCATTGGGATCTTAAAAATAATAGTAGAGGCAACCAATTAATTTTTTGAGTGAACCAAAAATAACAAGTTCCAGAGTGTTGCCGTTGTAAACCCCTTATCCCTGGTTCTAAAGGTCACATGTTTGAATACTAGCAACTATTTTTTTGGTTTTCTTTATTAAAATATTTTAAAAAATAAATCATGGAGTAAACCACAACTTGCGTCCCTAAGGTAATTGGGCGGCATTACATTGTGTTCCCCAGGTTGAATTTGGACGTCTGAGTCCACACAACCTGAGTCCCTCTAGCTAACTTAGCTTGTTTTTTCAACCGAAATAGCTATTTTACCCCTTTCCCCATATTAACCAAAGTCTCCCTTTTAAACATATTATTATTTGAGTTTCTCAACGTATAAGTTTTTCCTAAAGTATCTTCCTATATAATAAAGCAAAACATTAGCAGACCATGTGTCATCACCTCAAGGCCCCCCTTTCTTCCTCCCACGTGTCACCATTTCCTAATTTCTTTTTTTTTCACAACTCCTTTACTATTACCTCTTTCCAAGAATTCAAAATTCAAAACCAACACTCTTTCTCTCTCTTAATGCTGCTCTTTCATTTGTAAACCCTAATTTTCCATTTCTTCCTTAATGCCGCTCAATCCATCTTCTATTGAGCATCTGTATCTCTGATTATCTTCCTTGCTACGCTATCAGGTTAACTTTATTATTGTGATCCTCTTTAAAGATTTCTTTGAAAAAAACCCTAATCATTAATTCCTTCCACCTCACACCTTCATACCCGATCCCAAACTCAAGGATTGACTATGCATTCTATACAAAACAATCAAGGTTTGAATCATCATGTAGGCTACGAATATCAAGCACCCAATTTTTTTGACTTCATTGAACGGATTCATGAAGCACAGGTTTGATACTGCTCTTACTCATGCCCTAACGTAAGTTCTTCCGCATAGCTCTCACTTGATTATTATTTTGATTTTTGCTATGATGTGATTAATTTGGAATTATGATTCGTAGGTTGCTTAATTACGAGTGATTGTCTATAATTCGTTTAAATTGAAACCAATCTGGTGCTTTTGAATCCTTTTTAATGTTCCTAAATCCATCGGAGTTGAAATAATTGTTTTCTAATCTGTTTTATGGTTAATTTTGGTACGATCCGGTTAACTTTGGGATTAAGGGTCATATGGTTGTTGCTTAATTATGAGTGATTCTTTAACTTGGTTAAACTGATTGGATGTGGTGCTCTTTATTTTTAGGGTTAGTTAGGTGTGAGTGAATTGGGTACAAAGTGAAGTAAATAAAGTTTGCATGAAATCTTTTCTAATGTTTCAGTGCTCCATTAAAAAAATGTTATTCAAAATGCATGGAATGGAACCCAGGTGTATGTCACCTGCTTGAATACTGTTCTTTGTCTATGTGCTAAAGTAAATTGTTAACCATGTAACCTCTTATAAAAAACTCTTGCCATTTTTTATTCTACATCACCATGTTCTGTTTTCCTCTGGGTTGGTGATAGAGTTGTCCTTGAGCAGGGTCAGCAATGTCTAAAGAAGGTATAGACATTGCAACAGATAGTTGTACATTATGCCTTTTTGGCTGTACATGAATGTATTTCCAATATCAAAACATATGTAAAGCTTATTTATTGTATTTGAGCTTTATGATATCGTTGGACGGGCATAAGACAAGATTTTATTAAAACCAGCATGAAGATCGTCAACATATATCTAACATCTATATGGTTTTACACTAAACGCTTCTTGTGGTCATGCTTTGTATGTCATTGGTAATATTGAAGTTTGTTTTGATATTTGAGGTTATGTACATTGAAGAATACGTTCCAACGATATAATTCATACTCATTTTACTATCAAATCGAACTGAGACGTACCTTCACTATTTTGAAACATGTGTTTGTGTAGCTATTCAGGTCTCCGGCCTTCATTGACCGATTGTTCTACCCTTCACTGCTTCAGATCTCTATGTATGAACATATAATCCAATATCTACTTATTTACTCATTATGATGCTTTTTTATTATTTGATGGTGTACTTGATCCTTTGAATTGATCAAAACCTAGGAAAAAGTGGTCTTTCGTGGAGCCCTTTATTTTTAGTGTAACTCGAGTATACAGTTATGCGCAACATACAATGGATGACTAAGAGGTAAAACTGACCCGTGCACTAATCTATGGGTTTATTCGGACTTTTATTTTAAGGGATAGGTTGTCATGGGTTTAATATAGATTTTAGTGGGTAAATATGATAACAGAAAAGGTTGGGAACATGTCATAATGGGCCAATCAAAGAGGAATCGGGTCAGGGTGGGCACCAAAGAAAAAGCAGTCAGTTTGTTTGCCTCATGCTTGATCAGAAATAAGTGAATCATAATTGAAAACTCATTGCAATCAATTTCTGTATTTTTCTACTGTTCTTGGTCGGATTGTGATCTGATTTTGCCCGTTGAGTATACTTCTATCTATCTTTCAAATATGATACATTTGTTCTATTCTCTGTGATTTCAGGCATAGTTTAAGTTTGACTAGCTACTTGTAAGTATTCTCTTCTAACTTTAGGATATTGAAGCATTTAACTCTCTTTCATTAAGTTATTTTATTCGACATATGATGTTTTAAATGATTCTAATGATGAATATTACTGATACTTTGATTATGATGATGAATATAATGGATTCTCTGAAATCTTAATATGATGATTGCACAACCTAGGATAACGATGGTTCCACTAACTTAAAAAACTTGAATGAGAAGTTGGCTTCCATGGACATGGCTGGATAATCTGTTACGCAAAGCTTGGTTGCTATAACTTAAATAAACATTTATAAATGATTTTTTCTTAATGACAGCTTAATAGGTGCAGCTATTGCCTTCAATAACAATTTTTTTTGGCTTTGCGCTGCAGATGGTTTCTCCAATCGAAACATTACCAAGACTTTAATGAAATAGGGATGAGAAAATGGTACCAGGTACCAATTCTGGTATCGAATTTTCCGAACCGACTTGATTTTCGGTACCGGTCAAGTACAATACCGCTTTTGGTATCGGTAAATACCGATTTTTACCTTCAAATACCGGTCTGTATGGGTACTGAATCGTACCGTATCGGGTATTTTTGATACCGGTACCGTCACCCATTTTTTGGGATTTTCGGTAATGGTTGGTACCGAGCTCATCCCTAAATGGAAGTTGCCGGGTGATATCTCCACCTCAAATGGCAGAAAGTGTAAAAGAAGAGGAACAATAATGAGGTGAGTTTCACATTTGATAGAGTAATTGTTGAATCTTATGACCATTTATTTAGATGTAGAAACTAGAGATAAGAAGAGGTGGAGATGCTAATCTGATTACATGATATTTTATGGACGTTCATTCCATTAATTGGCAGGTTGTGGTTACGTATTTAGTGGTGAATCAATATTTGAGAACGAACATCAATGGATCGGTCTAGATATATCAAAATCCATGCTTGGTACGCAATAGCTTTGTTTCTCTATAGAAAAATGATAGGTTGACTAATCTATTATGCACACGCATATATGAAGTTTACCTAACTCACATATTGCTTTGTAGCAGAATACTAATGGTGATCTTATACTTGGTGACCATATAAAAAGACTATAATTACCTTGGATGAGCCTCAAGAGCATGTCGATTCTATTCATACGACTAAGTGTGAAATTTTCTTTTTTATACATATTGTACATAATGTGGTCGACTAAATCTAAGCCATGTATATGGAAAGAACACCTTAATTTCTTAGTTATTACATTTAATAAAAGAGCAAAGTTTGTATGAGCTGGTGTAAAATTACATATACTAGGGAAAAAGCCCGTGCGATGCACGGCATGCATAATAGCTATTGTTTGTTCGTGGTAAGATGTCTGACACGGCCGGTGCATAACATGTAAGACAATATGCCTACAAAGGGGCGTGATTAAAGTTTATTAAACCATGGGCCATAAGTTTTTTCCTTGGCAAAACTTGCCGGCCAAAAAGAAGTGAAAAAAGATGTCTTCCAAGGGAAAAAAAACATGAAACAGAAAAAGGGAAAACGGATAAACTCTCGCACGCCTTCCTATCTTATTGGATAACGTCATCCCCAATCCCATCACCAGCCAACTGACTGCAGTGAAATAACGAAAAGAAAACTATTAAAAATGGTATACTATGTTTACGTATATATGCATCGAAAAGTAGTACAGGTTTTCATTACTAACACTAAGTGCAGACGGCATACCTTTCATGTGGGTCACTGTCAACTGTTTCTTCTGAATCCGAATTTGCATAAGCAGGCCTGCGAAGGAAAAGCACGAAACATTTATGTAGACGGTTATCTAAAAATAAATATGCACAACTACATTGTTTATGGAAATCAATCAATTACAGTTGAAAGTTTTTTTGTTGCCTTTCCATTTATAACGATACCAAGTTTATTTTTTTCAAAAGCCAACTTCTCCCCTTATATATCTTTACACATTCGAAGTGATGCGTTACCAAGTTTTTTTATTCCTATTTTTTTAAATGTAGAGTAATGCACTTTTATATTTATGAACTCAAGTTTCCGACTGTTGTAGCCTCCTAATTTAAAAATAGAGTAAACATATACCAGGTATGTAAATAACATTTCAGATCGAGTAGAAAGGTAAATAGCACATCTTTAATTAAAATGGTTTATTAAACAGGGCACGAATAAAGTGTAAGCCGATATATACCTTACGATCGCTTCAACGCGCTTAACTGGTGTCGGTATGGGTAGCACCCCCTTGTCTTTAGCTGGGATCGATGGAGGTGTGGAAGAACCAAAGGGCTTACAACCATCCCCATCTAGCAGGACATTCTTGCAGTTGTGGCAGAGTATCTTTTATTTCCACAAAAAATTAATATCATCTAACCTCATCTTCTGTAGCACAATTGATTTTATCAAAGAGAGCATGTGATGGGGTAAAATCTATCACGTGTGCTTAATAATTCTGAATTTTCTCACAATTTCAGTTGAGGGCTTTCCTCTATGACATCAACAACAATTGTAGCATTATATAGATACAATCATTACACTCTTGTCTCAAAGTAGCAAACCATATTTTACCAGGCACAAAGAAACCATTTTTTCCTAGGCACAAGGCTTTTCCCAAGCCACCTGGTTTAATATCTAAAAAATAAAATTAGATAAATATAAAAATACAAAGATTACTAACTTATAAAAGAAAAGATAAAAAATACAAATCAAATCATAAATTTCCATAGTCTATCCACGTGTGCCATTGGCCATTAATCTTAAACTTAATCCACTTTTGCTAGAAGAACACAACATGAGTGTACATGCTCACAGGCAACCTCATACGCCTCACGGTCATGGGAAAACATTTCAGCATACTTTCAGTATACTATATTAGTAACAAAATATTAAGCTCGAGCCAAGATACAACAAACGATCAATGTTTAAGTTGCATATGGGAATATTATAGGAAACGTTCAACATTAAGCAACTATGGTGGATTTTTATATAACTTACTTGCAGTGAAAATTTTGCCTTATAGTTATTTGGATGCGGTGATTAATCAACAACCCAACAAAAGTGGCAGTTACCTCTTCAAGATCTGCTGGTCAATCTGGTTATCTTTAGTCTTTTATCAGATTGTTTTGTTTATCGGGTCAAATCCGTTGATAAAACAAAACCCTCCGTCGTGCAACAATAATAGAAAACCCAATTAAAGTAACTCTTAATCAGCATATATCCTATATCGACAAAAAAAAATATGCAAGTCAAGAATGCGCAAAGCACATATGATTAGCCATTTGCAAAAACATCTCATATTTGGCCAATTTGATATAAAGCATATACCAAACATGTCCATTTAAACAATTAATTAATGAAGTATATACATAATTGGAGGCTTTTAGCATAAATATACCTGAATTTTCATGAACCTATCAATCGTGTCAGCTTGTCTTGGCAATTCCCGTTTAAGTTCATCTTTACGAATAATAAGCAATATGAAGCATGATCATCGACAAATTCTTATATTCGTAAAACAAATGATTAAAATAGGAGTGTGTACCTAAACTTGCGAATCGAGTGATGATCGGCTACTACTCTGGCTCTACACCCTCACACTATACTTCCCAAGGCAGCTTACCTGTTTCCTGAACAAAAAAAATAGCATTGCATCACAAATTCTAATCAGAAAGAAAACTATAGATGCACGCATATGGGTTGTTGAAACAAAACACACTGAAGCAAAATAATGCACCCAAAAAGGTTGCCGGCGAGAGACGCTATAAAACATTTATTAAAATGTTTAATTAATAAACAAATTACAGAGCCACAATGAACATGAAAAATATAAACATTCACCTTAAAAGCATTAGGGATAGTGGATTTCATGCTATCTAGGATAAATTCACATGGCTACTACCCCCACAATTGTAATTCCTCCAAACAACAAATCAGCAATGCTCTGCAAACTATAAAAAAAAAAACCTCAGACTTTTCTTTCTTTATCGCCACATAATTAGAAAAAAAAAAATCATACCTATTGAAATTCATCTCCACTCAAGCATGAGCCCAAAAAAACACTCAAATATAAGAACATTAACCTAAAGATAACTGAAATTAGAAAGCTTGTTCGTACCTGTTGGAGCCCTAATCTCTGACGAAACCATCGCTTGGGTTGTGGAGCCCTAATCTCGCCGACTTCGATTTGGGGAAGATCGAGGGTGAGGCAACGTTGGTTTGAGCCAGCGCGTGTGGAGTAGCGGTGTGGTTGCCGGCAGAGCACTGGTGATTAGTGGTATTAAGTGGAGGAGTGGTGTCGATGGCCTAAATATGGATGCAGTATGAGCGATGGATGACACGTGTTGGTACTGTTTCTAACATCCTACGCAAAATGTATATATAGAATAATTTCATGGCGTCGGTAGCCTGTCACGCCGGGAACAGAGGCGATGGTGAGTCTGGTTGGACGGTGGTGACAGCGGCGGCAACAGTGACAATCGATTTGTATTCGTGGAGCCACAGTGGGTGGGTGTTGTGGCTTGCGGAGACAATTGAACGATTGTATAAGAACCGTTTAATAGCTTGAACATCTAATTTTCATCATAAATCCTCAATAACTATCAAAGTCGGTTTAGAATTTGGACAGTTTGTGTTCTAGAAGATTACATTAATAATATTCATGAAAAAAACTCAATTAATGATGTGCCAAAATCACTAAAATACCCCTAAAGTGTCTTAAATTTTTGAACAATTGGCAACTTTACCCCCTCTAAAATGGCTTGACACTTTTGTACATGTTGCTTGAAGATGTGTACGTATAGCAAAATTACTAAAAGGGTAGAAAACCCAGTTCTCTTAATAAAGGTATATAGATAGATATAGTATTATTTTAATTAATATTATTTTAAGTATTGCATTTAAAACTTCATAAATATTGATTTTAAAATAGAACAATAATTTACGGTATAAACACATGCGCAATGAATGTGGAGGTCAATATTACCATTCTATCAAATGCCAATTAAAAGACTATGTAACTGAAAACTCTTAAATTATGCAAGGATTCATGTATTTATTTTTGTGTAAATTCATATACGTTTTTTTTAATATTTACTTAACAAAAACTCATGATATTAGTTATGTTTATAATTCTAATTTCTCCTTTAATTCCATTAATTTAGAGTTAATGGAAGGAGATGAAGAGTTGTTCTTAAAATTCCTTTAATTCTGTTCTTTAATTCCATTAATTCAGTTACGTTTATCTTTAATTTTATTTTAAGCCTAATTTGTTAGAATTATAATATTAATTTTATTAACTAAATTTCTAAGTATTTATTTTAATCAATATTATTTTAAGTATTGCATTTAATACTTCATAAATGTTGGTTTTAAAATAGAACATGCAACTAAATTTTAGATTATATATAGACTAGAGTCTCAGATAACGATGGAAATATTACAAATAAGTATTTGTTACATATACTCCAATGTGGTGTACAAAGAAATTTATTATGAAATTTGAGTTATTTGTTGCATTTTTTATCTATCATATGTATTTGAAAGTTACTTTACTAAATTGATGTTATTTTTATTTATTTTTTATTAAATTCACAAGTTCCAAGTATTTTCATTTCTGAAACCGCGTGTACATGCGGGCTCTAACCTAGTTTAATACATAGAAAAATACGCCCATGTGGTTTTTAATTGTTATATAATATATTTAAATTAGGTATTTGACGAATATTAACCTACCATAACGTTACGTACCAAAAGTCTTAAAATTAGTTATAATACATATCAGAATTCACAAAACTAACATAATCCTAACATTAAAACATAAAAATAAGTCATAGCATATGGCCATGGGAATGGCCCAGGGGATGAAAAACGTGCGTCCTCCTGAACTTTACGTTGGGGCAACACACCCAAAAATACCTATACCACTCATCAAAATAACACTAATCAACGTGTATTAACCAAAAATAATATATTACTAATTAAACATAACACTAATCAACAGGTATTAACAAAAAAAATTATACTACCTATCACACCACTCTGATCCAAGCTAAGGTGATATGTAATTAACATCAAGGAGGCTACGGTCAGTGGCGGACCCAGGATATTAACAAAAAAAATTATACTACCTATCACACCACTCTGATCCAAGCTAAGGTGATATGTAATTAACATCAAGGAGGCTACGGTCAGTGGCGGACCCAAGAATTTTTTCATAGGGGTGCGGAACATTTTTAAAAATTTTAGGCCCCAAGGTATATAAGTAAAAAAATAGGTTCGTATCTGGTCGGTTCGAGTCGGGTCGGGTAGGGTCATGTAAAACAAAAGAACATCAAACTAAATTTATATAATCATCAAAACATGTCAAACCTTGTTATAAACATAATTAAAACGTCGCCCTACGCGTTTTCATTTTTTGAAATCTATCCAAAACATCATCTAAACCTACTTTCTTAAGCGACTCTTTCTCTATATAATATATACAACTATCACTTAAGTTCTCATTGTCAATCCGATTACGCAAGTCGGTCTTCGCATTCTTCATTGCTGAAAAACATCTTTCAACGGTTGCGGTTGCAACGGGTAATACGAGAACAAGCTTCAATAACCGATATACCAATGTAAAAGTTACGTGAATATTTGTTGAAACCATTAACCTTACAAGACATGACAAACATATTACATAATGTATCAAGTATTCAAGCCTTAGAAATCATAATGTAAATCACACTAAAAATCATCTAAACATCATATACACCATTTAAAAAAAATAAATAAAAAAAACCCAGACATTAGGTCTGATCGTATATAACCCACCAAAAAAAAGACACTATATCATCATCACTAACAAAATATACATATATAACCCACCACAAAATAACATATCATCACTAACAAGAAGCACACATGTCTCCTGCCATAAAAAATTCACTTCCGGTGGCTACCGGTTCCGTCCCACCCCACCAAAAATCAACCAAAAAATAATCAAAAAATCAACCAAAAATCATCAAAAATAACAAATAAACTTACTCGTGTTCGATTGGCGGTGGTTTGATGGTTGATTACGGTGGTATGCGGCTTTTGTTGTCGCTGATGTTCTGATCGATGGCGTGCGTGCAGGGATGATAGAGAGCGGGAGAGCATATGTAAGGGTTTTGGGTTTGTTTATTTTATTTTAGTTTGAAATATTGTTGATTTGTTGGGTTTGTTTATTGGGCTAAGACTTAGGAGTGGGCTAGTTAAAGGTATTGGGTATTTGAGTTTAGTTATTTAGGTATTAAAAGTTGGAAAATTGGTTTTTAATAAACCAACCTTTGTCACATTGGTAAATAATAATCTTACCTACGTAATTGGTATACAATAATCTCACCTATCAACATGTTGGTACCCAATGAACTTCCGTTAATTTTTTTTAACTGAAGTTAGTTTTTAAGTTTTATTTATTACACAAAAAGTCCCTGTAGTTGTAATTTACTAATTTTAACTATTTTATAAAAAAAAAAAAAAAAAACCTCAAGGGACTGTAATTTACTAGTTTTAAAATAGTTAAAAACTAGTAAATTACAACTACAGGAACTGTTTGTGTAATAAATAAAACTTAAAAACTAACTTCAGTTAAAAAAATTAACGGAAGTTCATTGAGTACCAACATGTTGATAGGTAGGATTATTGTATACCAATTACGTAGGTAAGATTATTATTTACCAACGGGACAAAGGTTGGTTTATTAAAAACCAATTTTCCTTAAAAGTTATATAATTTAGGTAGTGTTTTAAAAAAAAAAATAAGAGTTTACTAAAAAAAATTTTAAAATATAAATTGATAACACTTTTTACCTAAGGGGTGCAGACGAAAAAATCCAAGGGGTGCGGACGGAAAATTCCAAGGGGTGCGGACGGAAAATTTGAAGGGGTGCGGACGAGATTTTCGACGGAATTTAGCACTAAATTTTTTTTTCCCGGGGTGCGGCCGCCCACCTTGGGCTAGCTTTAAGTCCGCCCCTGGCTACGGTGGTTGTTTTTCGTGGTCAACGGCAGGTCAAACAAGTATTTTTGTGGTTGTTTGTGGCTACGGTGGTGGTGGTTGTTTGGTTGTCAACGGCAGTGGTGGTGATGATGATGTACGGCAGTGACGATGATGATGTACGACAGTGGTGGTGATGCTGATGTACAACGTTGCTCGACGGAGGAGGAGGGTGTTTGGTGATGGATCAGGTTTGTTTGAGGTGGTGGTGGGCTGTGGCGAAGCTTGAAAATTTCCAGGGGGGGGGGGGGGTCGGAAGTCACCTGACCTAAAAGTATATACCTAAAAAGATTATTTTTTATAAAACCGGGGGGTCCAAAACGTATATACCTAAAAAATCCTATACGAAACATACATACATAACACTATTGAGCGAAAAGTTCGGGGGGTCGGGCGCCCCCTCCGCCCCCTTCATAGTTGTGCCACTGGTGGTGGGTTGTACGGTGGTCGACGAAGACGGAGGAAGGTGTTTGGTGGTGGGAACAGTGGTGTCGGGTGTTTGGTGGAACAGTTGTTTAGTGGAAGATGGAGAAGGCGAGACGGGTTGTCGTCACCGGAAATGGGGAGCCGGAGGTGGGTCGTTGTCGCTGGTCAACGAAAATGGGGTAAAAGGAAAGGTGAAATGCTTGAGAATTGTTAGGGACGCAAGCTTCCACTTATTTTACTTGTTAGATTGTTAAGTTGATAAAGTGACACTAAAATTGTCGTTTTACCCATCTCAGTTAGTGTAACAAAAAAATAAAATAAACCAAGTTACCTAGAGGAACTCAGGCTGTAGCGCTTTCTATATGTTAGTGGACCCAAACATCCAAATTCAAGCTCGGGGACTCAATATACTAACACCTCCAATTACCTCAAGGACGCAAATTGCAGTTTACTCTAAATCATCACATTTGTAGGGAGTTAAGGTTTCAATCGGTTCTCCTTCACAAACTCGCAGTTAGCAGCTTCTACCTCAGCCTAACCTTGTACATTCTCTCTTTCGATTTTCAGACCTAAGGTCGCCCCCTCTTTCGGTTCATGCATTCCCCCTTTCGGCTTCCCATCCCCACCTTCAGCCTTTTTGAATCAACCCTAGTATGGCGGCACCCTGGCCTCCCCTTTCCGAACCATTCATGAATACTTGACACGACTCAATTTAAGGTATATTTATTTTGTGTTTTGTTAAATACCTCATATTTGAATGCTAGTGTTGATTGTTGAACACTTGAATCTCATATTTGAATTTTGTGTTTTGTGAACATGAATTTATAGTTTTTGATTTTTTTTAAAAACTTCAATTTTAGGGCTAATAGAAGAAAATCTTAACGTTTTCTTGTGAGAAATTTGAGCTGACACGGCCCGAATAAGAAATCTTACCAAAAGAAATCTTACCAATTGGTTATCAGAAAATTAAACACCAAAAAAGTTGAACTTATAGGAAAAATTCTTGGGTCCACCATTACTAGGCTTATAAATGAACCGAACGAACACGAACATAGGCATGTTCGTTC
Organism: Helianthus tuberosus; assembly: GCA_030545235.1. Taxonomy (NCBI): domain Eukaryota; kingdom Viridiplantae; phylum Streptophyta; class Magnoliopsida; order Asterales; family Asteraceae; genus Helianthus; species Helianthus tuberosus. Next base: position 186,307,603 of record CM060394.1, read on the forward strand.
ATTTAACTTTAACTGAGCATGAACATATAATCGAACACATTTTTTTGTTCGTGTTTGTTCATTAAGAAATCGGGCATGTTATTTCGTTTAAAGCCTAAAACGAACATAAAAGAACATAAACGAACATAAACAAAAAACTTAACTGAACATATTTGAATAAACATAAATTAACATGGTTGACAAACATAAACGAACATAAATGAACGTAATTGAACAAATATAAACAAACACAATTTTAATATTAGTGAACACAAACGAACAAGTTTAATATATTACAATTAATCCGAAAACACATCTAAATTAGGGTTCATAGACACTAAAATTAAGTACCTTTTTTATATAAATATTAAGGAAGCGATCAGTTATATTTTAATTTTTCATATTTTATTACTAGAAAACTCAATTACTAATTAGTTACATAGGTAGGGTTCTAGAGTGAACACCCTCCTAAGAGTGAACCGTGTGAACTTATATGGACCGTTGATCTTCATCATCTTGAGATTATAAGAGAATGGCAAGATAGTAATTATTAGGTTAATTTTATATATTTAATTAAATACAAAAGGGTATTATTGTATATTAACAATTAACAAATATGGAATGTGATAACTGAATGGTTTAATTGTAATAATATTTTGAAATCTCTCCTAAAAAATCGTGCATATCAAATCTTTTTCAAATATCTATCAATATCTCCATTTTTTTGTGTTTTATCAAATAGAAGAAGAGAGAGAGACAATCGAATGGCAAAGAAGATTAAAGGGCGTCGACGAAGAACACTCTCTACTGTCATCATCTTCTTCGACGGAAAGGCAAGCAACCAAGGTACACAATGTAAACCAAGAAGATAACAATCCGATCATTCAAATCGCCTGAAAAAATCTTCTGATCTTCAACCAATAAAGGTACACAATGTAAATCTTAATGTTTATATGTTTCAGAAAGTAGTTGCATGTTGTGTTCCTTTTTTAATGAACTACGAACATCAAATCAGAATTAGGACTTGAATATTGTGTTCTGATAGTTGTTTAGTTACAGTGATTTGGTGCAATGGTGTGATTTTTAGGAGTAGGCATTCGATTTCATGTTAAATTCCTTTGCAGGAGAATGTTGATTTAACAAATTAGGTGATGGTGCTCTATTTTTAATCGAGTGTAGGCATGTTTGTTTGCTTTAGATAACCTATAATCGATGATGTACACCTGTGTACGTTGTCTTTAATTCGGTTGAGATGGTAGAAAAATTCTCGCTGTACACATGTGTACAGCGTGGTTAACAAGGCTGATTTTTGCTCTGTGTTTTTTTTTATTGAGTAATAAGTTTGATTAAACAAAATGATGGATTGTGCTATGTTTTTAAGTGATTTTAGGCTCTTCGGTTGGTTGACTTGATGTGGAGTCATTTATGTACACATGTGTACTGCTTGCCCAAAAGTGTTAATTTTACGATGTACACATGTGTACTGATAAGTAGGCTCTTTGATACACATATGTGTACTCGGATGTTTGATTATTGGTACACAAATGTATTCTCCTTTTAGATACGTAAGGGGAATTATTGTATTACTGTACTGTTTGTATTTAATGTGTACATCTGTGTATTCATTTGTATGTGCTTTGTTACACATGTGTACTCGTATGTTTGTTCTTTGGGGGATATACGATTAATTGTATGTATTCAGTTCGTAATTTTGGTACACATGTAAAAAACTGTACAATAAATGATTCACATATTAGCAGACTTAGTGCATAATGTAACAGAATTAGTATACCTGTGTACAATTTTTAAGGAAGCTAACTACAATTGTACAAATTAACAGGAGCTGGCATTTTTTGTACACATGTGTACGATTATGTGTATACTATGTACACATGTGCACTGGTGTGTAAATACTACAATACACATATATGCGTATAATAATTGTAAATATGTGTATATATTCGTGTTCTTGTACATATGTGTAGCTAATCTTCGTCTTCATATTCTCCGTCGAACCACGAACATCGTCTAATTCGTATCACCGCCATCGTCTCCGTCCACTCGACCACCACAGCCAACGATTTAATGAATGTCACCAAATCCAATGTGCGCATCTGTCATGCTTGCAATAAATCACCAAAATAAATAAAATCTAATACAAAATCCATGTTTCCAACGAGAAAACAATAATTTGCAAATAAAACTTTTAGATTGGCACCTAAACAAACCATAATTTGCAAATAAAACTTTTAGATCTGCACCTAAATAAAACCATATACAGATTGTGAAAAAAGATGCATACAATGACAAACAAAGCAAATACTACTTTTGTAGATGAAGGAGATACTCTTGAAAACCAAATGTTTCTTTCTTGATGAATAAACAATTTAAAATCGACCAAACTTATATATTAAAAGCAATAATCTTTCTTAAAATATAAAAACAATTAATCAGATCAAGAACAATGATAAGATCACTCTTAATCACGGTTGAGAGTCTAGGCAATTTAATATGAATAAAATTCAAAACATTAAATCGCATATATAGTTTTTCCTATAACATGAATAATTCAAATCACGAAATTCATACTTTTCCAGGAGGTCACCACTGCACCCCACCATTTCGTCCTCCTTTGTTACTTTTTCATGTGACACCCCAGGAAAACCAGGAAACCAACGCAACTTAACTAGCTTCCTCAGTAACCACGTGCTAAATTTCGGGACGAAATTTTCTTAACAGGGGGAGAATGTGAAAACCCTTATAATTCCATGTATCCGTACAATTTATTAATGATAATTAAAGTGCTTGATGACTGTGCTGAATCATTTAACCGCTCTCTGATTTCTGTGTTATACTTACATGTGCTTGTTAACATACTAGTAGTGTACAGAAAAGTTACTAAATAGCCCGTTATGCTTTCCTGAGTGTTGAAAATTAAAAATGTTACAAAAATATATATATAGGACACGTTACGGATTAATTAAGCACTTTAACGGAACAACACCGAACCGAACAACCGGACTTTACCCGGAACACAAAAAAAATATTGTCAAACACACTGTTTTTATTTTTCTAAACTAGTTAGGGTTCCCGTACACCCTAACACACTATATAATTAATAACACACCATGAACCACTAACTTAGCACTTGATTTCTAACTAAGTTAGTAACTAAACAATTGAAACCCAACCCTATACCCTCCCCCCCTTCGAAACCAGTTACAAGGGTGGAGACACACCCTTGATTTTCCTTCATTGTTTATAATATATGCTAGGTACTATGGGAACATCTTAACCAATGTGTAAACAAGTGTTAGAGGATTTCTATTTAAACTCCTAGTCCATCACTCTCTCACCTCACAACACACTTTCAACTCACTCTCACTTCCTCCTCTCCTCTTGTTCGGCCGACCCCATACCACCACCATCACCAACATTTTTCAATCATCTCCTACCATTTCAAGGGTATACCACTACTAGAAAAAACATCATTCTTGACACGCATTGCGCGTCATAAAAAGGTAATTATGACACGCAAAAGCGTGTCGTTGATTGAGAAGTCATAAAATTAACATGACATGCATTTGTGTGTCATGAATTTATAACACACATTCAATGACACACGTTTAATGACACACATTTATGACGCTCTTTAATGACACACGTTCATGACAAGCATTTATGACTCATATTTATGACATTAATTTATGTGCGTCATGCTTTTAGTTATTTAAAAAAAGAATTTTATAGAATTACTAATTTGCCCTAGATATAATAACAAAAACAATAAATCTATTTCATAAAAAATACACATATATATACACCAAAACAACCCCATTATATAATCATTTGTCAAGTATATTACAAATATTTTAGGGTTAACAAAAAAATTGTTTATCGATACATTAGTCGACACTCTAGTCTTCTAGAAGCCTCCTTTGAAAGTAGTCCATCATCGACTATATGTGCACTCATCGTCAAAACTCCACTTCTTTCATTCTAACCCTTTGATTCCTTTGTGTTCTCGTCACTGGAAAATAAAGGTTGCCGCGAAAGTGGATCATTCTTCGTGAATTCTTTGGACGCTTGAATTGTCGTGAACATCAAGAAACCATCATCTTTATCATGTCTCAGCCGCACTTTCTAAGCATGTTTTAATCTTCACATATTAGTGTCTTTTTTCTATCATCGCCTTTTTCCTTTTTTCCTGAAAAAAAGATCAACATTTGGTACCCTTTATTGAATGTTCTTACATCTTGCTGTATAAAAACTAACAATGAAAGAAAGTAAAGCATGTATTAATTATCAGCTGAAAGGGACTCGTATAGATGGTACCCGCTAATTAAGGCTTGTCTAGCTCCGGCCACAACACTCAAGATGCGAATATATAACATGAGAATCGAAGCAAAATTCAGATATACCATCACATACCCAAAATCGAGCATGGTATTCAGGGAACTTTTTTTATTTCTCAATAGGTTTCTACCATCATATACCCAAAATTCAGATATATATGACTTCTATATACATACCATTTAATATGTAAATAAAGAGAGAAATAGCTCACCATCTATCTCAACCAATGATACGAAACGTCTTGATCACCCTCCAACTCCAAAATAGTACTTTTTTGCTGCCATGTAAACGACATCACGAGGAAGGCTCATACACTACAAGCAAACAAGTAGATTCAACTATTTTTCATATCAATAATAAATCATCATAATAATGTAATGAATCACCAATAACAATTAGATTTATAAAATTTACCAAAGGGCTTTTGTAGTGCTCTGTTGTTGTTTCCTTCTTAACGCATGAAAATACTTCACTAACATAAGCACAACCAAACGGTTCATGCAAAATTACATACATCAAGATGATTTAGTTGAAGTAGTATTAAAAACTACAAGCCAATCATATAAGTGGTGTGCTTATAATATAAGTGTAGTGGTGTGCTTATATAATATATGTATAGTATAATAACATATTAAAGCAAACTGGGTTTTTACCATTGCGCCGGGAAAACGGCCGTATGTACGAAAAGCAGTCGATGAACCTCACCTGACATCGTTGGGTATTGCTGCAAAAAAAAAAAAAAAAAAAAAAAAAAAAACCATGCGGCCATGGTTCAATTGTTCACATTGTTTAAGGTTTATTGGATGTCTTATTCATTATACGCTTACACAATAGAAAATAAAGGAAAGCCCCAAACACACTTCTAGAGACATAGTAACCAAAATTGTGCTCTTAACACTCTACTTTACCAAGGATAGTATATAAAGATGTTGAGATCACACTATAAAAAATATATAATTATATACACACACCAAAAGTTGATTACAAGCAGCCTCCAAAGTGATAGTGCAGACGGCATGAGTCTGGTTATTACCTTTCTTTTAAGTTGTTGACAGTGCTCTTTCCATGTTTTCTTCACTTGCCACATATATGCTTCTTGTTGGATCCTTTACTTTCTCTAGTTTCTGAATCACCTAAAATTATACAAAATTTAGATCTGATGCAACGGAAAAAAGAAAAGATACAAAATAAAAATTTCCAACAAAATTGATCCAAACCCCTTACGCTACCAATAACTTGACTACAGGTGGGATTATACTAGGTACGATTGTTGTTATCATTGTTGTTGCAAACCTGTAACTTTTGACCATGTTAATGGTCTTTTCTGGTCTAAACTAAAATAATTACCCAAAATTGAGGTTACTTAAATAAACTATTAATTAGAAGAGAACCTACATTTCCACCCGCAAACTTTACAATGGCTGAAAGAGTATTGTTGGAGGTTGCACATGAGCGACGAATCATAGCCTCAATGGAACAACTCATTTATATGGCTCACCTAGGGATCATAGCCTCAACATTTTGAAAGAAAACCTCAGAAAATTGAATTAGTGTCAAGAATCTGATGTACGATTCGAGGTTTAGGGTGGAGGGGGCACCCCTCGGGTAAGTGTGTGCAGGTTGACACCCGCTTAGAGTACACCACCGCCACCCCATCAGTAACGCGGGCGGGTTTGGTAGCCAGGTAGAAGTAACAACATTCATAGTTTTATTCATTTTAGTTCAAACAACTGTGACCGGAATATACCTACACGGCCAAAATAAGATTTGACTAACCATTAAATAAAAATTCGGATCTAAAAAAAAATTAATGACTGCGAATTAAATAAGATTTGAAAGCAAATAAGAGACAAGAAAAGGACATACTTTGGTCCATGACACCAGCATGAAATACATCTCAAAAAACATTGTAAACCTACAATGGTTTGATCGTAGGCATATAGTGAAGTCTACATCTCCTATATATATATGATTGTTATTAAAAATATCAAACATGCATTAGAAGGTTATACTTCTGTTTCCTCAGAACCAAAATTAGATAATCACACATCATACTGTTAGTTACCTAAAGCTCAGAACAGTAAGGTATTTTGCATATGTTTCAATAATCAATCCTCTTATTGCAGTTAATAAATAAAAATAAAAGAATTAACCCTTAATAAAGCATATGAGAATTGGTTTTTTTTTTCTAACTGGTAAAAGCTTATTGATGAATGATGTGGCAACATATCACAATAACACATTTATATGCACAAACAAACACCTTTTATGTTAACTGTTTGAAAGAATATATAGAGCAAGTGTTACTAACCCATCCATCGGGACCATGACTATACCAACCACCATGCTTTGAGTTGTGAACACGCCAGATTGAGGATGACCATTGGTGAGGTAATTAGTTCCCCATATAACAACATCCACCGCACTTTACTTTCCCTGTATTAGATTCGTCACTATTCGATCCCACGACATCATTCCCTTTGGTACCCCTTTAGTCGAATTGAACCCAACAAGGATGCCATCATCTTCAACCACAAAGGCCTATGAGGAATGGTCAAATTCAGAAATAGCTAGGGTTTCGTTAAAAAGTAAGGAATTTGGTGGATATGTGTTTCTTCGTCACTTAAAATTGATTTCACATTTGAGAGGGAATTTGGGGAAAGTAGGGACGGGTATGGATGAAAACTGAAAAGGGAGGGAATTCAAATTTTTGGGTTTTTTTTGGGATTACGGAATTCAAAATTTTAACACATGTGTTTATGATATTAAAATTTTGGGTTTTTTTTTAGGATTACGGAATTCAAAATTTTAACACATGTGTGTATCATATTAAAATTATTATATAACTAGTTGATTTTCTGCCCGCGCGTTGCGGCGGGGATCCAATGTCTGCAAAACGCGTGCCGGCAACGACAAGCAGATACTGAATATCAAAACATAGATAAAAATGACGGAGTAACGATAGTCACTCCGTCCTAAAAAAACAATTTGAAATAATCTAATATATAATAGTAGGACCCACACGTTCTTCACGTTGGAAATTCGGTTGTTTTCAGTTCAGTTATTACGGTACTAACATGTTAAAATATGGATGAGCTCGGTACCAGTAAAGCCACCGAAAGCACCGAGCCCGTAAATCATTGAAATTAGGTGCCGGCACCGAAAATGCTCGGTACAATACGGTATGATATTTGAAGGTAAAAATCAGTAAATACAGCTATGGTGCCAGACCGGTGTCGAACCGAAAGTAACGATTCTGAAAACGCCAAAAGGTGGGTACCAAATTGGTACCGAAATGATTTGGTATAGTGAATTTGGTACCGATACGATACCGGTTTGATTACAGAATTTGATACCATTTGCTCATTAATAATCTAAATATCTAAGTTAATTTACATGCTACAATTCATTCATTACTAAAAAGATAAAAAAAGAAAGCAAAAGAAGTTGTGTATATAAAACCTCATTCAAACGAAATACAATTTACTTATCACTTGTACAAAAGCAATCTAAGTGGTGCAATTACTTGCGTTGCTACATGGCATGAGCTCAAAGGTGATGTTAGGGATGAGCTTGGTGCCAACCAGTACCAAAAATACCGATACTGAAAATCCCTAAAAGTGGGTACCGATACCGATTATATTCGGTATAGTATGGTTCGGTACCGGTACCGGTATTTGAGGGTAAAAATCGGTAAATACCAGTACCGTACCGGACCTGTATCAAACCGATAACGAAAATGTCAAAAGTCGGTACAAAATCGGTACCAAAAATGTACCCAGTTTGATGAATTCAGTACCGATACCATTTACTCATCCTTAGGTGATGTTACCATTTACTATTCATTAGATTGTATTTTTAACCATTTATTTATATTTATTTATTTATATTTATATTTATTTATATTTATATTTATTTATATATTTATTTATTTATATTTATTTATATATTTACCATCTACTATTCATTAGGTTGTAAATTATTTAATATATAGATAATTATACTAATATTACTCAACAAGTGTTGAATAAGTTCAATAAAAAATTACCTTTAACAATTATAATTTTTGTAAAAATATAAAATGTATTATTTTTTATTTGTTAAATATATTTTGATATTTATCTAATAAACATAATAATACATATTATTTTATAAGTAATAAGAACTATATATACAACTAGTGGTCTGAAGAAACACCAAGTCTAAACTAAGAGGTTTATCCTTGTGGGAATGGTTTCGTCAAGAATGGTTAACCGTTTATCTTTCCTCGATGAGAATCTGAGTGTGATCTACAAAACAATAACACTGTGAGACTCGTTACAAGGAGGAGAGGTGGAGGGTCTCCTTGTAACCACCATCCGGCGTGAAGAATAAGTATCGCTTAAGAAAAATAAATGAATGTGTGTTAAGAGTAAGAGAATGAGAGAGCCGATGTTTAAACTTGTTGTTAAAGGCTCGTATTTATAGCTGAAAAGTGTGGAGAAAGAGATGGGCAGATGGGCCTTGGGCCAGACATCGCTAACAGAGGAAAAAAGAAGAAAAAGAAAAAAAAGTATATTTATACAAAATTATAATATATGGTATTCTAAATGTTACAAAACAATATAAAGATATAAAATGTAAGTGTTAATTAAACTTACAAGTTTAATTATTAGGAGCCACATGTTAATAGGATTGTCTAATCAATTACTAACAAAAAAATCGACGGGCAAATACTGATCCTCATTGACCATGGTTGACAATGGTTGACATAGTGGGACATAACAACGAACCACAATGGGTCACTTAGGATCTATGTATGACTCACAATTAACAGGAGTAAACGAACCAAGCTACTTGAGACCCGCTCGAAAAAAAAAAAAAAAAAAAAGCTTGAAATGAGCCGAGCTTAAATGAACTCGAGTCCGAGCCTAAAATAAGCTTGTTTAGTAAATGACGATGAGCCCTCCCGTACATTATGTATTCGATGGTAATAAATCAATCTTTGATACTTTATAATGATCACTTTTCTTATACACTGTTTCACTGTTTTGCGATTTCACAGTTTCACTGTTCATGGGAATCATGGCGTCATTTTTTTGAATAGTCCAAATCACGGAATCACAGTGTCGTGTGTGGGAGCTAGGGTTTGATCGGGTGGGAGTTAGGGTTTTTTGAGCGTACGTACGTGAGAGCTTAGCGATAGAATATGAGAGATCAAGTTAGATTAATTGAGATTAGTTTTATTGATTAGATTAATTGAGGAATTTAATTTTGAAAATATAACATGACATTGCTAAAAGATGACACAAAAAAGAGTGTCATAATGTTTTATTTTATAACGCTAAAAATGACACACAAAAACGAGTGTCATAAATTTATTAAATTTTGTAAAACTATGACATTTTTTCCTTGACACGCACTTTCGAATGTCATAAAATGAGTGTGTGTCATTGTTCGCGTGTAAAGATAGATCATGTTTTTTTAATGACGCTAAAAAGATGACACACAAAAAAGAATGTCACAAATTTATTGAATTTTGTAAACCATGACATTTTTTCCTTGACACACGCTTTCGAATGTCATAAAGTGAGTGTGTGTCATTGTTCGTGTGTCAAGATTGGTGTATTTTCTAGTAGTGTACAAAGGTGTTAGTGATCATACAAGCAAGCTCGGTGTGTTCGGAAGCTCAAGGACCTCTCTTATCTTCTTTTATCCACCACTTTTCTACACTTGAACTTCCCTAGCCTTGAGCTAGTGGTAAGAACTTAGATCTTTGCTTTCTCCATCTTGTTTAAGTGGTTAATAGTGTTTAATGATCAAAATGATAAGAACTCTAATGAATCCTGTAAAGAAGTCTTGAACATAAACTAATTTGGTGATAAAAGTATGGTTAAAAGATGAGGAAATTATGATATTCATGTGTTGTGATGATTGTTGGTTGTTGTTACTTATGTAGTTGATGGATCATCATATAGTCTTGCTAAATCATGAATAAAAACATGACCTAGCAAGATGAGAAAGTTAGAAATGTGTAGGATGATGGAATCATCCACACATAAACTATGAACTTGAATAAATAAATGTTTTCTTGTAAAAATAAAGATCAAAGTGTAGAAACATTTTTGGTGGATAAACAAGTGTAGAAACACTTGTGTAACTAGAAACTTTCATGAAGAAATATTTTTAGAAAATATGGTGGAAGTTGTAAACACTTAAAGTCTTTAAAAATAAAGTTTTTAAAGAACTAATCACATTTCAAAAGGTAACAAGATTTACTAAGTATGCTAGTAAGTTACTACATATTTTTATAAATTTTCAAGTTCATGAGTTTATAGTTTATGCTTGTTTTTGGGCAAGTTCGGTAAGTAGAGGTTGTATATTGTTGATTGGTGATTGTTGAATGATTTTTACAAAAGAAAATGATATGCTTATAAGCATGGACACCTCCATTTACAAAGGAAACTCTCGCGAAATTTTCTAAAAATCCGACACTTAGAAAATATTCTTCTAACAAGTGTTTACGAATATATTTGTAAGTTTGTTTTCAAAATTAACTTCGCCAAAGGTTTTGTTACAAAATACAAAGTATCGAGGGTTGAATTTTACAAGTAAAATGGATAAATATATATTTAGAATATATATTTTATATTAGAACACTTGTGTGGATACTTGTTTATTTTGTAAGATAGTTATACTATTTTAGGGAAAAAATAATGTAACTTAACAAAGTGCGTTGACGTTTAAATTGTGTGATATGTGATAAAAGTGATGGGTAGATAAACCATACGTGTTGTGCATGAGAAATTGATTGTTATCTGTACCTTATCAGGATGTGCTTGATTTCCTGATTATTAGAGTAACTAATCTAACCGAGCAAACCGAGGTGAGTTCACACTTTTCTACAAAGCATGGAAATTCCCGGTGGGAATGGGAATGGGTTCAGGAATAGGGATTCCTCATCCTTGGGACGTGTTCAGGAATGAGAATTCCTCGTCCTATTGGGACGGAATTAGACTTACTGGACTAGAACTCTATCAGCGAAGTCCCTCCCTTTATATCGACTTAATCGCCGAGGCTATGGCGAGCGGGTCATTAGTTAATAGCGCTATTAGGTTTAACAAACCTCACACCGTGCCAGTCAGACGGGTGTGTACTAATGGACTATGGCACGTCGGTGATGATAGACACCGACGCTAGGGCACAAGTAATTTTTCGTTAGTAGTCGATATGATAAACGAGTCTGGTAGTTTAAATAATGGGGTAGCCCCCACGGCCGGAGTGCCGGGCTGGATAGCCAGGGAAGGTGGACATGGGATGGTTAACTGATAAATGTTTTCGAACTATGGGGTAACCCCCGCGGCTGGATAGCTGATGAAGATTAAACTACGTTTTTGGAAACAACCCTAAAATGGACAACCAACCGTGAACTCACTCAACTTTGTTGTTGACTCGTTGTTACATGCTTTGCAGGTCTCTATATGCTATGGGGCTTGCACATGGAGGTGGTCGTTGTGGGATGCGAACCGTTATGTCCCGTACTCAATAAATAAACTTTATGAACTTACGAAACTTATGTTTTGGGTCTTTAAACTTATGAACTACGAATTTATGTTTTGGTTTAACGTCTTATACTTCCGTTGTTTAAATTAAACTTGGTTAACTTTCTTTTGGTCACCAATTGTATTGTGGTTGGTCTTATTTACTTAAATACGTTGTTCAATATGATTGGTGGCTCGATCCTGGTCACGTTACGCCTCCAAGCGGTGATACTCCGCATGGTGGATTTTGGGGGTGTGACAGATTGGTATCAGAGCCATTGGTTATAGTGAACTTGGTTTTAAAAAGAGAAAAGCTTTTTGACAAAACCAGACTATAACCTGTACAGTGCTCAACGATCCACAATGACGCTTCGCTCCACGTGCAAGACTCGACACAATAGGTGGTATCATTTATGTTATATTGTCGGTTAGATAGTTCACACGATGCATTAGTTAACGTAATAATTGCTATTCGAACCTTGTGTGCTTACTCTCTACTGTCGTCCCACACTTACGCACTTTCGCGACACTTTCCTCACTTATGTTGCTTCATTGTGAAGATCATGAACGGACGCGGAGGACGTATCAACCTAACTCAAGCCCAGTTGACGGCTTTGATCAATGAACGAGTTGCTGAGGCACTCGCAGCTGTCCCTGCAGGAGGTATAACCTGCCATATCAACCCATTTTAGGACGTTTAGATCCTACCTTCGCAAACCAACCCTCGTGCTTAACCTTGTCTTTTATTCTCGCGCAACAGACCAGCATGCTCAGCCTCTTGTGTGCAAGTTCAAAACATTCATGGATTGCCGACCTAGTACTTTCAGCGGCACAGAAGGACCTGTAGGTCTTCTTCACTGGTTCGAGAAGCTCGAGTCTGTTTTCGAGATGTGTGAATGCCCTGAAGATCGTAGGGTGAAATTTGCTACTGGAACGCTGGAAGGTGCTGCGTTAACCTGGTGGAAAGCACAGGTTCAACTGCTTGGGTTGGCGGTTGCTAATGCCACCCCATGGAATGACTTCAAGGAACTGATCAAAGAGGAGTACTGCAGTCGTGACGACATCCACAAGCTGGAGGTGGAATTTTTCAATTTGAAGATGACGGGGTCTGAGATCGAGGCATACACGAAGAGGTCAAACGAGCTGGCCATCTTGTGTCCTACAATGGTGGACCCTCCCATCAAACGTATTGAGCTGTACCTCAAGGGTCTTGTACCAGAGATTCAGAGTCTCGTAACCTCAGCTAATCTTGGCACCATTCAGCAAATCATCAAGTTGGCTCATCGTCTCACTGATCAGACAGTTGAGCAAAATAGGCTGCCCAAGCGTATTAGCGCTGCTGCTACTGATGCCCCCAATGATAACAAGTGAAAATGGGATGGAAATTTGGGCAAAGGCTCTACCTCTGTTCAGTCTAAGTCTCAGCAACGAAGGACTGAGGACCATAGGAGCCCCGGTCAGCAGTCTTCTGGAAATCAAGGGCAGGGTGGATACAAGGGGAATCACCCCAAATGTAATCGCTGTAACTTGCACCACAACGGGCCATGTAGTAAAAGCAACTGTCATCGATGCAACAAGCCTGGTCATGTTGCAAGGGATTGCAGGAGTCAGCGTCCAGCGAATCAGAACCGGCAGCATCAGCAAGCCCCACCAAATCCACGCCAGCATCAGCAACAACAAGGTAACAACAAAGGGTGCTTTCAATGTGGTGATGAGGGCCATTTCAAGAAAGACTGCCCCCAGCTAAATCAGAACCAGAACAACAACAATCAGGGGAATGGAAACGGAAATGGGGGAAACAACAATGGTAATGGGGCAAGGGGTCGTGCGTTCGTGATTGGTCAGGGTGATGCAAGGAACGATCCCAATGTTGTAATGGGTAAGTTTCTTCTGGATGATTTCTTTGTTACTGTTTTATTTGATTTGGGTGCCGATACTAGCTACGTGTCCTTAAAAGTTAGTCAGATGCTTAAGCATACTCCAACGCTTCTAAACACCAAACACACGGTAGAAATAGCAAACGGTAAAAGTCTTGAAGCCACACACATAGTTAAGGGCTGTAACCTCGTCCTAACTGGTCAGACCTTTTCTATCGACCTCATTCCTATCGTTCTGGGTAGTTTTGACATTGTCATTGGGATGGATTGGTTATCTCAACACCAAGCGGAGATTATTTGCAAGGAGAAAATCGTCCGTATCCCTCGTTCTGGTAAAGAACCCCTCGTGATTCATGGCGACAAGAGTGGTGCTGTTGTAGGCATCATCTCTTTCCTTAAGGCCCAGAAGTGTTTGCGAAAGGACCACACCACTATTCTAGCCCTCGTTTCTAATTCATCCGCGGAAGAAAGGACGATAGAAGACATACCTATTTTACGCGACTTTCCTGAGGTATTTCCCGAGGAATTACCTGGTCTTCCGCCTCATCGCCAAGTTGAGTTTCATATCGAGCTAGCTCCTGGAGCAGCACCAGTAGCTCGAGTACCATATCGTCTAGCTCCATCAGAACTAGAAAAACTGTATACGCAATTACAAGAACTACTGGAAAAGGGTTTCATACGTCCTAGCTCTTCGCCATGGGGAGCTCCAGTGTTATTCGTAAAGAAGAAAGACGGTACCTTCAGAATGTGTATTGCCTACCGCGAACTCAACAAGGTGACTGTGAAGAATCGTTATCCTCTTCCACGCATTGATGACTTGTTCGACCAGTTGCAAGGGTCGAGCTATTACTCTAAGATTGATTTGAGATCGGGCTACCATCAGCTGAGAGTCCGAGAGGAGGACGTCTCCAAAACAACGTTCAGAACTCGTTACGACCATTACGAGTTTCTGGTTATGCCTTTCGGATTAACGAATGCACCTGCAGTCTTCATTGATCTCATGAACCGAGTGTGCAAGCCTTAACTGGATAAGTTTGTCATAGTGTTCATCGACGACATCCTGATCTATTCTAAGAGTCAGGAGGAACACGAGCAACATCTGAGGCTTATCCTGGAACTTCTTCGTAAAGAGCAGTTGTATGCCAAGTTTTCGAAATATGACTTTTGGCTTCGCGAAGTCCACTTTCTAGGACATGTGGTAAACAAGGATGGGATTCATGTAGATCCATCCAAGGTTGATTCGATCAAGAACTGGCCTGTACCCCGTACACCAACAGAAATCCGCCAATTCTTGGGTTTGGCAGGATATTACAGAATATTTATCAAGGACTTCTCAAAGATTGCGCAACCCCTCACTTCACTGACTCAGAAGGGTGTCACCTATCGTTGGGGTGATGCACAGGAGTCCGCATTTCAGCACTTAAAGGACAGACTTTGTAGCGCGCCTATCCTCTCATTGCCTGAAGGCACAGATGATTTTGTGGTTTATTGCGACGCTTCAATCCAAGGACTTGGTTGCGTGTTGATGCAACGTGAAAAGGTCATTGCCTACGCATCGCGCCAACTTAAAGTTCACGAAAGGAACTACACTACGCATGACTTGGAATTGGGAGCAGTTTTTTTCGCGCTTAAGATATGGAGACATTACCTGTACGGTACCAAGTGCACCATTTACACCGATCACAGGAGTCTCGAGCATATCTTCAAGCAAAAGGAATTAAACATGCGACAACGCCGATGGGTCGAGCTCTTGAATGATTACGAATGCGCGATCAAGTATCATCCGGGCAAAGCCAATGTTGTGGCTGACGCTCTCAGTCGAAAGGATACTATACCGAAGCATGTACGTGCATTACAGCTTACCATCCAATCTAACCTTCCCGCTCAGATTCGCGATGCTCAGGTTGAAGCATTGAAAGCAGAAAACATCAGGGCTGAGTCCCTACGAGGATCGAGGCAACGACTAGAACAAAAGGAAAACGGCGCCTACTATGTTAACGGGCGCATCTGGGTTCCACTTTATGGAGATTTACGCGAGCTTGTGATGGATGAAGCACATAAGTCTCGTTATTCGGTACATCCTGGTTCGGATAAGATGTACCACGATCTCAAAACTACATACTGGTGGCCTGGTATGAAAACCAGCATAGCAACCTACGTCAGCAAATGTTTGACTTGTGCGAGAGTCAAGACTGAATATCAGAAACCATCAGGCCTACTTCAACAACCAGAGATACCTAAATGGAAATGGGAGCAAATTTTCATGGATTTCGTTACTGGCCTACCGAGATCACAACGCGGAAACGATACCATTTGGGTGATCGTGGATCGACTGACCAAGTCTGCACATTTTCTGGCTATCAAGGAAACGGATAAGTTTTCTACTCTAGCAGACGTCTACCTAAAGGAAGTAGTATCAAGGCACGGAGTGCCAACCTCCATCATTTTTTATCGTGACGCGCGTTTTACTTCGGAACTGTGGCAAGCCATGCACAAGTCTTTTGGCTCACGTTTAGACACCGCTTATCATCCACAGACGGATGGGCAGTCTGAACGCACCATCCAAACCCTTGAAGACATGCTTAGGGCATGTGTAATCGACTTTGGTAACGGCTGGGAAAAGCATCTCCCATTAGTGGAGTTTTCATATAACAACAGTTACCACACCAGCATCCAGGCCGCTCCGTTCGAGGCATTGTATGGACGGAAGTGCCAATCACCTCTCTGTTGGGCAGAAGTTGGTGATAGTCAAATCACAGGCCCAGAACTGGTAGTAGATACAACCGAGAAGATTGCTCAGATACGATAACGAATGGCAGCAGCTCGTGACCGTCAGAAAAGCTATGCTGATAAGCGAAGGAAGCCACTCGAGTTCCAGGTTGGGGATCGGGTGCTACTCAAAGTCTCACCTTGGAAAGGTGTAGTCCGTTTTGGAAAACGAGGCAAACTCAATCCGCGATATGTCGGACCATTCGAGATCATTGAGAAAATTGGCAAAGTCGCTTACAGGTTGAATCTACCTGAAGAACTCAGTGGAGTTCACAACGTATTCCACGTGTCAAATCTGAAGAAGTGTCTGTCAGACGAGACCCTCATAGTTCCCCTCAAGGAGCTCACAATCGACGACCAGCTGTGATTCGTCGAGGAACCAGTAGAGACTACTGATCGAGATGTTAAGATTCTCAAGCGTACCAGAATACTTCTCGTCCGAGTTCGTTGGGATTCCCGTCGTGGCCCAGAGTATACCTGGGAACGAGAAGACCAAATGAAACTCAAGTATCCCCAGCTGTTTAAGAAAAATGCAACCACTACTGAGGCTGAAGCTACTGCAGAATTTCGGGACGAAATTCCAAACCAACGGGGGGATGATGTGATACCCCAGGAAAACCAGGAAACACGCAACTTAACTAGCTTCCTCAGTAACCACGTGCTAAATTTCGGGACGAAATTTTCTTAACAGTGGGAGAATGTGACAACCCTCATAATTCCATGTATCCGTACAATTTATTAATGATAATTAAAGTGCTTGATGACTGTGCTGAATCATTTAACCGCTCTCTGATTTCTGTGTTATACTTACATGTGCTTGTTAACATACTAGTAGTGTACAGAAAAGTTACTAAATAGCCTGTTATGCTTTCCTGAGTGTTGAAAACAAAAAATGTTACAAAAATATATATAGGACACGTTACTGATTAATTAAGCACTTTAACGGAACAACACCGAACCGAACAACCGGACTTTACCCGGAACACAAAAAAAATATTGTCAAACACATTGTTTTTATTTTTCTAAGCTAGTTAGGGTTCCCGTACACCCTAACACACTATATAATTAATAACACACCATGAACCACTAACTTAGCACTTGATTTCTAACTAAGTTAGTAACTAAACAATTGAAACCCAACCCTATACCCCCCCCCCCTCGAAACCGGTTACAAGGGTGGAGACCCACCCTTGATTTTCCTTCATTGTTTATTATATATGCTAGGTACTATGGGAACATCTTAACCAATGTGTAAACAAGTGTTAGAGGATTTCTATTTAAACTCCTAGTCCATCACTCTCTCACCTCACAACACACTTTCAACTCACTCTCACTTCCTCCTCTCCTCTTGTTCGGCCGACCCCATACCACCACCATCACCAACATTTTTCAATCATCTCCTACCATTTCAAGGGTATACAAAGGTGTTAGTGATCATACAAGCAAGCTCGGTGTGTTCGGAAGCTCAAGGACCTCTCTTATCTTCTTTTATCCACCACTTTTCTACACTTGAACTTCCCTAGCCTTGAGCTAGTGGTAAGAACTTAGATCTTTGCTTTCTCCATCTTGTTTAAGTGGTTAATAGTGTTTAATGATCAAAATGATAAGAACTCTAATGAATCCTGTAAAGAAGTCTTGAACATAAACTAATTTGGTGATAAAAGTATGGTTAAAAGATGAGGAAATTATGATATTCATGTGTTGTGATGATTGTTGGTTGTTGTTACTTATGTAGTTGATGGATCATCATATAGTCTTGCTAAATCATGAATAAAAACATGACCTAGCAAGATGAGAAAGTTAGAAATGTGTAGGATGATGGAATCATCCACACATAAACTATGAACTTGAATAAATAAATGTTTTCTTGTAAAAATAAAGATCAAAGTGTAGAAACATTTTTGGTGGATAAACAAGTGTAGAAACACTTGTGTAACTAGAAACTTTCATGAAGAAATATTTTTAGAAAATATGGTGGAAGTTGTAAACACTTAAAGTCTTTAAAAATAAAGTTTTTAAAGAACTAATCACATTTCAAAAGGTAACAAGATTTACTAAGTATGCTAGTAAGTTACTACATATTTTTATAAATTTTCAAGTTCATGAGTTTATAGTTTATGCTTGTTTTTGGGCAAGTTCGGTAAGTAGAGGTTGTATATTGTTGATTGGTGATTGATGAATGATTTTTACAAAAGAAAATGATATGCTTATAAGCATGGACACCTCCATTTACAAAGGAAACTCTGGCGAAATTTTCTAAAAATCCGACACTTAGAAAATATTCTTCTAACAAGTGTTTATGAATATATTTTTAAGTTTGTTTTCAAAATTAACTTCGCCAAAGGTTTTGTTACAAAATACAAAGTATCGGGGGTTGAATTTTACAAGTAAAATGGATAAATATATATTTTATATTAGAACACTTGTGTGGATACTTGTTTATTTTGTAAGATAGTTATACTATTTTAGGGAAAAAATAATGTAACTTAACAAAGTGCGTTGACGTTTAAATTGTGTGATATGTGATAAAAGTGATAGGTAGATAAACCATACGTGTTGTGCATGAGAAATTGATTGTTATCTATACCTTATCAGGACATGCTTGATTTCCTGATTATTAGAGTAACTAATCTAACCGAGCAAACCGAGGTGAGTTCACACTTTTCTACAAAGCATGGAAATTCCCGGTGGGAATGGGAATGGGTTCAGGAATATGGATTCCTCGTCCTTGGGACGTGTTCAGGAATGAGAATTCCTCGTCCTGTTGGGACGGAATTAGACTTACTGGACTAGAACTCTATCAGCGAAGTCCCTCCCTTTATATCGACTTAATCGCCGAGGCTATGGCGAGCGGGTCATTAGTTAATAGCGCTATTAGGTTTAACAAACCTCACACCGTGCCAGTCGGACGGGCGTGTACTAATGGACTATGGCACGTCGGTGATGATAGACACCGACGCTAGGGCACAAGTAATTTTTCGTTAGTAGTCGATATGATAAACGAGTCTGATAGTTTAAATAATGGGGTAGCCCCCACGGCCGGAGTGCCGGGCTAGATAGCCAGGGAAGGTGGACATGGGATGGTTAACTGATAAATGTTTTCGAACTATGGGGTAACCCCCATGGCTGGATAGCTGATGAAGATTAAACTACGTTTTTGGAAACAACCCTAAAATGGACAACCAACCGTGAACTCACTCAACTTTGTTGTTGACTCGTTGTTACATGCTTTGCAGGTCGCTAAATGCTATGGGGCTTGCACATGGAGGTGGTCGTTGTGGGATGCGAACCGTCATGTCCCGTACTCAATAAATAAACTTTATGAACTTACGAAACTTATGTTTTGGGTCTTTAAACTTATGAACTACGAACTTATGTTTTGGTTTAACGTCTTATGCTTCCGCTGTTTAAATTAAACTTGGTTAACTTTCTTTTGGTCACCAATTGTATTGTGGCTGGTCTTATTTACTTAAATACGTTGTTCAATATGATTGGTGGCTCGATCCTGGTCACGTCACGCCTCCAAGCGGTGATACTCCGCATGGTGGATTTTGGGGGTGTGACAGTTCACCTCTAGTTACAATCCTCGTTAATCCCAATGAACAATTAAACGACGAGTATCTTCGGAAATACAATGGCGGATCTGCAGGTGCTAAGGTTAAGTTGACAAGAGAATCGTCGGTTCAGGCAATGAAGAATCATTGGTTTAGACGATGATGGTGACTACCATTTTAGACGGCGACAGGTTCGGCCGACTCTAGTGTTTCTAGGTGTTAAACTGGAACTTTGATGAAAAACTAATCAGAGCAAAGAAGAATAAGATGATTGACGAATTGGATCTAAGATATATGAATTTGTAATTATGGAGGATGTAGGATTTTATAATCTTGATTAGGAATAATTAAACTAAAATACTAAAATGTAGGGATCAGTTTATGGTAACTGATATTTTGAATGCAAATTATTAGTTTAAAAAATAAATTTAATTATCTATTTACAATCCTACCCTTTTGATTTTAAAAACTAATCAAGGGTCAAGATAGTTCATTTAGTT
This sequence comes from Helianthus tuberosus, assembly GCA_030545235.1. Taxonomy (NCBI): domain Eukaryota; kingdom Viridiplantae; phylum Streptophyta; class Magnoliopsida; order Asterales; family Asteraceae; genus Helianthus; species Helianthus tuberosus. The sequence continues at coordinate 186,328,158 of CM060394.1, forward strand.
CACAACTAGAGGGGGTGTTCACAATTGAACCTAACCCTTAGTTATATTTATATAAGTAGTTAAAAACCAAATATTTATATAAATATAACTTTTTATGTATTTACTAAAATTTAAACGAATGTAAATAAACGAATGTTCACGAAGATAAACGAACATTCATGAACACAGATGAACGAACGTTCATGAACATAGATGAACGAACACTAGGTTTGTTCATGTTCGTTAATTTAATTAAACGAACAAAAGTTTTTATTCGTGATCGTTCATTTATTAAAGAAACGGACATAAACGGACTTCCCGCCGAACAAGTTCACGAACAGTTCATGAACGTTTGGTTCGTTTACTGGCCAAGCCACTTGAAGGGGTAAGGTCCCAAAAACCTCATAAAAGGGATTTGAAACCATACCACAAACCAACCTTTTTAGCCTTTCGACCTTGCACGGCCGCGCATCGGTCTTACAAAGAAGGAAAAGTCAGGGATTCACAATCGCGCGCCCAAAAGGAAAACATGAATCCTTGCGCCTTCTCCCATTTAACAAAGGATTAAAATCCTTTATTCAATACCTCCGCCTAAATATCCAGACTTGGATATTATTTTACCCAGACTTGGGATTTATTTGTCTGTGTCCACACAGCAAGGTGTCACACCAGATTACAGCAGTAATCTTCTAGAAAGAAATACAATCATGCACCACCCAGACGGTTATAACCGTCTAGACACGTGTCATCACCACAAACGCCCCTGATAATACAACGAAGGCATGCAATTGGAGAGTAATCTCCACTCAATCACTTTCCACGTGGCGATTCCCCAGCCATAGATCAAACCACGATCCGTGTGCAACCACATCGGATCGAGACAACTTAACGAAGGATCAAAGAACTTAACGGAAGAAAGAATAACCACTACGGCGTTAGCATCTTCCGTCATCTTTTCAATAACAGGTTTTCCCTCCCAAAAACTCCCGGTTATAAATAAGAGAACGGTTCAGGTATAAACTCAGATCACACTCACTTCTAAAATACTTTCTTCTCCATTACCAATACTTATTCTCACACCGGAGTCGGGTCAAGGAGAGAACCCTCTTCTCCCCTTGGCGAGGCTAACGGTGTTCTTTTTTGCAGAATCACCGGAGAAGAAATCCCATTGCAACTGAATCAATCGAGAGAGAGCTAACCCTTTTATGCGGATTCAAACCCCCTAACTATCTCGGTTCCGACCATTTAGTTAGTGTTTCTTCATTGGCGCCCACCGTTTTCTCAGTTTTTCTAGTTTCTATCTCGTTTCGATTCAGTTCATTCCGGTTTCTGTTCTTTACACATGGCAGAAAATTCGTCATCTCACCGGCAACCTGGTCCTCGACCAAATGTCGGAAACAATTTATTAGTAGAAGAAACTCCAGAACATTGGTTTAGCAGATGCCAAACTGCCTTAAACACAATCGTTATTCAAATCGCCAGATCTGATTCCCCAAACATCAGATCTGGAAAAGAAATTAGTACCACAAAATTGGACCCACCAACACCACGTAGGGGGGATATCCAATCCAGCCAATATAGCAGCTATCAAAAACAGATACACATGGTTCAGGGAGGTCCATCACGAAGATCAAATAAACGAAATTATGATCAACATTGGAGAGAACAGCAAGTCGTATTTCCCGTTGTCCCTGGGGGCCCTCAGGAAGAACGACCAGTAATTATTACTGGTATTTTCGGTCATTACCGAACGGACTATATGTTCATAGATCCAGGGAGCTCGATGGACATCATATACGAACAGTGCTTTAAACAGCTTGATTCAGAAGACAAAGCACGTCTAGAACCAGTCGATTTTCCCCTCACTGGATTCTGTAATGAAGCTGTATTCCCATTAGGGCAAATCGCTTTCCCGGTGACTTTATCAGACGGCGAACATTCACGAACAGTTACAGTCAATTTCATGGTCATGCCGGCAACATCACGTCATGATGTCTTGCTCGGGAGAAGGTCACAAAGGGAATTTAGCATGATCACTTCCATTCCACATGCTGCTTGTGGGTTTCCGACAGAAACCGGAGTGGCAATTCTCTATTCAAGCAAAGAAGTCATGTCCGTAGACGACGAACCACCAGCAAAGGTAGTCAAACCTTCGGCACCAAACGAACCAGAGAAATGGGTTTTGAACAACGAATATCCAGAACAGACCATTCTGCTAGGACAAGCCATTTCCCCAGCAACACGCATACAACTGAAAAAATTGCTGTCTAACAACAAAGATATATTTGCCTGGTGCCCAGCAGACATGACTGGAGTTCCACGCAACATCGCGCAACATTGTCTAAACATCAAACCATCAGTAGAACCTGTTGCTCAGGGGAGGCGCAGCTTCAGTGAAGAAAAAGCAAAAGCAATGGACGAGCAAGTAGCAGAGTTACTTAATGCGGGGATCTTGCGCGAAGTAAAATACCATACATGGGTAGCCAACCCAGTGATGGTACAAAAACATAGCGGCGGGTGGAGAATGTGCGTCGACTTCAAAGACCTGAATAAAGCATGCCCAAAAGATTGCTACGCGCTTCCAGAGATAGACAAAAAAGTCGACTCTCTAGCATCATTCAGATGGAAATGTTTTCTTGACTGTTACAAGGGTTATCATCAGGTCCAGATGAAAGAAGAAGACGAAGACAAAACGGCGTTCCGCACAGATAAAGGCATTTTCTGTTATACCAAAATGCCGTTCGGCCTGCGCAACGCAGGCGCAACTTATCAACGCCTAATGGACACAATTTTCAAAGATGATATCGGCAAGACTGTCGAAGTATACATGGATGACCTCGTCATCATGAGCCATGAGGAAGGCACAATGCTTGACAATATCCAACGCACATTCGACTCCTTACGCAGCGTGAGTCTAAAACTCAACCCAACTAAATGCTCCTTCGGCATGGAGGAAGGAAAATTTTTGGGATTCATCGTCACAAAAGATGGTTTTAAAGTAAATCCAGAAAAGGTGCAGGCTATTCAGCTAATGCCGTCACCCGCAACAGTTAAAGAAATGCAAAGGCTCGCCGGACGCCTAGCGGCTTTGAACAGATTTTTGGCCAATCACGCAGCGAAGTCTTATCCATTCATCAGCACGCTACGAAACTGCGCAAAGAAAACTGACTTTCAGTGGACATCTGAAGCAGAAACCGCATTCAAACAAATGAAAGAATGTTTAATTCAGCTGCCAACACTGACAGCACCAAAAGAAAAAGAGCCACTGATTTTATATCTATCTGCCGCGGAAGTAGCAGTTGGTGTTGTATCGATGGTAGAACGCGAGAACATTCAAACTCCAATCTATTACATCAGCAAAATGCTTACCGGCCCGGAAACTCGGTACTCAATGATAGAAAAGCTAGTCCTAGCACTAGTACATGCATCCCGACGCCTACGCAGGTATTTCTCGGGTCACGTCATCACAGTTCTTACCAATTACCACTTAGGCCAGATCTTATCCAAACCCGACGTGGCGGGACGACTGGCCAAATGGGCAATTGAACTAGGAGGTTACAATATTTTTTACAAACCAAGACCCGCAATCAAAGGGCAAGTTCTAGCAGACTTCGCCACTGAAGTTCCTATCGATAAAATACAAGAATGTGAGGCAATCCAGAACCCAACACCTGTTTTCGACGACAGAGTCTGGACCTTACACACAGATGGTGCTTCCAATGACGATGGAGCAGGAGCAGGTCTCCGATTAATTAGCCCAGACAACCACGAGCTCACATATGCTATACGCTTAGATTTCAAAAGCACGAATAACGAAGCCGAATACGAAGCCTTCTTGGCAGGTCTTCGCTTAGCATTGAAAATGGGGGCAAGAAATCTTGAAGCTAACGTTGATTCAAAACTGGTAGCCGAGCAAGTTAATGGCAATTACGATGCAAAAGAAGCTATGGCGTTGTACCTTGAACAAGCGCGGATGTTAATCAACCAATTTCAAACATTCAAAGTTAATCACATAAACAGAAGCGAGAACAAACATGCTGACGCGCTAAGCAAGCTAGCTGCTACCAGCTTTAAGCACTTAGCAAAGGAGGTACGCATAGAGGTATTATCCAACCCTTCCATTCATCTCAAGCAAGTAAACGTCATAGAAATGGGAGATCCATCTTGGATGTCTCCAATTATCTTGTACCTCCAGCACGGAAAACTACCGGAAGGAAAGGCAGAAGCTCGAAAAATACAACACAAGGCAGTAAATTACGAAATGGCGGATGGCGTCCTCTACCGGAAATCATTCATGGGCCCATTACTACGCTGTGTCGATAAAACCGACGCCCAGTACCTTGTCAGAGAAATCCACGAAGGATTATGCGGGATACACGCGGGACCGCGCATGGTCGTAGCAAAAATAATGAGCGCTGGATACTACTGGCCAGGAATGCACATGGATGCAGTCCATCTATTAAGAAGATGCGAGGCATGTCAACGCCACGCACCAAAAACACTCCGACCCAAGAATCCGCTAATTCCCGTTACTTCCGCCTGGCCATTCCAACAGTGGGGCATCGATCTTGTCGGGCCATTTCCTGACGCGCCAGGTGCAGTAAAGTTCATCATCGTCGCGGTGGATTACTTCACAAAATGGGTGGAAGCTAAGGCTCTGGCCTCAACAACAGCAATGGTAATCCGCAAATTTATATGGGAACATATTATTTGCAGATTTGGATTACCATTGCGCATTATTTCCGACAATGGTACAAATTTCGCAGCAGAAGATCTCCAAAAATGGTTTAAAGAAATGAAGATCGAGCATAACTTTGCGTCCGTTGCGCATCCTCAAGCGAACGGACAGGTAGAAAGTATAAACAAACAGATCGTTGACGGCATAAAAGCGCGACTCGGGACAGCGCGCAGAGGGTGGGTTGACGAACTTCCCAGCATCCTCTGGGCGCATCGAACAATGCCAAAGACTAGCACTGGCGAAACTCCGTTCAGTCTAGTCTATGGGTCTGAGGCCGTCATTCCAGCTGAAATAGGTTTACCGTCACCGCGCATGATAGCTATGGAAAAACAAAACAACGAGCAAGAAAGAAGAATGGATTTGGACCTTCTTGAAGAAAGGCGCGAGAACGCCGCCATAACAGAAGCAAGGTACAAATCTAAGCTCGAAAAATATTACAATGCGCGCGTCCGCGTTTGCACTTTTGTCCCTGGTGACTTCGTCTTGCGCGATAACGAAGCTTCAAACGCTGAAAAGCCGGGCAAATTAGCGCCAAGATGGGAGGGACCGTACGTCATTAACGAGGTCCTAGGCAAGGGGGCATACACCCTAAAAAGGATCGATGGGACCCTAGTCCCCCGCACCTGGAACGCACAACAGTTGCGCAGGTGTTACATATGAGCTAAGTCTTCAAAAGCAGAAAGAACATACATGCAATGTATTTCTTTATTATGTTTTGTATCACAAGCCTTGCGCTCTCATCAATACAAACATCATTTTTACTTATCTCACTGTTTATTACAAATTGCATGTAATTTCTTTGGGTCGCGCGAAAACAATATGGTCAAACATTGTATACCTCATGAACAGTCTAAAAACAAGGCAAGCTGTTACGCCTTTTAGACAAACGTTCAAACATGAGCACAATACCATCTCTCATTCGCCTTACCTATCCAAAAGCAATTAAAAAACATGCAACATATTGTAATCCAAACACATACGAAGTAAAAACATTATCAATGTACATATCACTAAGTGTAACAAAACACTTCATAAACAAGATCATGACAATTTTAGTTCCAGAAACTAAAATGTTCACAAAAGCAAAAAACCTTGTTTCTACAAAATAGCAGGACGATCAAACGACAGCCATTAACAACGATCACACCCGTGATCTTCAAAAAAGAAGTTTATGCTAACAAACTTATATATACAATCAAAAGAAGGGGTGAACAACTCCCAAACCTAACCAACAATAGGTTCGTCTTCAACATCCGTTTCCCCCGGAGATTTTTTCTGACGATGGTATACCAACCGACAACCTCCCCTCCGGATCGTTGAAAAACGAGCCGTCAAACCATCCGCATCCAGCACAGCAGCACTATTAGCAGCAATTTCCCCTTGCTGGAGAATTTCATCATCAGAAAAAACCACCATAGAAGGATCAACAAGGATAGAGTCCTCTCCGGCAGCCGTCAAAGGAGGAGAGCTAGCAAGTAACAAGAGAGCTTCAGCAGCTTCTCGAACCCTCAAGATATCTGAAAGACGACGAGAACGGACGGTACTTTTTCCTTTCATCTTTTCCAAATTAAAGATAAACAGGTATCTCAAAACATATATATACAAAAACTTAACCTCGGGAAACGAGACACCTACTCATCATTAATTGTCAGAATTATATCACATCCAAACGGCGCTACAGGAACCAGGGTCATATCCTCATTAATGAAGTCTGACAAGCGCCATTACGAATCTCAAGGCAAAAAAAGAAATACCCACTCTTACTGCCAGTTGACGTCATTACATGTCAGAGCATGATTACAAAGTCAAGTTTTTCCTTTTTCAACAAGTTAGAACTTTTCTTATTTCTCGCGCCTAAAAAACACCTCCCTCTCATAAGTCCAGTGCTCCACTTACTTGCATAAGTACAACACTAGACTGGGGGGACTTGAAGGGGTAAGGTCCCAAAAACCTCATAAAAGGGATTTGAAACCATACCACAAACCAACCTTTTTAGCCTTTCGACCTTGCGCGGCCGCGCATCGGTCTTACAAAGAAGGAAAAGTCAGCGATTCACAATCGCGCGCCCAAAAGGAAAACATGAATCCTTGCGCCTTCTCCCATTTAACAAAGGATTAAAATCCTTTATTCAATACCTCCGCCTAAATATCCAGACTTGGATATTATTTTACCCAGACTTGGGATTTATTTGTCTGTGTCCACACAGCAAGGTGTCACACCAGATTACAGCAGTAATCTTCTAGAAAGAAATACAATCATGCACCACCCAGACGGTTATAACCGTCTGGACACATGTCATCACCACAAACGCCCCTGATAATACAACGAAGGCATGCAATTGGAGAGTAATCTCCACTCAATCACTTTCCACGTGGCGATTCCCCAGCCATAGATCAAACCACGATCCGTGTGCATCCACATCGGATCGAGACAACTTAACGAAGGATCAAAGAACTTAACGGAAGAAAGAATAACCGCTACGGCGTTAGCATCTTCCGTCATCTTTTCAATAACAGGTTTTCCCTCCCAAAAACTCCCGGTTATAAATAAGAGAACGGTTCAGGTATAAACTCATATCACACTCACTTCTAAAATACTTTCTTCTCCATTACCAATACTTATTCTCACACCGGAGTCGGGTCAAGGAGAGAACCCTCTTCTCCCCTTGGCGAGGCTAACGGTGTTCTTTTTTGCAGAATCACCGGAGAAGAAATCCCATTGCAACTGAATCAATCGAGAGAGAGCTAACCCTTTTATGCGGATTCAAACCCCCCTAACTATCTCGGTTCCGACCATTTAGTTAGTGTTTCTTCACCACTACATTTGCTTGTCGTCGAAACAATGGTGTCGAGTGTTTGGCGGAACGAGTGTTTAGTGGAAGAAGGAGAAGGTGGGACTCAGGGCCGTTCCTACGTTTTTGGAGATCCTAAGCGAACTATAAAGTGGGGGCCCTAATTTCGTCGACAAACTCTCCTCCAATCCCGACGCCATGGGTGATTACCCTTACTTTTTCGGCTAGTGATAGCCGATAGCCTAGAAATTGAAAGCAGTTTGCTATGGGAAATGAGAACGATGATTGCGGTTGTATTTTGGGGCTTTAGGCCGGAAAATAATGATGATTACGTCGATGATGGTTGTGTTGTAATAGCTGGAAATCAAGGCTAAATGGGCTTTGAATCTTGGCCTTTTTTTTTTGCCAAACAATATTAATTTTGGATTCATTCAATGAAAAACCTGTTTAGTTTTGAAATAAACGTATTTATTTGGGCCTAATACATATAACTATATATATAAACTTTCTAAAAATTCGAAGGCCCTAATTTTTTGGTGGCTCTAGGCCCGTGCCTAGGTTACCAAGTCTATGCAGCCGGCCCTGGTGGGACTGGTTGCCATCGCTCGAAATGGGGAGCCGGATGTGGTCGGCGTCGCCGGTCAACGAAAATGGAGTAAAAGGAGATGTGAAATGTTTGAGAATTGTTGGGGATGCAAGCTTCTACACGTTTTACTAACAAGGGTGTTAAATTATTAACTTGATTAAGTAACACTAAAATTACCGTTTAACCCCATTCTCAGTTAATGTTTAACAGGAAAAAAAACATGTTAGCAGAGGGACTTAGGTTGTAGCGCTTTTTTATATGTTAGGGATTCAAACATCCAAATTCGAGCTGGGGAGACTCAGTGTAATACCCCCCCCCCCCCCCCCCCCCCTCAAATTACCTGAAGGACGCAAATTGCAATTTACTCTAAATCATCGCATTGGGCCATGATAGAATATGAGATTCAAGTATTCAACAATCAGAAATCTTAGCATTTGGTCATTAGAAAATTAACCACCAAAAAAGATGAACTTATAGGAACCCCTGCGTGGCTCTATGAGACTATGACTAGCGGGAGTAGCCGAGAACATTGCCCCACGTACGAGACCCCAAGCAAAAAAGAATTCACCGAGATAAATGTACTACCATGATCCTTCGATGGTTTGAACGGTCGGCTTGGCCGGTAGTGGACTTTTGATGGATGAACATTTGGTAGTTGATGGTAAAGGTGCACAAAAACCCGTACCTGGAATCGGACCCGAGAAAAAAACCCGGAACAGGTTATTTTTGTACTCGTGTATTTTACGGTGTAACCGAACCCGACCTTACCCGTAGGGTAAAGGGTATGGATAAGATATACAATTTGAGCTCAATACCCATACCCGAAACTGTACCCAATTTATACCTGAAAATACCCGGAACTGATGAAAACGTGTCTAGAATAGTGTGTTTTGTATGGTTGTTACATATTTAATAAGCTAGTTGTAATGTATGTAGCGAATGGGACTCATTCGCTAGGGGTTGTCTAGCGAATGAATATGGGTTTTAGCGATTGAAGCTCAATCGCTAGGGAAGTGTCCTAGCGATTGAGATCATCAGCAATATATATGTGAGTTTACCCACATTCGCACATAACTTTTCCAGACTTTGAATCGTGACTAGAGCCTAATCATTATAATTGCGTTTATGGAGAAGTAATAGAGCTTAAACGTTTATTTACATCGTGTGTAATTCGTTGTGTGTGTTCGTATGGATTTCGCTTGTACAAACACATAGTACACATATTAGATTCGTAGATCGATCAGAGCAGGTATCTAATTTAATCAATCTGACAATCGAACTAGATCACTTTGTTCGTGTTTTTGTGGTTGAATTTGATAGAACAGGAAGTTTGAGAAATCTAACTACAATCAAAATACGTAGACGTTAAAGAAATCGTCATAGAATCGTATTACCGAAAGAGTTTACACCATTGAAGCCGGGGATATCACATATGATCTCTTCTCAAACTTACACACCACACTCATTCGCTACGCTCTCATGTTTGTGTATTTTCTTTTATGCGAATGAACTGAGGTATTTATAAGCCTCACTCTCAATCGCTAACAACATGTTAGGGATTGACTAGTTAGCTAACATCCCTAACGAATGGACCCAGTTCAATTGTTTAACGTACTGATTCAACACGCAACTATACCTAGCCTATTCGAAGGACACATTAAAATGCACCAACATAATAATATTTGTACTAATATGTAGTCATTTTATATTCTTTTATTGTCAATTGCAACATAGTTATAGTTTATTACACAATTATTTAGCACAACTCACATTTTTACATAAAATATAACAAAATTGTATACTTAACAAACTATGATAAGTACACGTTATATCCAATTACTTAACAAACTATAAGACCTTTGGGTATACTTTAACATATCTTAACTCTATCTAAGTGCCACATCAACCTTTTTTCCCCATTTCACTTTGCCTCACTCCAAGGAAATGGTTTAATCTCATTAACTTCATCTAACCCTATCTTTTAGTGGTTTTTGGTCTAAAAAAGAAAAAGAATAATTAATTTCAATCTCTTAACATTGGGTTAACATGTTAACACATAACCCATTTAGAGGGTGTTTAGGATTACGTTTTGAAGTGATTATTTGATTATTAAGTTTGTAAAACATAAATAATCTAAAAAAGTGTTTGAATGAAAAAGTGATTATCTGCCTTCAAAACGCAGTTTTGGAGAAGCATGTACCTACATGCTTTTTCAAAACGCAGTTTTGAAAACGCAAAATCTATTTCGAAAATGCATAATCTATTTTGAAAACGCAACACCAAACACCTTTAAATGTTAGAGTACACCCTATAGCCTAATTACACGTTATATCCAATAAAAGTAATTGGTTGTTGTGGATACCAGTAAAATGATATGATTTTGGGTAAATTCACCTCCATTCTAATAAGCTGCATATGGGCACGTGATAAAAGATGTTATAATAAGTTAATAACGCATTACTTTCTTTATTTAAAACTATCTTCCTCCCTACTTTCCTTATTTTCTTTTGAATTGTCTCTTTTTAACATACTATATGCTTTGAACTACTTTTCCATCCAAAATCCAAATAATCACCGGAAAAGAATGAACGAGGCTGCTAGTTCCGTGGTGGTCGGAATAGTAGTGGACTTGGTGTGTGGTGTGGCTAAAAAGGAGATTAGCTACGTGTGTAATTGCTCTGAAAATGTTGAAAAATATAAAAATGAAGCTGATAAGCTGTCGAGTATGAAGGGAAGGGTTCAGCAACAAATAGATTTGGCTAAATCTAAAGGGGAAGTTCTCCTAGAAGGTGTGGAAGAGTGGATGAAGAAAGCAGATGGTTATACATCCAAGGCCACACAGTTTACTAATGGAGAAGACCAGGAGAAATGCTTCCATGTGTGTACCCTCCGTCGTTGTAGTAAGACGGCGATAAAAAAAACGTTTTATCTTCAGCAGCACCAAGAAGCAGGTAAGAGTTTTGAAACTTGTGTCTCCCTTCCTGCTCAAGCCCCAGGATTCACAGATCTTTATCAACGTAAAAATCTTGAAGATATCCATACCCAAAAGTCGACTTTGAAGAAAATCATTCGAGCTATACAAGATGACACAATTCAAATAGTTGGAATCAATGGCTTAGGAGGTGTAGGTAAAACTACACTAGCTAGTGAAGTTGCTAAAGCAATAAAGAATCAATTTGCGGATATTGTGTTTGTAACAGTGTCGAGAACTGTTGATGTTAAAATGATTCAAAAAAAGGTTCGAGTAGCGGCAAGTAGAATAATGAACGGAGAGAAGATTCTAATCATTCTAGATGACGTTTGGGAAGAAGTAAAGACTGAAGAATTGGGCATTCCATGTGGGAGTGAGTACATGAATTGCAAGATTTTGCTTACATCTAGAAGCAGAGACGTGTGTGCGGCAATGAATGCCCAAAAGAATATTTCGGTGAACCCTTTGCAAGAGAAAGAAGCGTGGACCCTTTTTGAACGTGTGGTTGGTAAAAGTGAATGGGACGATACATTGAAGGAAGTTGCATTAAAGATTGTCAAGGAATGTGGTGGATTGCCACTTTTTATTCAAGCTCTTGGAAAAGCCCTAAAAGACAAAGAAATTAGAATGTGGGAGGTAGCGCTTCGTCGACTACAAGCTCCCGTAGATGGGGATGTCACCTATAAAAAGGAAGGTATACTGCAATTGAAGCTAAGCTATGACCATCTTGAAGATGAAGTAGCTAAGTCGTGTTTCTTATTGTGTAGTATGTTCCCAGAAGATGGAAACATTGGCCTTAAAACGTTGACACATTATGGGCTCGCTCTTGGGATATTTAATAATCCCGATAGCATTCACGATACAAAAGATATAGTCCAACTGGCTGTTGAGTCTCTTAAATCATCTTTCTTGTTATTCCCTGTGGATATAAACATTTATTCACTGGTTGGATTTCGTTTACAACAACAAGAAGAAGAATTATTTAAAATGCACGACCTTGTTCGTGATATGGCATTGTTCATTACTTTTAAAGGTGATGACAAGTTTTTGGTGAAGTCCGGAAAAGGTTTGAGAGAATGGCAGCCAAAAAGCGACGTTATAAAAAGCTACAAGAAGATCTCGCTCATGGAAAATAAAATATGTAAGCTTCCTGATTATGAACCTGATTTGCCACATCTTGATACTTTCCTTATACAAATGAATGAACTTTCAATTGTTCCGGATGAATTCTTTCGGGGCATGAAAGAGCTGAAAGTGTTAGATATGCGGGGTAACAACATTTCATCTCTCCCACAATCACTAACGCAGCTCACAATGCTACGCCTGCTAGATCTAAGTGATAACATGTCTCTCAGTGAAATTTCAATACTTGGGGGGTTGTCATGTCTTGAGATTCTAAAGCTTAGACGTACTGGAATTATAAATATCCCTGAAGAGATCGGACGATTGACCAATTTAAGGCTACTGGATGTTTACTCTTGTGGTGATCTATCTTACTTAACACCTGGTGTGCTATCAAAGCTCACTAGGTTGGAAGAGTTGTATGTTCAGTTAATGACGGGGGATTGTAATTTTCTTACGGAACTAAGCGAATTGACGTTGCTGAAAATTCTGCATTTAAGAGTTTGGGAATTGCATTATATTCCCAAAATTGAAACCTTGATAGAATTTGACATTGGGCCACCTGGATGCGCATTGCGTTTATATAAACGCTGCCTAGAATTTTCAGGATATAAATGCTCATGGACGGTGCCAATTAGGAAACTGATTCAGCTATCTGAATTGTTAACATTGTCATATATAGAAGATTTGGATAACATCTTACCAGACCTATATCAAGAAGGTTTCGATGAATTAAGGTATATTTCTTTGTCGTATTGTGAGAATGTTAGAAGCTTGGTGAAGACATGTGACTTGGATGGAATTCAGACTTCAAATGAAAGTGGTCCGATGAAAACAAAGGGAAAGTTTTTTTCCTATTTGGAAGGAATCAAATTGCACCGCTTGAATAGCTTGGAGCTTCTGTGGGATAACCCACATCAATATATAAGCTTTTGTAATCTAAGGAGTATCAAGATAACAGATTGCCCCTCTTTATTAAAACTATTCCCTATAAGCGTAGCGCAAGGGCTTGTCAATCTCAAACTCATAGAGATTATGGATTGTGAAAGTTTGGTGAATGTTATTTCGGATGGAGATGAGCAAACAACTGGAAGTGAAATTGAATTGGTAAAACAGGATACAAATATCGTGTTCTCCTTTGATCATATTAAGCTTTATTATCTCCCCAAACTTGAGAACTTCTACTCTGGCCCTTCTATCGTCAAATATCCTTCTTTGAAGTCTCTTTTAGTGAGCAATTGTCCTAGCATGACGAGAGAGAGTGTAGCATTAATGATTATATTGCAGGAAAACATGAGGTATGAAAAGTGCATGCCTTAAATTAATAATATTGCTTTGCTATGTGAATTAATTTGTTACCTTTACAGAAGAAAGGGAAACTTCACGATGACGGAGGGATGAACAAGGCTGTTGTATATGCTTTCTAGTATGTTTATCGTGTAAGTGAACAAGAGAACTTAATGGTTTATTTTTTTCTCTTTTTTCAATGGGACTCAACCATAGGTCTATTATATATAGCCGAAAAGGAAACCAAGCTGCTTAGTCATATATCAAACTGTGTAAATGGTAACTAAACTGTGCAGTTAAATCTGATCGAATTGTTTTTAATTATTGAGCTGCAAGTTTTGTTACAAATTGAGAAAATCTGCTAGTACATAGTTTTTATAATCACATGTTTAATATTTAATTTTCTATGATAATATGATGTGGTATTTTGTAAGTCCAAGTTATCTTTTAAATTATTTAGGATTTTTGTTCACCTAAGTGAGTAGCTAAAAAAAAATTTCAGCAGACACCAACTACAAGATGCAAAGAATAATCCCCCTTTCAATTAACTTCACCCCTTTCTCCTTTTAATTTATTTCCAGGTATTGAATAATGAGTTGGTGCAAGGAGATTGCAATATTTGCTCCAACCAAGGTAGGCTAATTAAACCCCCTTTGCCATGTTTGTAAATAGTTTCACAACACTATTAACCAAATTATTACACTACACTTCAATTGTAGTTGCACTTCACTTTTAGTTGTAGTGTAATGTAATAATTATCGCAGTGCAACAAATTTTAAGTGTAATAATTATTACTCTCCTTTAAAATTATAGTGTAATAATCACCCTAGTGCTTTCGACACACACTTTACACGTTAAAAATTATGTGTACCACCCTATATACATGTGTGTGTATTGTTTTATATGTTTATTATTTAGTTTTATGTGTTATAGATGTTATACACATAATGCTTTTCTATATATATTGTAGACATGTAGGTAGTGCTTTTGGAATAGGATTGGGATGGAACTGGTAGATTGCACTATCTGGTGGTATTAGATATTTACTTTGAAGCAAATAACTTGTGTTAAACTTTTAATTATGTTTGGAATTCATTTCGTTTGTGGCATGTAATTTTCTCAACTCTAATTATGTTACAAGTACACTTTAAACATTCTCGGCCTTAAATTCTTGTCTGTTTACCAACTTAAATTTATGTTCAATGTGTTGTTGTAATTGGCATGTAACACCAAATTTTGATAATTGAAATTGATGTAACATAATTCACAATAATCAGTTATATAAAGGCACGAATTAATCCATTTTGCATGTTCAGAAATTCACCTCAAGCTAAGTAATGGAACACAAACACAGCAAAAGAACCCCATCAAAGAAACCCAAAGGAAAGCAAACATATAGCAAAAATCCAGATCAATAAAACCCAACCAAATCATACACAAACCCATATATAGATATAGAAAAATGTGTTAGTGGTTGTGGACTTGTGGTTGTGTTGTGTAAATTGAAATGCATTCCAAGGCCCAAGTGGCAAGAGATAGGATCATCTAGCCCAACAAGCATAACTTACATTTTGTTCACATTATATATAATTGTTTTTGTCACTATCACCCATAAACACCCCTTCACTTTTCTTTAAGTTTTGTTTAAGCCTCTTACAATCTAGTTAGTTTATTATTTTCCCCTTCATTTTAGGTTAACTTTTGTTTACACCCCCTGTAAATTTAGGTTGTTGGCCCTTTTCCTATAACTGATTTATGTTGGATTAATCAGTTCGTTTACAGGTCATGGGTCGTCACGTATCGGGTCATGGGCACGGATCAAGAAGTTGAAGTTTGCATGAAATAAACTATGAGTCTCATGGGTTTATGTGGATGTTACATGGCTAGTAGTATTTATATTTTTATATGTTCTTTCTTATTTAATAGTTTATATTTAGAGTAAGTATTATAGTTTGACCAAATAAAGTGGAGATAGAATATGCCAATATGGGTCAGTATATTTTACCGAATAATGTTGTTTACTGGCTAGTTTTTAGGTGATTTTGTTTATTTTCGTTGCTCTTGTAGGCTATTTAAAGCCATTTAGGTTAAGGAATAAAAACAACCTTTTGCTTTTATTGTATAAAGTTGCTTTCACTCTTCTTCATTTATATTGTTCCTACACTTATACCTACCTACCTTCCTACCTAAGTGGTGTGTGTTTGGAGTGGGGCCTGAACCAACAATTTACACTACAACCCCTGAACTTTAATAAATTATCATTCTGAGTTTTTAACGAATTTTATGTTAAAGTAATTTTTTAAGGGTTTTGTTTTTAGTATACATCCACATAAAATGTGACTTTCGAATATACCGTTACGATGTGGTTTTTTTATTGTCACGTAGCATGTCCCGTTGCGTTTTGCTTATTTTTATCTATGTTTCGAACCTGCCGCGGAGTGTACTTCTGCAATAGAAAGAACACCGGTAGATTTTAATTGCAAGAAAACAATATGAAAGATTAATGTGTTTTGCATGAAGATAACACATGAAGAGTGTGAACAAAATGACTAAAAATGAGCAGGTTTTTACCTTCAAAAACATAAAATCAACATAAACAGAATTTCCTGCAAGTGAGGCGTATATGCGCTGACATGTCCCTTCACAAAATCTATAACCTACAACAATATACAAAATCAACTATTTTGTTCAAAATATAAATTGTTAAGGGCCATTGCAATCGTTACGAAATTTTGATTGATTTCATCTACAAGATTGACAAAGTTTCATTATTGGTATTTAAGAACTATGAACAAGTTTTATCTCACCAGTTCTTCAGCTTCTTTTTTCACTGGTTGTACTTTGTCACCTTCTCAGACAACCCTAGTATATATTGGCATGGTAATTAGGACTTTTAACAGTTTTTGGTTTCTTAAACTAAAAATATACATACACGAGAAGTGACAATTTTGACATGTTTACTTATAAATGAGTTGTGGCCTATCTTGAATGAGTAATATACAAAAATTAGCTGTAGGAGAGATAGGTCAAGCGAGTTGGCCTCCTAAGTTGTTTTTATTTAGAAATTCGTATTATTATTGTAAAATAATTAAGTAATATAAATAACTTCTTTAAAAAAACAAATAAGTGTTTTATGGGTCAACATGACCTGGTCCATTTTGGCCCATAGTAAAAGATGACTTGTTTTAACAAGTTGTCCAGCCTACCCATCTTGTCACCTCTGGCATACATAAATCGCATGTCTTCCTCATACAATGATAGTTGATTAGTGAATTAAATATAATGAGTGAGGTAATGGTGAGCCTTACCATGTTGGCTCCGTTCTCCAATTGTATCAAGAAAATCTTTTGCTTGATGAATCACCAAATCAGGACCCTAAGCAAAAAGGAGCCAATTTAAGTTCCTGTTAAACAGATGGCCTAGTACAATCAAGATCACACAAACCACAGTTGGAAACATAATGAATTTGAAAAAAGACTGAGACCATTCCCTAGAGATAGAAAAATGGGCGGGTTCATACGGGTATGACTTGAGTAGTGGGTCCATAGGGTTTTGGGTCAAAGCATGTAACTTTTGGTATAGCTGGTGTATAGGGTCCAAATGGTTTCGGGTCAAAGCATGTAACTTTTGGTATAGCTGGAGTAGTGGTCCAAATGGCCTTGTGTCAAAGCATGTAAATTTTGGTATGGGTGGGTAACAGGTTGGATGGACCATAAACAGTTTTTGTTTAAAACCTTTCATGAATAATTGGTATGCCAATTATTATCACAAAAGTTATGCTATTTCAGTAAGAATTTAATTTCTTAAATACAGAGATTTAGAATGTTTTATGCATAACCATTTGACCCAATTCCTTTTTAGCAAATTTTAAACATTTTACCCAAATTGCTCATTAGAGGTCAAACATAATCCAAATCGACCCGACCCAACCCATAAATAACAGGCAATTTTACTGGATTTATAGGCATTCTATACGCAGAGAGTAGAATGTCAATGTACCTCCGAATAGGAATTGGGTGGGAAATCAGGAGCTTCCAACCGATAAATTTTAGGCCAATTTGCTTGCAAAAGTAGTCGAATATGATTTTTTTAATATATGTTATTTAACTAGTAAATAATCCCACCCGCTCCTACGGAAATCAAGTGGCATGTCCCTCTTTTGAAGGCAACACTACCTCGGCTATATTGGTCTGAACCAGCAGGGATACAGTCTCGCAAAGCCAGCTTAAAGTTTTAATAGTAGTTAATTCATAAGGGATTACAAGTCGTTCTTACGTCCCCCGATTTGATGCTATCTGCCTCAAGGGAAGTCCTAATAAGCTTGAATCAGGTCCTCGCAGGATCTATATACTGAACGAGGCAAGAACTTTACCCAACCATCCTTCTAACCCCCTTCCAGGCAGTTAACGCACTTTATATAGACCGTAAAGACACGAATGAGTGAATCAACAAAACATGAAGAAATGATTAAGTAAAGTTCACCTTCAGTATAAAAAACTAGTTATTAAAGTCATTAATAAAAACCCAAATAAAAAGTTACCAAAGCTACGAAATCAAAAGTAATACATAACTAATTTTGTCTTCACCAAGTGATGTAAGAGATTAGCCAAGCATGGCCTTTATTTGACAAAAACTAGTACTATAGATCTTGGATCCCGAGACTACACACACTCTAAGGATGGATGATGGATGATGGATGAAAGTGGTGGATGGTGGTGATATTGTGGTGGTGGAGTGGTGACAGGTGTGAGAGAAGTGTTTGCCAAGGGATGATTTGCAAATGAGCTAAGCACCTCCTTTTATAGCTGAAAACATTAGCTTCACATGGCCCCGTGCCCGCCAGGCACGGCCCCATGTCCTTCCCTTCACTGTCTTCATTTAATGTTGTTGTCAGCCCATCTGCACACACGACCCCGTGTGGCAAAGACACGACCCCGTGTGGCAAAGGCACGACCCCGTGTCTTCTGTACTTGTTGTACAAATACATATTTGCAAATCTGAGAGTTGACCACGGCCTGTGCTTCGGGGTGTCCCTTGTCATTTTGTGTTTGTCTTTTTCCTTTGGGAATCTTGAATGGGGCACGGCTCATGCCCGGCTGGCACTGCCCCGTTCTTGGGTTCTGGTCTTGTTATTTTTGTTTTTGGGGTGAAAGTTGGCACACTATAGTGTGCCAACTTCCTTTCTTCGTATTTATGTTGGTTTTTGCTGTTGATTTGTTCCTTTTGTCCCTTTAAGCTCTTTTAATGCTAAAAATCAAAAGTAAACAAAGAAAAACATTTTTCCAACATTAGTACTAAAAATGGTTATTTTTATACCTCATTGGATATGATTTATATGTTGTATTTTGTGCATATCAGACTACTACGATAACCACAATACATAACAATGAACGATAGTATAATTTAAAGCTTAAAAGTACAGGTAACGTACATCGGTCTTGATTTCTTTGCTGCTTCGTGTGACTCGAACCTTCTTCTTTTATCCTTATACAGAACTGTTTATATTTAGAATTCATGTCTCATACTCACCTCACGTATATTCTTGGATGTAAGATCATAAAGCTTAACACCTATGTCATTTAAATATTCAAGTCATGATCATTATGTACGGTCCGAAGTCACATTGCAAAATTCTTGACTAAGGCATTTCATTAAACACTTGGTGTGTGTACCACTCACAAAGCATCATGTACAAGTATTATATGCATAACCTACTAGTTCACATCATAAATCATCAAATCAACTAAATTCACATAATCCGTCATCCTATATTAATTTATCTAACAATACTCTAATACATGCACATTCATACATCAATATTACACAAATTTCACTACTACATGATCACCATATCTCATCATGCTACTACAACAAGTGGGTTACACTTCAAGTCATCAATATAATCAAATTCAAGCATAAATCATCTTCTACAAGATGATTCTAACCCATATTCAAGCTTAATTTCATATAATTTCACGGATTGGTTACAACCCACTTCACCAAGATCATCATAACATAAAATTTAACTTACCTTATGTTGAAGACACTTAGATGGTTAAAGAACTAAACACATGCATTCGATTCTTGCCCTTGAACACATCCAATTTGCTGAGTTTTTATGACTGTTGTAGGAGAAGGGTTCTCCTTTTCTCTTGCGACCCACACACACATACACACTGCACTTTTTATTTCTTTTATTTATTTTTATTCAAATGTACAATTTCAACCCCTATAGTTCCATTTGTTATTATTAAAGCATAAATTTCATTCTTTCTACGCTATTGCCATACCACTTAACTTAGTTAGTCAACTAAAGTTATTATATTGCAAACTAAAACATTTAAAGGAAAAATAAATTAATTACGCATTTTTTTGGGTGTTACATTACACTCCCAACCTTCGATATCCAAGACCAGATCAAAGAAGTCCTTAATCAAGATTCGTTTGCCAAACATCTTGTCGCCTTTAGTTCGAGATGGAAAGACACCATGATTTTGATTAAAAGGGGATCTTTTATTCACCAAAGGAGACCGATTCTATGTACCAAGGTGGGGCAATCTTAGGCGATCCGTGATGAAAGAATGCCATGATTCTAAGTAGGCTGGTCACCCGGGCATCAAAAGGACATTGGCACTAATCGGAGGTATGTTTTATTGGTCACATACGGCAGACGATGTTGAGGCATACGTGCACACTTTCTTAGTTTTCCAGCAAGATAAGATCGAGCAACGCCAACCAGGAGGTTTGTTTGAGCCCTTACCGATCCCAAATGGCCCTTGGGAAAGCATTTCAATGGATTTCATCATTTGCTTACCAAAGTTAGAAGGTTTGAGGAGCATCATTGTGGTGGTTGATAGATTTTCCAAGTATGGAACATTCGTTCCCGCACCAACCGATGTTACCGCAGCAGAGACAACGAGGCTTTTCTTTAAGCACGTGATAAAGTATTAGGGCATACCGCAAACCATTGTCATTAATCGAGTTCCTCACTTCACGGGGCGTTTTTGGTCCGAGTTATTCAAGATTATGGGGACAGAACTTAACTTTTCAACCAGCTTTCATCCCTAAATCGACGGGCAAACGGAGCTGGTCAATGCATTACTCGAGTTATACCTCTGATACTATGTAAGTGCTAACCAACGAGATTGGGCTAAACTTTTAGAAATTGTACAATTTTCTTAGACCATGCAGCGAAGCGAAGCAACCGGGAAAAGCCCTTTCGAGATCGTAATAGGACGTCAACCACTGACTCCTAATGCCTTAGCCGCATCTTATGATGGCAATAGCCCAATTGCTTTCAAGAGTCTAAAGGAGTGACACAGCAGACTTGGCTCGTATTTCCCTTGACAAGGCGGCTAAAAGAATGAACAAGTGGGCAGACGATAAAAGGCGACATGTAGAATTCCTAGTCGGGGACCAAGTCATGATGAAACTTTTGCCACAACAATTCAAGTCACTAAGGGGCGTGCACAAGGTACTCGTAAGGAAATATGGACCCTTTCCAGTAATTGCTCGTGTTGGCAAAGTATAATACCGACTACAATTACCGCCCAAGTTAAAGATTCATCCAGTCTTCCATGTGAGTTATCTCAAGCCTTACCATGCCGAGTAGGAAGACTTAAATCGAGGAGTGTCTAATGGGCAACAACAGTTGTTGTAACATCTTTTGATCGAGAGGTTGCCGAGATCATATCTGACCGCACCATCCAACGTCGAGGAGTGCCAAGCTATAAGTAGTACTTGATCAAGTGGAAGAACTTACCCGATAGTGAAGCAAGTTGGGAAACGAAGGATGCACTATGGCAGTTCTGGGACAAGATCAAGAAGTACCATGAAGGCTCGACGAGGACGTCGACGAATTAGGTGGGAGAGAATGTCACAGCCCGCCAAAATTCAGATCGCAACTCTCGGGATTCCAGAATAAGGGACTTTTATGGCAGATTTTTGCCTTAGAAAATTCTGGATTCATGGCCAAAAATATCAAGAAGGACTAGAGAATTCTTAGGAAAATATCCAAGATATTTTCCTTAACCTTTCTAGATTAGTCCATGTAAATATCTAAGATATTTGTATATTTTATACTTATAATTATCTAGATTAGGAAAGATCTAGATTGCTTAGCAACTAGTATAAATAGGTGATGTTGGTTCATTCGCTAATCACCTCCAAACTTGTACTCAAAGCATCCTTTGTAAAGAGTTCTCAAGCAACACAAGTGTTTTCTTTGTTCACTATCTTTGTTCCTTTTTTGTTTCAAGTCATAAAGAATCGAGTTGCTAGTCGGTTCAAGGTTGATCTTAGCACGGTGACTAAGAGCCGCACGCGAGTTGAAGGAGTAACTCCGTGACAAAAGTCTCTCGTAATACATAACACCAAAAACTCCCAACACACGCAATATCCCCCCTGCGTTATATATATATATATATATATATATATGTGGGTCCGCTAAAATGAAAACCACCTCCAGTTGTAAGAACCATGAGAACTACACCGTACGGGGCGAGTTGGACCAAAAAAAAATTTCATAAACGTAGATGCGTGTATTATAAAAACATTTGTAAAAAAAATCAAAAAAAAATGTCGTGGGTGTAGTTTTGAGCACCACAAGTTTGTGTTTACGGGTACCGTAAATTTTGTTTAAAATTTAAAATTTACGGTACCCGTAAACACAAACTTGTGGTGCTCAAAACTACACACACGACATTTTTTTTTTTTTTTTTTTTTTTACAAATGTGTTTATAATACAAGCATCTACGTTTATGGAAAAAAATTTGGTCCAACTCGCCCCGGATCAAAAAGTTCTCACGGTTCTTACAACTGGAGGTTGTTTTCATTTTAGCGGTCTCATATATATATATATAGAAACGGGATCAGGAGAAAACGGAAAAAAGTGTGAGAACGGTGAGAACGCATCCTGGCCGAACACGTGTCGCGGGGCATGATCAGGGTTCGAGGGGTTTTTTTGTCTTTTTAGTATTCTTCTCCTTTCATGATTTTCGCGTTTGACATGCTTCTTTATTTTTTTCGTGCAAGATAATTTTGGCGTTATGTAGATTTATTAATTATTTGGCGTTTTACTGTTTTTTCTCAGATTTCTTATCGTTGAATTAATTCTTTTTGTGTCATATAGTTAATTTTTTGACGTTATGACTTTTTCCATGTCATTTTTTGGCGTTTTGTATTTTTTTGTTAATAATTCATTACCATATATTAATATTTTATAAAACTACAATAACCCGAAAATCATAATAAACTAACAGTCTTCCGTATGTGGGATTACATCAGGGATGTACCCATCGCTTTGTTCATCACTTTCTTCAGATTCTTCATCATCAAATTTCATTTTTGCGTATAACGCAATTAGCTCGTCTTTTCTTTGCTGCAGCTTATTTTTGAATATCACTGCATCCTTGGATTTTGGATCGTTTGAAGGTGTTAAATCACATAGTTGTTCAATGATAGATAGCAACCCTGTCTTCAACTTTTCTTCCATTGGCCTTGAATATTGCACCCCGTTTTTATAAATCACTTCAAGTGTTCCTTCTTCCTCATGCAATACCCAACTGCTAAGTTTTTGTATGTGAGTATCTTCAATATCATCATCATCTTCATCATCTTCTGCTGGAAACTTTCTCTCCAGTCTTTTTATTACAGTTCTCGTTCTTTCATTGTCGTTGTCTATTGGAACCCCAAGGGCCAGGATATCCTTCTAAACATTTTCATTCATTCCCATCATGGCTTTTATTGTTCGTACCTTTACCCTTCTCCTGTCAGAGAACTTTATGATGAATCGTTTCTCTTTCCTTTCAAACCTCCATGCAATAACCTTAGCCATTTTTTAATTTTTTTGGCGTTTTGGAGAATATGTGGCGTTTTAGTGTTTTTGGCGTGTTTGAGCTTGGGTTCTCATGGTCTTCTTTTATATTGACTTTTTTCCCTCATATGACAGGTAATTATGGCGTTTTGAAAAAGATAAATAAATTTAATATAATAAATGTTAGTAATTATGTTTTCCGTCGTTTCATTTTACTGTTTTTTGCAGTTTAACGTGTTTTGTTTTCAGACTCAACTGTTTTAATGGTGTAACACGTCAAATCTTTTGACGGCTGTAATTATGGCGTTTTGTTTTCCAATGGCGGTTAGATAACTATTGGACTTCTTTTGTTTTATATTCTTTGCACATTATAATATTAGTTGTTCAAATTAATTTTATTATAGTTTGGTAGTTTTTTGGGGGCGTTTTTATGGCATTATGGCGTTTTACACGTATTTGCTAATTTTGACGTTTTATTATATTTTTCATTATAGCATTAATATTATTTTGTTGTTTATTAACTGACATTACAAAACAAACAATAGATAAAAAAATAAAAAAAATCAAAGTAGAAGCAATTTATGATTTTAAATCTTCAGTGTCATCAGTCTCTTTTATTCTTTTGAAACTACAAGAAATGTGACAAATAAATAGTGTTTTGGGTTTAGCGTTGTTTATTTTCTTTGTTCATGTGTTGAAGTGTCTTTGTGGATGTTGGAGACATAGAGCGACCTCCTGTGGGTGGATGCTATCTGCCTGTGGTCTTCATTATATTCATTGAGGCCAAAGTAGCATTTACACTGGTATAGGTCTCTTCTTATCATCCAAACCTTCTTCAGGAACAAAGATGACAGTATGACATATGGGTGTCATCAGTCCCTCTTTTTTCAATTTTGTCCATCTCATGCAGCAAAATCTTACTACGCTCACGTAACAAATCATTAAATGAAGCTTCATGCAGAACATTACTGAGGATCAAAGAAAAGATGTTTGCTGACGTTGTATTTTTTTGCTGTTTTACATTGAGTTGCAAATTTTTTAGCAACCACTGTGTGTTTTTTGTGTGATAAACGGAAGGTGGTGAGGCGTTTCTATTTATAGATTTTTTTTGGAGCGTAGTTTAGGCAGAATGTTATTTTTATAACAAAAAATGTAATTAACATTTACCGGATGTAAGCTTTAGCGTTATATATAATGGTGTTTCATATTTTATGGCGTTTTTGTAGCCAGATAGCTTAAATAAAAACACAATAAAAAAGTGGGTAGTGATAAAATTGGCGTTTTGTATTTATTTGTTCTTTTATTTTTCAATGGCGTTTTATGTGAGGAATGGTTTTTTTTACTTTTTTACCCATAATGACGCGCGTCCACGTAATAAAATTGATGTTATTTACTAAAATGTCACCGTGCCAATCTAGTCCATAGATTGTTTTGAACGGACGATCAATAAGCGTTCTCACTGTTCTCACACTGTAAATTCTGACCCTATATATATATAGGACAAAGATCCGTTAGGAACCACCCCTTATTGCGAGAACCGCGAGAACCAATGTGAACACAACCAAAAATACCTAAAAATAGCTAAAAACACATAAAAAAAATGTTTTAATATTTTTTATAAAAAAATCGCTACTATTTTTTTTTTGCTACTAAAAGTAGCGATTTTAACTTAAAAAATATTAAAAAAATAATTTGTATGTTTTTTAGATTTTTTTTTTATTTTTTTAGGTTTTTTGGGGTTTAGTTTTTAGCATTTTAGCTTGGGTGGGGGGGGGGGGGGGGGGGGGTTAGGGGTTTTTTTTAGGTTTTTTGGGGGGTTTAGTTTTTAGCATTTAGCTTGGGGGGGTTAGGTTTTTTTTTTTTGAGGGGTAGGTTTTTTTAGCTATTTTAGGTTGTGTTCACATTGGTTCTCGCGGTTCTCGCAATAAAGGTGGTTCTCGCGTGAACCTTACCCTATATATATACACACACTTCACCGAACTCACTCCCCAAAGAGAAAAGAACGGTAAGCCCCCACCCGAGCAGATAATAGATTTCTAACCAGGAATTAAACAGGCAATTAAGATAACATATGTCAACCCAACCCCTCACTGCTTATATTCTTCCTTTTGTAGCAAATTTTACATATAACTGACCATCAAAGACAATTTTACATCTTAAACAACCTTAATAGCTTCTTGTCCCATTCCAACACCTTCAAACAAAATCACTATAATATAGAGCACACACATCTGATTTGATAGAGAAATTCACAAATTGATTCAAAATTGCAAGTTCATCTGGTAGCTAATAGCTTTCACAATGAACCTGAACACAAATTTTCAGATATCAATAAAAAAATTTCTTCAATTAGCTTCCAATTGAATAATAAATTAAACATTTTGTTGTAATTCTTAAATCTGACCCGAGCAAGGAAGAGGAAAGTGGTGGTATGCTTATAATTGGTGAACAATGTGTCATCAATCAAAAACATTTCCGACGAAGATAACGAATTTATGTTTAGGTTTTGTCACCGGTAAATCCCATCTCCCGGAGCTACCACAACCAGCACTCTTCCATTGACGACTGTTGTGAGATCCAAACCTCGTAGTTACCTGAACCCCATTGGAAACCTAGGGATCAATGATGGAGTAGTGCGGGCTAGGGTGGTGGTGTTGATTTATGGTGGCTGGAGAATGAAAGTCTGTAGATGTTTCTCGATAAAAAGGTTAAGAGATGCGCACCAGAACTTTGGAATATGATGGCCAAAAATACCCCTATGTTCCAATTTTTCACTTTTTTTTGTGTTCCCTAATGAACTCTCCCCTTGTTATATGTTTGAAGCTTTAGGTTGTTACCATTGTAGTTCTGACCGAATAACATAAATGTCATTATTATAGCTCTTGATTGATAAAAAAAGCATGTGTTCATGTCCCTTTGCATACATCACATCCTCTCATCTTTTTGAATTTTTCTCTTCTGGTTGCTGAAATGAATCGATGCCAAATGAATTCCCATACTATTTAAAATTAAAATAGAAAGAAAACAATCCACTTGAAAATCCAAGCATATACGTATTATGCCTGGTACACAACAGATATTGAGACGTGGTATGTGATGTAACTTTACAAGACTAATATTACGAATGCTAGTTTCATTCTCATTAGAGGTGTACAAATCGGGTTAGGGTTTCAATCCGAACCGGGTTCAAACCTAGTTGGGGTTAGGTTAAAAATATTCAAACTGGGTTAGGTTCTAACCGGGTTGACAGACTAGAGAACCGAACCCTATGAAACCGATCCGGGTTTGGTTGACCGGGTTGGGTTCTCAAACAGGGTTCAACCCTATTGCACATATCTATTAATATAAAATTATCAAAAATAATAATAAACATAATTAACTTAAAAATTCATTTTTTTGTAATATAATAAGTATACTAAAACATAATTTTATAAAAAAAATAAACCTCACGACACGAAATACAACTATTTTTTACATTTTCCGTTGTCTTCAGTAGGTTTAGTAGAGGAACAACCCATATTGACGGGTTAATACCCACTTTCGATTCCATAACGTTTTTTGGAGCGTTTATATTATTATTATTATTATTATTATTATTATTATTATTATTATTATTATTATTATTATTATCATCATGGTTGTAAAAGTCGTTAGGCGTTCCCTAGTCGGTCGACCGGGGAGTTGAGAGTACTCGGCCTAGGCGGAGAGTACACGGGGAGTACTCGGAGATGCAAATTATAAAGAAATTAGTTTTCGGAAATGAAATATATGTCAAATAACATAAATTTACTAATATTTATAACAAAATATGTGAAATTGATCTTCATTCTTTAATATGATAGGCATAGAAATTATGTTTTATTTTATTTTAAGTCAAACTCGGCCCGAGTTGACCTACTAGATCCGATTTTGACCAATGTTGACCGTATTTTATCGATTCCAAGTAATTAGTCGGAGTCGAAGAAAGTCGCCTCGGCAACCTACCTTGTAGCGACTACTCGAAGAGTACTCGGCCTTGGAGACCTTGTTTTACAACCATGATTATTATTATTATTTTTATTATTATTATTATTATTATTATTATTATTATTATTATTATTATTTGCGTTTTTTGAGTTTATTATTTAACCAACACCTTTAATACATATTTGTACTAAGTACTAACATATGGGATGAAAAAAAATATCACATTAAACGTACTATAAAGTTCAAAAAGCCATTAAATAGCCGTTGGGTAATTGCTAGTTCAATCCATCATGACGGGTTCGAGATATCGGGTTCAAACCAGGTTCTCAAACCGGGTTGAGTGATCGGGTTGTGAACTTTCAGGTTGAAACCAGTTTGCTTGTGAAAAACCCAAACTGAGTCCTACCCTATGGGTTGAAACGGGTCCAAACTAGGTTGGCTAGAGATCGGGTTCAAATCAAGTTTGGGTTGGATAGAGTTGTCGGGTTCGGCTCCTAACCCGGTTTAGAGTTGCACCTCTAATTCTCATCCATATTCGGTATCTAATGGTCAAGCGGAAATTTAGTAAACCGAGGAACATATTTATTTCTGAGCGTAAGCAACAAAAGAAAGCCAGAAAGGAGCCAAAGTAATATGGTCCATTTTGAATGGAATGTATAGATTAATACTTTTCAAAGTTGAAGGATGAACTGAAGTGGGGCCTGCGTGCGTTAAAGTATAGTTATTGGTTGCGTATTGTATGTATTATTTAGTTTTGTTGAACCAATAAAGAATAAATATAACAAATTGCATAAACACATTATATTAAATCGTTAAAATATAACAAATTGCATAAGCACATTGTATTAAATAAAAGTTATTGGTTGCGTATTGTATGTATTATAGTTTTGTTAAAATATAACAAATTGCGTAAGCACATTATTTCATATATAAATTAGGAACTTTTTGGTGCATCATGACTTGTACATCATGCTTTGGAACTTTTTCAAACAATAAAAACTTCATTTTCCACTTTAAACCTTAAAGTTTTTTCTTTTACATTTTAACACATTTCAAATTCTTACTTGTAACTCAAGCTTTTTCGTCTTTTGTAATTTAACACAACACTTTATTATTTACAACTTTGGTCCCCCATACTTTTTGTATTTCGCAAGTTTATCGTTTTACGTTTCGTTCTAAATTTTACGAGTTAACATGTCGTAGCGTGCATGTGAGGTACAATGTTTTTTGCTCTATTTTTCCATATTTGACAAACCTGTCGCAACGCGTCCATTTTTTCCCTTTTGAAAAGTTCGTCGCAATGGGCGGGTCCTAGATCGACTAAGTTATTATTTTCTACGTTTTACGTTTCTGATTAATTTCTTCGCATTAACACACTGTAACGGGTGTGCGTGGTTCAACGATTTTAGTCTGCTTTTCGTTCAGTGTAATTTTTACCTTTTTATTTATTTTATTTTTACGATGTTGAGAGTCGATGTCGTTTTGGCATTGGTGCTACTTGGCACGGTTTTACGAACGTTTTTAACCTATTAAATTTTTTACTAATATTTTGTTTCGGATTACCCCTATACTTCCTTTACTTAAAAACTATTTTTTACATGCATATTTTATGTATGGGTATGTATAAATATGATTTGTTCTACATTCCGACGTAAACTTTTTTTATAGACGAGTCAGGTCAAATATAATACGTTTTCGTTTAAAGAAACCATTTTTACGTGCATATTTTTATGTACGTTTTGGTGTAAATTCAAGTTGTTCTACGTTTCGACGTAAACTTTTTTGGGAAATGATTCAGGTCAAATATAATATGTTTTCGTGTTTATTTTATGTATATTTCGTAAAGTTTGTTTTAAACCGAGTGGAGTCAAATTATGGTTTCTTTTTCTCCCCTTTTTCGAAAGCTCTAATTAATCCCTTTTGATTCCATGTGCATATTTTCCTTCATACACTTTACGTTTTCTATGTATGAGTTGGGTCACATATAATACGATATGGTTGTTCGATATGAATTTGATTTACTTTACGTTTGATCCAATCACAATGCTTATACATGTTACTGAGTTCAACTGGATACGTTGAAATGTGTGTTTTCATATGGCTAATGCATCATATAACGTTTGGACTAATCCGTTCAATGTTTACGATGCACCCGCGCCGCAACGCGGGCGGATCTTAACCCTAGTTATATTAAATCGTTAAAATATAACAAATTGCATAAGCACATTGTATTAAATAAAAGTTATTGGTTGCGTATTGTTAAAATATAACAAATTGCATAAGCACATTGTATTAAATAAAAGTTATTGGTTGCGTATTGTATGTATTATAGTATTGTTAAAATATAACAAATTGCGTAAGCACATTATATTAAATCGTTAAAATATAACAAATTGCATAAGCACATTATATTAAATAAAAGTTATTGGTTGCGTATTATGTATTATATTATTGTTAAAATATAACAAATTTCATAAGCACATTATATTAAATCGTTAAAATATAACAAATTGCATAAGCACATTACATTAAATAAAAGTTATTGGTTGCCTATTGTATTACAGTTTTGTTGAACCAATAAAGAATAAATTCATTTAAAGATTCTGATGATTTTTATCTTCTTTTTGAAAGGCACGTACAATTCATTTACTTCCTTCATTTACATCTATCTTCATCCCTACCTACCTACCTACTTTCTTTATTTTCTTTTGAATATCTTTCTTTTGAATTTCGATTTTCATTCTTGGTTTCAACTACTTTTCCATCCAAACCGCCATAACAGTATGGCGGAGGCGGGTATTTCTTCCGTGATCGGAAAAGTGGTAGACTTGTTGTTTGGTGTGGCTATTAAAGAGATAAGCTACATGTGTAATTGCTCTGAAAATGTTGAAAAATATAAAAATGAAGCTGATAAGCTGTTGCGTATGAAGGAAATGGTTCAACAACAAATAGATTCGGCTAAATCTAATGGGGAAAACCTTCTATCAGGCGTGGAAGAGTGGATGGAGGAGGCAAATGCTGAAATATCCAAGGCCACACAGTTTACTAACGGAGGAGAAGACCAGGAGAAATGCTTCCATTTGTGTACCCTCCGTCGTTGTAGTAAGACGGCAACAGAAAAAACGAAATCTCTTCAGCAGCACCAAGAAGAGGGTAAGAATTTTGAATCATGTGTCTCCCTTCCTGCTCAAGCCCCAAGATTCACAGACACCTACCAAAGTAAAAATCTTGACGATATTAATACCCAAAAGTCGAATTTGGAGGAGATCATTCGAGCTATAGAAGATGAGACGATACAAATCGTTGGAATTAATGGCTTAGGAGGTGTAGGTAAAACTACACTAGCTAGTGAAGTTGCTAAAGAACTAAAGAATCAATTTGATGATATTGTGTTTATAGCAGTCTCAAAAACTGTTGATGTTAAAGTGATTCAAGAAAAGGTTCGTGTTGCGGCAAGTAGAATAATAAAGGGAGAGAAGGTTCTAATTATTCTAGATGACGTTTGGGAAGAACTGAAGCTTGAGGAATTGGACATTCCATGTGGGAGTAAGTACAAGAATTGCAAGATTTTGCTTACATCTAGAAGCAGAGACGTGTGTGCGGCAATGAATGTCCAAAAGAATATTTCGGTGAACCCTTTGCAAGAGGAAGAAGCGTGGACCCTTTTTGAACGTGTTGTTGGTAAAAGTGAATGGGACGATACACTGAAAGAAGTTGCATTAAAGATTGTCAAGGAATGTGGTGGATTACCGCTTTTTATTCAAGTTGTAGGAAAAGCTTTGAAAGACAAAGAAATTAAAATTTGGGAGGCAGCTCTTCGACGACTACAAGCTCCCATAGATGGGGATGTCACCTATAAAAAGGAAGGTATACTACAATTGAAGCTAAGCTACGACCATCTTGAAGATGAAGTAGCTAAGTCACTTTTCTTATTGTGTGGTATGTTCCCAGAAGATGGAAACATTGGCCTTAAAACGTTGACACGTTATGGGCTCGCTCTTGGGATATTTAATAATCCCGATAGCATTCACGATACAAAAGATATAGTTCAACTGGCTGTTGAGTCTCTTAAATCATCTTTCTTGTTATTGCCTACGGATATAAATAATTATTCATGGAATGAATTTCATTTACAAAAAAAAGAAGAAGAATTATTTAAAATGCACGACCTTGTTCGTGATATGGCATTGTTCATTACTTCCAAAGGTGATGACAAGTGTTTGGTGAAGTCCGGAAAAGGTTTGAGAGAATGGCAGCCAAGAAGCGACGTTATAACAAGCTACAAGAAGATCTCCCTCATGGAAAATAAAATATGTAAGCTTCCTGATTATGAACTTGATTTGCCACACCTTGATACTGTCCTTATACAAATAAATGAACTTTCAATTGTTCCGGATGAATTCTTTCGGGCCATGAAAGAGCTGAAAGTTTTAGATATGTCGGGTAACAACATTTCATCTCTCCCACAATCACTAACGCAGCTCATAATGCTACGCCTGCTAGATCTAAGTGATAACATGTCTCTCTGTGAAATTTCGTTACTTGGGGGGTTGTCATGTCTTGAGATTCTAAAGCTTAGAGGTACTGGAATTAGAAATATCCCTGAAGAGATCGGACAATTGACCAATTTAAGGCTACTGGATGTTTACGATTGTGATGATTTGTCTTACGTAACACCTGGTGTGATATCAAAGCTCATTAGGTTGGAGGAGTTGTATGTTTGGTTGTTGAAGGAGGAGGGGAATTCTAATTTTCTTACGGAACTAAGCGAATTGACGTTGCTGAAAATTCTGCATTTAAGAGTTTGGGAATTGCGTTATATTCCCAAAATTGAAACCTTGATAGAATTTGACATTGGGACATTTAGACATCCAATAGGTTCATATAAACGCTGCCTACAAGTTTCAAGATATAATAAATGCTCATGGACGATGCCAATTAGGAAACTGATTCAGCTATCTGAAAACTTAAGATTGTCAGAAATAGAAGATTTGGATAACATCTTACCAGACCTATATCAAGAAGGTTTCGATAAATTAAGGGATATTCAGGTGTCGTCCTGTGAGAAAGTTAGAAGCTTGGTGAAGACATGTGACTTGGATGGAATTCAGACTTCAAATGAAAGTGGTCCGATGAAAACAAAGGGAAAGTTTTTTTCCCATGTGGAAGTAATCGAGTTGTTTCGTTTGAATGGCTTGGAGGTTCTATGGGATAACCCACATCAACTTATAAGCTTTTGTAATCTAAGGAGTATCACTATAAGAGATTGCCCCTCTTTATTAAAGCTATTCCCTATAAGCGTAGCGCAAGGGCTTGTCAATCTCAAAGATTTAACGATCACAAGTTGTAAAAGTTTGGTGAATGTTATTTCGGATGGAGATGAGCAAACAAGTGGAAGTGAAATTGAATTGGATACAAATATTGTGTTCTCCTTTGATCATATTAAGCTTGAAAATCTCCCCAAACTTGAGAACTTCTACTCTGGCCATTTTATCATCAAATATCCTTCTTTGAAACGTATTTTGGTGAGCGATTGTCGTAGCATGAAGACATGGAGCTATGGAGAGAATAATACAACCAACATCAAATTGTATCATGAAGAGAGAGAGTGTAGCATTAATGATTATATTGCAGGAAAACATGAGGTATGAAAAGTGCATGCCTTAAATTAATAATATTGCTTTGCTATGGGAATTAATTTGTTACCTTTACAGAAAAATGAACGCTACTTCTGGATGGGATGAACAAGGCTGTTGCATATGCTTTCTAGCATGTTTATCGTGTAAGTGAACAAGAGAACTTAATGGGTTTTTTTCTCTTTTTTTCAATGGGACTCAACCATAGGTCTAATTATATATAGCCGAAAAGGAAACCAAGCTACTTAGTCATATATCAAACTGTGTAAATGGTACCTAAACGAGTTAAATATGCAGTTAAATTTCGAATTGTTTTTAATTATTGATCTGCAAGTTTTGTTACAAATTGAGAAAATATGCTAGTACATTGTTTTAATAATCACACGTTTAATATTTAATTTTGAGTAAATTGTCAAAATCGTCCATGAGGTTTAGGCCTGTTTGTTAATTTCATCCAAAATGGTTTTTTTTTTTTTT
Source organism: Helianthus tuberosus (assembly GCA_030545235.1). Classification (NCBI taxonomy): domain Eukaryota; kingdom Viridiplantae; phylum Streptophyta; class Magnoliopsida; order Asterales; family Asteraceae; genus Helianthus; species Helianthus tuberosus. The sequence continues at coordinate 186,361,525 of CM060394.1, forward strand.
TTGTGCCAAATTGTCATTCATTTTCGGTATTTTTTGTCATTTTCATCCAAACCAATAACTCGGTTTACTTTTTCTGTTAAGTTGAAGGATATTTGGATGAAACTGACAAATATAAAACCTCAGGGAAGATTTTGGCAATTTACTTAAACTCTTTTTAATTTCTTTTATTTAATTAATTTTGTCACATATATATAAAACAAATTATACATGCAGTTATTATAAAAAAAATTTAATAGTTTTGGAACATAATTTTTATAAATTTTCATCCAACTCACTAACTCAATTTATTTTTTCTGTTAAGGTGAAAGATGTTTTAAATTTTATAAATTAAGACAGAAATTAATTTCCAGTTTTTTATATAGTTCCTAGTGACCTACTGAAGTTTTTGTAACTAGGAATGAGACTCCTGAACCTTTCTTGTCCAGTTGTATCCCTATAAACATTTCTGAAACATGAGATTAATGCCAGTTTATTGAGTGGAACAATCTTTATGTTATAGTTGATTGATAAATTGAAATTTATGGAATATGTAGTCTTACCAAAGCTGCAAGCGAACAGTTCGACCTTCGAGATACATGGTTTTGGATTAAAAAAATCAATACCAATAGTAGCCTGCATTGCGCATACGAATTCAGAGTAAACTCATTAGAGAGAGCAACAGAGCAAAAAACATACGAATTGGGGTTGTCAAGATACTAAAATAAGTTCCTTTGTTTTAAAGTTTCAAGTTATAAACTTTTATAGGGGTGCTTTGGTCATTTAAAAACTTCAAACTGTATTCAACATTTAAACTTCCACAACATAAACCAGTATAAAGGTCATTTGGTCATTTACAAAAACTTCAGTAGGTTACTAGGAACTATATAAAAGAAACTGGTAATTAATTTATGTCTTAATTTATAAAATTTAATACATCCTTCACCTTAAAAAAATAAATTGAGTTAGTGGTTTGGATGAAAATTTATAAAAATTATGTGACAAAACCATTATTATTTTTTTATAAATACTGCATATATATTCTGTTTTATATATATATATATATATATATATATATATATATATGTGTGTGTGTGTGACAACATAAATTAAATAAAATAAATTAAAAAGAGTAAGTAAATTGCCGAAATTGTCCATGAGGTTTTTTATATTTGTTAGTTTCATCCAAATATCATTCAACTTAACAGAAAAAGTAATCTGGTTAGTGAGTTGGATGAAAATGGTAAAAAATGCCAGAAGTGAAGGGCAATTTGGCAAAAAAAAAAAAGTCATTTTGGATGAAACTGACAAAGAGATCTAAAGCTCAGGGAAAATTTTGGCAATTTACTCATTAATTTTCTATGATAATACGATGTGGTATTTTGTAAGTCAAAGTTACCATTTTAATTATTTAGGATTTTTGTTCACCTAAGTGAGTAGCAGACTTTGTTAAAGGTGTGATTGGCTCGGTTATATCGACCAACCAATCAGCCTTTATCAAAGATCGAAACATCATCGATGGCCCCTTAATTATGAACGAAGTGATCGCGTGGGTGAAAAAGAAAAAAGCAAAGACTTTGTTATTCAAAATTGACTTCGAAAAAGCATATGACCACATTAGTTGGGATTTTATGGATGAGATTCAAGCGCAAATGAATTTTCCTCCAAAGTGGCGTAGATGGATACGTGCTATCCTGTCATCGGCACGTTCGTCGGTGTTGGTTAACGGTTCTCCCTCGTTTGAATTCCAATTTACTCGTGGAGTTAGACAAGGGGATCCGATATCCCCGTTTTTATTCCTCATAGGCATGGAAGCGTTCTCATGTGTGATGGAAAAGGCGACATGCGAAGGTATTTTTCATGGCTTACAACTCCCTTATAATGGTCCGTTAATTTCCCACTTATTATTTGCGGATGATGCCCTTTTGGTTGGGGAATGGAGTCGAGATAACATTCTAAATATGGCTCGCTTACTTAGATGTTTCAACCTTGCGTCGGGTTTAAACATTAATTATAACAAGTCAAATATTTTTGGCATTAATGTGGTGCAAGAGGAAATAAAAGAGAGAGCTATGGAAATAGGATGTCAAAGCGGGTCTCTACCATGTAATTATCTCGGGTTAAAACTTGGAGCAAACATGAACAATTCTGTGCATTGGAAATCGGTGATCGAGGTCTTTGATAAAAGATTGGCGATATGGAAGAAATCCACCCTATCGGAAGGAGGTCGCTTAACCTTACTTAAAGCGGTGATGGAGACTATTCCCACTTATTATTTGTCACTTTTTAAAGCGCCCAAGAAGATTATTAACCAACTGGAAGCGAAAAGACGAACCTTTTTTTGGGGAGGGTCGGAGGAGAAACAAAAAATGTGTTTGGTCAAATGGGAAAACGTGACGAAACCGAAGGAAAATGGGGGCCTTGGGCTCAGCCCTCTAAGGGACGCGAATATCGCTTTACTTTCCAAATGGTGGTGGCGCTTCAAAGTTGATAAAAATGCGCTTTGGAAGAGGGTAATCGAAGCTTTACATTACAAAAAAAAAGGGGTGTCGTATTTGCCGGTTATAAAATCAATGTCTGGTGTTTGGAAAACTATAGTTGGGCTGGAAAAAAACTTGTTGCAGAAACATATTTGCTTGGAGAATTTGATTGAAGGCAAAGTTGGTAAAGGGGAAGATGTGAGGATGTGGTGGGATACATGGGTAGGAAACGAACCGCTTAAAAATACATTTCCTGATTTATATATGCTGGAAAAAGAAAGGATGGTGAAGGTTAAAGATTGTATTGACATAGTCAATGCAAAAATTACGTGGAAATGGAGGTGGAATAAGCAAACTATGAGCAATAAGGAGGAAGATGATTTAAAAAAGCTGGTCACATTACTTCAGCAAATGCATCTTTCGGGTGACCGGGACCGGTGGACATGGAAACCCGATACTAATGGAGTGTTTTCTGTTGCCTCAATGAAGTCTATATTAGCTAAATCATCACAAGTGTCAAGCGTTTTTACTTGGAAGTGGAATGGTTGGGTGCCGAAGAAGCTGAATACTTTTATGTGGAAGGCGGTGGACAATAATATTCCAACTTTAATGGCGCTTCAAAGAAGGCATGTTAATGTTGGTGATACTAGTTGCAGATTATGTGGAGAAGCGGATGAGGATAGCGATCATATCTTTACTTCTTGCTCGGTTGCGACGGGCATATGGCAGTTCGTAAGCGATTGGTGTAATATCCCAAACATCTTTGTCTTCTCAGTGAAAGATTTGGTGAAATTGCACAAGCATGTCAATCTGAGCAAAAAGAAGAAAAAAGGTTTACAAGCGGTCATCTTCGTAGCGGCGTGGTGTATTTGGCAAGCTAGAAATGAGGCCGTTTTTCGGAACAAGACGACAACTACAAATAAAATCAAGGAAAACATAAAAGCGTTGGGATATCTTTGGATAAAAAATCGATCCCCTTGTAATAATATAGGATGGAAGGATTGGTGTAGATTTGATTTGTAAGGTGTGCTCTGTTTTTGCTCTAGCGATTTGCTGGTAGCGTTTTTGTTATGAAAGTTGCTGTTCAAAAAAAAAAAGTGAGTAGCAGACACCAACTACAAGATGCAAAGGATAATCCGGTTGTAATGAGAATAGATGTTAAATTTTCCTTTCAATTAACTTCACCCCTTTCTCCTTTTAATTTATTTCCAGGTGAAAGTATTATTGAATAATGAGTTGGTGCAAGGAGATTGCAATATTTGCTCCAACCAAGGTAGGCTTGTTAAACCCCCTTTAGTTTAGGAATTTAAAATCTATATACACAAACATTGTGAATGTTTAGCTAAGCTTTTTAAAACAACTTATTGACTTATTGGCTTTTTCAAAAAGCCAATAAATCAAAATAATGTTTGAATAAAGGAAAATGACTTTTCAAAATAACTTTTTGGCTAAGACTACCCGTAGTGGGGTTTTTTTGGGCGTTTTCCCCTAAAAAAAGCCCCCACAATGCCCATCTCCCACCCCTAGGGGCGTTTTTTTCAACAAAATTGTTTTTGGCGTGCTTTTTTCCACGTCTTGGTTCATTAGTTTTGGCCAATCACCCTTGATCTTCTTTCTGTTTGTACAATAAGATTTTTTGATGGTTTTTTTAATCTAATTTTATTACACCTCTTTTAACATAATGCCCCACATCCCCACTACACCCATTTTAGAAAACGCCCCATATACCCCATTGCTGACTGTGCTGTCTCATGGCGCAAAACGCCCAAGTGTAAGGGCATTACCACTTTTTACAACTTTTTGGCTTATTGGCTTTTCCCACTACATAAGCTAATCCAAACACTTTTTAAAAACTAATTTTCAAAAAGTCATAAGTTAATAAGTCCTTTTAACAAAAAGTCCTTTTTGAGTTATATAAGCTTAGCTAAACATGCCCATAGTGTTAGGAGTAATATACAAATACTTTTTCGGTGCGAAGCTTACAAGACGAAAAAACACACACAGTGCCATGCTTGTAAATAGTGTCACAACACTATTAAGCAAATAATTACACTACACTTCAATTATAGTTGCACTTCACTTTCAGTTGTAGTGTAATAATTATCGCAGTGCAACAAATTTAAGTGTAATAATTATTACTATCCTTTAAAATTATAGTGTAATAATCACGCTAGTACTTTCGACACACACTTTACACGTTAAAATTTATTTGTACCGCCCTATATACATGTGTGTGTATTGTTTTATATGTTTATTATATATTTTTATGTGTTATAGATGTTATACACATAATGTTTTTCTACATATATTGTAGGCATGTAGGTAGTGCTTTTTTGGAATAGGATTGGGATGGAACTGGAAGATTGCATTATCTGGTGGTATTTGATATTTACTTTGAAGCAAATAATCTTGTGTTAAACTTTTAATTATGTTTGGAATTCATTTCGATTGTGGCATGTAATTTTCCCAACTCTAATTATGTTACAAGTACACTTTAAACATTCTCGGCCTTCAATTCTTGTCTGTTTACCAACTTAAAATTTATTTTCAACATGTTGTTGTAATTGGCATGTAAATTAAATTGATGTAACATAATTCACAATAATCAGGGTGGGGGGTATGGTTTGCAGGGAGTTAAGCGGGGAGGGGGAGTCACCGAGCGGTGACCATACCCTGATGTTGAAGTGTTTCGGTGAGTGGGTGAGAGGTGACCACAAACGGTGTGTAATCACCGAAGTGATTGATGAGAAAGGGGTTTAATTGTTTTGACCGTTAACACATTTTTTTGACCGTTGGTTTAAATTTTTGAACGTTTTTTTTTTACCGTTCCACATTTTTATATAAAACCCATAATTTTCAATCAATTTAAAACACGCAACTCTTTCAAAAATCTCTCTTTCTACACCCACAAACACCATGGATAAACAAAACAAAGGTGAACCCAAGAAAAAAGGTTCCGCTAGCCGATGATCGGATTCAAGAAAAAAGGTTTCGCAAACGAGACAAGGTGATTTTAGAGGTCCAAGTGCACCGGTTCAAACCTCCTACGGATATTCACCAACCACTCAACCTCAATTTTTTTACCCCCAAACTTCACAACCAACTTTTTTTAGCACCCAACCTAATTTTCCACCACAAATATTTTCACACCCAAGCTTCACAACCGAGTTCGATCCATTAGGATTTAGGACCCCGCCAATTCAATTACCAAGAGAGAATGTCGAGCACCATGATGAACCATGTGTGAATAGCAGTGCAAAAAAACGCTTTTTTTTAGAATCAGTTCCGGGTATGAACAATTAACATGACACGTTATCAAACAGACAAACACCATGATGAACCATGTGGAATTACCGTTCGGGTCAAATAATAAGAACAGATTTTATTTACTATGATCAACAGGTTTAGTGGTTGTAGAACTCAAACTAAAAACTAATACATGGTGTTGACATTCAACATTACCTCTTAGACTTTGGTGATCTGAATGCATGTTCCTTGTGATATTTGGGCTTGGTTATGATTTCTTTGATCTCATCCGGTATGGCTCCATGCTTCTCCTTTTTAGCAGCGTTTTTATCATATACAGGCCAAAACTAAACATAATGAAATTAAAAAAGAAAACAAACAGCATAAAACATGTTCATGTTATCAGTGGCGGATCTAGAAGACAAGTTCAGGGGTATCCCAAAACTTTTTTTTGGATACAGGGGTATCCTAATATTTGCTCAGGGTATCCCCGATACAGAAAACAGAGAGAAAATATTTCTTTTGTACTAATTTTACACTCCGCCGACAAAGTTGAGGGGTAGCATGTGCTACCCTTCCTTGTACATTACATCCGCCCCTACATGTGATCCGAGCACTTTTAACCTGTGTATTTAAGCATGTCAATTTGTTTTACTGATATAATAATATTAACATGTCTAATTCAACAGATATATGTTTAGATGATACCTTCTGGGAACCAATGGCAACATAAAACTTTGACGCTGCCGACATCAACGAGAACGTGAGAGAAAAGACTAGCAAGATCGGGCATGTACTTCTGCAATAGAAAGAACACTCGTAGATTTTAATTGCAAGAAAATTATATGAAAGATTAATGTGTTTTGCATGAAGATAACACATGAAGAGTGTGAACAAAATGACTGAAAATGAGCAGGTTTTTACCTTCAAAAACATGAAATCAACATAAACAGAATTTCCTGCAGGTGAAGGCGTATATGCGCTGACATGTCCCTTCACAAAATCTATAACCTACAACAATATACAAAATCAACTATTTTGTTCAAAATATAAATTGTGAAGGGCCACTGCAATCGTTACGAAATTCTGATTGATTTCATCTACAAGATTAACAAAGTCTCATTAAAGGTATTTAAGAACCATGAACAAGTTTTATCTCACCAGCTCTTTAGCTTCTTTTTCACTGGTTGTACTTTGTGTCACCTTCTCAGACAACCCTAGTATATATTGACATGTTAAGTAGGACTTTTAAGAGTTTTTGGTTTCTTAAACTAAAAATATACATACACCAGAGGTCACAATTTTGACCTGTTTACTTATAAATGAGTTTGTGGTCTATAATGAATGAGTAATATACAAAAATTTCGCTTGAAGCCTGTTTTTAATCTATACAACATTGGCGTCCTAACTTATGTTTTTTTAGAGATTCAAATTATTATTGTCACACCCGGTCGTAGCGGAAGCTCGAGGTGTGATCAGAGCGGTAATCATTGCATCCAATCAAGTAAACAACTAATATAAAAGATAGAAAGATGTTCATCCATACTATTTAATTAAACATATTTACATCCTTACATGTTTGTTTCAAAAGAAAGACAAGCTACAACTTCAGTTACATTGTTTGAAATTAAAACACAAGTTCACAAAATATATTTCTAAAAACAACCATGACTTTGCATTCCATGTTTCGCATGAGGGCGCGACATGTGAAATCAAGTCTACCAAAATGGATGACATCTTATGCTTAACTCCTTAACATCATGAAATCGTTTTCCAAATGCAGCCCACTAGTTACCTGAAATACATGTTAAGTTTGAAAACGTCAACAAAAGTTGGTGAATTCATGCGTTTGTTTTTAATCAAATGAATCTTTAAAACATTTGAAGTATTGTAATGAAAATCCGGTATGTAAAGCCTTAATGAAATCGTTGATAATTAGTGTTTTGCAAGGACACTAATATGTGTGCCGACATAGGAGGCAAACAAACCTAGACGATAAATTTGTGTCTGTGACACTCGTTTTGGAAACAAAAGCACTCTAACGAACTCTATCGTGCCGATAAGAGTGGGGCTCACCAAAACCCAATAGATCTATCCCTTTCGTTCCTCAGTACTTGGATATACATTAATGGCCCCTTGATACGATCCTATATGCACATGATCTTATGTTTGTTTCATTAATTAGCTTAACCATACCATGGTAACATGTATCCTTCCCCGAGAGTTTAAAACTATAAAACGTTTAAATAAAAGGGGAAACATGAACTCACAGATTTGCGCTCTGTGTAAATCTCTAAATAATATCTGGTTCTGCATTCGTGACGTAACCTACAAGTGTTCTGATCTTGTTAGACACTTAGGCTTACATTTTTTTATACAAGTTGTTCATCTTGAATTTTTATTAGACTTGTATTTTTTTGTATCCTTGTTTGTTAATATATATTTCATATATATTTTTGTATTCTTTTAGTTTGAATGGGCCTGGCCCAAAAGATAAGTGAAATGGCATATACCATTTGATTTGTATGTGTGGGCCTAGCCCAGTTGAATTATATAAGTGGGCCTAACCCAAATGAATTATATAAAAGGCCTAGCCCAAAATGAATTATATAAATGGGCTTAGCCTATTTGATTATGTAAATGCCTTAGTGTAAGGACCTGCGAAAATGTCCCAAAAGGCTCCTTAAGTGAAAACCCAGACCCCTAAAACCCTAATCCTTGTGAAAAATCAAGAAATCGAATTTTATTAGTCCGTCGCGGGCAGCGAAAGACTCAAGGAGAGTCTACGCGGGGCGCGACAGCTCTGCAAGTTTCCGGATAAGCTTAAGGGACACGTGTCGTTACACGTGTCAAGACCATCGATGACTCAGCCGACCGAGACTCCCTCGCGGGCCGCGTAGGAATCCTTTCAAGTTTACGCGGGCTGCGACGAGCCCCATTTCTAGCCCTATAAATAAGGAGTTCGAGTTTCATTTCAAATCGTTCAATTCTTTTCTTTCTCTTGTTCTGTCATTCTAATGTCAGAACTTCTAAATCCCGGAACTCTGCCCGTTATTAGGATAATAACTCTAATCACTGGTACGATACTTTATCCGATCGATTGAAACCGATCCAATGGATGTTTAAGTGCTGCCAATATCTGGCTATACTTTGTCATTCATTGTGAGGGTTTTGATCTAGTGATTATCGTTAAAGTTGAATTGAGTTAATACACTAATACGAGTTCCGTTGCGTCTAGAAATTATAACCCTTAACCAGGGAGCTGCTAAGTTAGAATACTTAGCGATTAAGTAAACTTACTAGTTAAGTAAACTTAATAGTTAAGTAAACTTAGTAGTTAAATAAACTTAGTCATTAAGTTAACTTATTGATTAAGTACACTTAGCGGATAAGAAAACTTAGCAGTTAAGTAAGCTGAGTAAGTTAATTAATCCAAGTAATCGACTAAGTAAATTATAAAAGTTAAGATAGATTAATCAGATAAACAACTAATCAGTTAAGTAGTTAAGTCAATTAAATAATTAATCAATTAAGTCAGATTAATTAATTAGTTAAGTAAGATTAATTAAGCTAAGTAAGATTGATTAATCAGTTAAGCAAAATTAATTAAGCTAAGTGAGATTAATTAATCAGCTAAGTAAGCTAATCAGTAAACCTCTTAAGTTTAATAACAAGATATACATGAGGTAGATAATATCTAAATTAGGTATATATGGGGTAGTTATTATCTAAGGAAAGTAATATATAAGGAATGTTTTATCTAGGGAAGGTTCAACTAAGGAAGATAATACCTAGGAAAATTCTATATAGGGGTAAGACTTATCCTCTTACCTATAAATAGGAAGCTTAGGATTTCATCTTCTTTGCTCATTCCTTCTATTCTTCTCTCTATACGTTGGTGTTCTAACCAATAATCACCAATACGATATTCTTTCCGATCGATTCGGTAACCAACTAACGAATGCCAAAGTGCTGTCTAAATAAGACTATACTTTGTGAATTTCGTTAAGGTTCTGATCTCGTGACCATCGTTAGGTTTAATGTGGTTTTACACTAATAACGTATTCCACTCTGTTTAAACTATATGTTTAACTATCAGAAGACTCCAAACTATACACTTACTATCAAACAAAATATTCAATCATCAGAAGATTCAGAACTTTAAAGTAAATGCTTAGTTATTAGAAGGCATAGAATCAAAATTACATGCTAACAAGGTGAGTCATTCTCTTTTTATCAACTGTTTTACTAAACCTCAAATTATTTTCAAAGTTATAATTACAGTGATTAAGTCTTGGTTATCTTAATTCACTGGCAAGTGGGGTATTGTGCACATTACTAATTTCTCACGGTTAGGTGAACGAACCTAACAGTGATAATCATCACTACTTGGGTGAAAGGACCCAATAGTGGTATGACCATCGTCACCAGGGTGTGACACGGAGCCAAATAATAATAAGATAGAAGCCATTGTAATCGCTCTTGTGCTGTAATCTATAACAAATGTGTTTTTGTAAAAACCGAATGAACTCACCATTATTTCCTACTGACAAAATATTTTTAAAACGCATTTCAAGTAATTACGGTAGATGGGACTAAGAGTTGGATACGGCACTGACGGCACAAAGAAGTGGCTTATTTTATTTATTAAATTAAAATATATTGGTTTATGTAATCGGGCTTACCCCATATTAAAAGCTACCTTTATAAAACGTGGGTTTATCCCCATCTGTTTAATAAAAAAAATCCGGTGTTTCTAAACTCTGATATTTTTCCTAACTCACGGTCCTGATGAAATTTTCGTTGCAATGTTTTCAAAATAACCACCGGTACCACTTGGCTGCTCGCGGGCGTGACACAGAGCCAGATAATAATAAGATAGAAGTCATTGTAATCGCTCTTGTGCTGTAATCTATAACAAATGTGTTTTTGTAAAAACCGAATGAACTCACCATTATTTCCTACTGACAAAATATTTTTAAAACGTGTTTCAGGTAATTACGGTAGATGGGACTAAGAGTTGGATACGACACTGACGGCACAAAGAAGTGGCTTATTTTATTTATTAAATTAAAATATATTGGTTTATGTAATCGGGCTTACCCCATATTAAAAGCTACCTTTATAAAACGTGGGTTTATCCCCATCTGTTTAATAAAAAAAATCCGGTGTTTCTAAACTCTGATATTTTTCCTAACTCACGGTCCTGATGAAATTTCCGTTGCAATGTTTTCAAAATAACCACCGGTACCACTTGGCTGCTCGCGGCTCCCGATTCCGTCCATGGTGGGGTCGGGGGTCGTGACACTTAGCCTATTTGATTATGTAAATGGGCCTAGCTCAATTTTAAATTTTACTTATACTTTTATATAAAAGATAAGTTTATAAAAACTATCAATAAATTTTATATAACTTTACTTTTGTGAGTTTTAATATATATAAACTCTAGCGTGTGTGTGTGTGTCTATATATATATATATATATATATATATAGGGAGAAGATCATGCGAGAACCACATCTTATTGCGAGAACCACGAGAACCAATGTGAACACAACCAAAAATGCCTAAAAATAGCTAAAAATCACACAATTTTTTTTTTAATATTTTTTTATAAAAAAAATCGCTACTTTTCGAAGCCAAAAAAAAAAATTTTAATTTTTTTTTTTATTTTTTTTTTTTGCTTCTAAAAGTAGCGATTGTAACATAAAAAATATTAAAAAAAAATTAGATTTTTTTTTATTTTTTTAGATTTTTTTAGGTTTTTTTGGGGTTTAGTTTTTAGCATTTTAGCTTGGGGGAGGAGGGGTTTAGGTTTTTGGGGGGTGGGGGAAGGGGGTTTAGGGTTTTTTTTTTTTTTTGGGGGGGGGGGGGTTAGGTGTTTTGGGGGTTTTAGTTTTTAGCATTTAGCTTGGGGGGGTTAGGTTTTTTTTTTTTTTTGGGAGGGGGGTTTAGGTTTTTTTAGGCTTTTTTAGCTATTTTAGGTTGTGTTCACATTGGTTCTCACAATAATGGTGGTTCTCGCATGAGCTCCTCCCTATATATATATATATATATCGCGTGTCGGTTCGTATGTTCGTTTTTATTTGTTTTGTCCGTTTCGTTCGTGTCGTCCGTTTTGTTCATTTTGCCCGTTTTGTCCGAATTATCCGTTTTGTCCGATATGTTTGTTTAGTCTAAGTTTGGACATATACATTTTTATACTTGTAAAGTTTTCAATTACTTTTATGTTTTGTATTTTTGTGTAAATATGTATTTTAGCATGTATTCCTACATTAACTAAATACATATAATTTAGAGTAAAATTCTCGAATAGTGTGGTTTGCCAAAATTTCACCTATAGTCCCCAACTTTTTAAAATTACACTCTTGCTCCCTGTGATTTGATAAGTTGTTACTCGGATAGTCCTTAAGACAGATGGAGGTTAGTTTTTCTGGTTTAGCATATGTGAAATGACTAAATTATCCTCAGTGATAAAATACAAAGAAACACATGGCCCCACTTTTTTTCTTAATAAACTAAGTGTATATCAAATAAAAAAAACATCCTTATTCCCTCTTCTCAGATCTAAAACACATCCCTCTTCAGATCTTCATCCTCAACCTCCATAGTCATGGAGCAAAACCTTGGGGGTGTTTGGGTTAGCTTATTTTGGAGCAACTTATGACTTATTGACTTATAAAAGTTAATAAGTTGTTTTTCTAGTGTTTGGCTTAGCTTATTTTGAAGGATTTTGTGAGTTGAGAAGTCATTTTTGAGAAGTTAGAATTTCTAACTTCTCACTTATGACTTATATAAGTTAATAAGTCATCTTTGAGAAGGAATCCCAAACACCCCCCTTCTCTCAAACTTCAACCACACCCCAACAAAACCTTCAACAAAATCTGGAAAATCAAAACCTTCAACAAAACCTTCTCACATCAGTTCGAAAGAAAAAATATTTCTGGAAAATCAAAACCTGTTATTTTGTCAATAACTTGACATATAGAAAAAGTTTGTTCAAATATTTTGTGTACAATAAATCTGAACACAATGCAGTCAAAGCTGTTTTATTTCCCAGTCACAATTCTTATTGGTGTTGCTATATCTAGAATATTGAGAAATAGAGCAATGGAATTATTTCCATTTCTCAAGGTAAGTAGCATCATAAAATTCTAAAATTCTCAATGAAGTTTTTACTAGGACGTATTTGTAAAGGGTAATAAACAAATGGTAATTTGATTTAGAATACTATATTTTAATCTCCACTATGAAAGGCCTTATATAAGGTAAAAGTACAGAAAGATGAATGGGGTAAAATAAGTGGTCTTGGGATGTTGCAGGTGCATCCAAGCCACTCACCTGAATTAACCTGGTTCTTTAAATACTATTTACTTCCAATAATTCTCTTTATTATCCTCACTATGGACGATGAATAATGAATTTAATTCCTTGACCCAAAATGTAACAACAAGATTATGTCCACCTAAAGTCCTAAACCACCATGAAACAATTGGTGATTAAAGAGAATATCAACAATAGCAATGCATTTTCTAACAGCAAAGCATGTTATGTGAATTCAACTTGTGGTACCAAATTAGCCCCACCATCACAAATGTTCGTAACTTTATTCTTTGTGGACTTCAGTAAGAACAAAACATCAATACATGCACAAAACGTTATATCCCGGTGGTCGGCATCGGAGATAAACCCACGGTGGAGAAGAGGATGAAGGTCTCCGGCATCCAAGCCACGTCTCCAACCAACGCGAACACCACTCACCTTATGTCACCGATCTACGTGGAAGGTGGGCAGAAGTGACTGTGTGGTGCTGGTGGAGGGGTGGAGAAGAAGGAAAGGGTGAGGATGGTGTGTTTTATCTTTTTTTTATTTACGTTCCGCCGTTCGTACGGGTGATCACCCCCATACATCCTAGACATCCAACTGTGATCTGTAGATCGCAACATCACCTCCGCCCTCTACCCCGCCTCCCTCTCCCTCCCCCCTGTCACCCTCACCATCACCCTCACCTCCCTCGCCCCCTGGCCCACCTCCCTCTACAGTGATTGCCCTGGGTACCACTCGATACGATCGTCATCCAGAGACCAAATCACCTAGACCTTGTCCGGTAACACCTCGTGAGCAATCCCTATCGAGACTGTTGTGGCCCTACCTACCGGATCAACCTTGCATGTGATGGTCATATCCAGAGCCACCTGCGGGGACAAGAGGCGTGGCCAGTGCTTCGCCAGATGGGTGACGAAGCCGCCACAGCTAATGTGGCTAGAGGTACGCTTAAAAGCATACTCGGCGAAGTATGTGGCCAACTTGTATGCCATGTTGCCCCCCCCGGTCGGTAAGTAGGTCGTGCAAGAAGAACAGGTTACTTGGGTGACCCACTCCCTGCTATCCTGACGACCCGCAATCATCACGGTGATACACCGATGTAGGTATCGGTGCAACAGGTCGTAATTGCGCGACACCCGCGCCTTCAAGGATCGCAAACACGGTGTCGCAAATTCCCCGGTACCAATAGTGCGCCACCCGGGCCACAGAACGTCAGAGGACATAGTGGTTGGCACATCCAAGAATGTATGGGATACTGACTCATCATGTGAGTACAGACCCGAGGCAACAACAAACTGAGGGAGCGTCATCTGGCGACTCTCCCCGCAAAGAGTAAATGACACCGCGAGGGTATCCAAAAAATGCCGTAAAGCCCTACCCCGGGTGTCGGTAAATGCAAACGTACATAAAAACTCTAAAGTAATCTCCCTGTGGGCCCGCTCTCGGGCGACCTCAAATAAACAGGCCCACGCGGAAGTAGCTGGCATGAACTCTCGGACCCAACTAATCGATCCAATCTCGGTCAAAAAACCAATATCAATGGTCCGGGACGCATCCAGCTCCCGTAATCTACCCAAAAACCTGTGGGAAGCCATACCTCAGAGGACCTCACAAACAAATTGCGTCGTCTCTATAAAAGCATCCACAACCTCCTCCTCCTGACCTCGTCCGCGTCCCCGACCTCGAGCTCGACGTGCTCTACTGCTCCAGCCGCTGATGACTCCGCCATATCGTCTGTAAACAATAACAATCACAGGTCGGTAAGGATTATACGATTAACGTTCACGTATTATACGAGGCCTATATGATCTGTACAAAACTCGTATACGTTTCATATACGCATGTATTATAAGTCTCGTATACGATCCGTGTTATACCTCTCGTATATGATCCGTACAATGCTCGTATATGTTTTGCATAGGCACGTATTATATGTCTCGTATACAATCCGTACACATCAAGTATACGTTTCATATACGGACGTATTATACATCCCGTATACGCTAAAAACAATAAAGAAAAAACAAAACTGAAAATGCAAGATGTATACGATCATATACATTGTATATGATCGTATACACTTTGAATTTTCAAGTTGTATATGATCGTATACAATGTACACGACCGTATACACTTGAATTTTAAGTTTAATTCAGTTTTTTTTTCAAATTCAATCAAACAATCAATTTCGTTACGCTAATCTACACTATTCGATATGTTATACGATACCATAATTGTGAGTGCACAATGTATATCACTTCCGTCAATCACGTATCGTAGCTTAATCAGATGATATAAGACTGATGTTGAACAGAACAAAAGGCAAGGTTGATGTATACTGAAGTCCATTCAGACGGATGGACTTACAATCCATTTGGATGAATGTGCAATCTGGTTCATCCGAGAGTAAAGCTTATAGAGTTTGTCCATCCGTCCAGATGGAGGCTCATCAGTCCGGATGGAGGCCATCCACTAGTGAATAGGTCCGGATGAGCATTGCCTATATATATGTGTGTGTTGGGCCTTGTCATTTGATAACTTTTGTTGACTTGAGTGGGGAAACTCTGTCAATTTGTTTTCGTGGTTTTGTATGTGACGCCCAAGGAAAACCAGGAAAACCACGCAACTTAACTAGCTTCCTCAGTGACTACGTGCTAAATTTCGGGACGAAATTTCTTTCAAGTTGGGGATGATGTGACAACCCGAGTTTTCAAGGTCTTTCCTCACAACTGTGTACTTGTAATTCGCTACGTAGCAATATGTGCACCTTGTATTGATTGATAAATTATTGTATTGTGTATGGGTTGTGTTATTACTTGAAGGATTAAGGTTGATGATTATTGAATTGTTATGTACCTATGAGTGAATAAGTTTAAAAAACTTAATTGTTTATAAATGAAACCACACACGACGAAACACTAGGGTTTCGCCATAGGCTATCTCCACGAAACCTTAGGGGTTTCGCCACACACTTATCTCGACTAAACTAAGGTTTCGTCACGACCCTCACGACGAAACAAGGGGTTTCGCCGGCCCAGGTTTCGCCGAAGCCCATTAAGGGCCCAACACGGTATAACTTACGTATTTAAGGACGTAGGTTTAGTAAGTTGTTATTTTAAAAACCCTAGAGTTTCTATCTCCCTACTCCCTTTGCGACGGCAACCTTGATCACTCGAAGCCTCTTACATCGATCGATTCATTGTTCCTCCTGTTGGGTTAGTGATCAACTATTGATAATTATTTGATTGAAATCATTGTTGACTATTTGTTTGGCATCATGTATTAACTGTTATTGTGTAATGCTTATGATCATATGATTGGGTGATGATTTGTGAAAAAGTAATTAGATCTACGTGATTATATCAGTTGTGGATGGTGAGTAAATTAAGGATCTCATGATTTGTATTCTTTATGATTCACCGCTCGTAGTTGATATTCCTGTTTGATGTTTTACGGTATATGATATCAGTTGCTTTTGTATATCGATGAATCAGTATTTTGGTACATGCATGATGATGACCTGTTAATATAGGGTTTATGTTATAGTTGTTTGTTTGATCTGTTTTGGAGTGATTGGGAAGTGTTTACGGGATTTGCGGGAGTAGTTGGACTATTGATGAAACTGTTGATATTTTGACGAAACCTAAAGGTTTCGCCACATTTGTTGTCAACGAAACTCTTGAGAGTTTCGCCACCTGGATGCCGACGAAACATGGGGGTTTCGTCGCTCCCATCCTCGACGAAACTTGGGAGATTCGTTGCAGGTCTACTTGAATGTAGGGAGTTTCACCAGGAAAGGGTTTCGTATGAGCAGTGGGTTATTATGATTGTATCAGCTGCATAAATTATAGTGATTGATTGTTGTGATCTTGATTATCTGTTAAATGCTAATTGTTGCTTGAATGCACGTGTGATCATGATTTAAACGCGAACAATCTGGATGTCAACTGATTGTGTATACGTGCATACGATAGGCTTTGACTGAATATTTGTGAGCGAGTAATTTAGCAAACCGAGCAAACCGAGGTGAGTTCACACTCTTTATAAGGCATGGGATTCCCGGTGGTTGGGAATGGGTTAAAGGAACTAAAACGGAACCTACATATTCTCCTTGGGTAGAATATGTACCTCCATCCTCCATGGGTAGGATGTCAATATTAAATCTGCGTATTCTCCTTGGGTAGATTACGTATGTTCGTCCTCCTTGGGTAGGACAACAACCTTAAACTTACTAGACAAAACTCTATCATTAAGTCCCTCATTTTATATCGACTTAATCGCCGGGCCAATGGTGAGCGGGTCATTAGTTAATAGCGCTATTAGGGTTGACAAGCCTCACACCGTGCCGGTAGGACGGGCGTGCACTAATGGATCTGGGCACTCAGTCAATGATGATAGACATTGACTTAGGGCACAACTTACTTTCGTCAGTTGTCGATATGGTAACGGTCTAGTGGTTCACATGGGGAAGCCCCCACTGATTATGGATATGGTTTGGGAAACAAAGATACTGATTAACTCGTGGTTTACGAAACAACTTATGGTTTTCGAAACAAACATTAAAACTAAACAACCAACTATGAACTCGCTCAACTTTGTTGTTGACTCGTTGTTACATGCCTTGCAGGTCGTTAGGTATTTATGGATCTTGCACGAGGAGGCGTGATCGTTGTGGGACATGGACAGTTGTGTGTCATGTTAAACATTTGAAACATTTAAACTTATACTTTGGTTTTAAACATTATGCTTCCGCTTACCACTTAACCTATGTTTTGATTGGACGCTAATTATATTGTGTTGGATTTTATATTTATTTACATGCTTTGTTCAATATGATTGGTGGCTTGATCCTGGTCATGTCACGCCTCCAAGCGGTGATACTCCGCTTGTGGATTTTGGGGGGGGTGACAGATTGGTATCAGAGCCATTGGTTATAGTGAACTCGGTTTTAAAAAGAGGAAAGCTTTTTGACAAAACCAGACTATAACCTGTACAGTGCTCAACGATCCACAACGACGCTTCGCTCCACGTGCAAGACTCGAGACTATAGGTGATATGGTTCATACTTACATTGCCTGCTTATTAGTTTGCATAGTGTATTGCATGCTTAGTTAATGTAGCAATTGTTGCTTTAAACCTTGTGTGTTTGCTCTCTTCTGTCATTTCACACACTTACACACTTTCACCACACACTTCTCACTCATGTTCGCTTCATTGTAAAGATCATGAACGGACATGGTGGTATCAACATGACTCAAGCTCAGCTGACGGCTCTCATCAATGCACGAGTTGCTGAGGCACTCGCAGCAGCTCAGGCAGGAAGTATAACCTGCCATGACAACTTACTCTAGGATGTTTAGATCCTACTCTCGTGATCCAACTCTCGTGCTTTAACTTGTTTGTTTTTCTCGCATAACAGGTCCTGTATGTACGTTCAAGACCTTCATGGACTGTCGTCCTAGTACCTTCAGTGGTACTGAAGGAGCCGTAGGACTCCTCCATTGGTTCGAGAAGCTCGAATCTGTTTTTGAGATGTGTGAATGCCCTGTAGCTCGCAGGGTGAAGTATGCCACTGGTACTCTTGAAGGCGTGGCGCTCACGTGGTGGAACGGTCAGGTCCAAATGATAGGGTTGGCGGCTGCTAATGCCACCCCATGGAACGACTTCAAGGAACTGATCAAGCAGGAGTATTGTAATCGTGACGACATCCACAAGCTAGAGGTGGAATTCTATAACTTGAAGATGACTGGGTCAGAGATCGAGGCATATACGAAGAGGTCAAATGAATTGGCTGGGTTATGTCCAACTATGGTGGATCCTCCCATCAAGCATATCGAGCTGTACCTTAAGGGTTTAGTGCCGGAGATTCAGATTCATGTGACCGCAGCTAACCTCGCTACCATTCAGGAAGTTATTCGTTTGGCTCATCGTCTCACTGATCAGGCGGTTGAGCAGAACAAGCTGCCAAAGCATATTAGTGCTACTACTACTCCTGACGCCCCCAGCGACAACAAGCATAAATGGGATGGAGCCTCCAGCAAGGGTTCAACTTCAGCTCAGTCTCAGTCTCAGTAGCGAAGGACTGATGACTACAAGAGCCCTGGTCAGCAATCTTCGGGTAGTCAGGGGTAGGGTGGATATAGAGGAAATCACCCCAAGTGCAACCGATGCCACAAGCACCATAGTGGGTCGTGCAACAAGGGTCGTTGTCAGAGATGCAATAAGCTGGGTCATGAAGCCAAGGATTGCAGGAGCACACGACCGGCAAATCAGAATCGTCAACAACAGCCACCAGCTCCACAGAATCAGCAGCAGCAACAGCAGGGTAACAGGGGATGCTTTCAGTGTGGTGCTGAGGATCACTTTAAGAGAAACTGCCCCCAGTTAAACCAGAATCAGAACAACAACAATAACCAAGGGAACGGGAATAATAACGGGGGTAACAATGATGGCAACGGTGCCAGGGGTCGAGCTTTCGTGATTGAGCAGGGTGATGCAAGGAACGATCCCAATGTTGTGATGGGTAAGTTTCTACTAGACGACTTCTATGTTACTGTTTTATTTGATTCGGGTGACGATATTAGTTATGTGTCCTTAAAAGTTAGTCAGATGCTTAAGCGCACTCCAACACTTTTGAACACCAAGCATGTGGTAGAGTTAGCTAATGGTAAAACTCTTGAAGCCACACACGTAGTTAAGGGTTGTAATCTCGTCTTAGCTGGTCAGACCTTCTCTATCGATCTTATTCCAATTGTTCTTGGTAGTTTCGACATTGTTATTGGTATGGATTGGTTATCGCAACATCGGGCGGAAATACTCTGCAAGGAGAAAGTTGTCCGCATTCCTCGTTTTGGAGAAGAACCTCTTGTTATCCATGGTGATAAGAGTGGTGCTGCTGTGGGCATTATCTCTTACCTTAAGGCCCAGAAGTGTTTACGAAAGGGCCACGCAGTTATTCTAGCCCTCGTTTCTGATGCATCCTCGAAAGAAAAGAAGATAGAAGACATTCCTATTGTACGCGACTTTCCTGAGGTATTTCCTGAGGAATTACCTGGTCTTTCGCCTCACCGTCAGGTTGAATTTCAAATTGAGCTAACTCCTGGAGCAGCACCCATAGCTCGTGCACCTTATCGTTTAGCACCATCAGAACTCGAAGAACTATCTAGGCAACTGTAAGAGCTTTTGGAAAGGGGTTTCATTCGTCCTAGCTCTTCGCCCTGGGGAGATCCAGTATTATTTGTGAAGAAGAAGGACGGTACCTTCAGAATGTGTATTGACTATCGTGAACTCAACAAGGTGACCTTGAAGAACCGCTATCCTCTTCCGCGTATTGATGATTTGTTCGACCAGCTGCAAGGGTCGAGTTTCTACTCTAAGATTGACCTGAGGTCAGGCTACCATCAACTGAGAGTCCGAGACGAGGATATCTCTAAGACAGCATTCAGGACTAGTTATGGGCATTACGAGTTTCTGGTCATGCCTTTTGGATTAACAAACGCACCTGCGGTCTTCATGGATCTCATGAACCGAGTGTGCAAACCATACCTAGATAAGTTCGTTATTGTTTTTATCGACGACATCCTGATCTATTCTAAGAGTCAGGAGGAACATGAGCATCACCTGCGACTTATCTTGGAACTTCTTCGAACTGAACAGCTCTATGCTAAGTTTTCGAAATGCGACTTCTGGCTTCGCGAAGTCCACTTCCTAGGTCACGTGGTAAACGGGGATGGAATTCACGTTGATCCATCCAAGGTTGAATCAATCAAGAACGGGCCTGCACCTCGTACACCAACCGAAATCCGCCAATTCTTGGGTTTAGCGGGCTACTACAGAAGGTTCATCAAAGATTTCTCAAAGATTGCGCAACCTCTCACTTCGCTAACCCAGAAGGGTGTCACCTATCGTTGGGGTGATGCACAAGAATCAGCGTTTCAACACTTGAAGGAGAGACTCTGTAGCGCACCTATTCTCTCACTGCCTGAAGGCACTGACGATTTTGTGGTCTACTATGACGCGTCAATCCAGGGACTTGGTTGTGTGTTGATGCAACGTGACAAGGTCATTGCTTATGCATCACTCCAACTTAAGGTCCACGAAAGGAACTATACTACTCACGACTTGGAGTTGGGAGCTGTTATTTTCGCACTCAAGATATGGAGACATTACCTGTACGGTACCAAGTGCACCATTTACACCGATCACAGGAGTCTCCAGCATATCTTCGAACAGAAGGAGTTGAACATGCGACAGCGTCGATGGGTCGAACTCCTTAATGACTACGAATGCGCGATCAAGTACCATCCGGGCAAAGCCAACGTAGTGGCCGACGCCCTCAGCCGAAAAGAGTCAAAACCTAAGCGCGTGCGAGCGTTACAACTTACTATCCAATATAGTCTTCCTACTCAGATACGAGATGCTCAGGTTGAAGCATTGAAAGCAGAGAACATCAGGGCTGAGTCCCTGCGAGGATCGAGGAAATGGTTAGAACAAAAGGAAGACGGCGCTTACTACGTGACAGGGCGCATTTGGGTCCCACTTTATGGAAACCTACGTGAACTTGTGATGGACGAAGCACACAAGTCTCGTTACTCAGTACATCCTGGTTCCGATAAGATGTACCATGATCTCAAAACTACGTATTTGTGGCCTAGTATGAAAGCCAACATAGCAACCTACGTTAGTAAATGTTTGACTTGTGCGAGAGTCAAGATCGAATATCAGAAACCATCCGGTCTACTTCAGCAACCAGAGATCCCGACATGGAAATGGGAGCTAATTTCCATAGATTTCGTTACTGGTTTACCTAGGTCTCAACGGGGAAATGATACCATTTGGGTGATCGTGGATCGACTCACAAAGTCTGCACACTTCTTGGCTATCAAAGAAACGGATAAGCTCTCCACTCTAGCAGACGTTTATCTTAGGGAAGTTGTTTCGAGGCACGGGGTGCCAACCTCCATCATATCTGATCGTGACGCATGTTTTACCTCTGAATTGTGGCAAGCAATGCACAAGTCCTTTGGTTCTCGATTAGACATGAACACAGCCTATCACCCGCAAACGGATGGGCAGTCTGAATGCACCATCCAAACCCTTGAAGACATGCTTCGGGGATGTGTCATCGATTTTGGTAATGGCTGGGAAAGACAACTCCCTTTGGTGGAGTTTTCGTATAACAATAGTTACCACACCAGCATCCAAGCAGCTCCATTTGAGGCATTGTACGGACGTAAATGCCGATCACCCCTTTGTTGGGCAGAAGTTGGCGACAGCCAAATCACTGGCCCGGAACTTGTGGTAGATACAACAGAGAAGATTGCCCAGATACAACAACGCATGGCGGCAGCTCGCGACCGTCAGAAAAGTTACGCTGATAAGCGTAGGAAACCTCTAGAATTCCAGGTCGGGGACCGGGTTCTACTTAATGTCTCAACTTGGAAGGGTGTGGTTCATTTTAGGAAAAGGGGCAAACTCAATCCGCGTTATGTCGGACCGTTCGAAATCATCGAGAAAATTGGCAAAGTGGCTTACAAACTGAATCTACCTGAAGAACTCAGTGGAGTTCACAACGTATTCCATGTGTCGAATCTGAAGAAGTGCCTGTCAGATGAGACCCTCATAGTTCCTTTGAAGGAGCTCACTATCGACGATCAGCTACGATTTGTCGAAGAACCTGTAGAGATTACAGATCGAGACGTAAAGGTTCTCAAGCGTACCAGAATCCCTCTTGTTCGAGTTCGTTGGAACTCCCGTCGTGGCCCAGAGTTTACCTGGGAACGAGAAGACCAAATTAAACTCAAGTATCCCCAGTTGTTCGAGAAAAGTACAACAACTACTGAGGCTGAAGCTACTGCGGAATTTCGGGACGAAATTCCAAACCAACGGGGGATGATGTGACGCCCCAGGAAAACCACGCAACTTAACTAGCTTCCTCAGTGACTACGTGCTAAATTTCAGGACGAAATTTCTTTCAAGTTGGGGATGATGTGACAACCCGAGTTTTCAAGGTCTTTCCTCACAACTGTGTACTTGTAATTCGCTACGTAGCAATATGTGCACCTTGTATTGATTGATAAATTATTGTATTGTGTATGGGTTGTGTTATTACTTGAAGGATTAAGGTTGATGATTATTGAATTGTTATGTGCCTATGAGTGAATAAGTTTAATAAAATTAATTGTTTACAAATGAAACCACACACGACGAAACACTAGGGTTTCGCCATAGGCTATCTCCACGAAACCTTAGGGGTTTCGCCACACACTTATCTCGACAAAACTGTGGTTTCGTCATGACCCTCACGACAAAACAAGGGGTTTCGCCGCCCAGGTTTCGCCGAAGCCCATTAAGGGCCCAACACGGTATAACTTACGTATTTAAGGACGTAGGTTACGTAAGTTGTTATTTTAAAAACCCTAGAGTTTCTATCTCCCTACTCCCTGTGCGACGGCAGCCTTGATCACTCGAAGCCTCTTACATCGATCGATTCATTGTTCTTCCTATTGGGTTAGTGATCAACTATTGATAATTATTTGATTGAAATCATTGTTGACTATTTGTTTGGCATCATGTATTAACTGTTATTGTGTAATGCTTATGATCATATGATTGGGTGATGATTTGTGAAAAAGTAATTAGATCTACGTGATTATATCAGTTGTGGATGGTGAGTAAATTAAGGATCTCATGATTTGTATTCTTTATGATTCACCGCTCGTAGTTGATATTCCTGTTTGATGTTTTACGGTATATGATATCAGTTGCTTTTGTATATCGATGAATCGGTGTTTTGGTGCATGCATGATGATGACCTGTTAATCTAGGTTTTATGTTATAGTTGTTTGTTTGATCTGTTTTGGAGTGATTGGGAAGTGTTTACGAGATTTGCGGGAGAAGTTGGACTATTGATGAAACTGTTGATATTTTGATGAAACCTGAGGGTTTCACCACATTTGTTGTCGACGAAACTCTTGAGAGTTTTGCCACATGGATGCCGACGAAACATGGGGGTTTCGTCGCTCCCATACTCGACGAAACTTGGGAGATTCGTTGCAGGTCTACTTGACGAAACCTTTGGGGTTTCGTCATATAGGGAGTTTCGCCAGGAGAGGGTTTCGTATGAGCAGTGGGTTAATATGATTGTATCAGCTGCATAAATTATAGTGATTGATTGTTGTGATCTTGATTATCTGTTAAATGCTAATTGTTGCTTGAATACACGTGTGATCATGATTTAAACGCGAACAATCTGGATGTCAACTGATTGTGTATACGTGTATACTATAGGCTTTGACCGAATATTTGTGAGCGAGTAATTTAGCAAACCGAGGTGAGTTCACACTCTTTATAAGGCATGGGATTCCCGGTGGTTGGGAATGGGTTAAAGGAACTAAAACGGAACCTACATATTCTCCTTGGGTAGAATATATACCTCCATCCTCCATGGGTAGGATGTCAATATTAAATCTGCGTATTCTCCTTGGGTAGATTACGTACGTTCGTCCTCCTTGGGTAGGACAACAACCTTAAACTTACTAGACAAAACTCTATCATTAAGTCCCTCTTTTTATACCGACTTAATCGTCGGGCCAATGGCGAGCGGGTCATTTGTTAATAGCGCTATTAGGGTTAACAAGCCTCACACCGTGCCGGTAGGACGGGCGTGTACTAATGGATCTGGGTACTCAGTCAATGATGATAGACGTTGACTTAGGGCACAACTTACTTTCGTCAGTTGTCGATGTGGTAACGGTCTAGTGGTTCACTTGGGGAAGCCCCCACTGATTATGGATATGGTTTGGGAAACAAAGATACTAATTAACTAGTGGTTTACGAAACAACTTATGGTTTTCGAAACAAACATTAAAACTAAACAACTGTGAACTCGCTCAACTTTGTTGTTGACTCGTTGTTACATGCCTTGCAGGTCGTTAGGTATTTATGGAGCTTGCACGAGGAAGCGTGATCGTTGTGGGACATGGACAGTTGTGTGCCATGTTAAACATTTGAAGCATTTAAACTTATGCTTTGGTTTTAAACATTATGCTTCCGCTTACCACTTAACCTATGTTTTGATTGGACGCCAATTATATTGTGTTGGATTTTATATTTATTTACATGCTTTGTTCAATATGATTGGTGGCTTGATCCTGGTCATGTCACGCCTCCAAGCGGTGATACTCCGCTTGTGGATTTTGGGGATGTGACATTGTAACTGTCAAACATCAATAGAAAACATCTTATAATTACATCTCTGTGTACAATCCACACACGTACTTGAATTCCGCACAAGATACGTGTTGATACGCATTCATCGGTCAAGGAACCGATCCTAGGAGCGAATCCACAAATGGTATCAGAGCGGGTGATTGTTTGCACGGATTGAAGACACGAAGATTAAAGCTTTTTCATCAACATCAGAGCTGAATTCATCATCTTCTACTCACATATTCTTCTACTCATCTTCTACTTTTTCGTTTTGAACTTAAAACTCAGATCTACAAAGATTTCATGGTTAAAATTGGCTAAATTTTGAATATGTTGTGTGAAAACCAGTTTTAATCAATCCTTCAAAGTTTTAGATCAAAATTCTAACA
Source organism: Helianthus tuberosus (assembly GCA_030545235.1). Classification (NCBI taxonomy): domain Eukaryota; kingdom Viridiplantae; phylum Streptophyta; class Magnoliopsida; order Asterales; family Asteraceae; genus Helianthus; species Helianthus tuberosus. The sequence goes on from CM060394.1 coordinate 186,387,151, forward strand.
AAAACGACCTCAAATCTTTGAAAAACATGGTTGTTCTTGTTCAGGAGTGTTCGAACTTCACATAGTCCATCCGCCCGGATAACCATTAAGCTCATCCGTCCGGATAGACTTATTTCCCTTTAATCCGGATAGCCCCATCCGCCCGGATAGACATATTCTCATCCGGATGACTAGAGTCCATACGGACGAATATCCATCCAGACGAATAGACCCATTCGGACATATACCCATTCGCCCGGATAGACATATACCCATCTGAATCAGTTTTTGTATTGTTTGTTTTTCAAGTTTGATCAAGTGTTTGATTGTTTGCAGGAATTATGGCTGAAGAATTCTACAACACGTTTTACAACGCATTTACGTCCGAATCAACAACTAAAGCAACACCCGTGACAAAGACTATTTCAAATGTGATTTCTGAGAGTTTGAAGTATGATAGTGTGTACGGAAATCATCAACGACCACCGAAACTAATGAACATAGAAGATTATCACTGGTGGAGTACTAGATTTGAAAACTGGGTGAAGGATTATGCTTATGAAAGTTGGATCATGTTGACTTTCGGATATGAAAAACCTGTGAACAATAAAAATGAATTACTTACAATTCAACAATTTTCAGAGATTGATAAAAATATTCACTCTAACGAACTAAAAATGGTAACATTATTGCAACAATCTGTTAGAGATGATATTTTGTTTTTACTTTAACATGGTGAAACATCCAAGTCAATGTGGGAAGCATTAAAGCTGAAGGCGGTAAAGAAATCAAGAAAAACAAAATTTTTCTGCTGAAAAAGGAATTTGATCTGTTCGGATGCATGAAAGGCAAAACTATTAGACAAATGATAGAAAGATTTTGTCATTTAAAAATCGAGCTGGAGAGATTTGGAATCAACAAAGACAGAGAAGGGATTGTTTACAAATTGGTTGAAGCATTGCCATAGGTTGATGATTCAAAAACATTCGTGATAGTACTGAAAAATGATGCCAAGTTTGCTGAAATCACTTTGGATGGATTGATTGAGAAACTTGAAAGTCATGATCTAGAATTACAAAAACAAAACAAAATGACTAGTTCAAGTTACCAGCAGAATGTTGATTTGTATTACCGAAGAAGTATGCTGCTGAACAATCAGTCACCAAAGGTTGGTACAGCCTTTAGTACTGATAATGCTGGTGATTCATCAAAGAACAAATCTCCAAGTTATGATTCTGGATATCATTCCTCTTCTGCATCATCTAAATCTAATCCAAATCAGAACTGGAAAGATTCTCCAAACCTGAACACTGTTTTCGCTAGACAGCACATGAGTTTCTTAGCTTCTATTCTGGAATCTTAAGAAGGTCTGATCGCAAGCAAGATAGGAAATCCTAATATGACAAAGGAAGACTACGATCAGGTAGATCCGGAAGAGATGGAGCTCATGGATATTCGATGGTGTATGGCGAGTGTAATCAGGAGGGCTCAATGTTTCATGGAGATCACTGGGCGAAAATGTCTGGAAGGTCCCGATATGAAGCTGGGATTCGACAAAGCAAAAGTCACTTGCTTCAAGTGCAAACAGAAGGGACACTTCAAAAGAGAGTGTACTAACCGACAAGCGGATGATAGTATGAATCCTTTTCATGAAGATTATTACAAAAAGGCCATCTATCATAATAACAACGAGCAGCCATCTAGAACAAACCAAAAGCAGATTGTGGAAGGGCCATCAAAAGAGAAAAAACAAGCTTGTGTGACGATTCAGGATGACGAGGGGTTTAATTGGAGTAAATATATTCCAAAGGAAGAGAAAAGGGCATTAGTTGCTGAGTTCAAACAAAGCCGAGAGGAACAACATGCACGAATGTATTTGAGTGAAGTATATAAGGCTTTTATAGAAGCTAAGCGGGCAAATAGATGGGATGCTAAGAGAGAATGTTTTGTTGATCCTAAGGGAAACCCAACAGTTGATCCTGAAAAGGTAGACTTTGAAGCACTTGTTGCTGCTATTCCAACTGTGGGAGTTTGGTGTAAAGGGCTTGAAGAAATTCCTAACTACAGATGTAACACCTCGAAAATTCACGTCCTATAATGTGTTGACACGGGTCATAAAGTTTGAACGTGTGAAAGAATGTTATAAAAGGACTAAAGTTGACAAACATGGAAAGTATGTGAATATACGTGTTCTAAGTGTCAATAGTGAATAAATATATTGTACATTAACCCTACATGATGTTTATAACGTCAAACGAATAAATCATGGATCATGCGAAGCTAAAAGTGAGAGATTACAAACTACAGGGGTTAAATGTGTCAACATGTTTAAGTTATACCTCTGAGTGACCTTTTGACAAACCCGAAGCTTTGTAACTGTTAAATATGCTCACTAGAATACACGATATAAATTTCATAAAGTTTCGTTATCGTATGAGAAAGTTGTGATCAAATTCGTGTGCGAGGGGTTAAAACGTTAACGCTGAAAGTTATGACTTTCGGGTTAACCGGAAGTGTTCAGGGACTTGGCAAAGTGGGTATAAGTCCTAAAGCCCTTGTAGGTAAATAATAAGGGGTCAAATTGCAAAATATAAGCTTGGTTGACCTTTCGAAGAGCCAAGGGGCAAGATGTGGAAACTTGAAAATGTTAAATCTGATTTTTGAGGTACAGGCGGCCCGCATTAATATCAGGATAAACTCAGGCGGGCCGCGTCAGGACGCCAGATACAGAAAACGGGGACAGGCTCCTGTATTCGCGGATATTCGATCTTTAAACGATATCTTTGCATTATGGGCGACCCCTAAACAGTCCTACACACTAGGGACACTTGTGGGAAGCTTGTGGTCAGTACTAGACTTACTTGTCAACATCTTATGGTGAGTTGATCACTATATAAAGGATCTTAGTTGCAACCATTGTTCCTCACACCTTCATTTGCACTTCTGATCATTCTTGGAGCTCCCAAGCAGGCTCAAGTCTTCACAATTCGTGCATAGGACTCTTGTAAGTATACTTGACCTTTCTTAATTAAGTTTTAGCTTAGTTTTAGCTTAAAAGTCAAACCGTCGTAATTAACGGTTGGCTTTAAGATTAATCGCTAATGGTCCAGTGATTAGTCGAATCAAAAGTAGTTAGAAGTTGGTATTTATGTGGGTAATAAACCCTTAAAAAGGTTCCCCCTGATTCCCACTCTAACTAGGTCAAATGTCGGGTCAAACGTGTTAATAAAAAGTCAACAGAATGTTTAAATTACAATTTATGCACGATTAGCAATATAGAACATATACAACCTGTTTGAACATTATTATAACTTGGTAATTAGTGTAAGAACATGTCTAAACATGTTCAACCCGACAATTTTCTGTAAAAGACCCGGTTCGGAACCGAAAGTCACATAGTTTGACTTTCACTTTGACTTTCAGTTCTAACCCGTTATGGTATGTTTTAGAAATACCTTAGAGCCTTATTTGGACCAGGTTACATGCTAGTATAACCCTCTGTGATTATACACCTTGGATCATTAGTTATCCAATTAATACGCATGATTCCGTTAATTGCTCATATGTTGACCGTTATGCCCTTTTTTTGCAAATATAAAAGAGTAGAAACTTTATTTACTGATATATAAACTTGTATGCAAAGTTTGACATCAGTTTGAATTATAGTTTGAGAGTTATGCTCATTAGCGCAAATTGAAAGCTTTATGTTAATAAAATGGCGTAATTAGCGTATAGCCTAGTTAAGCCTACTTTTTGATATCAAAATCTTTACCCACCGATGTAATATATTATTCTAGGATTTTTAATTAATTTTAGGCTGAGCATAACTCATAGTCGTAGACTTAATCCGGTAATTGTCGGTTTTGCCCTTACGGGCCATAAAATGAGTTTTACATATCTAAACGACTCCAAACCTTTTGCTACTGATCACATATGATAAATAAGGTATTTTAAGCCTTCTGGAATAATAAAAATATCAGCTTTATGTATCAAACCTGGAAATGGCTTCTAATCGCCTTTTAAGCGTTTTTAACGCATAGTATGTGCTATAACTATATTAAACATACAAGGGTTGATACCTACTGATATTTGAGGAAAATTATAATATTTTAACAGTAAGCAAAGGTTGTTAAACTCAGACTTCAGTCTTGAGCTTTTCGGCTTATGTGAAATTACCAAAATACCCCTACGGGGCATAGTTTGGTTATAATTGATAAATTTCACATATATACTTTACCCTACTGTTATAACATGGTAAAATAAGTATTTTTTCTGATTACATCAGACCTGTAACTCAGGTTATCACTTAAACTCTTTTATAAACTTTTAAATGACCAAACTACCCCTACGGGGCCTAGTTTGTGTTTAAACACGTTTCGGGCATAATGAAAGACATCTTACTGATGTCACAACATATTTGAGGCATAATTAACTTAGGAAACCTGTATATGGCTCTCATGAATACCCGTCACGCTTATTACGCGTACGGTTCGGTTTATGTAACAAGTTTACATAAATTAGCCGAAACGGGTCAAACCTTAACGGTTTTATCTCAAAATCCAGAATGTGAATAATAAACCCATATTAAACAAGTATTCAAACTTGTCGGGTCTAAATCACATTCTATCCGGTCATCGCTTAATCGTGCGTATGAACCATATCTTTGAAACTAGCCGGTCTAAGCTTAAGCTTAATTAAAGACCCGTTAGGATTCTAATAGGTTATTATAAACCTTCGTTCCAGATTAGGAGGACCAGTAAAAGCTACTTGCAATTTTCTTATTGTGATTTATACATTGCTCAGGTAAATACTTTTAACTTATTTTCCCTATACGGGCTTGGGTTACGGTATATAGAATACCGCTTGATCGAGTATCAAATCTTCCATCGTTGGGTGGTTAATTGAATAGTTTGATCGGCTCGTTTAAACAGTCTTGTTTACTTAAAGCCTTTGGGGGGTTAATGACCATGTCCCGGATATCCCTGGCATCATTTTACGAAATGGCCACGACTTAAGCGCGGGGTGTAGGCGTACACCCGTCAGTGCACAAAAGAATAATGTGGTGTGTCTATTGATCTTTAACCCGGACAAGATCCGGGCTACTGAACGCACAAGTAACATGTAATTCGTTCACAAGATTATAATATTAAATAATTCTCCCAAGTTAAAAAGATTAATCTTGCCTCTGTACATTTTAATCAAGTTATAAAAATGTTTATGCCACGTGCATCCAAACCAATTTTTCAATCATTTTCCAAAATGAGTCAGTTGATTGTATTTACCAATGTAAACTGATGTATTTTCCCAAAAAGACTAAATGCAGGTACTAAACGTAATTGGCTGGATTGTCTCCTTAGCATCAATAAAGAGTCTCGCAAGCTTAAGATGCCTGAAGTCTGTTGAACTATTATTTCCATTTTGTTTTCGATCCTTCTGTGGATAAACTTCCGAATATTGTGACATTTGATATTACAATATAAAATTCGGTTGATATATTATCTTTCAAATTTCTTCCGCTGTGCATATTAAATATTGTGTTGTTTGACTATTATGTTGCCAACCACGTCACGATAATCCCCCACCGGGCCCACCGGTGAACACGTGGAAATCGGGGTGTGACAGGTTGGTATCAGAGCCAACATTGAGTGAATTAAACACTAGCCTTTTGTGTTTAATCTCAATAACACAATTGCACATTTCTAAACTTTCGAGTCTAGACATATAACATAGGACAAATTCCATTTTTGTTTGGTTTTGAGTTGTCCTTTATTTTTATATATATTCTTGTGGTTATCTTATATCTTATTGACAGGACAAAAAATGCCGCCAAGATTCTTTAGGAGAAGGGGACGAGGTAAGGGGCCAGTCACCGCCCCTAATGACCACGAAGCTGGGCCTTCAAACATGCGGGCTCCGTCGACCACTGAGAGTGACTATCCGCGACAGAACCGGAGGAACCTCTTCGAGCCGGCTAGACGGTCGGTCTCACACAGTTCAACACCTCCAGTCCAAAACCCTTATGGGCCACAACCAGATTATGAGCCCAACAATCCGCAGCCCTCCTACATACCACTATAGCGATCTCTATCGCATCATTCGTTTGGTGACCCCACACCTATCTTTCGGGGCCGGTTTAATCCGGTAGGCTACGTCCAAGAACCCGTGGGTTTTAACCCACTGGGGCCAGACGATCACTTCTCCGGGGATAATGCGGATGATATGGACGAGGATACGGACCCCGTCGAACCTGGCAGTGGTACACCAAACCACCCGATAGAGATCTCTGACGGATCTTCTTTCCATGGATCACCTTATGTTGGTCCGGATCGCTTTCAAGCTATGTTTGCCAGGCACGAATGGTACTATACACCTCCTCGCCATTCACCACCTCACCAACAACAGCAACAGCAGCAACGGGATCCTTCTGAGGATTCACGGTTTGTGGCAGTTACGCCACCACCTCCACCACCGCCAGTACAGCCAGCACCTCCGCAACCGCCAAGGCGTAGGAGATCTGGACCGCGTATGTCTACACGGGGAGGAGATTTCCATTTCAGCTCTCCTCGGCAATCAAGTGGCAGCCATTACCTGCCACATCAAGAAGATCCACAAATGGGTGGACCTTCACACCCAGTTGCACCGCAACCACCGCCTATGGGTTTTGATAACCCAATTCCAGCATACACGGGTTCCATGGCGTATAACCCGTTTGAACAGCCAGTGCACACCAACTACAACTACGCAGAAGCCGACCTATACATGGTAGCGGCCAATTACAACGCTCTTCACCCAGAGGGACCATACGGAGCTCCATGGGGAGTAGGTTACCCGAATCAGGGGTACCAGATACCTCCTAGACCTATTATCCGGATGCAATCACAGCCGCCACGGTTTTGTCCCCCAGAAAGGGAGGAAATCCTACAAAGGTTGGATGAAGTAGAGCGGGGCTTCCACCGTGACCGTAGGGAGAGACAGAGCTTCTTCCAAGGATTGGCAAGCTTGATCAAAGGGAAGAACAAGAAGGATCATTGAATCCTTCCAATGTGTTGTAACTTCCTTGTAACAGTTAAGCCCCTGCGTGGGTGTATTTGATTGTTACGCCCCTACGTGAGTATGTATGTTGTTTGTTTGTTTTGAGCCCCTGCGTGGGCCTATCTTTCTATAAACCCCTACGAGGGTATGTTATTGTTTAAAAGTCCCTGCGTGGACTATTATGTAGTATGTGTAAGTCCCTGCGTGGACTATTATGTTTGTTGCTTAATCTGCGTGGGTAAATGTTTGTTGAAAAGACCCATTTAGGGCAGCGTGTAACCTATGTATAATTAACGGAATGTTTGTTTTATAAATTTCTTGTTTGCCTTATGTGCACAAATAATTTATATATGAAATAAATCAAAATCATTCCTTTTGAAAATAATCTGCCTATTTAAATATTAATTAAGAATCTTAAAGTGTGAAACCTAGCCTTCGGGTCAATTATAAGACCGGGCCAAGATGGTAAGACCTGTTAAAAAGATTCAAATCATTAACTAAAAATCTTAAGAGTGAAACCTAGCCTTCGGGTCAATTATAAGACCGGGCCAAGATGGTAAGACCTGTTTAAAAGATTCAAATCCCTGTTAACATCTTAAAACATGTTAACACTCCTGGCAGATGTGATTCATTTAAAATCACACACGTTATTATTATATAAGGATCTTTCTAAAGATTCCAAACCCAACTTAATGATCTCAGAATCATGGGTTAAATCATCAATTAAGATGATTATATTTTGACCATACGTTGGTAATATAATGCCTACGGGCCTTGCTCATTTCTACACGAGCCAAAGGACAGTTGTAGCAATGACTCCTTGTCCAGTAATATAATGCCTACGGGCCTTGCTCATTTATATATGAGCCAAAAGACAGTAGTAGCAGTGACTCCCTGTCTGAAAAAGGTGATGAACTATATTCAAACCTTAAAAGCTTTGATTCTCTGAAATCATAGCTTATGATTTAGATTGTCCATGTGGCTAGGCCTTTTGTGCCACAAATGAAACTATTATTGTTTTATAATTAGGATAAATTATATTAAAATCCTAAATAAAGTTGATTAATAAATTAACCAAATATGGTCCCTGTTTACCATGGTTAATGAATTACCCTAAGGGGCAATTCCATAATAAACTCCCAATTAAACTATTGTCCTTGTTTTCTGCAACAGTTCAATTAAAATGGCTAACTCTGACGAGATAAATAGTCATCCAGTGGAGAACAATGAAAACGCCTGAATTACTTTAACGGGTGCTGAATTGAAAGCGATTATAGACGGAGCTGTTACACAGGCCTTGGAGCGGCAGTATGAATAGTATAGTGGGACTCGGAGTAGGACCCTATTTACGCCGCACTCAAAGCCCAAAACACATTCTGTGGCTAATAGCAAGCCTCCTTCTAAAAAGGAAGAACTCAAGAAAGATGACGATAGACTTTCCTCAAACCACCACAGTGCTCCATCTCAGCAGATTATTTTACACCAAGAACCCAATAATAAGGGTTGCTCCTATAAATACTTTGTCTCGTGCAAACCCCGAAATTTCACTAGGGAAAAAGGAGCTATTGACTGCATGACGTGGTTGGACGAGATGGACACGGTTGTGGATATCAGCGGGTGTGCTGAAAGGGATATAGTCAAGTTCGTATCTCAATCTTTCAAGGGAGAGGCGTTGGCCTGGTGGCGATCACTGATTCAAGCCACGGGGAAAATCCCATTGTACAATATGTCTTGGGATCAATTTGTTGCCCTAATCAGGGAAAATTACTGCCCTCAGCATGAGGTGGAGAAGATAGAATCTGATTTTCTATCATTGGTGATGACAAACCTTGACTGTCAAGCTTACCTAACGAGCTTCAACACGATGTCCCGATTGGTTCCATATCTGGTAACCCCGGAACCCAAGCGAATCGCTCGTTTCATTGGGGGTTTAGCCCCCGAGATAAAGGCAAGCATGAAGGCCTCCCGGCCAGCTACTTTCAGATCAGTAGCTGACATATCTCTGTCCCTCACTTTGGACGCGGTCCGGCAAAGATCGCTGAGGAACAAAGATGCTGATAAGAGAAAACGTGAAGATAATGATTCACGGAGGTCGAGCAAGAAGTACCGTGGAAACGGTGATAACAAAAAGGGGTCAGAGTCAAGGAAAGATGGGCATCGGTCTGGTGAGAAGCCCACATGCAAGATTTGCAAGAAGCCACAGTTTGGAAAGTGCAGACTTGACACAAAATCTCAATCTCAGGCGAGGCCTTGTGGGATTTGCAAATCAACAGAACATAAGACCTTGGAATGCAAGAAACTGAAAGATGCAACTTGCTACAGTTGCAATGAGAAGGGGCACATTAAGACCAACTGCCCGAAATACGCCAAGAAGCCTGAAGAGGCCAAGAAGACCAATGCGAGAGTCTTCAGAATGGACGCGAAGGAAGCAGTCCAGGATGACAACGTGATAACAGGTACTTTCCTTGTGAATGATATATATGCAAGAGTACTGTTTGATTCAGGCGCTGATAAGTCTTTCGTAGATAATAAGTTTTGTGAATTGTTGAATTTACCTGTCAAAACCTTAAGCGTAAACTATGAGGTAGAGCTAGCAGATGGTACCATAGAAACCGTCTCAACTGTGTTAGATGGATGTGTTATATCCATTAAGAACCATTCTTTTCCTCTGTCTCTACTTCCCTTTAAATTGGCCGATTTTGACATAGTTCTGGGTATGGACTGGTTATCTTATAACCAGGCCCAAATTGTCTGTAACAAGAAGCAAGTGGTAATAAAGGCTCCGTCTGGTGAATCACTTACCATTCGGGGAGATACCCAGTATGGACTGCCTAAGCAAGTGACTATGCTCAAGGCTTCAAATTGTTTAAAGAAGGGTTGTGTCATCTACATGGCACAAGTGATTATTGATGAGCCCAAACCAAAGATAGAAGACATCCCTGTCATCTCTGAATTCCCAGAAGTTTTTCCGGAAGAACTACCTGGTTTGCCACCAGATAGGCAAGTGGAATTCAGGATTGATATCATCCCCGGAGCAGCACCAGTTGCCAGAGCACCTTATAGGTTGGCGCCCACAGAGATGAAGGAATTGAGAGCACAACTGGATGAGTTGCTAGCTAAAGGTTTCATTAAACCTAGTTCGTCTCCTTGGGGAGCGCCAGTCCTATTTATTAAAAAGAAGGATGGGTCGATGCGTCTATGCATCGATTATCGTGAGCTGAACAAGGTCACAATAAAGAATAGATATCCTTTGCCCAGGATCGACGATTTGTTCGATCAGTTACAAGGGGAAAGTTATTTCTCGAAGATTGACTTGAGGTCAGCCTACCATCAATTGAAGGTTAGAGATGAAGACGTGCACAAAACTGCGTTTAGGACTCGTTATGGTCATTACGAGTTCCTAGTGATGCCTTTTGGGCTCACTAATGCACCGGCCGCGTTCATGGATCTCATGAATCGCGTCTGCAAGCCATACTTAGATAAATTTGTCATCGTTTTCATCGGCGACATTCTAATCTATTCGAAGAACCAAGCTGACCACGAGAAACACCTTCGTTGTATTCTCAAGCTTCTACATCACGAGAAACTCTATGCCAAATTTTCCAAGTGTGAGTTTTGGCTTCGAGAAGTCCAATTCCTTGGACATATGGTCAGTGAGCGTGGTATCCAAGTGGATCCCGCTAAAGTTGAAGAAGTTATGAACTGGCAAGAGCCAAAGACGCCTACAGAGATTCGTAGCTTCCTATGCTTAGCAGGATACTACAGGCGCTTCATTGAAAAATTTTCAAGGATTGCTGCGCCCCTAACTTCTCTGACTAAGAAGAAGATTAAGTTCGATTGGGGGCCTAAGTAGCAAGAAGCTTTCGATATTCTCAAGCAGAAGTTGAGCAATGCTCCTGTGCTGACATTGCCTGATGGAATTGAAGAATTTGTAGTTTATTGTGATGCATCACACACCGGGATGGGGTGTGTGCTTATGCAGAAAGGCAAGGTTATTGCCTATGCATCACGACACTTAAAGGTGCACGAAAAGAATTACACCACCCATGACTTAGAGTTGGGTGCCGTTGTATTTGCACTGAAGCTCTGGAGGCATTATTTATATGGAATCAAGTGTGTGATCTATTCTGATCACAAGAGCCTCCAGCACCTGTTTAATCATAAGGAATTAAACATGAGGCAACGCCGTTGGATGGAGACTTTAAATGATTATGATTGCGAAATCAGATATCATCCCGGCAAGGCGAATGTAGTCGCTGATGCCTTGAGTCGAAAGGAAAGGGTAAAACCCATCCGAATCAATGCCAAGAGCATTGAAGTAAAGAATAATTTGATTGAAAGGTTGTTAGCTGCACAGAAGGAAGCTGTGTTGGAAGCTAACTATCCTAATGAAAAGTTAGGAGTAACTGAGGAGCAGTTATCTCTTAGCAAGGACGGAATCCTGAGATTGAATGGACGAATATGGGTTCCAATTTATGGAGGACTTCGTGATGTCATCCTCCAGGAAGCCCATAGTTCCAAATATTCCGTTCATCCTGGAGCTGATAAGATGTACCAGGATCTAAGGGCAAATTATTGGTGGATAGGCTTGAAAAAGTCTGTAGCCGCTTATGTAGCAAAATGCTTGACGTGTGCGTAAGTAAAAGCAGAACATCAAAAACCGTCAGGTTTGCTACAATAGCCTGAACTTCCTACGTGGAAGTGGGAAATGGTGACGATGGATTTTATCACCAAATTGCCAAAGACAAGGAAAGGCAATGATACAATATGGGTTATAGTTGATAGGCTGACTAAGTCAGCACATTTCTTACCCATCAAGGAGACTTATAGCTCCGATATGTTAGCCCAGTTATACGTGGATAAGATTGTAGCTTTACATGGCATACCTGTGTCTATTATCTCTGACCGAGATACTAGATACACGTCCCATTTTTGGAAAAGCTTCCAACAATCTTTGGGCACACGTTTGAATTTTAGTACGGCTTACCATCCTCAGACAGACGGCCAGAGCGAGCGTACTATTCAAACGTTGGAAGACATGCTACGTGCATGTGCGATTGACTTGGGTGGTAGTTGGGATAAGCACCTACCCTTAGTCGAATTCTCCTACAACAATAGCTACCACACCAGCATAAAGGCTGCGCCTTTTGAGGCATTATACGGTAGAAAGTGTAGATCGCCCATTTGTTGGGCAGAAGTTGGAGATGTCCAATTATTAGGACCAGAGATAGTCTTTGAAACGACGGACAAGATTGTCCAGATTCGTGACCGTCTCAAAGCTGCCAGAGATAGGCAGAAGAGTTACGCATATCCGAAGCGTAAAGCTTTTCACTTCGAAGTAGGTGACAAAGTAATGCTTAAGGTATCACCCTGGAAGGGGGTGATGCGATTTGGTAAGAAAGGCAAGCTAAGCCCGAGATACATAGGACCTTTCGAGGTTATCGAACGTGTCGGGTCAGTTGCCTATAAACTAAACTTACCCGAAGAGCTCAGTGGAATTCACAATGTGTTCCACATCTGCAATCTGAAAAAGTGTTTCGCTGACGAATCACTGGTTATACCACACACAGATGTGCATATAGACGAGAGCTTGAAATTTGTGGAAAAACCGTTGTCGATAGAAGATCGACAGGTAAAGAAACTTCGAAGGAAGCATGTACCCATTGTAAAGGTCAAATGGGATGCCCGTAGAGGTCCCGAATTCACGTATGAGGTTGAATCCACGATGAAAGAAAAGTACCCTTACTTGTTTCAGTAAATCTCGAGTCGAGATTTATTTTAAGGGGTGAGGATGTAACACCTCGAAAATTCACGTCCTATAATGTGTTGACACGTGTCATAAAATTTGAACGTGTGAAAGAATGTTATAAAAGGACTAAAGTTGACAAACATGGAAAGTATGTGAATATACGTGTTCTAAGTGTCAACAGTGAATAAATATATTGTACATTAACCCTACATGATGTTTATAACGTCAAACGAATAAATCATGGATCATGCGAAGCTAAAAGTGAGAGATTACAAACTACAGGGGTTAAATGTGTCAACATGTTTAAGTTATACCTCTGAGTGACCTTTTGACAAACCCGAAGTGTTGTAACTGTTAAATATGCTCACTAGAATACACGATATAAATTTCATAAGGTTTCGTTATCGTATGAGAAAGTTGTGATCAAATTCGTGTGCGAGGGGTTAAAACGTTAACGCTGAAAGTTATGACTTTCGGGTTAACCGGAAGTGTTCAGGGACTTGGCAAAGTGGGTATAAGTCCTAAAGCCCTTGTAGGTAAATAATAAGGGGTCAAATTGCAAAATATAAGCTTGGTTGACCTTTCGAAGAGCCAAGGGGCAAGATGTGGAAACTTGAAAATGTTAAATCTGATTTTTGAGGTCCAGGCGGCCCGCATTAATATCAGGATAAACTCAGGCGGGCCGCGTCAGGACGCCAGATACAGAAAACGGGGACAGGCTCCTGTATTCGCGGATATTCGATCTTTAAACGATATCTTTGCATTATGGGCGACCCCTAAACAGTCCTACACACTAGGGACACTTGTGGGAAGCTTGTGGTCAGTACTAGACTTACTTGTCAACATCTTATGGTGAGTTGATCACTATATAAAGGATCTTAGTTGCAACCATTGTTCCTCACACCTTCATTTGCACTTCTGATCATTCTTGGAGCTCCCAAGCAGGCTCAAGTCTTCACAATTCGTGCATAGGACTCTTGTAAGTATACTTGACCTTTCTTAATTAAGTTTTAGCTTAAAAGTTAAACCGTCGTAATTAACGGTTGACTTTAAGATTAATCGCTAATGGTCCAGTGATTAGTCGAATCAAAAGTAGTTATAAGTTGGTATTTATGTGGGTAATAAACCCTTAAAAAGGTTCCCCCTGATTCCCACTCTAACTAGGTCAAATATCGGGTCAAACGTGTTAATAAAAAGTCAACAGAATGTTTAAATTACAATTTATGCATGATTAGCAATATAGAACATATAAAACCTGTTTGAACATTATTATAACTTGGTAATTAGTGTAAGAACATGTCTAAACATGTTCAACCCGACAATTTTCTGTAAAGACCCGGTTCGGAACCGAAAGTCACATAGTTTGACTTTTACTTTGACTTTCAGTTCTGACCCGTTATGGTATGTTTTAGAAATACCTTAGAGCCTTATTTGGACCAGGTTACATGCTAGTATAACCCTCTGTGATTATACACCTTGGATCATTAGTTATCCAATTAATACGCATGATTCCGTTAATTGCTCATATGTTGACCGTTATGCCCTTTTCACCTTAAAACGTGATTTTTGCAAATATAAAAGAGTAGAAACTTTATTTACTGATATATAAACTTGTATGCAAAGTTTGACATCAGTTTGAATTATAGTTTGAGAGTTATGCTCATTAGCGCAAATTGAAAGCTTTATGTTAATAAAATGGGGTAATTAGCGTATAGCCTAGTTAAGCCTACTTTTTGATATCAAAATCTTTACCCATCGATGTAATATATTATTCTGGGATTTTTAAAGATTTTTAATTAATTTTAGGTTGAGCATAACTCATAGTCGTAGACTTAATCCGGTAATTGTCGGTTTTGCCCTTACGGGCCATAAAATGAATTTTACATATCTAAACGACTCCAAACCTTTTGCTACTGATCACATATGATAAATAAGATATTTTAAGCCTTCTGGAATAATAAAAATATCAGCTTTATGTATCAAACCCGGAAATGGCTTCTAATCGCCTTTTAAGCGTTTTTAACGCATAGTATGTGCTATAACTATATTAAACATACAAGGGTTGATACCTACTGATATTTGAGGAAAATTATAATATTTTAACAGTAAGCAAAGGTTGTTAAACTCAGACTTCAGTCTTGAGCTTTTCGGCTTATGTGAAATTACCAAAATACCCCTACGGGGCATAGTTTGGTTATAATTGATAAATTTCACATATATCCTTTACCCTACTGTTATAACATGGTAAAATAAGTATTTTTGCTGATTACATCAGACCTGTAACTCAGGTTATCACTTAAACTCTTTTATAAACTTTTAAATGACCAAACTACCCCTACGGGGCCTAGTTTGTGTTTAAACACGTTTCGGGCATAATGAAAGACATCTTACTGATGTCACAACATATTTGAGGCATAATTAACTTAGGAAACCTGTATATGGCTCTCATGAATACCCGTCACGCTTATTACGCGTACGGTTCGGTTTATGTAACAAGTTTACATAAATTAGCCGAAACGGGTCAAACCTTAACGGTTTTATCTCAAAATCCAGAATGTGAATAATAAACCCATATTAAACAAGTCTTCAAACTTGTCGGGTCTAAATCACATTCTATCCGGTCATCGCTTAATCGTGCGTATGAACCGTATCTTTGAAACTAGCCGGTCTAAGCTTAAGCTTAATTAAAGACCCGTTAGGATTCTAATAGGTTATTATAAACCTTCGTTCCAGATTAGGAGGACCAGTAAAAGCTACTTGCAATTTGCTTATTGTGATTTATACATTGCTCAGGTAAATACTTTTAACTTATTTTCCCTATACGGGCTTGGGTTACGGTATATAGAATACCGCTTGATCGAGCATCAAATCTTCCATCGTTGGGTGGTTAATTGAATAGTTTGATCGGCTCGTTTAAACAGTCTTGTTTACTTAAGCGCGGGGTGTAGGCGTACACCCGTCAGTGCACAAAAGAATAATGTGGTGTGTCTATTGATCTTTAACCCAGACAAGATCCAGGCTACTGAACGCACAAGTAACATGTAATTCGTTCACAAGATTATAATATTAAATAATTCTCCCAAGTTAAAAAGATTAATCTTGCCTCTGTGCATTTTAATCAAGTTATAAAAATGTTTATGCCACGTGCATCCAAACCAATTTTTCAATCATTTTCCAAAATGAGCCAGTTGATTGTATTTACCAGTGTAAACTGACGTATTTTCCCAAAAAGACTAAATGCAGGTACTAAACGTAATTGGCTGGATTGTCTCCTTAGCATCAATAAAGAGTCTCGCAAGCTTAAGATGCCTGAAGTCTGTTGAACTATTATTTCCATTTTGTTTTCGATCCTTCTGTGGATAAACTTCCGAATATTGTGACATTTGATATTACAATATAAAATTCGGTTGATATATTATCTTTCAAATTGCTTCCGCTGCGCATTTTAAATATTGTGTTGTTTGACTATTATGTTGCCAACCACGTCACGATAATCCCCCACCGGGCCCACCGGTGAACACGTGGAAATCGGGGTGTGACAACAGACAAAAGGTAGATGAAGGAATAAAGAAAGTGATCTATGCAAGTCTAGAGAAGAAGAAGAAGACTGTAGAGGAAATTGTTGATGAAAACAACAAGATGATGGATGAGGTGAAGAAAACATCAGAGAAAGCTGATGATGAGAAACTGAAAATTTTAGTAGAGTAAGCTGTTGTTGTGAAACAGCAAGTGATTGAAGAATAGCATAATCAAAAGGCAAAAGAAGCCACGGTGCCAAAAACAGAGGTAATAACTCAAGCTGAATCTTCTTAAATGTTAAATAAATCTGATCATAAAACTGATGAACAGTGCAAGAAATGCATGGAAACGTGCATTGCTTGTACTGGAAAGGATAAAAATTTGAGATCCAGACATATTGAGTTTACTAAAATAGAAAAGATTCTCAAAGAAAAATGCAATGAAATGCTTGAAAATGAAAGTTTTTGAAAAAAAAAACAAAAAGAGCTAACACAGAAATGTAAAAATCTTGAAAAAAAAACAGAATTTTGAAATAAAAGTGTTCAACTGATTGCAACGAATGTGTTCAAAAAGATAAAACTATTCAAGAGTTGCAAAAAGAATATGATGGAATGAAATTGCCATATCATACGGTAAAGGAAGCTTATGAAACTTTGAAAAGTAATGTCAAAAGTTTAGATGATAGATTGTCGGCTTGTCAAAAAACAACTAAATTTCTTGAAGCCAGATATGAAGGAAAACAAATAGTTCTAAATCAATATATTGACGATGTTGCTAAACTTAAACAAGAACTTGCTGAAAAAGAAAAGTTGGTTAATAAACTTCAAAGTTATCATGCTTATTCATACATTCTGGAATGCATTTTCAACATCACACCAGATGGTAAAGAGTCTGAAAAGAACAAAAAGGGAATTGGGTCAGAATATCATCAGGTTCCACTACCGTTGGAGAATAATTATACATTCTATGATGGCGAAAAGGTGGAAAAAGCAATAAACATGGTTGACCAATTACCTGACAACATCGATGTGACTTACACCAAATCTGATGATCTTGGTGATTCAGAGGTGGTAGGTAAGGTTGTTGAAAGCGTTCTAACGGATGAGTCTACCAAAAGAGATAAGTCTGAATCACATGATGAAAATGAGGAAAGTTTTCACAAAAGTTATTTGAAAAATTCAAAATATGAGAAAATTGTGAATGATGATTCAAAAGGATTGGCATATACCATGATTGGATCGGACAAATTATTCTCAGATGCTGAATTTCCAATTCAAAATGTGATTTCAGATAAAATCAATAAAGTTTTTAAACTGGTAGAAATTGAAAAAACTGAAATTTCAAAATTGCTGGTAAGAGCAAGAAAACTTTTTATAACAAACCTAGTTACAAAAAGAAGAACAAAAAGGCTGGGTTGGGCTATAAACAGCAACAAAACAAAAAGAAATGCTTTGAAAAGCCAAATTATCAGAAAAAAGATGAACTTTGTTCATGGAACAAGTTCAGAAGAAGAGAAAAAACTCCAATTTAGATGACAGTCTAATGAAGAGTTCTATACTCAGAAGAAACAACAACAGGTTAAATATGTGTCAAAGAGAACATGCTTTAAGTGTGATCAAACTGGACATATTGGTCGCAAGTGTTCAAATCTTGAACCTGTTGGTGTTAAGAACAAGAAGTCTGATGTTGTAAATCAGAAGTCTACCAAGTTTGAACAAAACAAACTTGGAAGTCGAAAAGATCAAAGGCTGAATCACAATAAAATTGGAAACCAGTGACACCTAGATTTAGGACTACACAAAATTGGAAAACAACGGTTGATGCAGCAAAGCCACACCAATTTTGGAAACCAAAAGTTGTTTTGCCAAAACGAAATGTTCAAAATGACTCAAAATTTTATCAAAGGAATGTTTCAAAGGTCAAATGAGGGTGGTCAAGAAAAAGACTTCTGAGAATGAGAAAAACAAAGAAAACATTTTTGAGAAAAATGAACGAAATTTTCCAGTTCTACCTGGGAAATATATATGTTCAGTTACCTGAGTTGAAGCATGCTTGGGTTGCTTTGTTCAAGTAATTAAATTGTTTGAATGTGCAGGTGCTCCTGAAGACAGATGAATGTCAAACTGAGGAGAGGAGCAGCCTGGCACAGGAGGCTGCAGGTCCCTGCAACTGAAAAACAAGGAGTTTGTTTGTTTTTGTACATAAATAAACCATAATTCAAAAACCCTAAAAATAGAAAAATTCAAAAGTTTACAAAAAGATGTTTTGATTGAATATGCCGAAACCCTCACAGCTGAACAAACATGATAATTTCACAATTGATTAAATGGTTTTAACATTGTTAAAAATCAGTGTGTTGTAAATCATGGGGGTACTTTCTACAAAACAAAGCATGTGAGGCAGAAAATGGATGGCAAGATGAAGCTATCTGCATCGGGTTGTCAAATTTTTATTAAATGTTTTGGATTTTAGGGGGAGTAAAAAATTTGAAAATACAAAAACACTTGAAATTTTGAAAAAGCTAAAAACATGATAAAATTCAAAATGATTTTTTGTGTATAAAGAGGAAATGCTAGTACATCAGTAGACAATCACAGTACGCTAAAGAAATGGAATGTCAAAATGATAAACGGTCTCACTGATGATATGCCAGTAGGTTTTTATACATTTAGTAGATTGATTTCGAGATATAAACATAAATATCAATAACTTTATTATCTCGTGGGGAACATCTCTCAGATATATGGATAACCTCCGAAATCTCGTTTGAGAGGTTGCCTGATTCTGAGATACTAGGTTTTATACTGTTTGATATATGGAGTATTATACCTGGTCTTCTGATTTTGCGTCAGCAATAGCCAAGACTTCGTATAATACTTTACGCGCTTTAAAAGCTTTCCCTCTGCATAAAAATTGAAAAATATCGAACGATATAAATCAAGTGCAATTGTAAAGAAGATCCCTAAGTGGGACACACCTAAAGTCAAACCTTCATCTCTCTGACTGAACGGTAGTTCATACCTGAGCTCTTAAAGTCTCGCATTAACCCAGAGGACAGATATCAATATAGTATATTCACCTGTAAGACTGAATCTAAGGAATCTTGATACGGGAGTATATTCTGAGGTGAGACACGCGAATAAGTTAAGTACTTAAAACACTAATCTCATATTTCGAATCAGTTGAACTTTGTGTGAAAATTTAAGTGGATCAGTATACTGACAATCTAAGTGAATCGTTTAAAACTAAAAGTGTTTATAGCTCAACGGTGCTTGTGATTTGTTATAAACTGATATGACCCTCTGACATGAATTCAAACAAAAATATTGTCTGTAAATATTTGTTTAATGCTTTACTTTACAGAATAATCACAAAAAGATTTTAGGAGTGTTTTAGCATAAAACTTTGAAAATTTCAAAAAGATTTTGTTTCTACTTTATTTTAAACAACCGATGGTTGAAAGCTGAGTTTCAAAATCTGAGTATGCTGAACATGTTTCTAAAAATAAACAAGTTCATTAATTTAAAACTTGAATTTTTTCATGAAAAATAAAAAAATAGTTTGTGAATCTCCAAGGTCATTAATTTGGACTTGGATGATTATCTGTGAGGTTTTTTATTGATTAAATTGTCAAATACTTGAGGATATTTGATAGGGGAAGAAGAGTTGGGAAATCCTAGGTAATTACATAATTGTCATATTTGAGTTAGATTCTCGATTTGAAAATATTTTGGCCATGTCATCAATTTTGGAAAACAAAATATTTCTCTGTTAGATGTAAAAACCAGATTTATGTGAACAAACGATGTCCTATGCAGTCACATATTTGAAATGCTCCGATTTATTCATGATAAATTGTCAAATATCTTACAAACGGTTTGAGATATGCAGATATTAATCCAGATTACGATCCCAATAGCTAAGACTAATGGAGAGTCTGAAGACAAGCTCAGAACAAGTGGGAGTTTGTATTCAAAGAGCCAGGTGTCGATCCTGAAAAGCACGGAAGCTTAACGAAAGGGGGAGCCTGTAGAAAGAGTTAAACGAAAGGGGGAGCAGATGGAGCAGAAAGCAGATTCACGGGGAGTCTGTTAGAGAAAATGGAGAGTCTGTGGTGCTGAAAATGTCGACACTTCATGAAGACTCAAAAGAGATAGAAAGCTACGAGATTGACTGCAATAATATCCAAAGGGGAGTCTGTGAGTGCATAATGTCTATCACACGTATCGTAGCTTAATCAGATGATATAAGACTGATGTTGAACAGAACAAAAGGCAAGGTTGATGTATACTGAAGTCCATTCGGACGAATGTGCAATCTGGTTCATGTAAGACCCGTTTTATTTAACACAATTATAACATTAAAATATGCATTTTATACTAAAAATGCGACCTTGTCATGCCAACATTCATACATGTTTAAAACATTCAAAAACTTAGTTAAAGTGTTTACATGTTTCACTTTTAAAAGACAAAACAAGAACAACACGGAAGCATTTATTTGGTTGTGTGTTCGATTCACGTTCATTGCTTAATCTTCATCCGGATGGTTACTACGTTCACCTAAATTCAAAACCAACATAAAAGTTAGTTTTGATAGCTTAATATTGAGTTTTAACAAGTTCTACACATCAAACAATGAAAAACAAAATAATTTCCAGCTTTGTTGCCTCTCGCACCACGCGAGAGGCTCAGCTCGAGCTGTCGCGTGCCGCGACGCCGCTCGCGTGTCGCGCCTGGATCAATGTGATCCCTCGCGTGTCGCGAGGGACACCTTTTTCCAGCAGGTCCGTATCTGGGACCTGCATTTTGCCCAGCTATGAGTTTTGCCTATTTTTAACGAAAATGCGCATAACTTTTGATCTATATATCTGATTTACGTGATTCTTTTTCCTATATGACCGTAATTAAATTACGGATCCGTTTATTATCTTTATTCACATCGAAATCCGATTTATAAGCTAACGGATTATAAATCTTTTTTATGATTATTCGACTCGTTTTATTTATCAACATATTACACGTTTATTATCAATTATTGTTTCTAAACATTTTTACCCAATCCCGGGCTTATCAAACATTAGCGTTTCGCTCCCATCACATGGTTTGCGCAGCAATAGCGTCATGCTTGTTGTCAATGATTCAAGCAATGAACATTTAAGCAAATTCGACAAAGTCATGTTTCAAGACTTTTGACCCAAATCCAAGGGTTCGTTAAATCAAGTTTGGCGTTTTCGTTTCTCGGCTTACGCACTCCTTATGCCAATTCATCGAGTAACATTCAAGTCACTTCAAATACTATCGTTTTAAAAAATCATTTTGACCCGTTTGGTTGTCAAGTGAAAGCCATCACTTCAATGACATACCAAACATATTCTAACCATTATTTTGACCCGTTTGGTTGTCGAGTGAGCTCCGTCACTTCAATGACATACCAAACTCATATATTACACTACAACATCATTAACATAACTACGACCAATGTTTACGCATAACGTAACAAAACTACAAGTTATGTACCTTCAAAGCTTTTCCTTCAAGCGCGCATCCGCTCCGGCTTGTCTGCTCGAAGATTCAATCACCTTGCCTATAGAGTTCAACCAACGACATGTTTAGAACTATTATCATATCATATTTCGCATAATTCGCCATATAATTCGATTACGTGTTTTACTCTAAATTTCAACAAATTTGGTTTCTTTTAGGCATTTTAACAAACACCTTCTGGGCATAATTTTTATAAAATCTACAATCATGTTCATGACTAGTTATTTAGCCAAGATTAAACATCATTCACAAGTTCATATGTCTAGTATGCATAACAACACCTAGACTTACGTCATGGAAATCTAATAACACCAAATTGATGATCATAATTCTAGTGTTCTTCATCATCTTACAAAACCTGTTTAGCACCTAAGTGGGTGATTTTCAATTTCATAATTATCATGACTAATTCATCAAACTATTAACTAGGGTTTGCTCCTAGACATGGATTCATCATAATTTCACTCAAACATTAGTCATTGAAGCTGAATTTTCGATTTCAAGTGCTCATCAAGAATTCAAGATGTAACCAAAAGATGAAATTCAACATACCTTGTGATCCCTTCACTTGGGTGATCACTAAATTCAGCTTGGTTAATTCTTGATCTTTGCCTTGAATTTTGACTGATTTGTGTGAATTAGGGCTAGCTTGAAAGAGCCCCTTTTGGCTCCTGTGATTCTCACGACCAGAACACACACATAAGTGTGTGTTTTGGTGTTTTTATTTTTATTTATTAAACCATTTCTCTCATTTACCCTTTTAGTCCCTCAACTTTTCTAGAGTTATAAAAAGGATTATTAACCAAGTTTTCTTTGTTGTTTTTAAGGCACATGGCTAACTAGGTTATTTATTCCTAGTTATTTTATCTTGGCTATTACTGACATTTTAAATTTATATATAAAATTTATATTTTTGGGGTGTTACAGTTCATCCGGGAGTAAAGCTTATAAAGTTAGTCCATCCGTCCGGATGGAGGCCATCCGCTAGTGAATAGGTCCGGATGAGCATTGCCTATATATATATATATATATGTGTGTGTGTGTGTGTGTGTGTATGGTCTTGTCATTTGATAACTTTTGTTGACTTGAGTGGGGAAACTCTGTCAATTTGTTTTCGTGGTTTTGTAAGTGTCAAACATCAATATAAAACATCTTATAATTACATCTTTGTGTACAATCCACACACGTACTTGGATTCCACACAAGATACGTGTTCATACGCATTCATCGGTCAAGGAATCGATCCTAGGAGCGAATCCACAATAATCTAACAAGTTGCGTAATCTGAAAGTCTATTCTACGAACGAGGCTTAGAAACGTACCGTAATAGAAGAACGAGAAAAAAAACGTCACGAACGCCGAAGAACGATATCCAAGAACGATCCAAGAGAAAACCGAGAGAATTATAGTGAATTTTGAGGTCGTATGGTGGATATGTGGTCGTATAGCATATTATACGATCATTTTTTTATTGTATACGACCCGTATAACGTTATACGGGTCGTATACAACGTTTATTATTTTATTCTATACGGGCCGTATAACCTTATACGGCCCGTATACACCATGTGAGAATAAGATTTTACCATGTGCGATTATTAACTCCCTTAAAATAAATTCACTAATTTATGTTCTCAAAAACCACCCTACAATTATATTCGTTTAACACAGCTCTCTTTGCTACTCTCTCTCTCTCTCTCTCTCTCTTCTCACTTCCATACAGTCTTAAATCTTAATAAAACCAGGAAATGGGTTCGTCTTCCTTGCCGTCCCACCGAATCGTTGTCTTCCACTTAAGGTGAACAAAGTTGTCTTCCACTTATATATGTCACCTCTTGGGTTTCGGTCCAATCCAAATGCTCACCCCTACTAAAATACGTGTAATCCAGCTCTAGCGGATTCCAAATGAAAATTTAAAACACTTTTGGGGGATAATGTGTACACATAGAGAGAGAAAGACACATATATACCTATGGAGAGAGAAGTGATGAGAAGTCATTTTCTCTGCAAAAACCCCAAACTCAAATACTCCCTCTCTCTCTCTCTCTCTCTCTCTCTGTACCACCACCAACTGCGGTTGTCAAGATACCATGCACCCACAGTACACAACCACGTATCCACCACACAATCGGTTTTCGTCGGTTAACCCCACCTCAAACCCAAGGATCTCTGCGAAGTCGTCAGAAACAGTTTTAGCGGGCGGTTAGTGGTAAAAAGCATTTAAAAAGTGGCCACGATGTTCTTCCGACCATCTTATGGGTAGCCTTTGCCCAGATCGGCGGCGGCGAAGGCTAAAGACCGGCGGGGACTACTCACTTTGAGCGATGGCAACAACAACTTGCTCTCTCTCTCTCTCTACAAAACCGCCGTGAAACTAGTAGAACCGTCGGTGGCGTATGCGGTAGCTGGACGGTTTGGAAAAAATGCGAGACGGAGAGAGCAACGCGTGGAGGGAAAACAGAAGGAAAAAATAGCCAAATAACAGTTGGCTGGCACTGTTCACCCGAGATGGTAAATGTTATAGATATAATGTCACACAGGCATACGTCATCATATTAGGTCACCAAACTTTTGTTTTTTTCTATTATCTTTAATAACAAAAAAATGTGTAAATAGTTTATTATATTATTTGTTATGGATTTTAATTTACAAACTCTTAATAAAAAATTTATATTGCTATGTAAATTTGAAAAAGAATAAAAATAAGTTTACAATTTTTAATTTTAATTGTATTAAATGAAACAAGAATCATGTTGTACACCAATTTTATGTCTAATAATATACATAACATAATATTAAATTTAAATACATTATAAATAACAATGATTATTAGTGGAGATGGATATGATCGAATGATTTCGCTCGTGACACGATGATACTCAGTGGTCCATTACTAATCCAAATTTACCGCTAAAAAAATAACTAAAATTTCTAATAACTAAAACGTCATGAGTGCGGACATGTTTCAAGGATCACAAGTGCGGACTGTATATCATCATCAAGTGCAGACCCGTTTAAACCAATCACAAGTGCAGATCATGTGTTTTTAATTAAGTGCGGACAAACGTTATATTTAACAAATACGAACAAACTTTGTGACTTCACAAAATATGACAATCAGAAATTCCATTCTTCAAGGTTTCCACGAACAGAAACCCTTCCTGCATCAACTCCTTGAAATTGTCCCAAGTGGTAGCATTCGCCATTTCAATCCCAAGCATCTGAACTTTGGCGTTCCACCAAGTTAAGGCGTCATCCTCCAGTGTGCCTGAGGCAAATTTCACCCTGTCCCCAGCCGGACAGTTACACATAGCAAATGGCCTTCTCAAACCAACGAAGAAGCCCCACTGCTCCCTTTAATCACATTGAAAGTTTGTGGCTTGCAATCCATGAACGCCTTGAAAATACAGACGGGCGGATTGTTCTGATTCTGGTTCACGTGTTGGCTTGGAGGTGAAAGAACGTATAATGCATGAATGAGAGTTTTAATATACGAATAAAGAAGAATCACATGTTGTAAGTGTCGTACCAGCCACACGTGTGTTGATGAGATCCGTCAACTCCGCCTGAGTCATGACGATATTGCCACATCCACTGTCGCATCCACCACCGTGTCCACAACGTCCACTCATGATTCTGCATCCACAAGAAGAGCGAAAAGAGTAAGGATCAAGATTGAGTAGAAGTCAATTATCGCTGTGACTCCTATAGATTGTTGAATCCCCAATTATGTCGAATAATGGGTCAGAATCCTTTCACACTTGCTAAGCCTCACTGGGACTCACTGTAACGCTT
Organism: Helianthus tuberosus; assembly: GCA_030545235.1. Classification (NCBI taxonomy): domain Eukaryota; kingdom Viridiplantae; phylum Streptophyta; class Magnoliopsida; order Asterales; family Asteraceae; genus Helianthus; species Helianthus tuberosus. The sequence goes on from CM060394.1 coordinate 186,412,771, forward strand.
CACATATTCGTACTTTCCTGATTTGGCAAGTATCGTTGTACCTTCTATTTTTAGACACTTATACTCTCGTTGTGTTCTATTTCGTTTCAATTTGTAATCCGAGGAAATGGATGATAATGAAAACGCAATTATTTTAATCATATTCATGTTATTCATGTTAAACTTATGTACAAACGTGTACTCATGATTCACATTTTGAACGTTATGTTATGCATGATTCTTGATTTCACGATACACATTGATACCTGAAAAGCCAATTAAAACACGTAAAATAATCAAACTTGAAACTCGAAATACTTGAAATGAGTAGGTTCGCACGAACCTGCAGATCTGCACCAAAAGTGCATCCGTACCAACCAAGCGCATCTGTCCGAGATTATAGGAAACCCTAATTTCACTCCGAGACTATAAATAGGCACACTACTCCACTCCACAATTCGCCCAATTCTTTGCAAACACTCTCAAGATTCCCTTGTCGACAAGAATCTGTTGTAAGGAACCCCCCCCCCCCCCCTTCAATTTCAATTACATTTCATTTCATGTTCTTGCATTTTAGCATAATTCTTAACTTTTCACAAAACCCTCTTGATTCAACCTATCTCGAGGATGGTTTCCACTACTTTCGCTTGGGCAAACTGCTGTGGAGCATCACACATACGAGATTGAATCAAGGTTGATAAAATCTAAAAGTTTTACAGTTTATTAATAACCTTCTTTTCAATTATTGCTCAATCTTGATGAAATATGGAACTGATCAGATCCTCGACTTAATTCATAGTTAAGGGTCTGCACTAGGGTTAATTTTCATCAAGAAATGATCTATTTTGAATGGATCAAACACACGTTTTTCAACATAACAGCCGGTTCGTACGGACGAACTGTGTCCATCTGCACGAACGGACAATCCTCTACGTATACTGTTTTGATTTTCGTTTCTGTTCTCACACCTGTTTATCATTGTTTAACCGTTTTATCTACTGATTCAAATAAATTAAACAACTACTTCACCATTTCAATCAAGTCAGTTTAAAACTAAAACTTTACGCAACATTAATAGTCGGTTCGTACGGACGGACTATGTCCATCCTCACGAACGGACATTTTACCTAAACTGAATCGTTTTACCTTCTGTTTTAACATCAGCTACTACATACAACCATTTTATTTACTATTTTGAATTATTTACCTTACTGGTTACGACCAAATCAGTTTGTATCGAACACTAACAGTCAGATCCGTTTCTAGCCAAAACCCTGATCCGCACGAATGGACTATGTCCATCTGCACGGATCAACCTGTTACGTGTTTTATCTCGTACAACCTGATCTGACACTCTTTCACAACAGAATACTTAGACTCTTGTTTGACCATTTTAGTGTGATCTCGGTGCTCAAACTTCATCAACTCTGCTCGCGGTTTAGTGTTTACCTTACGCAAAACAGTGAGAATACTCGATCGCATTTTCATTTTAATCACTTTGGGGCAACATGTACAATATACAAAAACACGCAACACTATGATACTTGTTTATTCAAATCACACTATATCCACAATTAAACATGAAAACATGTTATACTTGTTAGACTCTTATGCTCTGTATACATTGTGTCTATATGCTCATTAACTTTTCAAGCCTACCTTAACAATTGCAACGCTATAGGATTAACGCACCGCCCGTATTCTTGAGGTATTGTTAAGTAAAATACATTACACCCTCTTCGTCTCGACGATGTTGGGTAATCACGATTGCGTTGGAAACTTTGGTTTGATATATAGTTTACACCCGTTCAGCATATTAGTAACTTGTATACGTTTATCATATTGGATATGAGCACAGTTAAACATTTTTATATTATGCTATGTATTCAAACTTGTATACTCGCCAACATATTTGTTGATCAAATTTTAATACATGTTGCAAGTTGATAGACAACGATGTGAAGAAACAAGTTAGGGTGGACTTAGAAACACACCTTAGTAATAAACAATATTTGAATTATGTTTCATGTTTGATACAATTTGATCGAATATGGTTTGTTGAACAATGTATTTCATGATTTAGTATTTATGAAATTTTGATTAATCATATATTGTCACATTTAGAGTTATGAAGCTATGAGCAATCATGTTTTCGTTTCACTCCGATGTTTCCACCATCGGTTGGGGCGTGACACTCACATGCACCCCAAATTATTATTATGTGTGCACCCGTAATGATAATGTAATTTGCATGTTTGTCTCAGTTCTTCCTAACTTGCGTCAAAAGATCCTCAGATTCGAGTGTTAAAAGCTAAGGTGTTGTCAAAACGACAAGGATCACGAAGGTCTAGAGATGCCATAATACTGTGTATGCAACTATACGTAATGCAATGCGCATGTGTATGCTAGATGTGTAATGTGTACAATAAATGAAAGACGAACCTTGTAATCTGGAGCGTAGTGTCATGGTCGCTTTCGGAACTGATTCGATTATAATCTGGTTTTATAAAAATGTTTTAAAACCTAGTTCACTATAACCAGTGGCTCTGATACCAAACTGTCACACCCCCAAAATACCACCCCACGGATTTCACTGCGAGGCGTGTGACGTACCAAGATCTAGCCACTAATCACATTGAACTAACTGTAAAATAATAAACGCGGCGTCTTATTCAATATGAAAAGTGCATTTCAAAACGTCTGATTTAAACAAGTATTCGTTCAGCGAAAGCATTTGAATTTGTTCTAAATACTTGAAATCAAATTATTCATAATGCATAGCATAACATTAAACGTGTTAATAAACTACACGACCCATGACATCCTTAGCTCCTCCGATTGCAAGTTCCGTCCATGAAAACACCTAACGACCTGCAAGTATGCAGAAAAGTGTGTCAACATAAAGTTAGCGAGTTCACAGTTTTGTTTAACGAAAACTAAGTAAGTGTTTAGTTTAAAAACATGTTACGAATAATAAACTCTGTACCGATTGACTGTTCGTTTTTGGTGCCTTCATCAATGTCTATCATCATTGATCAAAGTGTTTAAGGTCATTATTTAACTCCCGTCCTCCCTGGTACGGTGTGAGGTTTGTCAGGCCTAATAGCGCTATCAACTAATACCCCGTTGCCTCCCAGTTAACTAGCTCGGTATGTAAGTAGGGACTTTCGTGATGGAGTTGAGTTTATTAACTAACATTGAAATTAAACCAACGTGTTCAAAAGTATTCCTCCTAGGAATATTAGTTTGTTTGTCCCCCCGGGATGCATGCTTGTGAAAGAGTAGTGAACTCACCTTAGTTTGCTCGGTAATTGTTAACGTGTCTTTACGCGTTAAGTAAGTGTTTGGTCCGTTACACACGACCTAATGTACGTCAAATGTTGGTAAGTATACAAGTAGAGTTTGAAATACCCTAAGTGTCTAAACAACAAGTGTTTACAGTGATCATGTTATCAAGTTTTTCATACAGTAAGTACAGTAGATTCTCTAGTTGATGTCATGCAATATGCTTTTGTGAAACTCTGACATAACATGTAAGCTCGGAACAATTATTATCACATATCATCACAATGTTATTACATGTAAACCCGATACATATTGAATCATACTTTAAGTTCAGAAGTATTTGAACATGATGTATAATATAAACCCTAACAAATTTGAACATGATGTACAATATAAACTCAGAAAATTTGAACATGATGTACAATATAACCTCAGAAAAATTTGAACATGATGTACAATATAAACCCTGACAAATTTATAAGAATGTTCGGACATCATATTATTCAGAATTTATAAGTTCTTAAGTGCGGATACCTTAGGTTATGTGCTGACAACTATAAGTGCCGACAACCATGTTTAAGTGCGGACAATTATAGACGTCAACATGTGCGGACCATGTCCGTTCACTAAGTGCGGACCTTGTTTAAGTGCGGACAACTTACAAATTCAACAAATGCGCAGACTCTTTATACATCACATGTGCGGACAACTTGAAAAGTCATATGTGCGGACACCATTGAATCATATATGCCGACCATTGTATCATAATATGTGCGGACCATTATATCTTCAACAAGTGCGGATTAAGGTTTAACAAATGCGGATCATGTACTCAATTATATATGTTCGGACCCTTTTAAACTTATAAGTGCAGATGTTTTAAGAGGGTTATAGGTTCGGACATATTAAAAGGTTGTCAGTTCAGACATGTTAAAGAATTCACAAGTGCGGACAGGTTCAAACGTCATGAGTGCGGACATGTTTCAAGGATCATAAGTGCGGACTGTATATCATCATCAAGTGTGAACCCCTTTAAATCAATCACAAGTGCGGATCATGTGTTTTTAATTAAGTGCGGACATAAGTTATATTTAACAAATCGGACTTACTTTGTGACTTCACAAAGTCTGACAATCAGAAATTCCATTCTTCAAGGTTTCCACGAACAGAAACCCCCAGAAATCAACAGTGTCAGGAATCAAATCAATCAATCTAACAATTCTATCATGTCCCTAATATCACAACCATCAAACAATCATTACACATTCATTCATTCTACAGTAATTATCACACATTCATCAATCATGAACAAAAACACAGATTGTTTAGATATCTAGGGTTTTGCATTGGAATAAAAAAGAAATAATATAACAAGTGTGATGTAAACCTTACCTTGGATTGATCAAGGATTGGTTCTTGAAGAATTGAAGGACCAAAGATCAATGATTTGCTTGGGAACTTGGAATAGCCAAAACATGAGAGAAATGATTGAGAAAACAAACTGTCGTATAGTGAAGTTGTGGGGAGTTTAGGGTTTTGAGTGGTTATAAGAGCTTCTAACTTATTCACAAAGCACCCCTAATTATGCAACTTTTACATCAGGCACATATTAATATGTAATTTACATTTAAAGCATGTAGTTCACGTATTTGTCATGCAGCACATAAGTTTCGTATCAACACGTTCGAGAGTTATCATGTGTGTGTTCCGGTAATTCCCCGAATTACCAACGTAGACTCATTTAACTAATCCTAGTTAAATGCAATGCTATGAATGTATGTCTAAATTAATTGTGGTTAGGTTAAAGTAGTAACTTGAAGTTGCGGGTTGCCACAGAAACCGAACCGAAATCAACCAAAAACTGATTTACCGAAACCCGAATTAACCAAAAACAATTATCGATATTTTTGTACCTTCATTTAACCAAAATTAATTGAACGTAACCATTCATATTTTCATATATTTATAGCTTTTATACCTTCATTTCATTATTTCATATTTATACACTCGTTTTATGTATTTATACCTCCGTTTCATGCACCTATACATCGATTGCAGGTATTTATACGTAAATTTCATATATTTCTAATCAAAAGTTTTAGCCCAAGTTTGATTTTGGTTATTAACCAAAATTAAATGAATCAAACCAAAAACCGTCAATCTAACTCAATAAACCACACTGATTAACTAAAAACAGATTGGTTAATAAAATAGACTAATCGGTGACCTCAATTCGGTTGAGAATAATAATCCAACCAACTGAACAATGCACACCGTGACAATGTTTGTGTTTCCTGCCACATTGCGCGCTATTATTAACCAAAAACAGACGAAACCGAACTGAAATCAACCAAAAATTAAATTAACTGAAAACCGAATTAACCAAAACCGGTTATCATTTTTTTGTACTCTCGTTTAACCAAAATTAGCTGAACTGAACCGAACCATTCATATTTTCATATATTTCTAGCTTTTATACCTCCGGTTCATATATTTCATATTTTATATCTCCATTTCATATATTTCTAATCAAAAGTTTTAGCCCAAGTTTAGTTTTTGCTATTAACTGAAATTAAATGAACCTAACCAAAAACAGTCAATCTAACTGAATAAACTGAAGTGATTAACCGAAAACCGATTGGTTATTAAAATAGATTAATTGATGACTTTGTTTTCGGATTCGGTCGAGAATAATAACTGAACCGACCAAACCATGCACAAAACAATGAAATGAATTACCCGATTACTTCGCTTTTGATGTATATCCATCATAATGATGCTACAATAAATATTATATGAATAAAAAACTAGCAAAAACGAGTATCGCAACACGATGTTTCGCTCCCGCTAGGGGTGTTCTTCGGGTTTCAGGTCTGGTTGTTCGGGTTGTTGGCTAGGAAAAAGTAACCCAATAACCAACCCATTTAAAGTTCGGGTTATTCAGGTATGGGTTATTCGGGTTCAGGTTAGTTCGGGTCGGGTTTAGATGTAAAATGAAAAAAATAATGTTTTTTTTTTTTTCACAAAATATCATCAAAGATATCTTGTTGTTAAAAAAATATCATCACCATTCAAACATCATTTAACAATATGGCATGATAATATTGAAAAGTCTGAAAACTTAATGTTTCAAATACAAAACACTCCAAATCAAATCTCATCTATAAAAAAAAAAAAGACAACTAATGTTCGGGTTTTTATTTGGGTTTCAAGTTTCGGGTTATTCGGGTTTTTTGTTGTGAAAAAAGTGACCCGATAACCGACCAATTTAAGGTTCAGGTTGTTCGGGTTTTTCGATTAGTCTCTAATTTAGGTGACCTCGAATTCGAGTCGGTTTTCAGGTTTCGGATTAAAAAGAACAGTCCTAGCTCCCGTCTCATCGCGCGGACATCCTACTTGTAATAATAATAATAACCCATTCTACTATAACTTAAAAGGCTATGTCGGTGGGGTGACCCACCGGCATTGCCTTACACCCCCTAAACTTTTTCCATTTTGCGTTTCAAGCCCTTCAGCTTTGCTATTCCCCTAAACTTTTTCAATATTTCATTTCAAGCCCCTCAGCATTTGCTACGACCCCTCCACTTTTAGAGTAATCAATTTTAGTCCCTTATCTAACTTTACTATTCTTCTACTTTAACAATTGGCATTTTTAGCCCTTAGCTTTTTACTAATTTCTATATTACTTAAAGTACAAAGTCGGTGAAACCACCCCTCTTTGACTTCCAAAATTTCCACTTTTAGCTTATAGTTTTGTAATTCATATTTTTTGCGTATAGAATTTTCCTTTTATTTACTCTCTACTTTTGTAACTTGCATTTCTTACCTATACTTTGGTAATTTACGTTTTTTTCACATATGCTTTATACCGACCCCTCAACTTTTAAACTTTTCTTTTTACATTTTGACATAAATTTGGTATACGTTTTCGGCCTTTATTTTGTATGTTTCCTACGTATGAATCGGGTCACATATAATACGTTTTGACTTGATGGTATAAATTGGAGTTAGTCGAGTCGCATATAATACGTTATGATTGTACACTATAAACTCGATTTGCTTTACATTTTAATCCAATTACAACACATCTATAGGTTACATTGAGTTCAGTCGGATACTTCGAAACGCACATTATTATATGATTAACACATCACATAACGCTTGGACTAATCCGTTCGACGTTTGCGATGTACCCGCGCGTTGCGGCGCGGGTCTTATTACTAGTTTTAGGTTAAAATGCTTATACGGGGCTAAGCCGACCCAGAAGCCGTGTGAGTTACACGAAGCCGACTTCTTATACCAACCCAGCTTGCAAGCAAGGGTTTTGTTAAGTTGTAGTCTTCTTGTAGAATAGGAGGCGCCTCACCATAATCCCTTCCATTATCTGCAACCCTTACATCATCAATGCCCGCAGTACTCACCACATAAAACAACAACCATTTCACATCTTCTCACCACTCAATCCCGATCAAAATCCACTCAAAATCGACGTTAACACCAATGGCAACTCATATTCCTCCACCTGCAACACCCTCACCGGCGGCGGAGCCTGTCAAGCCGGAGAAAGTTGACTACATGGACCTGCCGTGCCCTATTCCGTACGAGGAGATCCACCGTGAAGCCATGAGTTAGAATCTCCATAATTTCTTTAACATAGATCACTTGTTTGTTTTCACTTTGTTTATTGGTTATCTAGTCTGTGATTGTGTGAAATTGTTGTGGTTGTGTGATCTTAGTGAGTGTTGTTAAACCCTAGTTTTAAACCCTAGGTGGATTAAAACATACTTTATGTTGTGAAGACATTGGTTTTTTTTAATTTGCGTATTTAAGAGCAAATATTATTGGGGAAATTAGATTCTTAAAATTAGTATTGAAAAGATTGGTTATTATGTTATAAGTTATTTGAAATTGTTGTGTTTATGTGATTTTGTGAACTCTATTTATAAACCCTAGCTGGATTAAATCATACTTTTTAATGTAAACAATGGATTTTTTTTTAAAGTTGGGTTATTTAGTAGCTTTAGTTTTGAATGTGGATCTTACATGGCGTGATTGACAGATTTAAGGTTGGGGAAACTTGATTTGAAATTACCTTTGGAAAAGATTGGTATAAGTTTGTTATGTGTGACACTTAAAGGTGGAATATGATTGAGAATTAAATTAGCAGAAAATATGGTGTGTATAGCATTGTGTTATGTCATATGTGGATTTGAAGATAAAGAAGTATCGATTGTTTATAGTTTTGTGTTTGTTTATTGTTACCGCTTATCAGGGTTGCTGACGGTGTAATTTTGCGTTAATCTAAGACGTTAATCACTTTTGGAGTTTAAACATAACTGAAAAACATAACTTATGTGTTAATTATCTCTTGTGTATTGAACACACTGAATTGTATGCAGTGTCCTTGAAGCCAGAACATTTTGAGGGTATGCGTTTTGATTTTACCAAGGGTCTAAATCAAAAGTTTTCTCTAAGCCACAGGTACACATTGAACTTGTTTTTTTGAGTTTGTATGATTCTTGTGGTATAATGATCACATGCTTTTGAATTACCAGTATTGTTATGGGACCTACTGAAGTCCCTTCTCAATCTGCTGAAACGATTAAGATTCCTACTGCAAACTATGAGTTTGGTGCTAACTTTATAGACCCAAAGGTTTGTTATATCATATTTACAATCATTGTAATAGTTTTATTATTTTTGTAAATAGCTAGCAATCTTAATTTAATAGTGGCCTTTTGTTTGTCAAAGTTGATGCTTTTCGGAAGGATTTTGACTGATGGGCGGCTAAGTGCGAGAGTGAAATGTGACTTGTCTGAGAATCTTACTATGAAGGCCAATGCTCAGGTTTAAGAATGAACGATACACTATTATAGTATCAATCGAGTGTTGGTTTTAAGATTTGTTTCATTAATCTAGTTTGATATTGTTATCAGCTTACAAATGAGCCTCACATGTCACATGGAATGTTCAACTTTGACTATAAGGTAACTTGTTCATCTTGTTTGACTCGATATGGACCTTATTCTTTTAATTTTGTAATTTCTTGTAACTCAATAAATTTTACCTTAAAACACACTTATATTGCAGCTATTAATTCTGTTATGGGCTAACTTTCTTTTTTTTGATTCAGGGTTCGGACTACAGGACTCAGTTACAACTAGGAAATGGTGGCCTGATCGGAGCTAGTTATATTCAGGTAAAAGATCAGTACATCTGTAACTCTGATATATAGTGGCAGAAATACAGTTAGTAATAAGTTCAGGTGTGTGCGTGACTAGGCCTGTAAATGAACCGAACATTCATGAACTGTTTGTGAGCTTGTTTGGTGGGAAGTTCGTTTATTTAATAAATGAACGAGCATGAACACAACTTTTTGTTCATTTAACTAAACTAACGGACATGAACACGTGTTTTGTTCGTTTCGTTCGTTTACATTTGTTTATGTTTGTTTCAATTGAAATACACAAGTAGTTATTTTTATATAAATATTAAACATAAAAGGAACTTTCTACTACTTATATAAATAAAACTTATTGGTAAGTGGGCTTTCTAATAATAACATCGGGGTTTTCAGTCAATATTATTATAATTAAGCACTAATTTATATATAAAAAGTTACTTTATGCTTAGTCAATTATGTTCATTTGTTTTGTTTGTTTACGTTTGTGAATTGTTCGTTTAGGTTTCAAACAAACGAAGATAATTGAACACAAACATGATCGTTTTCTTAATAAACGAACACAAACAAAAAAATGTGTTTGATTATATGTTTGTGTTCTTTTTCGGTTAAAGTTAAATGTACGAACACAAACCCGCCTCTGTTCGTGTTCGTTCGGTTCATTTTACCGGCCTATGCGTGACTGTGTGGAGAAAATTAATAGAAAAGGATTGTTGTATTTGTTATTGATTTGAAACTCACTCTTAGACATGTTTTTGTTATTTTATGCATTTTTCTAGTTTCATTATATTTTTGGGTGATATGTTGTTTTTGCAGAGTGTGACACCTCACCTGTCTTTAGGTGGCGAAGTGTTTTGGGCTGGTCAGCATAGGAAGTCTGGTCTTGGTTATGCTGCACGATACAACACTGATAAAATGGTAAATTGTCATTCTGTTTTTCTAGTTTTTTTATTTGAATTTTTTCTTGCATGGTAATTAATTGAATTTTTTATGCAGGTTGCATCAGGACAAATTGCTAGCACTGGAATGGTGGTTCTTGGTTATGTTCAGAAAGTGTCTGAAAAGGTAATTAACTAAATATTTTAATAGTTTATTATCAACCATTATTAAGTGGGTCATAATACTATTTTTTTTTTTTGCATAGGTTTCGCTGGCAACAGATATGATGTACAATTACATGTCAAGAGATGTCACTGCTAGCTTTGGCTATGATTATATACTCCGTCAGGTAATTCAACAAATTCTTCATCGACAGTCACTGTCAATAAATATCGTGCCCCTTGCGCTATCTAGTTTCATTTTTAAACTACAAAATAATTAACTTTTTATAAATTCAATTAAATATAATAATTTTAACTGTGGTATTGTATGTTTTTAGTTTGACTTGTTAGTAAATATTGCTCAACCTTTTTGTCATATTATTAACATGATTTCATGTTGACAGTGTCGCCTTAGAGGGAAGATCGACTCAAATGGTTGTACATCTGCATTTCTTGAAGAAAGGTTGAATATGGGTCTAAATTTCATTCTGTCAGCTGAGGTGAGTACATTTAAATTTTCACTCACTTTTGAATTTTTATAGAAATACAACATGCACTATATCCAAAGGCACCATCTTCGGTTGGCGCCTGCTACAGGTGGCAATAGGGCTGTCCATTTTTATTCGAAACCCAAAACCGACTCGAATTCACAGCCACCTGAACCCGTTTTAAAGATTACTCGAAAAACCTGAACCCGACCAACCCGAACCTTCTATGGGTCGGTTATTGGGTTCTGTGTTTAAAAAAGCGCTCTTAAAGCGAGCGTGAAGCGCTGGAAAAAACGCTTTTTTGGGTCTGAAGCGTTACATTACGTGAAGCGAGCTTTAAGCGCGAAGCGATGATGGTTTGAAGCGACGCTTCAGCCCAATCAGGTCACATTTGGGCCATTTTTTAAGCCCAACAGTCTTTACAAGGTACATATCGACCTTATATCGACGATATAGCGACTTCATATGTGAAATCCGGCGACAAATTCCGGCGACGGAGTTGCTTTCAGCTGGAAACCAGGAAGAAGGGGGAAGAAGAAGAAGAGAGATGCTGAGAGCGGCTGCGTATCTGTCTTTTAGGCTTTTAGGGTTTTTATAAGTTAAGGTTTTTAAACATTTAACCCCTCTATCTTTCATTAGTTTACATTCAGTCCCTGAAACTTCTAACTTTTTACTTAAAAAGTGTAAAGATAGTTTGTCTATTTAAACATTTAACCCCCTCTATCTTCAGTAGTTTACATTTGGTCCTTAAACTTTTTAATTTATGCATAAAAGTACAAAATTAACATTATAAAATACATATATATAATATGGATAGCTATTTTTTATACATATATATAAAATTAACATTATATATAATTATATATAATATGGAGCGCTTCGTATACGTGAAGCTCTCGCTTCGCGCTTGAAGCTTCGCTTAAAGCTTTTGGAACCAAAACGCTTCGGAGCGCTTCGCGCTTTTTTAAACCAAGATTGGGTTACTTTTTCCCAGCCGAAAACCCGATCCGGAAAACTTGAAACACGAAACCCGAAAAAGAACCCGAACATTTATTTTCTTTCGTTTTTTGTTTTTGAGTCTCTAGTATTTGGAACATCGAGTTTTTGGACTTTTGAACATTATAATATCATATTGTCAAATGATGTTTGAATTTTAATTTTTGAGTAAATTGCCAAAATCGTCCCTGAGGTTTGGGTATGTTTGTCATTTTCATCCAAAACAACTTTTTTGTACCATATAGTCCACTTTTGGGATTTTTTGCCATTTTCATCCAAACGTCCGACTTTTTTTTTTGCCAAAAGATTGGGTTACTTTTTCCCAGCCGAAAACCCGATCCGGAAAACTTGAAACACGAAACCCGAAAAAGAACCCGAACATTTATTTTCTTTCGTTTTTTGTTTTTGAGTCTCTAGTATTTGGAACATCGAGTTTTTGGACTTTTGAACATTATAATATCATATTGTCAAATGATGTTTGAATTTTAATTTTTGAGTAAATTGCCAAAATCGTCCCTGAGGTTTGGGTATGTTTGTCATTTTCATCCAAAACAACTTTTTTGTACCATATAGTCCACTTTTGGGATTTTTTGCCATTTTCATCCAAACGTCCGACTTTTTTTTTTGCCAAAATCGTCCCTGAGATTTGGGATTTTTTGCCATTTTCATCCAAATTTTTGATAGGAAAAATAAAGCAAATTAGATGTTTGGATGAAAATGGCAAAAAAAATCCCAAAAGTGAAGGACTATATTGTACAAAAAAGTTGTTTTCGAAGAAAATGGCAAACATGCCCAAACCTCAGGGGATGATTTTGGCAATTTACTCTTTTAATTTTTTTTAGTAGCAATACGATTTTGGCAATTTACTCTTAATTTTTTTTACATCTAAAACCGGAGAACCCGGCCCGGAGTAACTCGAACTTTAAATGGGTTGTTATCAGGTCGCTTTTTCCCTGCAAACAAACCGAACAACCTGACCCGTAAAATCCAAAACCCGAAGAACACCCCTGGGTGACAATTTTGGTCATTTATTTATTTATAAATGGGCTAATTCGGGTTAGATTTTATCTCTAACCGCTCTAATGGGTAAAGTTTCTAAAATGAAACATGTCAGGTAGGTCTAAAGTCACCTTTTTTAATGTAAAACCTTCTTGATCGTATTATTTAAAGAGTAATTTAATTTTTGTAATTGTGTTTTTTCCATCAAATCTGTCACTATTTATGTATTGTGCTTCACAAAATTTGTGCAAAGAGTGTTTTATTTTGACAATGGAAGTTTTATGACACTTTTTATGGATTATGTCATGCAGATAGACCACAAGAAGAAAGACTACAAGTTTGGGTTCGGGTTGACAGTTGGAGAATAGATCAAAAACCATGAGCCGGGATGCAAGCTTTTAGGATTTAAATTTGTTTCTGAGTAACGGTCTGTCATACCGAGTGTGATCTTTTTGTTTTATTTTATGATGGACAGTGTCAGTTTTGTACTCTTTTTGAAGCAGCATTATTTGTAGCGGCTATTAAAGCTGCGCAGACCGTTTAGAGCATAACATAAAATTCAGTTGTCAAGTTTTGCAGCTTGGACATGTAATTCACTTTGAATTCCTACTTGAAGCTGTAGAATGCAATTTGGCAATACATTATTTATTTCAACACAAATTGTTCAATGTTGAGGTCTGTAAAAGTTGACGGGTTGGCGCGTTTGATTCTGACTCGATATGAATCTAAAACGATTATAACATGTCGATCCAAACACAACACACAAGTTAAACTGGCCCCAAAACATAGTTTTGTGTCAGGTCATTAGTTTATAATAAAATGTTAAAAACCAATGTTTTGGAAACCAGACTATACCTAGTCGGCAAAGAACAAAGCATTCGCAGTTTTCCATCGATTTTGACTGGTTTTGCTTTGGTTTTCGTAAGATTGGTCTAAACCGACGTCATTTTCTGTTAGCTTAATCCTTAATGCCAGAATAACATGAGTGTTGTGTGTAATGTTTCAAAATCCGGATTAAATGTTAAAATATCGGTTTTGAGTTCATAGGTTCAAGCCGATCGATCTTAAAACTTGGATAATTTTTGTTTCTACATTAATGTGAGATCGTCTACTATTGTTACACTTTCAAAAAAAAGTATGTACATGTATGTATATATTGTTTTTTGTTTGTAGTTTTCATATTTCTGGTAATTGCTTGTGTAGGTGCGTGTACATAACTATGTATGATAGAACGCTTGGAAAGCTATCTTAATTATGATATTAAAACACACACGTCTCTTCCTTGAATCCATCCTAAACAGTGGCGGAGCTTGAACGGAAACTGGATAGGGGCCAGACTCTAAAAATCCAAATCTGTGGGTCCGGTTCGGTTTTTAAACAAAGGTACCATGAACATAGCTTTCTAAATTCTAAAGTATGTTAAAGCTTGCCATATGTGATAGCACATGTGTTTAAAAGTGTCACTTATCTATATAATTATGGTAACTGAAAAGAAAACCCTAAGTTACAAGTTATACCAAAAGTTGCAGATTCTATTTTATTATATAATAATAAAACAACTAATTTATAATAATAGGTAGAATTTAATATATGGTTAGTATGTTACTCGTCTTGCAAAGGAAATAAAGTTTTGAATTGACATGTAAACTAATAAAATATTAATTAATAAACTGAATAGCTGCTAAAAAGGTTTTCATGAGTTTAAATTGTGATGGTATTTAAAATATATTTTTTTTGAACGGTGAGATTCTATGATTATAGAACATGACCAACATGTGATGTAAAAACCCAAAATCCAAAAGATACAGTACACAAAAGAAAACGAAAAAGTTTCCATATAAAAAGGTTTACATGAATAAAATTGTAGTGCCACCTTCAAGTATTTGTAGAAAGGCAGTAACCTAATTAACAATTTTCAATTATTAACTCTGGTGAGGATAGAGAGTGTGTATGAACCTTAAGAGCAATTAGGTTGCTGGTCTTTTCTTTGGTTCTTATTCATCTTTGAATTTAGGGGTAGAATAAATGTATGTTTTGATGTTGAAGCAGTTTATTCACGACATCTCCATGTTAATTTTTTCACGGTTTTATGTCTTCGCAGGAACGCGGGGTCCTAATACTAGTTTTGATATTAAAGTAAGGAAAGAATGTTGTTTATTTATGGTAATTCTTCCATGGAATACGTCTACTTCATTGATTAAGAAAATATAAAACAAATTTCATTCCATTATACATAAATGTTTTTATTAATATAAGTAGAACACGAAACCTTGCAACTTAGTTGCTGTGGTGTAGTGGTTATCACGTTTGCTTTACACGCAAAAGGTCTCCGGTTCGATCCCGGGCAGCAACATTGTATTTATTTTTATTTCTGGGCAAAACACTTGTTATTGTTTTTCTTTTGATCCCTGGCAGCAACAGTTAATATTTTCTTTGGTTTTGGGGGTCAGCAAAGCTTGTTTATTGTTTTCCTTTTGAAATTTTAGTGTGAATTAATTGAATAACTAGGGGGTATGAACAAGCTAAGCCAATTCGAGTCAGAATCAGTCATTAGATCAATCGATCTAGACCTGTTTCAAAACATTGATTCTAAAGTTAAAAATGTAAAAATATAAGTAATTATTATCATATAATTATTGCTATGGTTCTTATGATCATAACTAATGATTTAAGATTTTACATGGGGATGACAAAAAAACCTGAGCCTAACGAGTATATCAGAAACCCAAAAAGTATGGGACGGGTATACCCGAAGCCCGACATATATGTGATTAATTTTTAAAAATTCCACGGAAATGAGCTCAAGTGATATCCGGCCCAATTATCCGAAACCACATACCCGATTTTTTTTTGTATATATTTTTATTTTCCCTTAATCCTTATCTGTTTGTGACTTGTTATAGTAGGTTTATTATGTGATCTGTTAGTGACTTGTTATAGTAGGTTCATTATGTGAAAAGAATCTTTTGAAATATATATTGGATAATATTATTCAGATTTTGTGTTGTGAAGTATATAAATAAAACTACATAAAAACTATAATATTATTATTTATTTATGATAAAACTTATATCATTATATAAATAAAAATTATACAATAATTATAATTGTAAAAAAAATGTATTTGGAAATCCCAATTAGTATCTTTTAACAAATTAACGGATATACCTGATACTTGCAGGTATACTTGATACCCGGTGGGTATTAGGCTGGCTAGGTATGGAAAATAGTTTTACGACCGAGTATGAGTATAAGATTACCCATACCCGGCCAATTATCATCCATAATCTTTTAGTTGATGTTATAATCTTAAGTCAACTAAGGGGAGGGATGTATACGAAGTAAATAAAATGTAAATCATCATATTAAATTTTTCTTTGTTGACTGACAATTTTGTTCCTTCAAAAACTGCAAAATTATCAAAAAAAATTAAAATTACAGTTATTTATCTATGAGCAAATTACGTTCGGCCAGTGCTTTTTTTTAACGGCCAATAAATCAATACCGAGCATTTTCGGGGTACCCGCTGGACAAACAGAGTACTCCGAGAGTAACCTGAGTGGTCCACCACCAATTCTAGGGAAAACCCGGTAACCCACCCGCCCGTAGACACGACGGTAAATTACCAGTAAAACCCGTTTGGCTCAAGGATCGAACCCAGGTTTCCCTGGGTCTCCTATCACTTCTCACCAATGCCTCACTCATTTTTTTGCACAAAATAGGAATTGAACTTGAGTCTTCAAATAAGAACTCAAGTCCTCCTATCACTTGAGCTATAGGTTATTGGCACGTTCGGCGAGTGATAAGTCGCAAAATTTTGGCTTTCTAAAAACACGCATAAGAACATCTTTGCTTGTTCAAAAGTTCATTTTTAAGGAGTTAATATTCAGCAAATGAGGTAGTGGTGGAGTGGTTAGGGAAAAACTTGGTGTTCTTTGTGACCCAGGTTCGACTCATACTATCCCCATTATTTTCTACGGCATCCAGGTGAAGGGCGAATACGGGTGGCGCCGGTTCGTCTTTGATGAGAGTCGAGGTTTTACCGATTATTCCACTGCCGTGCCTTCGGGCGGGTGGAGGTCAGGTTTCTGCGCATCTGGAAGAGCCAAGGGGCTGGCGGCGGTCGATTAGTCGACCTTGACCACAACGTTCGGTGTCACGGTGATTGACACGTCGTTCCGTTAAAAAAATGAGTTAATATTCATACGAACATCTATACTCAAATAACGACAAGCTAAAAGTTTGAAAACATGTTTATTGATGGTTTAAAAATTCTTATTTTATCTTATCAGATATAATTTTAAATATTTAGTTGTTACTCGAATATTTTTATAAATATACATTTTAAAAGTAATATCATACACCAAACGTACTAAATAAATAAATATTATCTTACAGTTTATCATTAAAAAAGTTTTCGATGGGTTTGAGATCATTGAATATAGACACGAGTTGTTTTTTCATGTTATCGAAACCTAATAAACAGGTCTGAAGCGAACGTTCATGAACTGTTTGTAAACTTGTTCAACGGGAAGTTCGTTTATGTTTGTTTATTTAATAAATGAACGAACACGAACAAAAAATTGTGTTCGCTTAGTTAAATGAACGAACATAAACACACCTTGTTTCGTTCATTTATGTTCGTGAATGTTCGTTCATTTATGTGAATGTTCGTTTATGTTTTTGTAAATACATAAATAGTTATATTTATATAAATATTAGATTTTCTAACCACTTACATAAATATAACTAATTAGCTATTGAGTTTTCTAGTAATAAAAAATGAAATTTTAATTTTTTTCTTAGATCGTAATTAATCACTTACTTAATATTTATATAAAAAACTACTTAATTCTAGTATCTATGAACTCTAATTTAGATATGTTTTCGGATTAATTGTAATATATTAGACTTGTTTGTTTGTGTTCACTAATATTAAATTGTGTTTGAGTAAAATGCACGGATAGTCCCTGTGGTTTTGCAAAATAACACCTATAGTCCCAAACTTTTGGAAATTACACCGGCGCTTCCTGTGGTTTGACAGTTTGTTACTCGGATAGTCCCTGGAGTGGATGTCCATTAGTTTTTTCCGTTAAGTGTATGTGAAATGACAAAATTACCCTTCATCTTCTTCAATCTATAAAAACAAAAGCACCCTGATACTCCTTTTACCTCTTATTCCCGACAGTATGCTGTCACAAAACAAAAATTCTTTTGCTTCTTACCCCACACAAAACCCTACTGTCAAAGATTAGCCGCCACTCTCTCTCTCTCTCTCTCTCTCTCTTTACACAAACCGTATTGATGGTGAACGGTTGCCAGAGTTTAGCAGGTCGACCGGAGTGTGGTTTTGAAGATGATGATGATGATGAAGGTGACGGTGATCGGAGAAGGAAGGTAGTGTCCGGAGGAGGTGATCGGAGAACAATGAAGATGATGTTTCGGATGATGTTTCGAATGAGTTGTTTCGGATGAAGTTTCGAATGAGTTGTTTCGGATGAACTTGTTTTCAAATTGTAATTCAGAAACTGTATTCGAAATGCTGTGATGATGACCTTTTTCGAATATGAAGAGAGAGGTGATCGGAGTTGCAGGTTTCGTCGGAAGTGACAAATAGTGTGATGCTTGAACGACGATGATGACTGGAGGTGAACGTTGGGGCGCACGTTGCAGCGGTTGATCATAAGTTATGAGGATGTTGGTGGTCTGTGCGATGTAATGATGATGGTGAACCGGAGATGCAATATGATTCGAAATGGTTGCAGTGAAGTTGCAGGTATGATTCGAAATGGATTCGAAATGGTTACAATATAAAGATTAGATCCACGGTTGGGGGAAACAGAGAGAAAGGGGGTGGGGTTGTTTTGTTTTTATAGATTGAAGAAGATGAAGGGTAATTTTGTCATTTCACATACACTTAACGGAGAAAACTAACGGACATCCACTCCAGGGACTATCCGAGTAACAAACTGTCAAACCACAGGGAGCACCGGTGTAATTTCTAAAAGTTGGGGACTCTAGGTGTTATTTTGCAAAACCACAAGGACTATCCGTGCATTTTACTCATTGTGTTTATTTATATTTGTTCAGTTACATTCATTTGTATTCGTTTATGTTTGTTCAATCATGTTAATTTATGTTTGTTTATGTTTATTTAAATATGTCCAGTTAAGTTTTTTTTTTGTTAAATCAGCACATGTTTGACACGTAGGGTGTAATACATTTTGAGCAATATCAATTATAAATTTAACGTAATGGCCTGCCGGAATCCTATTCTGGCGCACATTCAGAGTCGTATAACGAAGATTTTCGTCACAAATCTACCAGAGGGATGCAGTGGGGCAGATCTAGCAACTCACGTTCGGGTTTTTGGACAGACTTTTGATCTGTATATTGCTAGAAAAAGGGATAAAGGGGGTAATCGGTTTGGATTCGTCACGATGTTGGATGTTAAAGATAAAGAAGAACTACTCAGAAACTTAAGAGGGATTCGTATGGGCGATAATAAACTTTGGTTTAATATTGCTCGGTTTGTTTTAGAAGAAGGTGAGATTAACACTGGGGAGATAAGCCGGGTCCTAAAAACTTTGTTAATTCTAATGTCAGTCATGGCATGGAACGTATGGGTGGTAAAAGTTTCAAAGGCGATAGCTCTTTCAGAGATTTGTTTGGAGGAAAATCTATTTCGATTGATAACAATATACAAGCATTCTCTACGTTGCATGGACGTGCATTAGTTGCAAGGATGATCGATCTCGAAGCGTTGAAAAGTATTTCGTGATTCTTAATGGTATTTGTCCGGGTTATGGGAAGGTACAATATCTTGGTGGTCTTGATTTGCTTATGTCTTTTGAAAATTCTGATTTGGTTGAGAGAATTATTGAGGCAGCCAAACAAATGAATGATAAGTTCTATTCCATTGTTGTGTGGGAAGGTCAATCGCTTTCTTTTGAAAGGTTGGCTTGGTTGAAGAAACAAGGGGTCCCTTTACATCTTCTATCCAATGAAATTCTTAATACCATTGGTGGCAAGTTCGGTAAAGTGGTTCACAAAGCAAAGTTAGTGGAAACAGATTTGGACTTATCATATGAGTATGTTGGAGTCTTGGTTGGTGACGGTTTAAGGATCGCCGAGGAAGTAGTCTTAAACTGGATGAATAGGAAGTTTCGGGTGTGGGTTACCGAGGAATTAGGAGAGTGGATTCCAGATTTCGATGCGGTGACGACAGATGACGATGTACTTGACAAGGCCGATGGAGAGGAGAATGTTACTGTTGATAGCGACGCTGAATTGCCGGAGAAATCACCGGTCAAGGAGGCCGGAGTTTCCAAAGAAGCCGTAATTAATGAGGAGCCGATATGTATGGAAACGTTTAATGTGGAAAATGATGAGGAGCCGGTATTGATGGAAACAATTAATATGGTAAATGATGAGGTTAATTGTCATTCAAGTCCCATTAATGTGGAGAATTTGAATTCTGAATTAAGAAAAGAGTCGTTTGTGCCTGCTGTATCTTTTGATTTTGACAAATTAAATGAGGTGAATAACAATTTGGATGGGCCTAAGTCTAATGTGGTTAAGAGAAAAAAGTATAAAAAAGATGACTTGGGCCGCCCAGTTGCTTTTATACTAGTAGTAATGAGAGCTTGAAGGTGGTTAAAAAGCCCAAGAATGTTGATAATGATTTATTTGGGCTCAACTCGTTGTTGGGTATAACTGATGATGGACCAGGCGATGAAGAGGATAGTCCGGACTCAGATGAAGATAGCTCTTTAGATCTTAACAGTAATCCAATTGTTAGGACTGATGCGTTTGGTGATTGTGATACAGAGAGGTTTTTAGAAGGGGAGATTGAAGCGACCAAGGTTTTGGGAGAAAAGCTTGGTGTTCGATTACCTGTTCAGGATCATATGATAAAGGAAACAATCGTCAAAGAAGGGTTACAATATGGTACTAAATGAATTGTTTATCGGTGAATGTTAGGGGTTTGGGGCCTTCTGGCAAAGCGGGATGGATTAAACGTTTAAAGTCAGATTTGGGAGTGTCGTTTATTGGGTTACAAGAAACTATGTCTAGTAATGTTAATGTTAGTGTGGTGTCGAATTTCTGGGGTGGATTGGGTTTTGATTATGAAGTTGTTGATTCTACCGGTAATTCGGGAGGTTTATTGAGCATTTGGGATCCCAATATCACACCCCAACCGATGGCGGAATCATCGGGGCATGGCACTGAGCGAAACAGATTGTCCAGAAGTTTCCATAACAATTATCATTACTATTCAATTTAAAATAACATGTCCCATACCATGTCTTAAACAGTAAACAAGTTATTACAGACAAAATCCAGGCAAATAATTCTATTCCGACAACTCAGATTTCAAAATAGAGCAATTGTTTATCTGCTTCTAGAAACCCTTGATTCAATTACTATAGACAACTATTTGTTGGGCTCTAAAGCTTTATTCTAGCTTCAATTTCCTACCAAGTGTGCGTCCTAAACACCTGTCACATACGTTAAAATAAAGTCAATACATATAATGTAAAGGTGAGTATACAAGTTTGATAATAGCATATAGAGTTCAAATTCGTTTACGCATAACCTGCACGTACACATAGTGAAATGAAGCACGTTAGTTATCGACATAGATCCATCGATACCAATGACTGCGGGTTGACTGCCAAATGCAGTTCGCAATACATGGTTACCACCGTAATCCATGCAAGTAATTGTCCTTATCAACCCCCCGTGAACGGGTGCTGGGTCCAAACTATAGTACTATCGTTGCTAAGGCAGGTAGACAACATTCCATGTGTAAACATAACAAACAAGCATTCATAAGCCACGTATAACATGCATTAACGGTTAGCGTTCAAATAGTATTGAGTAGTGTGTTTGATGTGATTTGAATAGTTGTAACGTATGTAACACCCAAAAGTGCATAAAGCAAAAAGGGATCGAGTATACTCACAGCGGTTGATGGATTGAAGGGAGCGCTTAGCGAGTAAAGTTAGCCTGAATAGTTGGTAGCATAATGATAAGTGACGCGTAAAACGATACAAAGTGTGAATGGGTCGGATAGCAGTTCGGTCGGATGGTAATCCGATCGGACGGCTTGTCTGTGCGGATGGCAATCCGTTCGGATGGTTATCCGGTCGGACGGTAGTCCAGTCGGATGACTATTCGAGTGGATTGTTTCTTCCTATGAGAAGGATGTGTTTGTGTATGATGGCTTGACCTTTGAAGTTTTCGTTGTAGCATTTTGAAAACATTGAAGTATCTCTATCCTTCCAGTCGGTCGGTCGGACAGTCAGTCGTGCGGATGACAATCCGTTCGGATGGTCATCCGGTCGGACGGCGACCTTAGTGATAGGGTTACTTATGGGAACAAATTCACCGCAGAAGTGTCACTCGGTCGGATGTCCATTTGACCGGGTGGCAACCCTGTTAATGAATATGTTGAAAATTGTTTAAGTCATTAAAGTCCTAGTATCTCATGATCCGAAAAGTAATCCGGATGGTAATCCGATCGGATGGCAATTCGTTCGATACTCGAACTTCAGGGAGAGTTGATAAGGTGTGGGACCCAAGGTGTTATTCGTTCGGACAGCAATCCGTTCAGGTGGCTTATCCGCTCGGACAGTAGTCCGGTCGGATAACATTCCGTTCAATTGTTCCGTTCGTTCTACACTTGGTCGTTTTGATTGTTTGTCGTTTTATCGAGACGTTTTGACAATGTGTTAACCAACGGAACCCCTTCTTGTCCCAAGTGACCTGATCGACCAGGAATCACTCTAGTTCAACCAGTTAACCGGTTCAAGGCGGTTGTTCTTGTTTAACCCAAAGTCGGTGGTCTTGTGAGGAGAATCCAGATCTTGGTCTAGCACAACCCCAAGAATGAGTAGGAGACTAGAACAAGGTCCGATTCCACCGGTTTTGAATGCATTGAGTGTAAAAGAGTCGAAAGAAAGCTAAAATCCATCTTTCAATCCTTTTTCACCATGAAGGTGTTTAGATCTATGAAAGATCTTTGTGTATTCGTGTGGAAATCAGTTAGATCTAAGTTGTTCTTGATGGATTGAGGCCAAAACATGAAGTTCTTCAAGAACTCATGATGACATCATCCTTGAACACCTCAAATCTAGTGATTTCACGGTTAAAAGTTAAGATTCAAAAGATAGAAAGGTGTAGGAGTGCGTGTAGGTCAAGAAAGTACAAGATTTAGGGAGAGATCTTACCGAGATTGAGAGAAATCGAAGAAAAGGTGAGCTGAGCGTGCTGGTTGGACAGAGGTTTCCAAAAGTAGAAAGTTTGAGAGTGACATGGGTATTTATAGGATTCCAAAAAGGGAAGGGGTGGGTCGGTCGGATGGCATTCCTCCCGAATGACTATCCGGTTGGATGTCATCTCGGTCGGATGGCATCTTGACGCCATGGCCAAGTGGCAACCCGGTCGGATGGCTATCCGGCCGGATGGCACTTGGTTCGCACGTTCGACGCGACGATTTTTTTACTGATTCGATTTCGATTTTGATTGCGAGCGATGCGAAATGCGATAGAGTTTCCTATTCAAATTACTTTTAATCCCAGCCACTCATATCTCGCGCTGTCTCTTCTCCACTAACTATCATAGTTTGATTTCGGTTGAGTTCGAGTTCGATGTCGATTAAGTTCGATTGTATTTCGAGTTCGATTGCGTTTCGATTGATTACCACCACACATAACATAAATAAACATGCACATATAACACATAAGGCACACTCACACGTATAACAATAACTGAAATGCGTAGCTCGAGTTGCGATTCGATTCGATGTCGATTAGCATAGTTCGATTATCGTTTAGTTAACTTTATCGCATTGTTACTTCCTATGGTTCACAGTCTTAGGTCGATTGAATAGCGATAATCATACGTCGATTATTGTAATTATAGACACTTACTCCACATAATAGCTAAAATAAAAGAAATCTATTATTAGTCAGTTGCGCGAAATCGGTCGTTGACTTGCCCTTGACTTTGACTTCCCGAAAACACGAGGTGTTACACCCAAGTTTTTAACGAAGGATTTAGTTGTTAAAGATAGTAATTTTCTTCTTATCTCCGATTTATTAACGGATGGGTGTAGTCATCTTAATTTGATTAATGTCTATGCTCCGCAATCTAATGTTGACAAAAGAAATCTATGGGCTAAAATTACCCAAACAAATCAATCAGGGCAAGGTTGGTGGATTGTGCTTGGGGATTTTAATGCAGTTAGGGACCCAAGTGAAAGATTAAATTCTTGCTATGACCCGGCTTGTGCGCGCGATTTTAATGAGTTTTTGGATGAAGTTGGTCTTCGTGAGTACGATCTGAAAGGTATGAAGTTTACTTACTTAGTCAATCGGCAAGGTGAGTGCAAGCTTAGTAGGATTGACAGGGTGTTTGTTTGTGATAGTATTTTTTAATAAGTGGCCTAATGCTTGTGTTAGAGCATTGAATAGAGAATACTCGGATCATGCGCCTTTGTTCCTGTCTCTTTGTGATACTAATTTTGGTCCGAAACCCTTTCGATGGTTTGATTCTTGGATTGATAGGCATGGGTGTGAAGATATCGTTAATTCAGTGTTAGTAGGGTGGTGCAATCAAGGTCCGGCGGATCTAAATTTGATGCGAAAGTTTAAAGCTCTTCGAATGAAACTTAATAGTTGGATTGTTATGTGCCGTAAGAAAGATAATGAACTCGAGAAATCGTACAAAAAAGATAAGGAAGATATGGAATGGTTAATGGAACAAAGAGACTTAGAGGAGTCGGAATTGTGGGTTTGGTCCGAATGTTGCAAGAACCTTCATGAGATTGAGCTGTATAGATCTCGTGACTTGAAACAAAAATCGCGTGTAGAATGGGCTTCTCTTGGAGATGAAAATACTGGCTTCTTTCATAGTGTTGTTAATGGAAGAAAAGCTAGGAACTCGATCCCGGGTCTTGATGTTAGCGGTCAATGGGTTTCTAAACCGACACTTATTAAAAAAGAAGTTTTGCGTTTCTTTAGACTCCACTTCAAAGAAGAATATGTTTTTCGGCCGATTATTGAATGTGAAGGGCTGAAAAGGATCGATGAACAAGCTGGTTTGTGGTTGACTGAATTGTTTTCTAAACAAGAGATTAGGGACGCTGTTTTTGAATATGGCTCGAACAAGGCGCCTGGTCCGGACGGCTTTAATTTTAGCTTTATTAAGAGGTTTTGGAGTTTATTGGAGGAGGATTTTTATCGTATCTTGGTGGATTTTCATGAAATAGGTATTATTAATCCGGGATGCGGGTCGGCTTTCATTACTTTGATTCCCAAGGTTAAATCGCCTGTGGGTCTCAAAGATTATAGGCCTATTACGCTTATTGGAGTGATTAGCAAAGTCATTTCGAAAATCCTAGCTAATCGCCTTAAAAAATGCATGGGTAAGGTGATTTCGGAGTCTCTGTCGGCTTTTTTGTCTGATCCGTATATTCTTGATGGCCCCCTTGTTGTGAACGAAATTTTGGAATGGCTAAAGAAAAGAAAGGAAAAGGCATTTCTTTTAAAGATTGACTTTGAAAAAACCTATGACAATGTCAAATGGGTTTTCTTGTTATCCATTTTATCTCAAATGGGCTTCCCTCATCGGTGGTGTAAGTGGATCAAAGGCATTCTTGAGTCCGCTCGGGCGTCTATTCTTGTTAATGGATCTCCTACTTTTCAGTTTAATAGTGAGAAGGGGCTTCGTCAAGGTGATCCTATCTCACCTTTTTTATTTTTGATTGTTATGGAGTGCCTTTCATGGATGTTGAAAAAGTGAGAGCCATTGGAGTCTTTAAAGGTATTAATTTTTCTGCCGACAATCTTGATATTACCCACCTCTTCTTTGCGGATGATGCTCTAATTATGGGTGAGTGGGCCCGAGAGAACATTCAAAGCTTGGCTAGAATTCTTAGAATTTTCTACTTATGTTCGGGTTTACGCATTAATCTTCATAAGTCCAACTTATTTGGGGTGGGTACGGAAGATGGGGAAGTGGATAGTATGATGGAAGTTTTGGGTTGCAAACGCGGGTCGTTTCCTTTTGTTTATTTGGGCATTAAAGTGGGAGCCAATATGTCTAGAATTGGCAATTGGAATATGGTTATTGATGTGATCAGAAATCGGCTTTCTTCATGGAAAGCCAAAACGCTTTCTATTGGTGGTCGTTTGATTCTTGTGAAGTCGGTGCTTGAGAATTTGCCCATTTATTATCTTTCGTTGTATAAGGCTCCTAAGGTGGTTATTCAAAGCATGGAGGCTATTATGAGACGTTTTCTTTGGGCGGGTTGCAGTGAGGAGAAAAAAATTAATTGGGTTGCTTGGGACATTATTACTAATTCTAAGAAAGCGGGGGATCTAGGAGTTGTTAAGCTAGAGGATGTCAACGTTGCGCTTCTTCTTAAATGGGCGTGGAGATTTAAACATAATGATAATTGTTTGTGGAAAAGGGTGGTGATTAATTGTCATGGGGCGAGTAGAACGTGGGGCTTGTTACCATGTACCCCGTCGGCTAGCGGGTGTTGGAAGAAAATTGCTAAAATAGGTGAAAAAAAGACATGGAATGATAATACTCTTGGTAGTTATTTTGTGGGGACTATGGGTGATGGGTCAACAATTAATTTTTGGGTGGATTATTGGCTTAATAATGTTCCGCTCCGTTTGGTTTATCCCAACTTGTTTAGACTCGAAAAGCATAAGTGGATTTCTGTTTCTGGTAGAATTCAAGTTATTAATGGTTCTAAATCGCTGATGTGGGACTGGAGGAGATCTCCTTCTACTGCCGAAGAGATTTCTGAGTTGTTCGGGTTGATGTCTGAGATTTATGACTACGAGTGGAAGGGCGGTTCGGACACGTGGAAGTGGACTGCAGACTCGAATGGCGAATTCACTGTCAAATCAGTGAAGATTGTGTTGCAGCAGCGTTCGCAGCAGTCCTCGAGCAGTAGCAGGCTGTGGAAAGGTTGGGTCCCGCTAAAATGTAAGATCATGGTTTGGCGTCTTTTGCTTAATTGGTTGCCTACGAAGGTGGAGCTTGGCAAACGTGGGGTATCATTACCGAACGTGTTTTGTAATTGGTGTGATTCGTGATGTCTGTCGTAATGGACATGCAAAAACCTATTTAAACTATTAGTATAGAATAAGCAGGGTATCGAACCAAGGGAGGACTGTGGAAAGCGTTTTTATGCTAAGTATTGATTAACTGTTACTGAATTGAGAAATCGGGTTGTTTGATTATGAAGAAAAATAAAACTAAATTAACGAGTAAAAATTGTGATTTAATTCAATGGGAGAAAAGATGGTTCCTCCAGATTTCAGGTTTGCAAACAAGTTCAGTTATGTGTTTAATCAAAACATTCACATAGACATAAGTGTTTAACCTAATTAACCAATTGTGATAACCAACGACTAAGTACTCCGGTCAATACATAACGGGAGGTTATCGAATGATTATCAATTACAATTACAAACCCTAATCCCATGTCAAATATATCCCAATTACTAGAACTCTCGGGAACTGAATGCTTAGAAATCAAGGTTTAAATAAATGCAACCAGTTACAATCAGTCAATTAAATCCATGGTGAAAAGCATCGGATGCTTAGATCACCAAGTTACAATGATTAAAAACACATAAAAGTACCTAATTACACAAACCCTCCATCCGGAGGAAACCACAAAAGTTTAGCCGCTCATCTCGCACGAAGAATCTTCAAAAGGTTGAATTAATGAAGAAATCATGGTTGATTCGGTGATGGAATTGAGAATTTTGATGGAATTGGATGGAAGAAACCTTGAATCTTGAGTATCTTGGTGCCTTGGATCAATTGGGAATGATAGATCATGAGAAACTAGGGTTTTTATCTTATAAAACCCTCTAAAATAAGCCCAATTCGCGCTCCCCTATTGCCCAGCTTCACCCACAGTTCAGAACCGTGGGTCACAGTTTACCTTTGCTGCACTAACAGGTATTCTGAACAGGGAGTCACAGTCTGAAGTGGGGGTCACGATCTAGACTTGCTGTTGGTTTTATAACTATACACTCCTGAACCATGACCCATGGTTTACAAACCATGGGTAAGAACGTGAATTGCAACACTTTTCTCCAATAATTGTGCAACTTTCATAGAATGGCAAAATTGGTCCCCCAACTAAACTCCCATCATCTTCTTAACATTTACCCATCATATAACTTTCGTTTAATGACCCGGAGACCCCTCAAAGTTCAATATCACTTATGTCTTCAATATTTCGACTATGATTAACTTCCAATTAATTACCAAACGGCCCCTATACTTTGTTCTTTCATACTCCTTTCACTCGTGAGCCTTCATATCACCCGAGCAAACTTCAATATTCATCCTCGAGCTGCAATATCCCATCTAAAGCTCACAACTTCATCTTTAACCATCGTAAATGCACCGATTTATGTGTTTTACCTACAAATCACCAAAATCTCATAATTACTTCATTCCAAGCAAATAAACACATCAAATACACCTAAAACATGATAATTAACCACTCTAAAGCTCAGGTTTCACCCTCTCCATCAATTCGGAAGAAGAAACAGTTAATCATCTATTCATTGGCTGCACCTTTGCTGAAGAAATATGGTCGCGGATACAATATTGGTGCCGTCTTACTCCTATTTTTGCTTTCGATGTAAATGATTTTTTGGAGATAGCTAATTCACAAGCGGCGTCGAAGAGTTCTAGATACGTTTTGCGGGGCATTATTATTACTTCATTGTGGACTATTTGGAATGAGCGCAATATGAGAATTTTCAAAGGCGTGCGACGTCGTCCTGTTGAAGTTTTGGAAAGCATAAAAATGACGTCGTATTTTTGGTTTCGAAATAGAACAAAAATAAAAGGTGTAGAGTGGAATGTGTGGTGTAAATATCCTCTTAACGTGATGTAATTCGTTTTGCTTTTTCGGCGGTCCTTGTTTTGAGGTCCGGCCCGTTTTGAATGATATTTACTTTAAAAAAAAAGTTTTTTTTGTTTATGTTCATTTGTGTTCGTTTATGTTAATGAACTATTCGTCTAGGCTTTAAACGAACGGACATAAACGAACACGAACATACCCAATTTCTTAATAAACGAACATGAATAAAAAAATGTGTTCGATTATATGTTTGCGTTCATGTTCGTTTGGTTCGTTTACAGGCCTACTAATAAAATAAATTAAAGAGTGAATTGCAAGAATTGTCATTTATCTTTATGCCTCTTTACAGGCGGTGTCCTTTATGTTTAAAATTGACGAGTTTTGTCCTTTATGATTAAAAATCAAGCACGTTTACCCTTTGGGCGTAACCCAATTTGTTTTCCCAGTTAAATTTGACCACGTGCAGATCACGTGAGGGTAATTGTGTCATTTAATGTTTACCCTGAGCATTTCCCCCCAATTTAAAGAATCCCAAACCCTAATTCTTCCCATTTCCCCCAAATCATTCATCATCAAGAACTCACAGGGACATCACAAGTTGAAATCACATATATCAGCAAAATGGGTGTTTCACCTAACTTGAAAACTTTTGAAACTTTGATTTGGGGTTTTGGAGAAGCGAAACAACCATGGGAAGCCGAAGAGTTGCTGCAAGTTATGGAAGAGAAGGGGATTGTTCCGCAAAAGAACATTGTCGAGCTTGTTGCAAAAGCATGGCGTGCCATTGGTGTTACTGATGAAGCTAAGAGGATTATGGATCATGTTGAAGAAGATGATGACAACTTTAATGAAGATGATGATATTGTTGATTTGGGTGTGAAGAAAGATGAAATGCTCGTGAATGTGATTAACGAAGGAAACGGGTCGCCAACTATTAAGTCAAGAAGTAGAATTATTGTTGACAGAGCAAAGTTTTCAGCAGAAAGTATAAGTAGTGTGGCAAGAAAGTCGGTTCATAGTTGTCGATATGGGGTGAAATCGAAGTCAGTGTTTCACAAGCGGGTTCAATTTAAGCTTCAGGTTTCATTTTATGGACACATGAACATTTGCAAACTGGTGTTTTGAAGTTTGCAAAAGAGAAAGTTGTGAGCTTGGTTAGAAAGCCTCTTGAAGTTGCAAAAAAGATTGAAAGGTGTAGATTCATTTCAAGTTCTGCAGTTGGTTTTCTGTGCTTATATACAATTGTGTAATCTTTGTATAAAGCATGCCTAGATTCACAGGCAGACACACATTTCATTCCCATTTAATACATGAACGATTTGGGGGAAATGGGAAGAATTAGGGTTTCGGGTTCTTTAAATTGGGGGAAAATGCTCAGGGTAAACATTAAATGACACAACTACCCTCACATGACTTGCACGTGGTCAAATTTAACTGGGAAAACAAACTGGGTTAGACCTAAAGGGTAAAACGTGTTTGATTTTTAAACATAAAGGACAAAACTCGTCAATTTTAAACATAAAGGACACCGCCTATAAAGAGACATAAAGATAAAGTAAAAAACTTGCAATTCACTCTAAATTAAACCAAATTTCTTGCCTAGTGGCCGGGTCGGGTACAAAATCATGTTCATTGAAAGGTATGTTTTACTTTGTTTGAGGGGCCTAGAGATATGTTCCAGGTGCGTGATGACTCATCAACCTAAATTTTCGTGTGATAATTATATTCTTGTGGCCCCCACTTACCTTATTAAATTGGTACCTCATCTGATCCACTCTTCTTTTTATATGTTAAAACTTAAAAGTTTAAACTTTAAGCCAAATATATATTGTTTACAAGCAAAGTATGCAGTATGGTTTAATGAATAATGAGTTGAATAACACAAAGTTTAGTGTATTTTAAAATTCATGTTGAAATTAAATAGAATCATTGCTATTGATAGTTCATCATTATTTTATAACTTTTAAACTTTTAAGTTTTGCAAATACTATTTATGATTATAAAAAAACCAAACCAGTTAAACCGAGGATGCGTCTTTCATTATTTTGGTTTGTATTTTTTTAACAGTAAATTTGGATCACTGACGGACCACTGGAGTATCATCGTGTCACCAGCGGAACCACCCGATCATATCTATTTCCACTAGGCATAATGCCTATACACCAATTCAGGAGGAAACCCAATAAATATGGGAAAACCCCCTTGTGAGAATCGAACCCAGTACCTATTGGTCTCAAAGTTTTATCCCACCCCCAAGATGCACTAGGCTATTAAGCCATGGACTATTTTGGTTTGTATTAGTTGGACTGTTTGTGGTCAAACTACACATTTATGGTTAACCAAGGTAACGAGTGACATCGGCACTGGACGGAATAACTTCATCGTCGTCATTGGATCTAGACAAAGGAGGGCTAGCGACTATGAATGTAAGGATGTTTGCGGGTAGTAATGCGTTTGTTACTTAGGGCCGGCTCGGAGGGGGGGGGGGATGGCTCAGAGACCGAAACTTTTTTGTTGAACTTTAACAACTTAGAATATATATAAGTAACAAATTGGAAAATAGCATAATGAAGTGCATGGTTCGGTGGTTCGCATATCACTTTAACAACAAGAAGACCCGATTTCTAATCCTAGAGTCCTCTTGTTTACTTGAGTTTTGTTTTTCTTTTTGTTTGTTACCTATGCATTAAATGCATAAGACATTAACCGACTAATTTTGTCAAGTTACATTAAATGAAAATGAGAATCATAGTTAATTCCTAAATTTAGTTAAAAATGATTATTTAATTAATTTTAAACTATTATTTAATTTACAATTAGCTTTGCATGTTTCAAATTTTTTTTATCAAAAAAATCTTATTTTGTTTTTCTTTCCATTTTGTGTTTTCTAAATAAATTTGGATAGGTTACGGTAGTTTTACATGATCTTAAATTACGATTTTTAAAAGTTACATTTTCTGAATATACCATTACATCGTGTTTTCTTTTTACGTTTCGATGTCAGAATGCATGCGTGATGTGATTTATATCTACGTTTCCACATAATAAAAAAGCAGCCCGTCATAACATGCGGATGATTTCACAACTTTTTAATTTATTTTCGTATAATTAAAACTTTTTTATAAATTCTTTTTTAAAAATAGGTGCCCATAATTTTCATTTGTTCAAGGCCCACAAATTTTCGAAGATTTCCTAAGACGTACCTATTTGTTAACTTTGGTTTCTCATTTTTTTAAAGTTTTATAATTGGTTTTGCTTGAATTATTCTTTTTCTATAACTAACTTTTTCTCTATCTTAAATTTAGTTATCTCATATTTTATATTTTTTTAATGGCTAAGCTTGCACATTATGGGGATTGAACCCCTGACCCCTCCTATCCTAAGCTCTATATAAACTCACCAACACCATTGAGCTATTCCCAAGTGGATAAATCTCATATTTTATATACTTATTTAACGAATTATGATTTATAATGGTATCTGATTTTTAAACCACTCTTAACTTATGAATCAATAGAGCAGCACGTAACTTTTTAAAACATTGATACCAACCTTACCTTTTTAGAGATCGATAACTTTATTTATATTAGAATCACACATTCCATACTTATACTATCAAACTACACATTTTCTATCCACCACAAAAACTAAACTTTCACCACTTAAAAAGTCCCATCCAATGTTCTTTTAAGTATATTATATGTTGTATGAAAAGTAGTTACAAATAATGAACGAGCTGTTTGTTACCTCTTAATAAAGTTCTTAATGATTAAGATCTCTTACTGGTTTAGCACTTAATGGTTAAGACTGTTTGTTTCGCGAGCAAATGTTTGAATGATTTATACGTTTGCCTCTGAATGGTTAAACATTATAGTAAGTCTGAATGGTTAAGACCTCTAATCTGAATTGTTCAGACATTTGCCTCTAACAGTTAAGCATTATACTGACTCGGTTTAGACCTCTTACTGGTTCAGCACTTAACCATTCAAAAGTTGCCAAACAACCCCTAACAATTAACAAGCTGCATTATCTAGCAATTAAAACTTGTATTTCTTTTCCCATAGTATTACAGTCTAGTGACATTTTAATGGTGGGATAAAGTCTAGGGACCATTAGGTCCTAAGTTCGATTCTCACAAGAGGATTTTCCCAAATTTATTGGGTTTCCTCTTGAATTAGGCATTATTACCTAATGAAGATGGACATAATCAGATAATTTCGCTGATGACACGATGATACTCTGGTAATTCCGTCAGTTATCCAAATTTGTCGTTAAAAAAATGTATTTTTTTAATCACAAAAAGTGATAAATGTAGGTGAAGGAGCATGGTAAGACACGTGTAGATGAGATGCAGAGTAACAGAGTGTCGTTATTTAAATAAATAAATAAATACATAGTAACAACAAACGGATAAACCTTGGGCTGCCTGAAGTGAACCAATATCTATCATTTTAGTATTTATTTAACTTAACCAACCTCCCTTTTGTGCTCACTCCTGTTTCTCTCTGTGTGCTACTGTGTGTGTTCTCTTCTCTGCTCCAATCAACCAATCAATCAGGTATATTATCACTCATCTTCTTCTTCTACTGTACATGCATTCTGCTTTAATAATCTCTTCATCTCTTACTTCGTATGTAAACTTATGAAATCAGTG
The DNA here is from genome assembly GCA_030545235.1 of Helianthus tuberosus. Lineage (NCBI taxonomy): Eukaryota > Viridiplantae > Streptophyta > Magnoliopsida > Asterales > Asteraceae > Helianthus > Helianthus tuberosus. The sequence goes on from CM060394.1 coordinate 186,446,309, forward strand.
AAATAGTACAGTTACTTGTTGCTTCATTTATTCTGTTGTTGATGATTCTAGGGTTTATTCAAATATATGTGAACCATAGAGATCTTTGAGATATCATGATTCACGAAGATGATGATTAATAGATCTAGTTATCGTACACCTTATACAGTTAAATATTAAATCTCTATGGTTAATTTTAGATCTTTGAAATTTTAAAACAGTGAAGTATTACGGTTGTTGCTTTATTTATTCTGTTGTTTATGATGTTTCGCTTTTTTCTTATTTATAATTGCGAGAAATTTGATATATCTCTTAATCTTAAGCTAGTAGTATAGATTTAAGATTGGTTTATTTTTGAAGTACATAACTGTTGGAACATCTTTGGTTTTGGTACAAAATATTTCACTAATAGTTGAGCGGTTTCATGATCTATTGAAGCTGCTATGATCATACTATTTTGTTGTTATTTAGTTGGATCTAAGGACTTCTAGAAGTGTGATTTGAATATGACTCAATTTATGTAAAAACAGAGTGACTATTTAAATTTTAAACTGCACTAGAAGTCTAGAACTTATTAGTTTTTGTATAACGATTAACGACGCGTGTTGTATACCGATGAATGTGGTTTATATCGGGATAAAAAGGTCGTGTAGCTAGTAGCTGCTATGGTCCCTTTATGTGCACCATAGTTATCTATCAGTGAGGTGGAGTCAAGAGTCAACATAGTTCTTAGATGGTTATATCACGATTTTTTAATCACATTTGACTTTTAATTTTCTTTAAAGATTCAAAATACTAGTTTGTTAGATGTTTAAATCATGATTTTTAATCACATTGACTTAATTTCCTTTAGAGTTAATCTGACATTGATATAATTTGTACTAATAGATGAAAGACTTTTTTTATAATCTTTTTGAGATAGTTAAGGAATATGCAAGGAGGAATTAGGGCGTTCGTATCACATGGAAGCATTGTGAAGAGTGCAGTTCTGCAACACGTTCGGATGGTGAATCCACTCAAACCGTTGTTGATATCACGCTATGAGTCAACTTCAGCAGCTCGTATCGAAGAACAAGGGTTTGAAAGCACCAAAATCTCAGATGTCTTGCAAGCAAAGGGAAAAGGTGCAGATGGCTCATGGCTCTGGTGCACCACTGATGATTCTGTGTATGATGCTGTCAAATCGGTATGATGATGTCACTCTTGAATTCACACACAAAAATGTTCTTTTTTTATCTTGAATGTTTCTTATCTGATGTGACGATCTAATGAAACATGTATTGCAGATGACACAACACAATGTTGGTGCTTTGGTTGTGGTCAAACCTGGCGAGAAATCGTCTATTGCTGGAATTATCACAGAAAGAGGTAAAAAATGAAAACAGTGAAAAAAAATTGTTAACCGAAATGCTATAATCCAAGGTTTATTACTTAACCGGGCTCTGTTTTCTAGATTATCTCAGGAAAATCATTGTGCAAGGCAGATCATCAAAGTCAACTAAGGTTGGAGATATCATGACTGAAGAGGTATAAAAATGGTGAAACTTTGATACTACATAACCGGTTAAATATTTTGTCCGCTTGTTAAAAAGTTTCAGTGTATGGTTTTGGTTGCAGAACAAACTTGTTACCGTCACGCCTGACACCAAAGTTCTGAAAGCAATGCAGCTAATGACAGGTATATCAGAACCCATTCATATGAGAAAGGGGTAAGCGGATTAGATAGAAAAAAAATAGCTACAAAGAAAACACATCAAGCGGAATTAGTCAAGCGTTTCTAAAGCCGCTTGAATTAGATTCAGATGGCTACAATCTTTTAAATAGATAATGATTATAATAATATAGTATATGATAATACGATGAAAAACCAACATACCTTCTCATTTTATAAAAAATCCCTCAAAACAATTTTTGTTATATTACGTCACTGAACTTGTTTAAAATATTTGTATCTGTGAAATTTTAAAAACTCCGATTAGTAACACAATCATTACCTATGACGATGTAACGATGTGTTACGTGGAAAACTTTTTGTTGACGCGAACACCACTTCATCAATATAATTGGTCAAAATACAAATGTGTATTGTTTTATATAATCATAAAAAAGTTATGCATATCCAACATTTTTAACAATTGGAAATAATCTAATCTGTTGGTCACTTCGTCAAATATCGACCCAATTAATGAGAGGTTATGTTCTTAAATGTTGGTTTTCAGATATGTATATTTAAAAATTTGTTTGGTATGCTTTGACCCGTTACACAACCCGCCCGTTTTGACACCTCTAATATTGTGACGAACATTTTAACAGCTTCTTGTGGTTTGGCAGATAATCGTATCAGGCACATTCCAGTGATCGATGAGAAGGGAATGCAGGGCATGGTTTCCATAGGAGACGTGGTTCGTGCTGTGGTGAGCGAACACCGAGAAGAACTCAACCGTTTGAATGCATTCATACAGGGCGGCTACTAAAACTGGTTAATGAGCCGCAAACAGTGGTTAACCAGAAGGGTATGTTTCGGTTTTAATAACGAGGTAGTCATTTTAGGTATGTGTAAATATTTTCTGGATGTTTTCGTGTTTCTTCTGCTGTTATCGAGGATGTTGTCACTCGGGATACCTGATAATAACGGACCTTTTAAATGCTTGAAGCTATTTACTGTTTTTTCCTTCTATATTTCAAATGGTTCCTCTTGTTGACAATTGTTTTTATAGTTGTGTGCAAATTAGGGTGTTGAAACTGACCAAACAGTTCAAACCGCAGCAAGTCGGCCTGTTTGGTTGCTTTGAGATACAAAATGTTCGGTTTTTGCGGTTTGGCGATTCATGGATCATGTAAACCGAGCAAGCAGTTTGACATTTGTTATTTATATACTTATTTTCATTTTAGTATAATCATGAACCATCTAATTCATTTCAAAACTTGGTAAAAATTAACGTTCTTTAATAAAAATTTTAAAAGTTCAACATGCCCAAATGAACCGGTTAAGCAATAACCGGTAAGTTTGGCCGGTCCGGCTGACCAACCTGACCTAGCTGGTTTGGTTTGGTTTGGTTTGTCGTTTTCCGAAGTTGTAATTAGTGGTTCAGTTTAAAGTTTTCGTCAAAACCGGATTGTGCACAGCTAAATAATTGAACCATTTAACCTCATACAGTTTCAATGTCAATCCCAAACACCATTTAACCCGATGTTTTTACAACACTTCTGACCATCTCAACCACAACCACCATTTAGTTCGGAAACTCGAAACCCAAGATTTACGTACTGTCATTGACAACCTTTTGATAATAAAATGACGAAGAAGCGTCATTTTAGTCAAGGGCGTAGCTTAAGAGGGCCCGCAGGGGGACCCCGAACTTTTCGCTCAGTAGTGTTATAATGTAGTTTTCGTATAGAAATTTTTGGGTATATACGTTTTCGACCCCTCGGTTCTATAGAAATTCTTGGGTATATATGTTTTCAACCCCCGTCTTCTTGTCAAGCTTCGCCACTGATTTTAGTGATACAGAGAGTCATTCTCACCTAAAGAATTGCTAGATATCATGTATATTCAAACCAAATATCATAAAAAGCATTTCTTAATATGGCAAGTATACCCTTTAAAATCTTAAAACTTTATTTTTTTACTATTTTTAACTTTTACTGCTTTTTCCATTTTTACTTGGTGCTTTTCCAATTAACTTGATTTTTTTTCCAGTCGACTTGCATGAATAACTTCTTAAATGTCCCATTTAAGTGTATATTTGTTGTGGTTAATATGAAAACTAATTGAATGACATATTTGTGAAAACTATAGTGTAAAAATGAACGTATAAAGTGACATAAATTATAGATTATACAGTGTTAAACTTTTATTGTAGTTGATTTCAAGTGCAAAATCAGATATTATTATGAAATAAAGAGAATTTTCCTTGACAATTTAGATAAACTGAGAAGACTATTGAATTTAGATATTGTTATAGCGTGAATTGTCTTTATGGAATTTGTTAAAATGGATATATGATATATATTTTGATTATTTTAAATGGATATATATGATATATTATTGATTATTTTAGAGGATATATTTAAGAATTTGGTTTGGATACATATAATATGTGATAAGTTTGATATTTAGAATTTGATTTTTTTTTAACGGCCAACATAATCAATTCTGAGCATTTTTGGGGCACTCACTTGACAAACGGAGTACCTCGAGAGTAACCCAAGTCCACCACCAATTCCGGGGAAAACCCAGCAACCCACCCGCCCGTAGGCACCACAGTGAAATTACCGGTAAAACCCGCTTTAGAGGATATATTTAAGAAGTTGTTTGGATACATATAATATGTGTGATAAGTTTGATATTTAGAATTTGACTTTTTTTGAACGGCCAACATAATCAATCCCGAGCACTCTTGGGGCACCCACTTGACAAACGGAGTACTTCGAGAGTAACACGAGTCTACCACCAATTCCGGGGAAAACCCGGCAATCCACCCGCCCGTAGGCACCACAGTGAAATTACCGGTATAACCTGTTCTAGATGATATATTTAAGAATTTGGTTTGGATACATATAATATGTGATAAGTTTGATATTTAGAATTTGACTTTATTTTTTGAATGACAAACAGAATCAATTCCGAGCACTCTCGGGGCACCCACTTGACAAACGGAGTACCCCGAGAGTAACTCGAGTCTACCACCAATTCCGGGGAAAACCCAGCAACCCACCTGCCCGTAGGCACCACAGTGAAATTACCGGTAAAACCCGTTTGGCTCAAGGATCCAACCCAAGTTTCCCTGGGTCTCCTATCATTGTCCACCAGTGTCTCACTCTACACTAAGTGGGAGTTGAACCCGCATCTCTTAAGAGAAATGCAAGTCTTTCCACCACTTAATCTAGAAATCACTCGCAGAATTTGACTTGAATATACATGAAATTTTGTGTGTTCTACAGTGAGACATATATGAAATTATTCCATTGGGGATGTTACATTACATTTGTAAGTTTTTTTTTTTTTGTTGCATTGAATTAATTCATTAAACACACTGCAGTTTTGTTACTCTACGAATTAAATTAAGAGACATAGTTTCCCTATTTAACCGAATTTAAAATCATTGATCTTCATGGAAAAATTATTTTAAACTTAATAAAAATCGTAAACATGGGCAAGTCTGCCTACTCTTTCTTGTTGCTACTCATTACTGTAATTGCAGGTTTGTTAGTCTGTTTGGTACTTTCACTGTCAGGGGCGAAGTATAGAAGGGGCCGGGGGCGCCCGATCCCCCGAACTTTTCGCTCAGTAGTGTTATATATGTAGTTTTCGTATAGAAATTTTTGGGTATATACGTTTTCGACCCCCCGGTTCTATAGAAATTTTTTGGTATATACGTTTTCGACCCCCCGGTCATTCAGGTCAAGTTTCGCCACTGTTCACTGTAAAATAATATTGCGACTTACGCATTAGAAAAATTATGGATTAACTAACTTAAGAAAACAATATAGATAGATAGCCTATGGATCTTATGTTTTTTTAACAAATAACATATATTGTGTTTGTTTCTCAGTTGGATCTTCATTTGTTGATGGGTGTAGAACAGTGTTGAACCGAGAAAGTTGTAACCGTGAATATTGTATAGAACAATGTTTGAAAAATTATAAAGGCGTTGGAGAGTGCAAATTTTCTATTCATTTGGGCAATCACTATTGCCTTTGCAATCACCCATGTTTGATGAACCTATGGAACCTTTTTAATAATATACAATTTGGTGAATTCTTTTGAGATTGATGCTCCTATCTTTACTTAAAATCTTAGGGTAAAAAAAAAGTTATCTAGATTGTCATTTCATTTGTAATCTTTTCTAACTAGTTATATATACTTGTAGTCATATTAATATATAAGGTAAAACTTAAATAATCATATTACTATTTCAATGAGTATGTAATATGTTGGGTAATGTTATTGTAAAAAATGTTAAAAGTGTGAGAAATGTGAGAAATATTGTGGAGATGACATGTGTCCTAAATATAAATTAATTCAAAAGAGTAAACAAGTAATTTTATCATTAATTCAATTAATTAAAAACTTTCCATAACCGCCACCTTAATTATAGGAACTGGATTTTTTTAAAGATCTCTATAAACACCATTCAGCAAATATATAACACCATTTAGCAACTATATAACACCATTCAGTAAGTATATAACACCATTCAGCACGTATATAACACTATTCAGCAAGTATATAAAACCATTCAGCAAGTATATAACATCATTCAGCAAGTATATAACACCATTCAGCAAGTATATAACACCATTCAGATTTCAGTAAGTATATAACACCATTCAGTAAGTATATAACACTATTCATGGACTAAACATCTGATCGAAACATATTTTTTCTCTATATAAGTATAACAATATGGTACTCATATTAAAGATAAAAAAACGCTCGTTATTATGGTGTAATTTTTTTTAAAAAAAGTTACGTATAAAAAGTTATTGATGTTTAAAAAAGACGGGGGGAAGTTACATGTGCATTAATGTTAGTTTCTTAATTTAAAAATGTTAAATTTACCTATATACCCTTAATCTAGAAAATTAATATGTTTAATAGTAAACATTATTTACAATTTTGCCATTATGATCTCAACCATTAGATCAAATATCTAATGGTGTAGATTCTTTCTTACCTTTTTCACAAAAACCTTTTTTTACATAAACCTCTACCGTCATATGTTACATATATTAAAATATAGGAAAACTATGTTGCTAATATTTGATATTTGAGTTATTCATTGCCTCTAAAACGGGTCAGATGAGTGAACTTATAATGATTAGTTAATTTGAAAACAAGTTGAACGAGTTAAGTAGATTAGTGTTAAAGTCACCCTGTATTCACTTTAGTAATTTTGTAGAACTCAAGAAAAAAACCATTTGTGGGCCGGCTCGACTCACGCACTTTTTGACCTGAGCCCGTGTCGGCTCAGTATCAACCTACCCAACCTGCCAAGTTCATCGCACCATGAATGAACAATAGATGATTGCAACACATGTGCTTGTTTGCGCAAGGCGTAAAGTCAAACGCTTTGGTGACCTTACAACCGAGGAAACTAACTACTTGTGGAATTTAGCCCAAAAAAACTGGTATGCAAATCGAACACTACCACAAAGTTTTATCACTTACATTTAAGTAAGCCCAACTCAAAATGTTGTTCATTCATGCTTGTGCCTTACTACCCTATTGTCCATTAGAGTTAAGCTGTTACTCCCTTTGAGGTCATGACTTTGAGCCTCGCCATGAGCAGACTGTTGAACTTGTAAAAGAAGAGATGATTGCAAAAGCCAAAATATACAATAATGATCAAGAAATAAATACAAGTTATGAAGATCAACTCTTACCAATGATAGTGAATCTTGAACACTAACAAAAGATCTGCTTGAAGACTCAAAGATCTGTTTGAAGACATAAAAGCTCTGCTAAAGAAGTATAAAAGTCCGTTCAAGGCCAAAACCCTTTTGAAGGTTAAAGCACTGATGAAGAATACTAAACATCTGTTTGGGCCTGAACAAATGTTTAGAATCAACAAACAGAGGTCTAAAGAACATATATTACCAATAGAACAATGTTTATAAATCAGTGTTAATGAGTCTCAGAATAGTTGTTATGATTAATCAGATGTTAGATCTGAGGAATCTTTTCTATTAGGAATGTCAGATGTCGCTATCAGGGTGATGTCAGCCCTGATTGCTAACAAGTGTTTGTATTTTGTATAAATAGATCTCACACATTAGAGATCTCTTTTATCACTTGACATTCCTTTTGTACGAACATAAGCATAGTGATTAGGCTGAGGGGGATTGATAGTCATATTTGTATTTTGCTATCTTTTGATTATAATTGGAAAACATTATGACAACTTTCCAAGCTTTTGTTTAATTCCGCTCCTTTCATACCATTTCCGTTTATACGTCACATATTTCATCAACACTGCACTGTTTCACACACAAAAACACACATAAGTTAAATCTCAGATCCTAACAATTGCTATCAGAGTTTAGTCACATTAAATTTGATTCAACAATCAATTTAATACAAAAAGATCAGCTCACATAATTACAACCAACTATTCGTTTTCAAAAAAATCAAAAGGATGTCTTAAAACAATCACGATCCCCACACCACTTGTTTCAGTATAAGCCTCCGATGCTTGTCAGATCCGAATACAATATCTTGCAACGTCGAATGGCACATGTTCTAGCTCAACAGAACACTAGATGTTGGAAGTCCGTTATATTCTGACCACATGTTCCAACACTTTTGAAGTCACTTGGGACCTTGTTAAAACATAATTTTAGGGAGGTTCTTGAGCCTCATTTCTTGTGGAAATCACCTAAGCACAAACCCACAACTATGAGCTTAGTTGGGAGCAAGGTGGGTGTAAGATTTCATCAAGTTTCAAGTCATGTATACAAGAAATAAAAAGATAGTTTAAAGAAGAATTTTTAATACCACTTTGGACCTCAAATGTGGTGAGGTTCCACCTTAGCTTGCCATGGAAAACTTGTAGAAACCTTCCTAGAGGTTATCCAAGTAGTTTGAAAGAAAAAAAGGAAGAAGAACGGTGAAGAAAAGTGAGTGAAAACTCACTTAAAACACTTGAGAGTTTCTACCCAAACTTGAAGATTTCTTAATGTTTTTAGAGTGTTTAAGACTAATTTGGAGTTGAGGAAAGTGAAAATGTGATGGAAAAGGCTTGGTTTTATAGGGAAAAAATTAGGGTTTGAGTTTTAAGGAGGTTGGAAGGTGATTGGAGGTAAATGGAAGTTGAAAAGGGTTGAAGCCTGTCACACCCCGATATTTTCGCGCATTACCGGTGGGCCCGGTAGGGAGTATAGTGACGTAGTCGATATCATCATAGTCAAACAACACAATTTTAAATGCACAGCGGAAGCAAAAGATAAATATATTACAAACCGATTCAAAAGTAACTTCAATTATTACAAACGGATTGTAAGATGGATCCACAGACGGATCTTAAAACATAAACATTGTTCAACAGACTTTAGACGCCTAGAACTTGCAAGATTCCTTATTAACGCCCTGAGCTTCCAGCCAATTACGTTCAGTACCTGTCACTTAACCTTTTTGGAAAATACGTCAGTTTACACTGGTAAATACAATTAACCGACTCATTTTAAAAAGAGTTTAAGAAAATTGATTTAGATGCACCAGGCACAAAAATATATTTTATAACTTGGGACAATTATATAAAAATAATCTTGTATACAGATTTACATGCTCGTTATACATTCAGGGCCCGATGTAGAAACCGAGTCAAGATTAACAGACACGCCACAAGTATAGGCCCACATGACCGTTTCCTTATGCACTGTCAGGTGTATGCCTACACCCCGTGCTTAAGACGTGGCCATTTTATAATATAATGATGTCAAGGATATCCGGGACATGGTCATTAACCCCTAAAGACTTTTATTTCAAACAATACAGATTAAAGCGGGTTACCTCAATAATTTAACCACAATATGATTAAACATTCAATACCCGACCAAGCGGTATTATTAAAATACCGCATCCCAAGCCCGTATAGGGAAAATAAGTTAAAAGTATTTACCTGAGCTAGCAATGCAATTTATACTCAGCCGTATATTCTAAAGTTCAAAATACTTCATTTATTATATAAAATCATTTTAGCAATTGGATTGGTGTCAAAATACTATGTAGAACTCATTTTATAAACAAAAAGGGTATAATCGGTATTTACCGAATCAAGGTAATAACCTTAGGTTATGATCAGTTTAAAAATAATTAAAAATCTTCAAAAATCTCAAAATATTATATTACATTACATCAGTGGGTAAAGGGGTTGGTGTCAAAAATTGGGTTTAGATAGGCTTTACGCTAATTACGCTATTGAGCATAACTCCTAATCTAGACCTCCAACTGATGTGAAATTTTAGGGACATGTTTATAAATCAGTAATAAAGATTATTGTCCTTTCACATTTCCAAAATTCTCGTTTTATGGTCAAAAGGGCATTATGGTCAACATTAAGCAATTAACGGAAACGTGTAAACGAATCAGACAATCAACGATCCAACCACAGAGGGTTATACTATCATGTAACCTGGTCCTAAGGAAGCTCTAAGGCATTTCCAAACCCATCTAAATAGGGTCAGAACTGAAGTCAAAGCAAAAGTCAAAGTTTTGCGACTTTCGGTTCCGAACCGAGCCTAAACAGAAAATTGTCGGATCAACAAGCTTAGACCAGTTCTTATACTTATTACCAAGTTATATGAGTGATAAAATAGGTTGCACGCCTTCTACATTGTTAATTATGCATTAATTCGAAAATTAAGTTCCTGTTGACTTTTTATAACGAACTTTGACCCGACAATTGATCTAGTTAGGACGGGAATCAGAGGGTGCCCTTTTAAGGGTTTAATGCCCACATGATTACCAACTTATAACTACCTTTAGTTTGACTAATCACTGGACCATTAGTGATTAATCGATAAGTCAAACCTTAATTACGACGGTATGACTTTTAAGCTAATAACTAAGCAAAACTCAATTAAGGAAGGTCAAGGATACTTACCAAGGTCTAATGCACGATTAGAGATGCTTGGGGAAAGGCCTTGAGCTCCCGAAATGATCAGAAGTGAAGGAATGAGTGAATGATCAAGTTTGCAAACAATGGGGCTTTATATAGTGCTTTTGATTGCTTGTGATCATGACAAACAATGCTATAACTGATCATGGATCATTCACAAGTGTCCCTAAGGTCTAAAAGCAAGCTTAGGCAGCACATGGAAGTGTAAAAGGGCAATATAAGTCGGTTAAACTCGTTATACAGGCAGCTGTCAAGTTTTCTGTCGCTGGGCATGCCTTACGGACCGTAAGGCAGACCTTTACGGTCCGTAAGCCCTTACCAGCAGGCAAAAATTTTGCCCTTTCAAGCTTTGAACAGGCACTTAGGTATTTCGAATTTGGCCTCTATTATCAGTAGGGGCCTCTTGATGATGTCTTGAATAGTTATAACCACCTTACTATGTTGTATGATTGCCTTGGGCTTTATCGAAAGGGTCACGAATGAAGGTTTGTCGTATACAATCTCATACGATCCCATTCTTTCAATTTGGATCAATCATTGTTAGCATTAACCAGATTTGGATGCTTATCATATGTTTATAACACAGGTTAAGGGTTGGGATTTATACATAGGTCGCTTAGAGGTATGTATTAACATGTCGACGCTTTTAACCCCTCGTATACGAATTTTATCATAACTTTCTCATATGATAACGAAACTTGGTGAAATTTTTATCATGCATTCTAGTGAGCATAATTAATCGTTACAAAGCTTCGGGTTTGCTAAAAGGTCACTCAGAGGTACACTTTAAACATGTTGACACATTTAACCCCTGTAGTTTGTAATCTCCCACTTTCCTTCACAATTAGCTTCGTATGATCCATGAATCATTCGTTTAAGGGTATAAACATCATGTATGGTTATTGTAAAGTATATTTATCCATTGTTGACATTCTGAACCCTTATATTCACATACTTTCCTTGTTTGTCAACTCTAGTCCTTCTAAGGTAATCCTTTACACGTTTAAAGTTTATGACACGTGTCAATACTTTATTGGACATGAATTTTCGAGGTGTTACATCCTCACCCCCTTAAAAGAAATCTCGACCTCGAGATTTGCTAAAATGCTGGAAGTACTTTTTGTCGCATAATGGACTTAACTTCTATAACGTATCTGGAGTCTTTCCAAGCTCCCAAAGTGACCCCTATATTAGGTACATGTATCCTTTTGGAGCTTCTTTACCTGTCGATCCTCAATCGATACAGGATGCTCATCACATAATAATTCTGCATATCATTATGTGATAGTGCTTCTTGACTTATTGGCGAAACACATCCTTCAGTCACTAGTGTGCAATGTATTGCGAGCTCCGCCAAGCTCCTTAAATAGGTTTTAGCTTATAAGCTACTTGTTCTTGATACATTCGATTTCCTTCGAATGATTCTATATATTCAGAGCTTGACTAGCCTGATAATTTAACAAATTTGGCACACCCTTCCTGGGTGATATCTTTTGTTGAACCTTATTCCTTAACAAGAATTTAGGAGGGTTGCTACTTTCATTAATTCTTGATTTTCTGCCGAATACTGGCAACTTACAGATGATTAGGGATTTGTATGATCTTATTCGTTGTTTCCAATGCAACTTTCAGATCCTGATAAGTGGACTTCCCAAAGTCGCGTCCATCCAACGGATGTTTTGATATTTCATCTATACAAGGTCTCCAAAGGAGCCACCTTGATACTTATATAACAACTGTTATAGAAAAGCTTATCTTAAGGTGAGACGGTTATTCCAACCATTGCTCAAAACTAATCTTAAGGAGTAGCTAATCCTTACAGTTAGTCGAACAAATCGACGATCCTGGGCAGCTGATGGCGATTCTTAATCGTTGCCTAATTAGGGTTGCGGTAAGCAATGCATAAGCAAAATGAACCGTCTTTCATAGTTAACTATACCGAATTTTCAGGATATTAAGTTAGGCTATATGAACCCTCTATTTTAAAACTTAGTTAATCGGGGTTTCGATTCTTCCAATGATGGTACTAGCCATCTTGGAGATTTCATAATAATACAGCCTTAAATGGGATATAAACCTTAACTCTACCTGCCTCTCAGGGGTAAACAGGGTAATCTTAGGAGAAGATAATCAAGATACAAGGAGATTACAGAGATTTTCCAAATCTCAGGCCCCAGTTCATCCACCATTGCTTGTGTCAAATAAGTGACACATTTATGTTACAATTCCACGAATTCCTTAATCGGGAACATTTACTTGGACAATTCTATTTTTATATATCTTCTTTGAATACCATTAGCTGACTTTAGTACCATATGATCATTGGGATATCTTTGTGGTTCCATGTATTAAACCTCCATACTGATCAGGCATGGAAGCAATCTATGGAACATATTAAGATACACCAAATACTCATATGGCGCTTTTATCATACCATTTGGTATTCGTAATCAATAGAGATCAAAGAGATATCAGTTTCATATGATGATGTACTTTATCTGGAGAGAGGGTACATTAGGACTTTATGATTGAAGATTTCTAACAGGAATAGAAGAAATGGTTCCTATGAATTTTCTATCTGTAAGTTTACCTTACACTTATTGTCTAGGATTCTTATGATAGATTTTTAAAAGTCTAATATACTTACAATTTATGAAGGATTGATTGGTATCCTATTCAAAGCAGAATTCTTAGCGTTTTATTCTACTTCATATTTTGTGCTTAGGGTTCTAACAGGCAGATTTAATAACTAACAAAATTTATTCCACAATGACTTATCTGCACCTGAATCAAACAATACCCTTGCATATACATCATGGATGAGGACGTACCGGTTATAATATTGTCATCTTGTATGACCTCTTTTGCATCCATCTGAGAGACCTTAGCGTTGGTCTTCTTATCTCCTTTAAGCTTCTTAGCATAATTTGGGCAATTTGATTTGATATGCCCTTTCTCGTTACAGTTGTAACAAGTCGCATCTTCTATCTCCTGGCATTCCAATGTTTTATGCTCACTAGATTTGCAGATCCCACAAGCCCTAGGCTGTGATTGGGATTTTGATTCGAACCTGCATTTCCCATAATGGCGCTTCTTGCAGGTCTTGCATACTCGTTTCTGGTTGGACTTTTGTTTGTTCTTCTTCTTAGAGCCCTGGGAGTTATCTTCCTCCCTTTTCCTTTTTAGCTCATCTTTTGCATTTGAGGCATGAACAAGATCCTCGTTATGAGTAAGGAAATGTGGTCCTAGATAAAATTTGGAGCGAGTAGCATGGGGCTCCTTGAACTTTTTCACAGCCTTCTTCATAGCTTTTCCAACAGCTGCGTCTATCATAGTTTGAAGAACATCTTTGGAAATTCTAAGGTTCACAATTGTAGCATCATTGGCATGTGTCGTATCATCCATAACACGATCAACGGCTGTCTTATCTGAGTTTTCCATACTCGATATTGGTTCCTAACACCAATAAAATGATTTCTTAGTTGCAATCCAACAACTGCTATTCATCATCCTGATGGCCTTAACATATACTAACCATGGTATCATATAGACCATACAGGCTAATATAGTACTAACATTCTTAATGAATGTTATTTAATTATATATTCATTATGTTTAGCCTAGGTCGTGAAAGACCATCAATGGCATTTAAGGTTTGGACCTAATCCATCATCTTTTTGACAGGGGATCAAAATGTCACATCTGTCTTTATTATATTGATGAATTTGGATAGCTTGAAATCTTGTCATAAGGGTATCAGAAAAGAGTGATTCCTAATAGATATAAAATATCAATCTAAGATTTGTTGGAGCATTTTCTAAAGTATCATCGGCCAATTTCTACCTTGCATTAAATGACCGGAGTCCAAATCAGGCGGAGACAACAATTCTCAGCATTTATCGTTTTTTATAGAATCGTATGTGCCAGCATCAAATAAATTTCTGCATAAACTGCTTGATAAGGAAAGGTACCTGCTATATAGTTATCATTCTGCACGATCTCCTGGGCGTTCATCTGGAAGACTCATGCGTTTGTTTTCTTGGCCTCTTCAGGCTTCTTCTGATTCCTAGGACAGTTAGTCTTGATATGCCCCTTCTCGTTGCAACCATAACAGGTAGCATCTTTCAACTTCTTGCAATCCAAGGTTTTATGTTCCTTAGACTTGCAGATTCCACAGGGTAGAGGCTGAGACTCAAATCTGCATTTTTCGAGGTGGTATTTCCGACAGGTTTTGCACCTGGTCTTCTCACCCGACTGCTGGTTGTCTTCCTTAAACCCGGAACTCTTCTTATCCTCAGAGTTCCTCTTTGTCTTCCTATCGGAGCGATGAGAATTCTCATCCTCCCTTTTACGCTTTCCATCTTCAGAGGCTTTGGCAGCCTTGTTTCTGACCACATCGAGTGTGAGAGATAGCGACAGATCTGCCGCTGACCTGAATGTAGTAGGTCTCGATGCTTTCACACTTGCCTTTATTTCTGGGGCTAGACCCCCAATAAAGCGAGCTATTCGCTTTGGTTCTGGTGTAATCAAGTAGGGAACCAATCGAGACATGGTATTGAAACTTGTAAGGTATGCTTGACAATCTAAGTTCTCCATGACTAATGTCAAGAATTCAGTCTCAATTCTCCCAACTTCATGTTGAGGACAGTAATTTTCTTTGATAAGAGCAACGAACTGATCCCAAGTCATGTTGTGCAAATGGATCTTCCCCGTAGCTTGGATCGGTGACCTCCACCAAGCTAGAGCTTCTCCTTTAAAAGATTGTGAAACAAACTTCACAATGTCTTGCTCTGCACATCCACTGATGTCAACAATGGTGTCCATCTCATCGAGCTATGTCATGCAATCGATGGCCCCTTTTTCTCCTGTAAAGTCTCTTGGCTTGCAGGAGACAAAATATTTATATGAACATGTCTTAACTGGTGCCTCTTGATGAAGCACCACCTGTCTAGACAGAACACTCTTTTGATTTTACGAGTTACGGACATCGTCTTCCTTTGACTCATGTGATTTAGAAGGGGGCTTACTACGAGCCACAGATAGAGTCTTAGAGTGTGTATAACTTGATTCATCATATTGTCTATCGAGAGCTCGTGTAACGGCATTATCTATTAATGCCTGCAGTTCCGCACCAGTTATATTAACTCTGGGAGCATCATTATTCTCCCTCGGGTGGCTGTTAACCTCATCTGATCCAGCCATGTAGCTTGATCGCTACATACATATTGACAATGATTTATTCAGAGGTTATTATGGAATCATCATTTTTGACGATTCATCAACCATGGTAATATAAACCATATTGGTTAATTTGTTAGTTATATTTAATTAGTATTTTCATTATAATTTATCCTAGTTATAAAACATTAAGGATATTAAAGTGGCGCAAAAGGCCTAGTCACAAGGACAGTTTTAAATTTATAAGCCATGACTTCAGAGAATCGAGGCATTAAGGTTTGAGCATATTTCATTACCTTTTCTTGACAGAGAGTCAAAGACTTCAACTGTCTTTTATCCCTTAGGACAATAAGTATGGCCCGTAGGCATTTCATCTCTTATGGATGTTTATAATATGATCATCTTCATTTGATGATTTAAGCCATGATTACTACATCACTAGGCTAGATAAGGGGTTAGAAATTCCCATTATAGAGATGACAAGTGTGATTTTTATCGCATCACTGTTGTCAGGAGTGTTAACATGTTTTTTTTTTTTTTTTTTTTTTTTGATGTTAACAAGGATCTGAATCTCTTTTAAACAGGTTTTTACCATCCTAGCTCGGTCCTTAATGACATACAAGCTAGGTTATGCCCTTTAAGATTCTTTTCATTATATATATTGGCAGATCAAGTACGAAAAGGAATTATATTTTGATTCACTTCATATGTTATATTCATATAAACTGATAAAAATGGAATTTAGATTAAATATTCAAATGATTTTTAAAAGGAGTATATAATTGCCCTAAACGGGACTTGAAAGGAATGACGTTGTCCATGAAGGGACTAAAAGATAAACATGTCCTTATAAGGACTACTAAGGAAACGAATTTCAGCAAAAAGGAGTTTTCTTCTTCACTTTATTTCTGAATGTTTTCTCCTTGGATGTACGTTTCATCCTAGTCGCGGTACGAAGCTCGGCATTTCAAGGCTCCGTATGTGGAGAATTTCCATTACGACTTCTTTGCTTGGCAATATATCCAAAATATATAAATCGGAAGCAATATTTTTCAGATTAGGATTGAGAGCATTCCTATGTTAAGTCTAGACTCAGATGGTCAAGGAATGTGCTACTGTGTCATTGAGATTAAACACAAAAGGCTAGTGTTTAATTCACTCAATGTTGGCTCTGATACCAACCTATCACACCCCGATATTTCCACGAATTATCGGTGGGCCCGGTGGGGAGTATAGTGATGTAGTCGATATCATCATAGTCAAACAACACAATTTTAAATGCACAGCGGAAGCAAAATATAAATATATTACAAACCGATTCAAAAGTAACTTCAATTATTACAAACGAATTGTAAGATGGATCCACAGGCGGATCTTAAAACATAAACATTGTTCAACATACTTTAGACGCCTAGAACTTGCAAGATTCCTTATTAACGCCCTGAGCTTCCAGCCAATTACGTTCAGTACCTGTCACTTAACCTTTTTGGAAAATACGTCAGTTTACACTGGTAAATACAATTAACCGACTCATTTTAAAAAGAGTTTAAGAAAATTGATTTAGATGCACCAGGCACAAAAATATATTTTATAACTTGGGACAATTATATAAAAATAATCTTGTATACAGATTTACATGTTCGTTATACGTTCAGGGCCCGATGTAGAAACCGAGTCAAGATTAACAGACACGCCACAAGTATAGGCCCACATGAGAGTGAGATACCGTTTCCCTTATGCACTGTCAGGTGTATGCCTACACCCCGTGCTTAAGACGTGGCCATTTTATAATATAATGATGTCAAGGATATCCGGGACATGGTCATTAACCCCTAAAGGCTTTTATTTCAAACAATACAGATTAAAGCGGGTTACCTCAATAATTTAACCACAATATGATTAAACATTCAATACCCGACCAAGCGGTATTATTAAAATACCGCATCCCAAGCCCGTATAGGGAAAATAAGTTAAAAGTATTTACCTGTGCTAGAAATGCAATTTATACTCAGCTGTATATTCTAATCAGCAAGCACAAGTACTTCTACTGGGGCTCTTAATCTGGAACGAAGGTTTTATTAACCTATTAGATTCCTAACGGGTCTTATTTAAGTCGTAACATAGACCGGTTAGTTTTAAGGAAAGATACGGTTCAAACGCACGATTAAGCGAAGACCGGAATAGAATGTGATTTAGACCCGACAAGTTTGAAGACTTGTATAACATGGGTAATCTAAACACATTCTGGATTTTGAGATAAAAACGATAAGGTTTGACCCGTTTCGGCTAATTTATGCAAACTAGTTACATAAACCGATCGAACGCGCAAGAAGCGTAACGGGTAACCATATGGGTCATATACGGGTTTCCTAAGTTAATATGCCTTAAATATTTTGTGATATCAGTAGGATACCTTCCATTATGCCCAAAACGAGTTTAATCTCAATATAAGCACCGTAGGGGTATTTTGGTCATTTAAAAGATTATAAAAGAGATTAATTTTAATTCTGAGACTCGGGTCAGAAATAATCAGTAAAAAAACTTAATTTAATAGGTTATATCAGTTGGTGATAAGTCTTATACGCCAAAATGGTTTTAAACCCATACTAGGTGTTTAATACGCGTAAAAAGCCGTTTTAAGCGATTTCCGGGTTATACAGGAAATCTGAGTTTTCTGATCAGGTTATAAAGTTCAAAATACTTCATTTATTATATAAAATTAGTAGCAATTGGATTGGTGTCAAAATACTATGTAGAACTCACTTTATAAACAAAAAGGGTATAATCGGTATTTACCGAATCAAGGTAATAACCTTAGGTTATGATCAGTTTAAAAATAATTAAAAATATTCAAAAATCTCAAAATATTATATTACATCAGTGGGTAAAAGGGTTGGTGTCAAAAATTGGGTTTAGATAGGCTTTACGCTAATTATGCCTTTTAATTAAAAAAAAGCTTTCTAATTACGCTATTGAACATAACTCCTAATCTAGACCTCCAACTGATGTGAAATTTTAGGGACATGTTTATAAATCAGTAATAAATATTATTGTCCTTTCACATTTCCAAAATTCTCGTTTTATGGTCAAAAGGGCATTATGGTCAACATTAAGCAATTAACGGAAACGTGTAAACGAATCGGACAATCAACGATCCAACCACGGAGGGTTATACTATCATGTAACCTGGTCCTAAGGAAGCTCTAAGGCATTTCCAAACCCATCTAAATCGGGTCAGAACTGAAGTCAAAGCAAAAGTCAAAGTTTTGCGACTTTCGGTTCCGAACCGAGCCTAAACAGAAAATTGTCGGATCAACAAGCTTAGACCAGTTCTTATACTTATTACCAAGTTATATGAGTGATAAAATAGGTTGCACGCCTTCTACATTGTTAATTATGCGTTAATTCGAAAATTAAGTTCCTGTTGACTTTTTATAACGAACTTTGACCCGACAATTGATCTAGTTAGGACGGGAATCAGAGGGTGCCCATTTAAGGGTTTAATGCCCACATGATTACCAACTTATAACTACCTTTAGTTTGACTAATCACTGGACCATTAGTGATTAATCGATAAGTCAAACCTTAATTACGACGGTTTGACTTTTAAGCTAATAACTAAGCAAAACTCAATTAAGGAAGGTCAAGGATACTTACCAAGGTCTAATGCACAATTAGAGATGCTTGGGGAAAGGCCTTGAGCTCCAGAAATGATCAGAAGTGAAGGAATGAGTGAATGATGAAGTTTGCAAACAATGGGGCTTTATATAGTGCTTTTGATTGCTTGTGATCATGACAAACAATGCTATAACTGATCATGGATCATTCACAAGTGTCCCTAAGGTCTAAAAGCAAGCTTAGGCAGCACATGGAAGTGTAAAAGGGCAATATAAGTCGGTTAAACTCGTTATGCAGGCAGCTGTCAAGTTTTCTGTCGCTGGACATGCCTTACGGACCGTAAGGCAGACCGTTACGGTTCGTAAGCCCTTACCAGCAGGCAAAAATTTTGCCCTTTCAAGCTTTGAACAGGCACTTAGGTATTTTAAATTTGGCCTCTATTATCAGTAGGGGCCTCTTGATCATGTCTTGAATAGTTATAACCACCTTACTATGTTGTATGATTGTCTTGGGCTTTATCGAAAGGGTCACGAATGAAGGTTTGTCGTATACAATCTCATAGGATCCCATTCTTTCAATTTGGATTAATCATTGTTAGCATTAACCAGATTTGGATGCTTATCATATGTTTATAACACAGGTTAAGGGTTGGGATTTATACATAGGTCGCTCAGAGGTATGTATTAACATGTCGACGCTTTTAACCCCTCATATACGAATTTTATCATAACTTTCTCATATGATAACGAAACTTGGTGAAATTTTTATCATGCATTCTAGAGAGCATAATTAATCGTTACAAAGCTTTGGGTTTGCTAAAAGGTCACTCAGAGGTACACTTTAAACATGTTGACACATTTAACCCCTGTAGTTTGTAATCTCCCACTTTCCTTCACAATTAGCTTCGTATGATCCATGAATCATTCGTTTAAGGGTATAAACATCATGTATGGTTATTGTAAAGTATATTTATCCATTGTTGACATTCTGAACCCTTATATTCACATACTTTCCTTGTTTGTCAACTCTAGTCCTTCTAAGGTAATCCTTTACACGTTTAAAGTTTATGACACGTGTCAATACTTTATTGGACATGAATTTTCGAGGTGTTACAAATCCCGATTGGGCAAAAACCAATTATGCGGATCAGCACAGTCGCACCATGCGACCATGCATCTTTCCCCGTCGCGTGGCACGAGGGGTCACTTTTCCCGATTTTGGTTTTTTGTTCACTTTTACCCCATGTACTTCGTAACGATGTTATTTTATGCTGTTTTCTTGTATTTTGGCTTATTTTTAGGTATTAAAAGTGTATCAAAGTGTTGTATGAGTGTGATGTACGCACGATTGATAATTCCAAGTATTTCGAGTCTCGGTATTACGCGTAAACAAGTATGCAATAATTGTTTGCGTATAACACAAATATAACAAGTATGAGTATAAAATGAACTTTCCATTACGATCAAAATCTCGGATTACAAGATTGGAAATGAAAAGACGAGTACGATACGATTACAAGTTTCTAAAAATAGAAAGTACAGAAAACCAAAGTGTTACAGACTCAACTTCAAATAAATTACCTCCCTGTCGTCTAAGCCTTGTCCGATGTCGGCCCATCACGATCATCGATGAGCACAGGTAAAACTATTTGGTTTAAACCTCTCTCATCATTATCACCTTCATTATAACTTATGTCAACCTTGTCACATTCGCATCATTGTTTTGGGATTTAATCTAATCTTCAAAAAATCTTTTCAAATGTGTTGCGTCGGTATCCAGGTTGCTGTTATGCGCCTTGCGGTATTCGATCATGTCCAATAAAAGACATATTTTTTCATGGTTGGCATTGACTGTGGCTGCGCTAATTGTGTTGACGGGTTGGTGTTTCTATAACAACCCTCCTAAATTTTTTACTGACACCCTAATATATATTAAAATATTCCTATATGTCTTAAAATACACCCCGTAGGTAAAAACCGAGCCCAAAATACGATATAACAATAAAAATTAATTAAAAACAAGAAAAATGGGGCACTCGCGGGGCGCGTAGCCTTTGGCTACTGCCTAGGCGGGCCGCGAGCGATCATCATCGAGGCGACACCCGGAAGCCGCCACGTGTCGACACGTGGCGAAGCTATATCGGTGACAAATCAAGGCTAGGCCCTACCATCCCTACTACGCGGGCCGCGTAAGACGACCCTTAGGTCTACGCGAGCCGCGAGAAACCCGATTTAAGCTCCTATATAATGGGAGCTCGGGCCTTCAGTTTCCGTCGCTCAATCTTTTCATTTCTCTCTCAATTTCTACGTAGTGTACACTATACTCGGGTATAATATCCCCCTAAATAACGAAGTTCTGCTCCGTTGTAAGTATCATAACCCCTGGATACGTATTAGATACTCTGCCCGATTGATCTAGGGTTCCGTAACGGCTGTCGTGGTTCTGCCCGACGTAGTCGTTGGAATGCCGTCTCGGGGAGGGTATTACTAATGTTAAAATGGGTTATTATACTAACGCGTGTGCATTTGTGTAATTTATAGATAATCACCAGGGAACCCTTAAAGAAAACCTAAGACATCAATGTGAGTAATCTCCTTTTTGCAAATTGTTTTTACAAAACCTCACTTAATTAATATTACATTAAACAGTGATTGAGTATTTGTAAGGATACAATTATCGTCGGTATGTTGGGGTTTTGTATACAAAATTTGTTACTGCCTTGCGAGGAGTAACATTTCCACAAGTCGGGTTGACATTACCGTGGGTGGTAATTAGTATGACTTGGAAACAAATGTAATTGCGTGAACGCCCTCAATACTATACAATGGTCTTTATTAAACTTGATTAAACTGGGATTCACTCACCAGTATTTCTCACTAACAAAATGTTTTTAAAAGCGTTTCAGGTAACAAATTGTGAAAGCCAAATAGAAGCCAGCTGGACAGCACTGAAGGCTTGGAAAAGTGGCAATAAAGTTACCTAAAAATAAAGAGATGTTTTATTAAATGAAATAGGGTTTATCCCTATGGAAATATGTATACTTGAAACTTGGGTTTTTCCCATGTGTTTAATATATTAAAAGCGTGGTATTTTTCTCTGATAAATAATTTCCTAACTATGGTCCTGATGTAATTTCTGCTGCCAAAATGGATAAAATACGAGATACCACCCAAACTGGCCGCGACCGCCCGTTCCCGGGTTATTAGGGGACGAGGGTTGCGACAGAAGGTGGTATCAGAGCTAAGCCACTGATTCAGCCACAGAAGTGTTCTGCTGACACCATGATATTATTCCAAGTGTTAGGAAATAAATTACGAAACTACGTGCATAATTGTATTTTATTGTTATGTGTTATTTGACTATTTGTTAGTTTACAGTATGAGCGACCAAGGACCATCCGACGCGTACCGTCAGTTGTCCGGTTCGCCTAGAAGCGAAGGCGCCTCTTCACAGCCTGCCCTCTCAGGGTATTCTGCTGATAATGAAGAAGGAATATTCGTGTTTAAGGCTCAGTCTGAAGTGCCATTCCCTCCTAAAAAGAGAGGATGGTTCAGTAGGGGAGTACATGAGCGTAGGAAACAAATGAAAAAGTTACAAGAGCAGCGAGCCCTAGCAGCCGTCAAAAGAGAGACAGATGCCCATGTGTAACATCCCAAAAAAAAAAAAAACGGGTTTGGTAATCAAACCACGTTAATAGTAAAGACGGGTAAAATACCGTTAGTGGTAAAAATTAACCCGGTAAATATTAGGACTCAAATAATAAACCTAATATTAATTAAAAAGGGGAATAAATACTTTGAGAAAACAAAGTATATATAAAAAGGCTAAATTAACGGGACTTAAAACATAACGGGTTATAATTTCCCGAACCCGTTAAAGTAACTAGGAATAATTAACCTAGTTAGTAGCATATAATTAAGTGACTAACGGTGGGTTGTAGCTTCATGTGATCAAAATAAAACATGAGGGACTATTATTGACAAGTGGGAAACTTGTTTTTATTAAAACAAGAGTTAAACACCAAAACACACACTTAGAGTGTGTGTTCTGGTCGAAATATTCACAGGAGCCAGGGAGCTCAAACCCTAACATTCACTAATCTCACAAATTGAAGGATCAAATCAAGTCCAAACCGAAAATCGAGCATAGATTAATGATCCCCATTGCAAGGAGATCATAAGGTATGTAAAATTTGACAAAAATTCTCTACTTGAAATTCTCATGAATTTGGAGAACTTGAAATCTGATGATGCATGTATGAATTGTAGATGAATTAGGAACATTAAAATGTCTAGGAGTAAACCCTAGACAAGTACATGTTGAAATTATGCTAAATTCTAGTGAAATCCATGGTCACCATTGTAGGAGACTAGTGGGTTATGTAGAACTTGATAAACACTAGGAAATTTGGGGTTGTTCTAGTGTAATTTAACATATGAAAAGTTATTTCAGAACTTAAAAGGCAAATATTTGTGTTAAATAATTTGAATGATGAAAATTCGGGTTATATGACAAGTCATGAGCTTGTCAATGAATTATTTATAGGAGATGCCCATAAGGTGTTCGATGTAATGCCTAAGTGAAATTGGGTATCTACTAGTTCGTAAATAGAACTTGGTTTGGATAAGTAATTGGATAAAATGCCTAAACTAGCTAATGAACATGAATGTGCATTTTATATATTAAGGGATGTTTGACTTTCAAAAAGTCAAACTGACCTATAATACGATAAATGGTAATTTTTTATATGAAATGCATAAGGTGGAATAATCGTATTAAATTATGATTAAACTAACCACCTTGAAAACGATGATGATAGTTTGACGCGTAACAAGCTAGGTGAAAGCTTGGAGGAGGGAGCGGGTCAAACGGAGCAAGTACGGAAAGAAGAGCGTGGCGTGGACGCGAGGTAAGTGTAATTTTCGCACTTATGTAGATTACTCGTTTATTCTATACAAAATAATCGGGATAACGATAATATTGAAATATGGATTTTGTTAAGATTACCTTGAGGTGTAATCTAATGATGAGGAAAAAAATGGTGAAAATGGAAATTAGTCAAGAGTCGACTAATGTAATTAAGGTTAAAAGCGTGCCCATGGCGTAAGCCGAAACGGGTTGAATTTGTAAGAAAAGAGTTTAAGAGATAAAGGATTTGGTAATATAATCCGGGATGGGATGGAGGTATGAATTGGAAATCAAAAACCATGTTTTTTGAGTTAAATAGATAACGATGTGTATATAGTCTAAATGGGTCAAATGGTGGTGATAACACCATTTGACATTATCGACTAATGTGGTTGTCAAATCTTGTGTTAACAGGAGCGATTAGCGATTCAGACAATTGCGTCGCCATAGAATATGTGATAATAAAAGAGAGGTATAATCGGGTCTATTTGTTGACCCGAGCCAGGTACATATCAATAAGATTATAGTTTAAATGTGCGATGTTGATCATTTTTGTAGTGAAAGTCCTTCGTCGTAAATGAGGGACTAATGTTGATAAATATGCCCTTGCTGGGTAAATCAGGCAAACGACCTTTATGGGTGGTTTGGGAATCACGTATTATAATCAGGTAATCCTTAGATAAGCATCAAGGTTATAGGCATTAACCTTTGTGGGTCAAATGCCTAAGAATGGGTCTTTTCGTAAAATGACAAACCGAGATGTAAAATGTCACATAAATAGTTTACTGCATCAAATCCACCACAAATATAATTGTGGTGGAAGACCATTTGAAAAACTAATGTGAAAATTTTGGTGCTAAAAGTAAATGAGCGAGATTTATGCCTAAAAGGACATAAATACCCTTAACGGGTCAAAATAAGATTTTAAGTAAAAACGAGTCAATAATGCATAGAAATCCGTAATTGGAACCTAATATGATAGGTAATATTGGAATTGAAGGGTTCATGAGAAATGGGGGTCAAACAAATATGTTTGTTTGATAAAATGCATAAACGGGTTAAAATTCGGTAAAAGGGTAACGAGTCAAAGGCTTAGAAGTCTCAAAATTTATTATGTTGGATGTTGGATTTTCACTCCATATGATGGAGAATTAAATTACGGACGCGTAGGAAAAAGAATCGGGTAAAACGGATTAAAAACGAGAGAGTTATGCTCGTTTCCGTGAAATCGGGTCATGCTGGGAATGTACAGCAACAGCTGAAGGCAACAGTCTGTGAAAACAGGGGCTAGGCGTGACGCCTAGGCCCTTGGCGTCACGCGACGCCCCCTAACTCCGGAAAATTTTTAAAATTTGTCATTTTAACCCCTGTACTTGTTTGAACTTAATATTTGACTATCAAAACTAACTTTTAAGTTGGTTTTGATCATAGGTGATCGCCAAGAGTGCTCGGATGAAGATCAAGCTCGATGAGGAACCGAACACGATAAAATACAAGCTTCCGCGCGGCGTTTCGTTGTATCTTTAAAACGACGAATCCAATTACATTAAGTTGTATTTTTGAAATGTTGTTAACATGTGGAAATGTTAGTATGAAAAGTTTTTGTAAAGTCACATTTTAGCATTTAAATGTGTATTTTATTAATAAAATCTTGATTTATTAAGCCGGGTGTTACACCATGCCCAGGACAAGATTAATAGGGGTATAGCAAACAGCCATATCTTAGCAACCACAACAGCCGACCCTAACCTGGAGCAACTGATAGCACCCCAACCATTACAGCCCATGGAAATCGAAAACAACCCTGAAAATCAAGTCGAAATATATGATTTCAACCCGGAGGAAATACGTAGGGTACCAGCACCCAATCCCTTAGACCCAGATTATGACCCGTGGTGGGATGACAATAGGGACTATGTGCAACGTTACCCAATAGCAGAAAATGAACCCATGCCGAATATAGGAGCTTACCGAGGTTTGGACCCTCTAGATCCCTATTACGTTAACGATGTATTCATTAGGGAAATTTTAGAGAATCCTTACCCGTACCAGGTACCCGCACCTCAATTTCCAAACCCGGTACCCGCACCTGCACCCCCAATGAGTGCAGAAAATGTGCAAGAGATCCGAACTTTCAGAGAAGAGATTTTAGAGAGTAGCGAGAGAATGAGACAGGTAGGAGAGCGACTCGTCTGGAAGTACGACGAGCGCAATATAGATTTCTGGATGAATCCATATCCGTGAAAGTGATGATGGAGGAAATAATAATAATAATATAATAATATAATATGTGTGTTTGAAAAAAAAAACTACGGATGCCTACTACTAGTAGTGTAATTTTAAATTTCAGTTGTAGTGTAATTTTTATTTCAGTTGTATTGTAATTTTAATTTTCAGTTCTGGCTTGTACTAGATGCATATTATATAAAAATAGAGTAAGTCGCAATGATCGACGCTTTTGACCAAAATGCGTGTTATGTGATTGGCTATATTCAATATTATTTTGTGATATTAATACGTGGTAAATGTTTAAAATTCAGATGGACAACGAACTGAACCAGGAAAACCTGAACAATGAAAACCTGAATGACAATAACCCGAATAATGAGAATCCAAACAACAATAACAATGGAAACCAAGTGGATAATAGTGCCATCCAACACATAGTGGCACAAGGAATCATAGATGCAATGTCATTTATTATTCAAACTGTTAAGGAAGCTGATAATAAAAGTAAGCATAGCAGTAAGCGACCAACTGAACCTGAACACAGCGTAAACAATGGACCCGTACTTCAAGCGCCCATTCGTAAAAGAAGAATAACCATGCCTTATGGTTGTTCTTACAAGGAATTCTGGTCCTGCAAACCTGTAGAATTCTCGGGCAATGAAGGACCCATTGCAGCTCTACGCTGGATAGAAAAGACTGAGGCAGTCTTAAAAATAAGTAAATGTGCAGAAGAAGATAAGATAATGTTTGCTTCTAATCTGTTTAAGAACTCAGCCTTAGAATGGTGGAACACAATCCTCCAGTCTAGGGGAAGTGATAGGATTTACAATATGGAGTGGGAAGAATTTAAAAACATGGTGGAAAGGAAATTCTGTCCTCCCAATGAAAAAGAACAGATAACAAATAAGTTTTTAAACCTTAGAATGACTGGAGTGGATAGTAAGGGGTACACTACTACATTCTTTGAATATGCTAGAATCGTGCCAACCCTTGCATCACTTGAACCAGTATTAATCTCCCGTTATATCTGGGGATTAACCGGGGAGATTAGGCATGTAGTCAAGGTAGCTAGACCTCAAACCATAGAAAAAGCTGTAGAACTAGCAAATACCTTGACAGATGAATTAGTGCGTACACGGGAAGAAGACCAGAAAAGGAACCTAGCTCAAAGGCTTACCCAGGAATTCCGCTATGAAAATTCCAACCGTAGGAATGTAGGTTCTACCTCTGCGCCTTACTGCAAGGCTTGCAAGAAAAAGCATTCGGGAAAATGCTCCAGTTACTGCAATTTCTGCAAGAGACCATGACACAAGGAAGAAGATTGCAGAAGAAAACCCAATAATGGAATGTGCTTCATCTGCAGAGAAAAAGGACACATCAAGCCCAATTGTCCGAAACTAGTTCCAGCCATGGGCAACAAGAACACCAAAAATGCTAGAGCATTTGTTCTGACAACAGATGAAGCCAAGATGATTCCGGACGTGATAGCCGGTATGTTTTTAGTTAATGATGTTTTTGCTAAAGTATTATTTGACTCTGGTGCAAACCAAAGTTTTATTAATACTTCGTTTTGCAAACTTCTTAATCAATCATTAACTAAACTCCCACAAGAATGTCTAGTAGAAACAACAAATAGAGAAACCATTAAGATTTCTGAAATCTTGCAGTGAGCAAGAATAGAATTTTTAAATCAAAAGTTTATTGCAAACCTTTATCCAATGAATCTAGCAGGATTTGATGTTTTATTAGGAATGGATTAATTAATAGCCAATAAAGCCAGTATTTTATGTGATCAAAAGTCAATTCAACTAAATTCACCAAGGGGTGAAAAGATCACTATTAAAGGAGATAAGCCGCCTAGATCCACAAAATTCATCTTTGTGATGAAAACAGCAAGTTATGTAAGAAAAGGGTCGTTAGTGTATTTGATTTCTATAATCACTAACACTAAAGGAAAAGAACTAAAAGACATTCCAGTAGTGTCTCAGTTTTCAGATGTGTTTCCAGAAGAATTACCAGGATTACCGCCGGATAGAGAAGTTGAATTCAGAATCCACCTACTACCAGGAACGGCACCAATTGCCAAAGCACTTTACCGTTTGGCACCTGCTGAAATGCAGGAGTTGAAGAAACAATTAGACGAATTGTTGGAGAAATGATTCATACAGCCAAGCTCATCGCCATGGGGAGCACCAATACTGTTCATCAAAAAGAAGGACAGATCAATGCGTATGTGCATTGACTACCGTGAATTGAACAAGGTCACGATTAAGAACCGGTACCCATTACCAAGGATCGATGATCTGTTTGATCAACTGCAAGGAGCTCAATTTTTCTCTAAAATCGATTTAAGATCAGGATATCATCAATTAAAGGTACAGGCAGAGGACATTCCTAACACCTCGTTTAGAACAAGGTATGACCATTATGAATTTACTGTCATGCCATTTGGTTTAACCAATGCCCCAGCTGCATTTATGGACATGATGAACCGAATATGTAAGCCATATTTGGATAAATTCATAATTGTTTTTATAGATGATATTATCATTTACTCTAAGAGTAAAGAAGAACATGTACAACATTTGCACTCACTTTTAAGTTTATTAAGGAAGGAAAAGTTTTATGCTAAATTTTCAAAGTGCGAGTTTTGGTTAGAACAAGTACAATTTCTTGGACATCTAGTTAATCATGAAGAAATTCATGTAGATCCCACCAAGATCGAAGCGATTACTAAATGGAAAACCCCTGAGTCACCAATCGAGGTTAGAAGTTTCTTAGGATTGGCAGGTTATTATAGAAGATTTATTCGAGATTTTTCTAGAATAGCCATTCCTTTAACTAAGTTAACCTGTAAATCAACTAAGTTTGAATGGGGACCGAAACAGGAAGAAGCCTTTAAAATTCTTAAGCAAAGATTAACCAACGCACCCATACTAGCGTTACCAGAAGGAACTGAAGACTTTGTAGTCTATTGTGACGCTTCTAAGTTAGGTTATGGATGTGTGTTGATGCAACGTCAAAAGGTTATAGCCTATGCTTCTAGACAACTTAAGAATCCTGAAGAGAATTATTCAACCCATGATTTAGAATTAGGAGCCATAATTTTTGCCCTGAAAATTTGGAGACATTACCTTTACGGTAGTAAGTTTACCATTTTCACTGATAATAAGAGTTTAAGGTATGTTATCGGGCAAAAGGAGCTGAATATGAGACAAAGACGCTGGATGGAGATACTTAGTGATTATGATTGTAATATCCAGTATCATGCAGGAAAGGCCAATGTAGTGGCTGATGCTTTAAGTCGAAAGTATCATGAAAAGCCAAAAAGGGTACGTTCTCTTAAATTAAATCTACAAGTAGATTTAAATGAGCAAATTAGAAAAGCACAAGAATCAGTAATCAAGGATGATACTGAAAAATTAAAAGGAATAACTAAGGAATTAGAACAAGGAATAGATGGAATTTGGAGATTCCATAAGAAAAGAATATGGATACCTAAATTAGGAAACCTACGCCACCATATATTAGAAGAAGCCCATAAGTCTAAGTATACGATGCATCCTGGAAGTGATAAGATGTATCAGGACTTAAGAAAGAATTTCTGGTGGATATGAATGAAAAAAGAGATAGCAGCTTATGTTTCTAAGTGTTTAACTTGTTCACAAGTCAAAGCTGAACACTAGAAACCTTCAGGTTTTTTTACAGCAGTTAGAAATGCCAGTTTGGAAATGGGAATTGATAACAATGGATTTTGTTACCAAATTACCCAAAACAAGAAAAGGTAAGGATACAATCTGGGTGATTGTAGACAGGCTAACTAAATCAGCTCATTTCCTACCAATGAAGGAAACTTTCAGTATGGAACAATTAGCTAAATTGTATGTAAATGAAATAGTTTCATTACATGGAATTCCTTTATCAATTGTTTCTGACAGAGATAGCCGTTTTACCTCTCATTTTTGGGCAAATTTCCAAAGCAATGGGAACCAAGTTGAATCTAAGCACAACTTATCATCCTCAAACGGACGGACAAAGTGAAAGGACGATTCAGACAATGGAGGACATGCTTACAGCTTGTGTAATTGATATCGGAGGTAATTGGGACGATCACTTACCATTAATAGAATTTTCTTATAATAACAGTTATCACACAAGTATCAATGCTGCACTTTTCGAAGTACTTTATGGACGAAAATGCCGAACCCCAGTCTGTTGGGCAGAAATTGGGGAAAAGCAACTATCTGGACCTGAGATAGTGCAAGAAACAACTGACAAAATCATTCAAGTCAAGGAACGACTGAAAGCAGCACGTGATCGACAAAAGAGCTATGCGGATAGCAGACGCAAGCCGTTGGAATTTTAGGTAGGAGA
Source organism: Helianthus tuberosus (assembly GCA_030545235.1). NCBI lineage: Eukaryota > Viridiplantae > Streptophyta > Magnoliopsida > Asterales > Asteraceae > Helianthus > Helianthus tuberosus. The sequence continues at coordinate 186,477,217 of CM060394.1, forward strand.
TAAAGTGTTATTGAAAGTCTCTCATTGGAAAGGAGTGGTAAGATTCATCAAGAAGGGAAAGCTAAGTCCCAGGTATGTTGGGCCTTTTGAAATTATTAGAAGAATATGACCTGTAGCCTATCAACTACAACTGCCAGAGGAAATGGCAGGGATACATGATGTATTTCATGTATCTAATCACAAGAAATGCTTAGCTGATGAATCACTATTAGTACCTCTTAAAGATATAGAGGTAAATGAAAAACTCAAATTTGTAGAAAGACCTTTACAAATTGAAGACATGAAAGTCAAGAACCTCAAGCATAAGCGATTAGTTCTGGTCAAAGTGAAGTGGGACTCCAAAACAGGATCAGAGTATACATGGGAACTTGAATCAGAAATGCAAAGGAAATACCCGCACTTATTCCAGTAGATCTCGAGGACGAACTCTAAAACAAGGTGGGGAGGATATAACAACCCTCCTAAATTTTTTTCTGACACCCTAATATATATTAAAATATTCCTATATGTCTTAAAATACACCCCGTAGGTAAAAACCGAGCCCAAAATACGATATAACAATAAAAATTAATTAAAAACAAGAAAAATGGGGCTCTCGCGGGGCACGTAGCCTTTGGCTACCGCCTACGCGGGCCGCGAGCGATCATCATCGAGGCGACACCCGGAAGCCGCCACGTGTCGACACGTAGCGAAGCTGTATCGGTGACAAATCAAGGCTAGGCCCTACCATCCCTACTACGCGGGCCGCGTAAGACGACCCTTAGGTCTACGCGGGCCGCGAGAAACCCGATTTCAGCTCCTATATAATGGGAGCTCGGGCCTTCAGTTTCCGTCGCTCAATCTTTTCATTTCTCTCTCAATTTCTACGTAGTGTACACTATACTCGGGTATAATATCCCCCTAAATAACGAAGTTCTACTCCGTTGTAAGTATCATAACCCCTGGATACGTATTAGATACTCTGCCCGATTGATCTAGGGTTCCGTAACGGCTGTCGTGGTTCTGCCCGACGTAGTCGTTGGAATGCCGTCTCGGGGAGGGTATTACTAATGTTAAAATGGGTTATTATACTAACGCGTGTGCATTTTTATAATTTATAGTCAATCACTAGGGAACCCTTAAAGAAAACCTAAGACAGCAATGTGAGTAATCTCCTTTTTGCAAATTGTTTTTACAAAACCTCACTTAATTAATATTACATTAAAGAGTGATTGAGTATTTGTAATGATACAATTATCGTCGGTATGTTGGGGTTTTGTATAAAAAATTTGTTACTGTCTTGCGAGGAGTAACATTTCCACAAGTCGGGTTAACAGTACTGTGGGTGGTAATTAGTATGACTTGGAAACAAATGTAATTGCGTGAACGCCCTGGATACTGTACAATGGTCTTTATTAAACTTGATTAAACTGGGATTCACTCACCAGTATTTCCCACTGACAAAATGTTTTCAAACGCGTTTCAGGTAACAAAATGTGAAAGCCAAATAGAAGCCAGCTGGACAGCACTGAAGGCTTGGAAAAGTGGCAATAAAGTTACCTAAAAACAAAGAGATGTTTTATTAAATGAAATAGGGTTTATCCCTATGGAAATATGTATACTTGAAACTTGGGTTTTTCCCATGTGTTTAATATATTAAAAGCGTGGTATTTTACTCTGATAAATAATTTCCTAACTACGGTCCTGATGTAATTTCCGCTGCCAAAATGGATAAAATAAGAGATACCACCCAAACTGGTTGCGGCCGCCCGTTCCCGGGTTATTAGGGGACGGGGGTTGCGACAGTTTCACTTCGATTATACACTATTTTTTACAACATCTCGTGTTCATCAATTTCTCCACCTTTTCTATTTTTTGTGTCAGGGATACAATACCGCAACAATCTCTGCATCTATGTACCTTTGTAGTTCAGTAGCAAGTTGTTGTTGATACGAATAGTATTGTTGTTCAGGTGTTGGTACCGCAGGAGCGGGCTGAGCAGACTGCTGTTGAAAATACTGTTGATATTGCTGGTAGTATTGTTCGGGTGTTGCCATAATAGGAGCAGGAGTGGACTGAGCAGACCGGTGTTTATAAAATTGTTGATATTGTTGGTATAAGTGTTGACCATATTGTTGGTACACCTGAAGATAATATTGTTGTTCAGGTGTTGCTGGCACAACATATGCAGGCATGGCTTGAGATGTCTGTGGCAGAGCCAATGCTTGGCTAGCAACTCTCCGTTGATGAGTGTTTGTACTAGGGATGAGCAAATGGTATCGGGTACCGGTACCGAATTTACAGAACTGGTTACATTTTCGATACCGACTTTTGACATTTTCAGTACCGGTTCGGTCTGGCACCGTTATTTACCCTCAAATACCGGTACCGAACCGTACGTATCGGGTATATTCAGTACCGGTTGGTAACGAGCTCATCCCTAGTTTGTACTCTGTATCGCGTAGGTATGAGTACCAATTAATACTAATTGAACAAGAGAATGCTTAACGACAATAAAGAAAAAAAACCCATTACCTTAACATATGGTTTATAATTTGAAACGAGGTAAGAAATTCAGAAATACAAAGAATATTAAGGAAAACTAACTAATTACTTTGGCATTACAGGTTAGAACATGTTCCGGCACATGATGATGCACAGTTTGAATTCCACAAAGGTTGAATGTAACTAGAGAGTCACCAAAGGCACAACCAGAATAGTGGGTTTTGGGCTTAGACAACGGACCTTGTCACACCCAGCTGCTTCAATAATAAAGGCAACGTACATTGATATTCCCAATAGTTTCTGCTAGATACTTGTTTAACACCATGAGTGGCTGAAAGAAGAATTAACATTTGGACTATTACACTGTAATAGTGCAAAGGAGTTGTTGACGGGTGGTCCATTGGACAACCCTTTATGATGTTAAAAGACAAGTTTATCCCTCATTTAATTGTGTAATTATCTTGAATTAGATAACTACGGTTGCTTATGTTTCAGGTGCGGTTCGGGAGCTTAAAGTGGATAAAACGCAGCTTAGGAAGGATTAGAGTTGAACGGGTCGCGCGTGGAACAAAAGTTGAAACAAGGAACAACACTCAGGTTGTCACCGTAAATTACGGTCCCATCGTAATTTACGGTGGACCTGATTTTTGGCCATTTTCCTACCGTAACTCAGACAATACTCACCGTAACACTATTATGTGCACCGTAACTTACGGTGTCACCGTAAGTTACGGTGGAAGCTGCGGAAAACTTGTAACTGCCATCATTAAGTCGGTTTTATGGTGTCTTTTGGGTTATTCTCATCATTGGTCGGTTAGAGAACACACTAGGGGCGATTTTGGCTATCTTGGCTTGGTTTTGAACAATTGCTAACATTCGGTTTTGTGATTTCGATTTGTATGAACATTGAATTGATTGCTATGATGATTCACCAAGCTATGTGTGGCTAAAACTTTCGGTGATCATCTTAGGTGCAGGTTTCTCTTGAACTTTTGTGTGTTTATTTCTGAATTTCTAGAATGATAATTTGTGTTGCTTGATTATCATGGTGTATGCATAATTGTTTGTAGCTTGTTAATCGATAGTGCAATTCCTAGTCTCAATCGTACGTTCTTGGTGCCGTTGGCAATCGAGATATCACGGGAAGGGTTAGGGTTGGTTATTGATTAATTGATCATCGGGAAACAACCTCGCGTTTATAAATCCGAGTACTTTGTTCCCTTTTATCACTTCGATTATTTATGCACGAGTTATGTCTATGTAACTCTTTCTAGTTGGAATTTCACACAATTGTTTAAAGAAACTGAATCCTAAGATGGTCATTGTTCTATCCTAATCTGTTTTACAACCAACATTTGATTTGCAATTAGTTATTAATTTAGTTTTCTAAAACAACAATCCAAATTATTGATCTTTATTTTCTGCAAATTAGGTTAATTGTAGTTTAATTGCAAAGCTATATAATCGACATATTTTCCACATACTCCCCGAGTTCGATACCCTTTTACCACTATCTATAGTTGTTATTGGGATTAAATTTGCGTGTACCTACGACAGCACGTCAAATTTTGGCGCCGTTGCCGGGGAGTAGTGCGCAACGTGTGTCAATTTGTTAGTTTTGCTTTGTTATTTTTGGGTTTACACTGGTGTGTTTAGTGTGCAGGTTCTACAGGTGCATGCATACTAGAGACCTTTGTATCTATGGACCTTTGTAGTTAAGTAGCAAATTGGTGTTGATACGAGTAGTATTGTTGTTCAGGTGTTGGCACCGTAGGAGTGGGCTGAGCAGAATGCTGTTGAAAATATTGTTGATATTGCTGGTAGTATTGTTCGGGTGTTGTCACATCAGGAGCGGGAGCGGACTGAACACGCTAGTGTTGATAAAATTGTTGATATTGTTAGTGTACGTTGACCATATTGTTGGTACACCTAATGAAAATATTGTTCATAATAATGTTGATAATATTGTTGTTCAGGTGTTACTAGGTGTTGTTGGCATAAAAAATGCAGACATGGCTTCAGATGGTTGTGGCAGAGCCAATGCTTGGCTAGCAACCGTCCTTTGATGAGTGTATGTACTCTGTATCACACATGAATGAGTACCAGTTAATCTTAATTACAATGAACAAGAGAATGCTTAACAAACATAAAGAAAAAAACTCATTACATTAACATATGGTTTATAATTTGAAAGGAAGTGAGAATTTAAAAAATGCAAAGAATATTAAAGAAATTAAACTAATTTCTTTGGCATTACAGGTTAGAGCATGTTCTGGCACATGACGATATTTGAATTCCACAAAGGTTGAATGTAATTGGAGAGTCACTAAAGGCACAACCAGAATAGTGGGTTGTGGACTTAGGCAAAACCTTGCCACACACAACTGCTTCCATAATAAAGGCAACATACCAATGGTTTTCCCAATGGTTTCTGCTAGACACTTGTTTGACTCCATGAGTGGCTGAAAGAAGGATTAACATATAATTTGTAGTTCGAAAGAAATTTGAAAAGTATAAAGAATAGCAAAGGAAAAAAATATTATCTTTGAACCAGCTTTAGTTACCAAGTTACCTAAGGACAGGCCTGGGTACTTTTTACTAGGGATGAGCAAATGGTACTGGTACCGAATTTACTGAATCGGGTACATTTTCGGTACTGATTCGTTACCGATTTTTGAAATTTTCAGTACCAGTCCGGTATGCTACTGGTATTTACCCTCAAATATCGGAACTGAACCGGTACCGGTATCAAACCGTACCATACCATGTATATTCAATACCGGTACCCGCTTTTGGGAATCTTCTCTACCGGTACCAAGTTATCACTTTGCCGTCGAACGGCCGCCGCCACCCTCCTTGTGGTTAGATCTGAGAGAGAGAGAGAGAGAGAGAGGCAGGGAGAGAGAGAGAATAGAGTAGAGAGAGAAAGTGATGGTGAGAATGAGGGGAAATGGGTGGAATAAGGTATTTATAGGTGTGTCTTAGGCTATGGGCTTAGGCTTAGGCTTAGGCTTTGGGCTCACATGGCAGGCTCCTTCCTAGTATCGCGTATATTACATCATTTTAGTCTGTTTTTGCGTCATAAAAATCATTCTAAATTGTTTTATAACTTAAAATAATTATTTTTGTACTAAAAATGATAATATCTTGTCGAGATTGGATTAAACGCTGTTTGCACTCGCACTGTGCGATTAAATCGCGTAAGTCAATTTGTTCGCGGATTTTTCCCTATAAACGATCTGAAAATTATCGTAACTTTTCTAACACTAGAAGGTTTGTTATTGGGGGATGATGTTGTACAAGAGGGCTATATCATACGAAGTATCGGAGAGATTTTCCAATATTGTTGACTCATCAAAGAACATATCCCATGATTTTCAAACGGCTATAACTTTTTCATATGGTAATATTTTTTTAAAGGAGTTTCACTGTATTAATGAGCATTTCATTCTTTTTAATTTGAGTAGGCTATTGCTATATATATATTTACAGAATACGTGATTACACATTCAATATGATTTGTTACAATTGATGTTATCACAGTTATACTTATTACGTGATTATACATTCAATAATAAGAACTTAATTGTTTATGCTTTATTACGTGATTAAAACTGTAATATACGACATTACGTGGTTATTATAGGCTGATTGGTTAACGCGTTGTATTACATTTATATGTAATACATGATTAGACCTTAAATATTAGGCATTTTGTGAAATACTATTTATTACATATTGCATTTTTATTATGTTTATGGTTAGTACGTAATTATGTAATCACTTAGTGGGTTTTCACATAAATACTATAATGAAATCATGTAATCACGTAACAAGTATTTAAAATCATGTAATAATACATACTAAACTATTTTTAAGTAATTACGTACTAATACATAATCATGAAATGTTACAATGGTTTCAAGAATAAAAAGCAAACGTTACAAAATCACGTAACGTTATATCTTGTAAAATAGTTTTTTTTAACTAAGAAAACTATAGCAATAGCCTACTCAAATTAAAGAGAACGAAATGCTCGTTAATACGGTATAATTTAAAAGAATGTATTATCGTATTTAAAAAGCTATAGCCGTTTGAAAATCATGGGGGATGAGTTTACGAGTCACCAACATGAGATCTTCCTATTTTGTCATTTCCCCACATATTTTCCTTGTTTTTAGTCACGTGAATTCTAAATCTGGGGACCACTTAATCTCAACCATTGGATTGTTTGATCAAAGGCCGAAATTTTCTCCTACACTTCCTACGATTTGGCTTTCCCGTACATGATCCTTTGGCTAGTTATCATATTTTTCTTTTTAAAGTTTATATTAGTTGTTGTATGTTTTCTTTAAAGTTATTTGATTTAAACCGCATTCAAACCATCAAACGGTGAATAAGAACCAGTTCAGTTGGTCCAACCAAAACCGAGTAGTTTAGTTTGTATTTTCTCAAAACCGTAGTTATCGGTCAGACCTAAATTTTATGTCAAACCCGACAGAACCAAACCATAAAAACCCTCTTAACCTATACACAAATATATAATACTCCACTTGTTTAGGCTCCCAGGCTTGATACATAAAAACTACTTAAATTCGTTTAAGCTCATCCTGTTTCAATCCTTTACCGATTCGATCCCAAGTAACTCACAAACGGTTCTAACTCCTTTACACTTCACACCCCTAAATGTGACAGTTAAGAAGCAAGTATATATTGTGTTTTTATTATATCATCATCATCATACTCAGTAAATCCAACTAATAGCAAAGCTAAGGTAGGGTCTGAGGAGGGTAGATGTAGACAGCCTTACCTCTACCCCGTAGGAATAGAGAGTCTACTTCCAGTGAGACCCTTGGCTTGATTGTAGTTTTCTATCAAGCCTTGGACCCAAGACACATAACACTCAAACAATCGGGACAAAGACTAATTGGTGCATGTACCCCTGTATCTTTCAGCTATTAAAGTCACCACATGATGCATGATTAACCATCCATGTAAGACCATTAAATAATACAACCTTTAGTTAATAATTAAACTAACCTTTTCAGTTTAAACAAGATTTTCATTAAAATTTATACGGAAGGTTGTTAATAATTAAACTAACTGTAACACCTCGGAAATTTGTGTCGAAATATTTAATGACACGTGTCCAATTAACTCTCAAATTATGTGTCACACCCCGATTTCCACGTGTCACCGGTGGGCCCGGTGGGGAGTATCGTGACGTGGTTGGCAACATAATAGTCAAACAACACAATATTTAATATGCACAGCGGAAGCAAAATAGAAATATATTACAATCCGAATATAAGTAATAGTCAGTATTACAACGGAAAGTAAAAGATCCACAGGCGGATCGAAAATAAAATAGAAACAATAGTTCAACAGACTTTGACATCTAGAGCTTGCGAGACTTGAGTAATGATGCCTGGAGTAGCCAGCCTATTTCGTCTAGCACCTGCACTTAACCTTTTTGGAAAATACGTCAGTTTTCACTGGTAAATACAACTCACCTGACTCGTTTTGAAAAGAGTTTGTAAAATTGATTTGAATGCACTTCGGCACAAAATATCTTTATAACTTGGGACAATTATTTGTATATAATCTTGTATACAGTTTTACTTATTTGTCGTCCATTAGCACCGGTTAGAAGAGCCAGTTTAAGTTAACTGACACGCCACAGGTATAGTGCCCACAAGGTTGATTCCTTTAGTGGATTACCAGTTTTTACATAATGCATCTGTCAGGTGTACGCCTACACCCCGTGCTTAGTTCGTGGCCATTTCGTAAAATGATGCCAAGGATATCCGGGACATGGTCATTTAACCCCCAAGGGCCATACATCAAATAATACAGAATAAAGCGGGTTATGTAAATACATTAATCACAATCCGATTTAAATGACTACATACCCGACCAAGCGGTACTTTTATAGTACCGTATCCCAAGCCCGTATAGGGAAAATAAGTTAAGAGTATTTACCTGAGCAAAGTATCAATCAAATACAGCAAATGCAAGTACTTTTACTGGGCTCCTAATCTGGAACGAAGGCTTATAATAACCTATTAGATTTCTAACGGGTCCTTAATTAAGCCTTAGCTTAGACCGGTTAGTTTCAATGATACAGTTCGTACGCACTATTAAGCGAAGACCGGATAGAATGTGATTTAGACCCGACAAGTTCGGGGACTTGCTTAATATGGGTATTTCATACACACTCTGGATTTTGAGATAAAACCAATAAGGTTTGACCCGTTTCGGCTAATTTATGTAAACTAGTTACATAAACCGAACCGAACGCGTAATAAGCGTAACGGGTAGTAATGAGAGCCATTTACATGTTTCCTAAGTTAATATGCTTCATATATGTTGTGACATCAGTAAGATGTCTTTTATTATGCCCGAAATGAATTTAATCACAAACTATGCCCCGTAGGGGTAGTTTGGTCATTTTAAAGGTTGTAAAAGAGTTTAAGTGTCAACCTGAGTTACAGGCCTGATGTAATCAGCAAATATACTCAATTTTCTAAGTTATATCAGTAGGTTAAAGTATATAAGTGAAATTTATCCATTATAACCAAACTATGCCCCGTAGGGGTATTTTGGTAATTTCACATAAGCCGAAAAGCTCAAAACTGAAGTCTGAGTTTATCAACCTTTGCTTACTGTAAAAATATTATAATTTACCTCAAATATCAGTAGGTATCACCCTTTGTATGTTTAAAATAGTCTTAGTACATACTATGCGTTAAAAACGCTTAAAAAGGCGATTAGAGGCCATTTTTGGGTTTGATACATAAATCTGATATTTTTATATTTCCAGAAGGCTTAAAATAATTTATTTATCATATGTGATCAGTAGCAAAAGGTTTGGAGTCGTTTAGATATGTAAAACTCATTTTATAGTCCGTAAGGGCAAAACCGACAATTACCTGATTAAGCCTACGACTATGAGTTATGCTCAGCCTAAAATTAATTAAAAATATTTAAAAATCCCAAAATAATATATTACATCAGTGGGTAGTAAGTTTGGTATCAAAAAGTATGCTTAACTAGGCTATACGCTAATTACGCCGTTTTATTTACATAAAGCTTTCATTTTACGCTAACGAGCATAACTCTTAACCTACACCTCAAACTGATGTCAAATTTTGTATGCAAGTTTAAATATCAGTAAGTAAGGTTTCTACTCATTTACATTTCCAAAAATCACGTTTTAAAGTGAAAAGGGCATAATGGTCAACATATGAGCAATTAACGGAATCATGCAATTTAATTGGATAACTAATGATCCGACGTGTATAATCACAGAGGGTTATACTAGCATGTAACCTGGTCCAAATGAAGCCCTAAGGTACTTCTAAAACATACCATAACGGGTCAGAACTGAAAGTCAAAGCGAAAGTCAAACTATGCGACTTTCGGTCCCGAACCGGGTCTCTACTGAAAATTGTCCGGTTGAACATGTTTAGACATGTTCTTACATTCATAAGTTATATCAATGATCAAACAGGTTATAAGTGTTCTACATTGCTAATTATGTATAAATTGTAAATTAAGTATCCTGTTGACTTTTTAATGATAGGTTTGACCCGACATTTGACCTAGTTAGAGTGGGAATCAGGGGGAACCCTTTTAAGGGTTTATTACCCACATAATTACCAACTTATAACTACTTTTTATTCGACTAATCACTGGGCCATTAGTGATTAATCTTAAAGTCAACCGTTAATTACGACGGTTTGACTTTTAAGCTAAAACTTAACTAAGAAGGGTCAAGCAAACTTACAAGAGTCCTATGCACGAATTATGATCACTTGAGCCTGCTTGGGAGCTCCAGAATTGATCAGGAATGCAACAGAAGGTGTGAAGAACAATGTTGCAACTTCATGGCTTTATATAGTGATCAAATCACCATAACTTGTTGACACACAAGTCTACCATTGACCACAAATCACCAACACATGTCCCTAAGGTCCTAGGAGGCATTTAGGGGTCGCCCATGATGAGAAAATATCTGTTATAAGTCGGTTAAATGCTCAAACAGGCTGCTGTCCACGAATTCTGTATCTGCGTGTCTGACGCGACCCGCATGAGGTTTAATCAACCTTTACGTGGCCCGCATGGCCCTTCTGATCAGATTTCACATTTTCAAGTTTTTGCAACTTGTCCCTTGGCTTCACGAAAGGTCAACTAAGCTTAATACTTGCAATTTGACCCCTTCTTATTTACCTACAAGGTCTTTAGGACTTATACCCACTTTGCCAAGTCCCTGGACAATTCCGGTTAACCCGAAAAGTCATAACTTTCAATGTTAACGCTTTAACCCCTCGCACACGAATTTGATCATAACTTTCTCATATGATAACGAAACTTTATGAAATTTGTATCACGCATTCTAGTGAGCATAATTAACAGTTACAAAGCTTCGGGTTTGTCAAAAGGTCACTCAGAGGTATAACTTAAACATGTTGACACATTTAACCCCTGTAGTTTGTAATCTCTCACTTTTAGCTTCGCATGATCCATGATTTATTCGTTTGGTGATATAAACATCATGTAGGGTTAATGTACCACATATTTATTCACTGTTGAAATTTAGAACTCGTATTTTCATATACTTTTCATGTTTGTCAACTTCAGTCCTTTCAAAACATTCCTTCACACGTTCAAACATATGACACGTGTCAACACTTTATAGGACGTGAATTTTCGAGGTGTTACTTCCTCACCCCCTTAAAATAAATCTCGACCCGGGATTTACTAAAACAAATGAGGGTACTTTTCTTTCATCGTGGATTCAACTTCCCACGTATATTCGGGTCCTCTACGGGCATCCCATTTTACCTTTACTATAGGCACATGCTTCCTTCGAAGCTTCTTAACCTGTCGATCTTCAATCGACAATGGTTTTTCCACAAATTTTAAGCTCTCATCTATATGCACATCTGTATGTGGTATAACCAGTGATTCATCAGCGAAGCACTTCTTCAAATTGCAGATATGGAACACATTGTGAATTCCACTGAGCTCTTCAGGTAAGTTTAACTTATAGGCAACTGACCCGACACGTTTGATAACCTCGAAAGGTCCTATGTATCTCGGGCTTAACTTGCCTTTCTTACCAAATCGCATCACCCCCTTCCAGGGTGATACTTTAAGCAGCACTTTGTCACCTACTTCGAAGTGAAAAGCTTTACGCTTTGGATCTGCGTAACTTTTCTGCCTATCTCTGGCAGCTTTGAGACGGTCACGAATCTGGACAATCTTGTCCGTCGTTTCAAAGACTATCTCTGGTCCGGATAATTGGACATCTCCGACTTCCGCCCAAGAAACTGGCGTTCTACACTTTCTACCATATAAGGCCTCAAAAGGCGCAGCCTTTATGCTGGTGTGGTAGCTATTGTTGTAGGAGAATTCAATTAACGGTAGGTGTTTATCCCAACTACCACCCAAATCGATCACACATGCACGTAGCATGTCTTCCAAAGTTTGAATAGTACGCTCACTCTGACCGTTAGTCTGAGGGTGGTAAGCCGTACTGAAATTCAAACGTGTGCCCAAAGATTGTTGGAACTCTTCCAAAAATGTGACGTGTATCTAGTATCTCGGTCAGAGATAATAGACACAGGTATGCCATGTAAGGCTACAATCTTATCCACGTATAACTGGGCTAACATGTCGGAGCTATAAGTCTCCTTGATGGGTAAGAAATGTGCTGACTTAGTCAGTCTATCAACTATAACCCATATTGTATCATTGCCTTTCCTTGTCTTAGGTAACTTGGTGATAAAATCCATAGTTACCATTTCCCACTTCCACGTGGGAAGTTCAGGCTGTTGTAGCAAACCTGATGGTTTCTGATGCTCGGCTTTGACTTGCGCACATGTCAAGCATTTAGCTACATAGGTGGCTACAGACTTCTTCAAGCCTATCCACCAATAATTCGCCCTTAGATTCTGGTACATCTTATCAGCTCCAGGATGAACGGAGTATTTGGAACTATGGGCTTCCTGGAGGATGACATCTCGAAGTCCTCCATAAACTGGAACCCATATTCGTCCATTTAATCTTAGAATTCCGTCCTTGCTAAGAGTTAACTGCTCCTCAGTTACTCCTAACTTTTCATTAGGATAGTTAGCTTCCAACACAGCTTCCTTCTGTGCAGCTAACAACCTTTCAATCAAATTATTCTTTATCTCCATGCGCTTGGCATTGATTCGGATGGGTTTCACCCTCTCCTTTCGACTCAAGGCATCGGCGACTACATTCGCCTTGCCGGGATGGTATCTGATTTCACAATCATAATCGTTCAAGGTCTCCATCCATCGGCGTTGCCTCATGTTTAAATCTTTCTGATTAAACAGATGCTGGAGGCTCTTGTGATCAGAATAGATCACACACTTGATTCCATAAAGATAATGCCTCCACAGTTTTAGTGCGAATACAACGGCACCCAACTCCAAGTCGTGGGTGGTGTAATTCTTTTCATGCACTTTCAATTGACGTGATGCATAGGCAATAACCTTGCCTTTTTGCATAAGTACATACCCCATGCCAGTGTGGGATGCATCGCAGTAAACTACGAATTCTTCGATTCCATCAGGTAACGTCAATACAGGAGCGTTGCTCAACTTCTGTTTTAAGATGTCAAAGGACTCTTGCTGCTTAGGGCCCCAAACGAACTTTACTTTCTTCATAGTCAAGGAAGTTAGGGGTGCAGCAATCCTTGAAATTTTTTTGATGAAACGCCTGTAATATCCTGCCAATCCCAGGAAGCTACGAATCTCCGTAGGTGTCTTTGGCTCTTGCCAGTTCATAACAGCTTCAACCTTAGCGGGATCCACTTGGATACCACGCTCACTCACCACATGTCCAAGGAATTGGACTTCTCGAAGCCAGAATTCACATTTAGAAAATTTGGCATAGAGCTTCTCCTAATGCAGGAGTTTGAGAATACATCGAAGGTGTTTCTCATGGTCAGCTTGATTCTTCGAATAGATAAGAATGTCGTCGATGAAAACGATGACGAATTTATCTAAGTACGGCTTGCAAACGCGATTCATGAGATCCATGAACGCGGCAGGTGCATTAGTGAGCCCAAAAGGCATCACTAGGAACTCGTAATGACCATAACGAGTCCTAAATGCAGTTTTGTGTACGTCTTCATCTCTAACCTTCAGTTGATGGTAGCCTGACCTCAAATCAATCTTCGAAAAATAACTTGCTCCTTGCAATTGATCGAACAAATCGTCGATCCTAGGCAAAGGATACCTATTCTTTATCGTGACCTTATTAAGTTCACGATAATCGATGCACAGACGCATCGATCCATCCTTCTTCTTGACAAACAGGACTGGTGCTCCCCAAGGAGACGAACTAGGTTTAATGAAACCTTTAGCTAGCAATTCATCCAGTTGTGTCCTCAACTCCTTCATTTCCGTTGGTGCTAACCTGTAAGGTGATCTAGCAACTGGTGCTGCTCCGGGGATGATATCAATCCTGAATTCCACTTGCCTATCTGGTGGCAAACCAGGTAGTTCTTCCGGAAAAACTTCTGGGTATTCAGAAATGATGGGGATGTCTTCAATCTTTGGTTTAGGTTCATCGATAATCACTTGCGCCATGTAGATGACACAACCCTTCTTTAAACACTTTGAAGCCTTGAGCATAGTCATTTGCTCAGGCAGCCCATACTGGGTGTCTCCCCGAATGGTAAGTGATTCACCAGACGGAGTCTTTATTACTACTTGTTTCTCATTGCAGACGATTTGTGCCTGGTTGTGAGATAACCAGTCCATACCCAAGACTATGTCAAAACTGGCCAACTTAAAGGGAAGTAGAGACAGAGGAAAAGAGTGGTTCTTAATGGATATAACACATCCATCTAACACAGTTGAGACGGTTTCTATGGTGCCATCTGCTAACTCTACCTCATAATTTATACTCAAGGTTTTGACAGGTAATTTCAGCAATTCACAAAACTTATTATCAACGAAAGACTTATCAGTTCCTGAATCAAAAAGTACTCTAGCACAGACGTCATTTACAAGGAAAGCACCTGTAATAACGTTGTCGTCTAGAACCGCTTCCTTTGCGTCCATTCTGAAGACTCTGGCATTAGTCTTCTTGGCCTCTTCAGGCTTCTTGGCGTATTTAGGGCAGTTGGTCTTAATGTGCCCTTTCTCATTGCAGTTGTAGCATGTGGCATCTCTTATCTTCTTGCACTCTATGGACTTGTGCTCTTTAGACTTGCATATCCCACATGCAGGTGCTCTTGACTTAGAATTGGACTCAAGTCTGCACTTTCCAAAGTGGCGTTTCTGGCAAGTCGTGCACTTTGGCTTTTCCACTGTTCGCTGACTGTTCCTTCCAGACCCAAACTTCTTAGAATCAGTGTTTCCCTTGTGCTTCTTCTCTGACCCTCGTGAGTTATCATCCTCACGCTTCCTCTTACTTTCTTCAGATTTCTTTAGCGATCTCAACCTGACCGCATCTAAAGTAAGGGACAAAGAGAGATCAGCTGCTGACCTGAATGTAGCAGGTCTTGAAGCATAATATTTTAACAGTAAGCAAACCCGGAAATGGCTTCTAATCGCCTTTTTAAGCATTTTACGCCTAGTATGTACTAAGACTATTTTAAACATACAAGGGTTTATACCTACTGATATTTGAGGCAAAACATAATATTTTAACAGTAAGCAAAAGTTGTTTAACTCAGACTTCGGTTTTGAGCTTTACGGCTTATGTGAAATTACCAAACTACCCCTATGGGGCATAGTTTGTGTTTAAATTCGTTTTGGGCATAATGAAAGACATCTTACTGATGTCACAACATATATGAAGCATATTAACTTAGGAAACCTGTAAATGGCTCATATGTATACCCGTTACGCTTATTACGCGTTCGGTTCGGTTTATGTAACTAGTTTACATAAACTAGCCTAAACGGGTCAAACCTTAACGGTTTTATCTCAAAATCCAGAATATGTATGAAATACCCATATTGAGCAAGTCTCTGAACTTGTCGGGTTTAAATCACATTCTATCTGGTCTTCACCTAATCGTGCGTTTGAACCGTATATTTCTTTAAGACTAACCGGTCTAAGCTTAGGCTTAATTAAAGACCCGCTAGCATTCTAATTGGTTATTTATACCATCATTCCAGACTAGAGCCTTCCGGTAAATTGTACCTACGCTTACTTAAGTGAATACGGCCACACCCCGACTTCCACGTGTCACCGGTGGGCCCGGTGGGTTGGCAACATAATAGTCAAACAACACAATTATATAAATGCACAGCGGAAGAAAAATAGAAATATATTACAATCCGAATATAAAGTAATATCCAAGTATTACAACGGAAAGTAAAGGATCCACAGGCGGATCAAATAAAAGAAAAACTGTTCAACAGACTTTGACATCTAGAGCTTGCGAGACTTGAGTAATGATGCCTGGAGTAGCCAGCCTATTTCGTCTAGCACCTGCACTTAGCCTTTTTGGAAAATATGTCAGTTTACACTGGTAAATACAACTCAACTGACTCATTTAGAAAAGAGTTTGAAAATTGATTTGAATGCACTTCGGCAAAATATATCTTTATAACTTGGGACAATTATTTGTATATAATCATGTATACAGATTTACTTATTTTCCGTCCATTGCCCGGTGGGGAGTATCGTGACGTGGTTGGCAACATAATAGTCAAACAACACAATATTTAATATGCACAGCGGAAGCAAAATAGAAATATATTACAATCCGAATATAAGTAATATCCAGTATTACAACGGAAAGTAAAAGATCCACAGGCGGATCGAAAATAAAATAGAAACAATAGTTCAACAGACTTTGACATCTAGAGCTTGCGAGACTTGAGCAATGATGCCTGGAGTAGCCAGCCTATTTCGTCTAGCACCTGCACTTAACCTTTTTGGAAAATACGTCAGTTTTCACTGGTAAATACAACTCAACTGACTCGTTTTGAAAAGAGTTTGTAAAATTGATTTGAATGCACTTCGGCACAAAATATCTTTATAACTTGGGACAATTATTTGTATATAATCTTGTATACAGTTTTACTTATTTGCCGTCCATTAGCACCGGTTAGAAGAGCCGGTTTAAGTTAACTGACACGCCACAGGTATAGTGCCCACAAGGTTGATTCCTTTAGTGGATTACCAGTTTTTACATAATGCATCTGTCAGGTGTACGCCTACACCCCGTGCTTAGGTCGTGGCCATTTCGTAAAATGATGCCAAGGATATCCGGGACATGGTCATTTAACCCCCAAGGGCCATACATCAAATAATACAGAATAAAGCGGGTTATGTAAATACATTAATCACAATCCGATTTAAATGACTACATACCCGACCAAGCGGTACTTTTATAGTACCGTATCCTAAGCCCGTATAGGGAAAATAAGTTAAGAGTATTTACCTGAGCAAAGTATCAATCAAATACAGCAAATGCAAGTACTTTTACTGGGCTCCTAATCTGGAACGAAGGTTTATAATAACCTATTAGATTTCTAACGTGTCCTTAATTAAGCCTTAGCTTAGACCGGTTAGTTTCAATGATACGGTTCGTACGCACTATTAAGCGAAGACCAGATAGAATGTGATTTTGACCCGACAAGTTCGGGGACTTGCTTAATATGGGTATTTCATACACACTCTGGATTTTGAGATAAAACCGATAAGGTTTGACCCGTTTCGGCTAATTTATGTAAACTAGTTACATAAACCGAACCGAACGCGTAATAAGCGTAACGGGTAGTAATGAGAGCCATTTACAGGTTTCCTAAGTTAATATGCTTCATATATGTTGTGACATCAGTAAGATGTCTTTTATTATGCCCGAAATGAATTTAATCACAAACTATGCCCCATAGGGGTCGTTTGGTCATTTTAAAGGTTGTAAAAGAGTTTAAGTGTCAACCTGAGTTACAGGCCTGATGTAATCAGCAAATATACTCAATTTGCTATGTTATATCAGTAGGTTAAAGTATATAAGTGAAATTTATCCATTATAACCAAACTATGCCCCGTAGGGGTATTTTGGTAATTTCACATAAGCCGAAAAGCTCAAAACTGAAGTCTTAGTTTATCAACCTTTGCTTACTGTAAAAATATTATAATTTACCTCAAATATCAGTAGGTATCACCCTTTGTATGTTTAAAATAGTCTTAGTACATACTATGCGTTAAAAACGCTTAAAAAGGCGATTAGAGGCCATTTCTGGGTTTGATACATAAATCTGATATTTTTATATTTCCAGAAGGCTTAAAATAATTTATTTATCATATGTGATCAGTAGCAAAAGGTTTGGAGTCGTTTAGATATGTAAAACTCATTTTATAGTCCGTAAGGGCAAAACCGACAATTACCGGATTAAGCCTACGACTATAAGTTATGCTCAGCCTAAAATTAATTAAAAATATTTAAAAATCCCAAAATAATATATTACATCAGTGGGTAGTAAGTTTGGTATCAAAAAGTATGCTTAACTAGGCTATACGCTAATTATGCCGTTTTATTTACATAAAGCTTTCATTTTACGCTAACGAGCATAACTCTTAACCTACACCTCAAACTGATGTCAAATTTTGTATGCAAGTTTAAATATCAGTAAGTAAGGTTTCTACTCTTTTACATTTCCAAAAATCACGTTTTAAAGTGAAAAGGGCATAATGGTCAACATATGGGCAATTAACGGAATCATGCAATTTAATTGGATAACTAATGATCCGACGTGTATAATCACAGAGGGTTATACTAGCATGTAACCTGGTCCAAATGAAGCTCTAAGGTACTTCTAAAACATACCATAACGGGTCAGAACTGAAAGTCAAAGCGAAAGTCAAACTATGCGACTTTCGGTCCCGAACCGGGTCTCTACTGAAAATTGTCGGGTTGAACATGTTTAGACATGTTCTTACATTCATTACTAAGTTATATCAATGATCAAACAGGTTATAAGTGTTCTACATTGCTAATTATGCATAAATTGTAAATTAAGTATCCTGTTGACTTTTTAATGATAGGTTTGACCCGACATTTGACCTAGTTAGAGTGGGAATCAGGGGGAACCCTTTTAAGGGTTTATTACCCACATAATTACCAACTTATAACTACTTTTGATTCGACTAATCACTGGACCATTAGTGATTAATCTTAAATTCAACCGTTAATTACGACGGTTTGACTTTTAAGCTAATACTAAGCTAAAACTTAATTAAGAAATGATTAGCAAACTTACAAGAGTCCTATGCACGAAATGTGATGCTTAAAGAAAGATCCTTAGCTCCAGAAATGCCCCAAATTTGCAGATGAATGGTGTGAAGAACTTGTTGCACATGAAGCCTTTATATAGTGATCAAGAACACCACAAAAGGTTGACACACAAGTCTATGACTTACCACAACTGATCCACAAGTGTCCCTAGATGTTTAGGGGCCAAGGGAGATGAGGAAAATCGTTTAAAGGTCGAAATTCGCGTTTAAACTGGCAACAGCCGGTTTTCTGTTGCTGGGCACTAGCTTACGGACCTCAAGGTTCCCAATGTTGAGGTCCGTAAGCCTGACATCAGGCACAAAAACCTCTTTTTCAGTTTGCATCCTTGGCTCTTGGTCCTCCGAAAGGTCAATTAACTTATTTTCTTGCACTTTGAACCCTCCAAATTGCCATATAAGGGCTTTAAGACATTTACCTATTTTGTTTAGTCCCCGGTTAACTTTATTGTCACCCGAAAGGTCCAAACTTTCAACGTTGACGCTTTAACCCCTCGTACACGAATTTGATCATAACTTTCTCATACGATAACAAAACTTTATGAAATTTTAATCGTGCATTCTAGTGAGCATAATTAACCGTTACAAAGCTTCGGGTTTGTCAAAAGGTCACTCAGAGGTATAACTTAAACATGTTGACACATTTGACCCCTGTAGTTTGAAATCTCTCACTTTTAGCTTCGTATGATCCATGATTTATTCGTTTGGTGATATAAGCATCATGTAGGGTTAATGTACTATATATTTATTCACTGTTGACATTTAGAACTCGTATTATCATACACTTTTCATGTTTGTCAACTTTAGTCCTTTCAACACATTCTTTCACACGTTCAAACATATGACACGTGTCAACACTTTATAGGACGTGAATTTTTGAGGTGTTACATTATGCCACGTTGTTTGGCAAGAGGGACAATTTTTGTAAAAATAATGGAAGAATGTTGTGGAGGGACCATTTATGTCAACATGCCAATTTTTGGTCTCTGAGTGACGCTTACGGACCGTAAGCTAAATAAATTGTTGTAACTGGCGATTGGTTACGGACCGCAAGGATTTAGTCCTTACGGTCCGTAAGCCCTGGACCCATACGGTCCGTATGCCAATGAACTGGCAGTTTTTGTTTGGGAGCCAAGGAAGTCTGCCCTTGGGCCACCTTGCTCGCGAACCTGAGCTCTTTTGCAGCTCTTGACACCTCAGGGGACACCTACTAACATCTTAGAACATGTCCTAAAACCTGGATCAGTCTTACAATTCATCTCCAAGTATAAATAGGGCCTTTGGTTGAACTTGTTACTTGCTCATTTATTTCAAATCTCCTATATCACTCTTATCTGTAGTTGCTTCTTCCAAAAGGCCTCCTAACTGAGTTCAATATTTCTCTAGGATCACAAGTAAGTGTTCCTACTCGGCTATTTCTTTTGTAGGCTAAGTAATTATCCGAAAGTCAAGCAAAATTGACTTTTGCTTTGACTTTTGGTTAATACCATTATGGTCCAGCCATTGTTCGAATTGAATGTGGCACGTGATCGTAATAAGGTAGGTGTTAATCCCTTAAAAGGGCACCTCCTGAAAATCACGTTAAATTGGTCAAATGACGGGTCAAAGTTATGTTCAATAAAAAGTCAAAACGCAGATTTTCGGAAAACTTATAAACTGAACTTGTAAAGGCTTAAACTCATGTTTTTGACATTATATCTGTTTAAAATAATATTAGAACATGTCTAAACATGTTCGGCCCATCATTTCCAGTTTATATGTCGGTTCGCAACCTAATGTCAAGCAGTTTGACTTCTGCTTTGACTTTCGATTCTGACCTGAATTAGCAAACTTAGCTACTGATTCTAAGTTGCATTATGATCATAATTATATGTAGGATAACCCTCTGTGGTTATACTACTTGGGTCATAATCAGTTGTTGAGTTTTTATACAAGTTCATGTATTATGCCATATTTTGCCGAAAATGCCCTTTTGGTGCATAACTTAGTTTTAAACTATAATGAACAAATGAAATGGATAACCTACTGATGTGGAAACATAATTAACATGTTTTGGCATATTGAACTTGTTTATGACTCATCCGATCACCCGATACCGCCTATGCGTGTACGGTTAGTTTATGTAACTAGTTTACGTAAGTTAAACGAATCGGGTCAATTCTTTTTATTTTCACTTCAATTCCAGAATGTAATTATGTTTACCCATATTATACAAGTCTTAGTACTTGTGAGGGTTTAAACTACACTCAATCCAGTCACCGCTTAATGTAGCGTACCGTACCGTTTTCTTTATATATAGTTAACCGGTCCAAAGTCTATGACTTGAATAGGACCCGTTAACATTTTAATTGGTTATTATACCATTCATTCCAGACTAGGGCGTCCAGTAGATTGCAACCGTGCTAAGTTAATTGTTATATCGGATGTGCTTATTATTATATCTTGATTATAAGATATTAAGCCAGGTAAATACTCTTAACCTATTTTCCCTCTACGGGCTTGGGATACGGTAAATTATTACCGCTTGCTCGGGTATGGGATCATATGTTGGATTGTGACTAGAAAATCCTCATAACCTGTTTTAATCTGTTTTGCTTGATAACTTAAACATTGGAGGTTAATGCGACCGTGTCCTGGATATCCTCGGCTCATTTAATTGCAAATGGTCACGACTTAAGCACGGGGTGTAGGCATACACCCGACAGATGCTAATGCTATCATAAAATATTTTTCTTACCCATATTGGGGATACCTTTATGGGTTAAAGTGGCATGTCGGTTAATCATATTATCGGCGTTTAGTACCGGGCCCCATATGTATTGACAAGCATGTAAATCTGTATACAAGATATTTTATATATTTTCCCAAGTTATTTACGAAAATACATGTGCCTAATGCACTTAAAACAATTTTGAAATATTTTCAAAATGTGTCGGTTATTTGTATTTACTAGTGAAAACTGACGTATCTTCAAAAGAGTAAGCGCCGGTTGCAAGGTTATGTAATAGGCTGGAAGTTACCCGGTAAATGCTTAAGAGGAATCTGCAACTCCTTGCATTGAAGTCTAGTAATCTGCTTATGTATTCGTTTTGTTATTTTTGATCCGCCAATGGATCTTTTAAATACTTCCGTCTGTATAATTATTTTTGAACATTCGGACACTTTAATTTGTAATAGTGTTTTAATTCTCAAGACTTCCACTGTGTTACTTGTGTATCTGTATCAATCTAGTCACGTACCCCAAGTCCGAGCCCATTAGGAAATACAGGGTGTGACAATAACTTAAACATTTAAACACATGTTTGGAAACATAAAGTATTCCCATGACGAAAAAAGTTTTCCCATGACGACAAAAGTATTTAATTTATAAACATATGATTAACAAAAGGCACGGAACTAAGATCTTTATCGTGTTCGGTTCCTTGGTAGTGACTTGATCTCATCCAAAAGTACTTTCTAATGACCTAGAACTGAAAATTTACAATTTGTTAGTGTTATAACGCTTAATGGAACGTACACCATGACTCACGTTGCGAAATAACAAAATCAGAAAAATTTAAATTATGGGTGACGTCGGCGACGGCCCATGGCCGCGTCGGCGACGCCTTGTGTATGTTGCATCTGCATAAAAGTGTCGTAGGCAGTAAAATAAGGCGTCGGGAAAGTGTGGACTTTTAAGCCGCGTCGGCGACACCATGTTCTGCATCCATTTTGCTGTTGTATTATTTAATTGATCCGTTTGACCCATTTCGGTTCCTGTACATTAAAAACTTGACCCGGGACTTCCAGAAATGCTTTTGCAAAAATATATCTTTCCTGTTTTTAAACTTATAACATTTCGTAGCGAAACTTATATCAAATATGCATCATCGGAAACATGATCATGCATATATATTTATTGGACATGTTTATCAATTTATCCCTTTAGTCTAATTAACTCATATCCTTACGTATGGGATTTATTTCACAATATGTTAACCCATTCCCGGGTTCCTTATCTTATTTATCCCACGCTCCCATTCCAGGTTTGTGATTTAAAATATTTGACCCGTTAGTGATCTAAGTACGTAGACTTAGACTACTTATAAAATATGACTTGAGATTATACCAATCCCTCCTACCCGTTCCCGGGTTCATTACTTTCGACACTCACGCTTTCATTGCCGGTTTGCGTGTTTAATGAATCACTGCCCGTCACCCAGACTTAATATTTACGGATAAAGTGCTCCCATTACCCGGTTTGCACCTACCCTTAATTGACCCGTTTGGTTTGCCCTTACGAAATCCATAATTTTAAGCAAACTAAACACACCAATTTTCAGATTTCTATATAACAACTAATCTCCGTAACAAAAGATTAAACAACAATGTTAACGAAGCATTTAGCCACGTACCTTAGAGCTTTCCCTTCAAACGCGTCTCCGTCTCGGTTTGACCGTCCGGAGCTCCACTCGAATTGCCTAAAGAGTGCAACCCAATTTATCGTTTTGAACTCATAGCACATTCTATGACATGTAAACTTGTCAATTATCATTCACAAGTTCCTTATTGTTAATTTTTTTTACCTTTTTGACAAATAAATCTTCTTTTAGGCATATTGTCAAACACCTTGTGGGCATGAATTTATATATTACTTAAATGGTTTCTACTAATCAATATTAGGCCATGTATTTGCATCTTATGAATTCGACATGATCAAATACTCAATTAGTAACACTAGGATTCAACGGAGTTTCTATCAAACATGTAATTTTACTACCATAATCCATGTATTACACAATTTCATCAAAAAACCCACTTTCTCATACACCAAGATCACACCCTAACACTTGATTCTTGCTAAAGCATTTGCAGTTTCAGTTAAAATTAAAGCCTTACGTCTATATTACACCTTACTTAGGCCATTCTAACAACAATTTCTCAAGAACTCAATCAACCAAGTTCTTCCATATACATCATTATCACCTAAAACGAAAATTGCAATATACGTTGTGTTAGTTATGATTAGATGAACGAAAATCTCTAATCATGCACGAATTTATGCCCCTATTTGATCTTCAATTAATTGATTTTTTATTTAAAGAAGGATTCCTCCTTCTTTCTTTCCCTCCCCTGAACACACATAAGTGTGTGTTTTGGGTTTTTATTTCCTTTTTATTAAAATAAGTTTCTTAATTGTCCATTTCAGCCCTTCATGTATTGTTTATTATAAAAGGACATTTTTTAATGTTTTATTAACTAACAACAAACAACTAACCAAGTTAAATTATAATATAATTCATGTCAATAATATTTACCATCAAGGTAAATAATAATGTTAAGTATTAGATATTTTTAGGGGTGTTACAATCCGCCGCTTTTAACGTTATTTTCACGAAATTAGTAAAATAACGTTAAAGTTAGTACTATTTCACTTTTGCCCTCCGAACGCCCACACACACACACACACACACACATATACATATATATATATATATTATATGTGTTTTTATTATATCTAACAATCAATTCTTAACTAGTTTTAGGCTTGGTGTTAGCTTCAGTGAAACTTGATGCTTCTTCACACACTTTCATCCTCTCACACCTCTACTGTGTGTGTTCATCATTTGAATCCAGATTAATGATAAATTTATGTTGGTTGAAAATTGACGTGTGTAGATGGAGCCTGAACATTATGAACTCAGACCGCACAAGATTAATAAAAAACTAGTATTATTTTTTTTTGGGTAAAATAAAAAAACTAGTATTTGCTACTATATACACATTAAATTGTTAATTCAGCGTAAGGATGAGATTATTACCACACAAGTAGTGGTTAAGATCAGTACCATACCACTACCAGGTTTAGTACTGAAAATAAGTAAAAACACAAACTGAATATTGTACAGTTATGGGGGCGTGGTACCGGTTTAGTACTTGTAGTGCAAAACCACATGTCTATAGTAATGAAGCCAAAAACAATAAAAATGAATATTAGTTCCGCTGTCAGGTCGGTATCGGGAAGCATAATTTCTAAATATTAAAAAAAAAACATTCATTCAATCACACGAAGTCTAAACATACATAATACATTTAAGAGTAAACTGCAATTTTACCCCCTGGGGTTTAGGCCAATTGGCACTCTGACCCCCCCCCCCTAACGAAATAATTGCAATTTTACCCCCCAATGTTTGGTGTTATGTCGCAAGTTTACCCCCCGGCGTCAGTTTTGTTAACAGATCTGTTAACTATAACTTGAAATGACTATAATGCCCTTTCATATTACCCCACGTGTTTTGTACTACTCTGTAACATTACCCCTTGCCACCACTGCCACTGCCATTCACCACCACAACATCCACTGCCACCTCCAGCCACCACCCTCCAACACACATACACTCTCATTGAATGGCAAATTGTCACACCCCCAAAATCCACTTGCGGAGTACCACTGCTTGAAGGCGTGACTGACCAGGATCCAGCCACCAATTATACTGAGCATTGATTAGTAGTAAAAGTGTTCACCAACCACAATAGTTAGTAAACATCATAGTTTAAGGTTTTAAAAGTTTAAGTTCAAATAACGGTTTAAGTAAACAGCGGAAGCATAAACCAAACAGTTTCAAAACAAAGTTCATAGTTCAAGATTATTTAAAACCCAACACATGGGTTAGACGACCACTACACATTCCCAAGCTGCAAGCTCCTGAGTCACTGGGTACCTGCAAAGCATGCAGTAGGGTATCAATAAAAATGTTGGCGAGTTCACGTGTTGTCCAGTTTTTAATTACCAAAAACTTGATTCACCAGTTAATTTATCCGTTTATACATGCCATGGGGAGCTACCCCATAAGTAAGCGACTAAACTGTTTTTACAATACCGAATACTATTCATCCGTACGTTTCCGTAGAGTGCCCCGTTCGTCAATGTTCTATCATCATTGACGGTTTTGCCAGAGTACCTAAATAGCGCTATCAACTAATAACCCGTTCGCCCGACCCCGGCTACTAATCGGTATTAAGAAGTGAGGACTTGAGTGATAGAGTTTCGTTTAGTGTTGCTTGTTGCATCCAGTATAAACAGTAATTAACTAAAAGTCCCATTTAAGGGGAGAGAAGTAGGTTGGTATCCCTTACAAGGGGATAGCGTTGTTTAAGTTTCCGTTTCCCAAACCACCGGGAACGCATGCTTTAATAGTTGTGAACTCACCTTGGGTTGCTTGGCAGATTAGTTTACTTGGTCATGCACGCTGGTTACCACGCCCTAGCATGGTTACCGGTATAGGTCAGGTTGGGTACAAGTAATCACGTTTATCTTACACGTATCTAACACATAGTATTCAGATTACACTACCACTCATAAGGTTGGGCTTATTTTAGCAGTTTAAGCAGTAACAGTTGGCACGTAACATGTATGTTAATCAGGGTTATTGGGCCTGCCCTAACATGCTAGCAATTTATGCAGAAATCAAATAATACTTAGCCCAGTCGAGAAACAGTCCATCAACCAAACTGGCCCAATAACAACACGGCCCAATAACTAAAGTAAACGGCCCAGTCGAGACAAGGTGGTCTCGACTTGAGAACACGCGGTCTCGAGTCGCAACCAAGAGGTCTCGAGTCATGGGTTTCTGGTCTCGAGCAGAGCAGGCTTAAGTAGCAACCTCAGAGGTCTCGAGTCCCGTCTCGAGTCGCAATCAGAAGATCTCGAGTCGAGACCTCGATGGTCTCGAGTCCCTGAAGTCTGTCTCAAGTTGTCTCTATGTGGTCTCGAGTTGTAGTTTGATGGTCTCGAGTCGAAACCAGGGGTCTCGACTCCCATCACCTGCTGATTCTAGAACATCTGCACAGTGTACTTATCCAATAGAATTCCAATTTCATGATCCTATGTACTATCCAATGAAATGCACAAACATGTTTTGTTGTCTAATTCTATTTCAAAACAGATCAAAGCTTGGCATATTCAAATATTCATAACACATTCATATCAGATTCATGTTGTTCATCATTAGGGTTTTCACCATAAGCAAACATGTTCATTAAAGCAAATATAACACCTAGTTCACATCATCATCATCGTTTCATCATTTATTCAACACGGTTCACCTTACACACATATACATTTCATGGTCAATAATCACATACACGAGGTATCAAAACCATCTTAATCAAAACAAACAATAGGTCATCATACACTTTTCTTAAACAACAACCACAATATCAACTATACAAGAAGGACATATTTAATATGCATATATCTTAACAAGCAAACATATATGGTATCTCTATCTCTATATTGCAAGAAACCACTAACCGGTTAGATTTCAAGGTGTGAGAGTATGAAGCAATCGATGAATAAGCTTCCAAGTAGAATCCTAAGCTTGAACCGAGAGTCCTTGTTGTCACCGGTTGAATCCGAGAGAGAGATGGGAGGAGGTTTGTGGTGGTGTTCCAGGGTTTTAGTGAGAGAGAGAGAGAGTGTGTGTGTAGGAGAGTGTGGGAGTGAATGTAGGGGAAATGTGGATGATGGCATGGGTTTCCATATCAAATGGTGCACCCTAATGGGCTTTCGGTTGGACTAAAGGAGGTCCACGGCCCATCCGGCCCATCCGGCCCACTGTTTACTGGTTACTCGAGACCGGGTGGTCTTGAGTCGTGATCTCGGTTCACTAGAACTTATACACCTATATATATTTATTACATACATACAACTTAATGCAAGGATCATATAGCACACCAAGGTAATTCACAAATTTCCATTTAATAAAATATGTACACATAATTTCAATGCAAGATAGTTGCTCGGGAAAACCCAGAGTGTCACATTATCCCCAAGTTTTAAGAACTTTCGTCCCGAAAGTTAAGGCAGTCACTGTCAAGCTAGTATAAGTGAGAACGTTTTGACGGGGTGTCACATCATCCCCCCGTTAGTTTGGAATTTAGTCCCGAAATTCGGTTGTAGCTTCAGTGCTGGGAGTTTCATTTGTGAACAACTGGGGATACTTGCGCTTCATCTGGTCTTCCCGCTCCCAGGTAAATTCTGGGCCACGGCGCGAGTTCCAACGAACTCGTACGAGAGGTATCTGGCTACGTTTGAGGGTTTTGATCTCTCGATCCATGATCTCAATCGGTTCCTCAGTAAAGTGTAGCTGTTCGTCAATAGTGAGTTCCTTGAAAGGAATGATGAGTGTTTCATCCGACAGACACTTCTTCAGATTAGACACATGAAAGACGTTGTGCACCGCACTCAGCTCTTCAGGCAGATTCAATCTATAAGCAACCTTACCAATTTTCTCGGTAATTTCAAAGGGTCCGACATATCTCGGATTAAGCTTGCCCCATTTTCCAAAACGAACCACACCCTTCCAGGGTGAGACTTTAAGTAGAGCCCGGTCACCAACCTGGAACTCTAGCGGTTTCCTATCCTTATCAGTGTAACTCTTCTGACGGTCACGAGCTGCCGCCATGCGTTGTCTAATCTCGGCAATCCTTTCCGTTGTGTCTACCACAAGTTTTGGACCTGTGATTTGGCTGTCACCAACTTCCGCCCAGCAAAGAGGCGATCGGCATTTACGACCATACAATGCCTCAAAGGGTGCTACCTGAATGCTGGTATGGTAGCTGTTATTGTAGGAGAATTCCACTAATGGTAGATGCTTTTCCCAACCCTTGCCAAAATCGATCACACATGCCCTAAGCATGTCTTCAAGGGTTTGGATGGTGCGTTCAGATTTCCCATCCGTTTGTGGATGATAAGCGATGCTCATGTCTAAACGTGAGCCAAAGGATTTGTGCATAACTTGCCACAACTCAGAAGTAAAACGCGCGTCTCGATCGGAAATAATAGAAGTCGGCACTCCGTGCCTCGAAACCACTTCCTTTAAGTATACCTCTGCTAAGGTAGAGAACTTGTCTGTTTCTTTAATAGCCAAAAAGTGTGTAGACTTAGTTAATCGATCCACTATCACCCAAATGGTGTCATTTCCGCGTTGAGACCTAGGCAGGCCAGTAACAAAATCCATGGAAATTTGCTCCCATTACCATTGCGGGATCGCTGGTTGTTGGAGTAGGCCCGATGGTTTCTGATACTCAGCCTTGACTCTCGCACAGGTCAAACATTTACCGATATAGGTTGCTATGTGGGCTTTCATGCTAGGCCACCAATATGTAGTCTTTAAGTCGTGGTACATCTTATCCGAACCAGGATGTACTGAGTAACGGGACTTATGGGCTTCATCCATTACAAGCTCGCGTAAATTCCCATAAAGTGGGACCCATATACGCCCGTTTACGTAGTAAGCACCATCTTCTTTTTGTTCTAGCCGTTTCCTTGATCCTCGCAGGGACTCAGCCCTGATGTTCTCGGCTTTTAACGCTTCAACCTGAGCGTTTCGGATTTGCTTAGGGAGGTTCGAGTGGATGGTGAGATGTAAGGCACGAACACGCTTAGGTTTGGTTTCCTTCCTGCTGAGGGCATCTGCCACCACATTAGCCTTGCCTGGATGATATTTAATCGCGCACTCGTAGTTGTTTAGAAGCTTGACCCATCGGCGTTGCCGCATATTCAACTCTTTTTGTTCCATTATATGCTGGAGACTCTTGTGATCGGTGTAAATCGTGCACTTGGTACCGTACAAGTAGTGTCTCCAAATCTTGAGCGCGAAGACCACAGCTCCGAATTCTAAGTCATGTGTCGTGTAGTTCCGTTCGTGGATCTTGAGTTGTCGCAAAGCTTAAGCAATGACCTTCTCGCGTTGCATCAACACGCAACCAAGTCCTTGAATAGAAGCGTCGCAGTAAACAACGAAGTCGTCGGTACCTTCAGGTAAGGAAAGAATAGGAGCACTACAGAGGTTCTTCTTTAGTTCCTGAAAGGCATATTCCTGAGCATCATTCCATTTGTAAGTAACACCCTTCTAAGTGAGGGTCGTAAGTGGTTGAGCGATCTTAGAAAATCCCTTGATAAATCTTCGATAGTATCCTGCCAATCCCAAGAATTGGCGAACTTCGGTCGGAGTCTTAGGTATAGGCCAATTCTTAATGGATTCGATCTTAGCGGGGTCGACGTGAATCCCATCCTGATTGACTATGTGCCCAAGGAAATGGACTTCTCTAAGCCAGAAATCACATTTCAAGAATTTGGCGTACAGTTGCTCATTGCGAAGGAGTTCGAGAATAAGACGCAGGTGTTGTTCATGCTCATCTTGACTCTTCGAGTAAATTAGGATGTCATCAATAAACACAATCACGAACTTGTCGAGGTAGGGTTTGCACACTCGGTTCATGAGATCCATGAAGATCGTAGGTGCGTTGGTCATTCCGAAAGGCATAACAAGGAAATCCGTAGTGACCATAGCGGGTTCTGAAAGCAATCTTAGAGACGTCCTCATCGCGGATTCTCAGCTGGTGATAGCCTGATCGCAGATCAATCTTGGAATAATAGCTCGACCCTTGCAGCTGGTCGAACAGATCGTCGATACGGGGAAGTGGATAACGATTCTTGATGGTAACCTTGTTCAGTTCGCGGTAATCAATGCACATTCGGAATGTGCCATCCTTCTTTTTGACGAAGAGCACTGGGGCTCCCCAGGGTGACGAGCTAGGACGGATAAAACCTTTGTCCAATAGTTCTTGTAGTTGAGTAGAAAGTTCCTTTAGTTCAGCGGGGGCTAGTCGATAAGGTGCACGAGCTATAGGTGCTGCTCCGGGAGCTAGTTCGATTTGAAATTCGACCTGACGGTGAGGAGGGAGTCCAGGTAGTTCTTCAGGAAATACCTCAGGATAGTCGCGTACAACTGGAAAATCTTCAATCCTGTTTTCCTTTTTCTGCGTGTCGGCAATAAGTGCTAAGATAGCGGTGTGCCCCTTTCGTAAACACTTCTGGGCTTTTAAGAATGAAATGATGCCTGTGACTTCTCCGCCTTTGTCGCCTTGAACGATAAGGGGTTTGCCAGAAGGACGGGGAATACGAACAACTTTCTCTTGGCAGAGGATTTCAGCTCGATGCTTGGATAACCAATCCATACCAATGACGACGTCGAAGCTTCCGAGAATAATGGGGAAGAGATCGATACGGAAGGTCTGACCAGATAATTCTAGTTTGCAGTTACGAATAACGTGTGAGGCCTCGAGGTTTCTACCATTAGCAATTTCAACGATGTGCTTAGAGCTTAACGACGTAAGAGTGGACTTAAGCTTCTTACTAATACGTAGGGATACATAACTAGCATCTGCTCCAGAATCGAATAATATGGAAACATAACGTTCATTAAGTAGGAACTTACCCGCCACCACGTTGGGGTCGTTCCTTGCTTCCCCCGCTCCAATCACAAAAGCCCTTCCTCTTGCACCATTTCCAGCATTGTTGTTGTTCTGATTCAGTTCAGGGCAATCCTTTCGCATGTGCCCCGTTGCTCCACACTTGAAGCATCCACGGTTGTTTCCTTGTTGCTGTTGTGGTTGTTGTTGATTCTGCCTAGCTGGAAGCTGGCTCATGCAGTCTTTGGCTTCATGCCCCATCTTGTTGCATCGCTGACACTGACTTTTGCCACATGGCCCACTGTGGTGTCGGTTACATTTGTTACACTTGGGGTGGTTTCCTCGATAGCCACCCTGTTGCTGAGGGCCCTTGTTGCTTTCAGTCTTCCTTTACTGAACTGAGGCCTGAGTGGGGTTAGCATCCTTACCCTGATTTCCATCCCACTTTCGTTTGTTATCGCTAGAAGTTCCGGCAGTAGCACTGATCCTTTTGGGCAGTTTGCCCTCCTCCATAGCCTGATCGGTGAGTTTGTGAGCAAGACGGACCACTGGCTGAATGGTATTGAGGTTGGCTGAGGTCACATGGCTCCGGATTTCTGGAGCCAAACCTTTGATGTACAATTTGATCCTTCGATACATAGGTCGAGACATGTTTGGGCAAAGTGCAGCATAGTCGTTGGACTGCTTGGTGTAGGTCTCAATCTCTGATCCAACCATCTTGAGCTCAAAGTATTCGTTTTCGAGCTTATGAATGTCATCCCTGTGACAGTATTCTTCCTTGATCATGTCCTTGAAATATTCCCACGCAGTAGCATTTGCAGTTTCCAAACCAAGCATCTGAATCTGTGCCTTCCACCATGAAAGAACGTTTCCTTCAAGCGTACCAGTCGCAAACTTTACCCAGTTAGCAGGGGGACACTCGCAGACAGCAAAGACGGCTTCGGCCTTTTCAATCCAGTGCAGAAGGCCGATGGCACCCTCAGTGCCGTTGAAAAGGAGAGGCTTGCAATCCATGAAGGTTTTGAAAGTACAAACACGTGGTTGCGCAGGCGCTTGCTGACCTGTTGTGAGAAGCGAAGCGAATAGGCTTAGAGGTGAAAAGACGATGCGGGGGTAGGATCTAAACATCCTAAAGTAACGAGTTTACCTCCAGGGTGAGCTGCGAAAGCTGCAGCCACCGTGTTGAGCAAGTTAGTGAACTGAGCCCGAGCCATGTTAACGTTTCCTCTTCCGCGTCCACTCATTGTCTTCATAACCAGAAAACACAGTATAAGTGTGATGTCGTAATGTAGCGAGAATGAGGTAAAAAGAGGGATACGTATCTATCTAATTAGGCACACTAGTATGTATAGTAGAGCAATCAACATAAAGTAAACAAGCAAGTAAACACAAGTCCGAGTCATGAAGTCTAATACGTTGAGTCTTGCCCTTGGAGTGTAGTGTCGTCACAAGTCACGGGTTATAGTCTGGTTTTTCTCAAAAAGACTTTCTTTTTAAAACCGAGTTCACTATAACCAATGGCTCTGATACCAATCTGTCACACCCCCAAAATCCACTTGCGGAGTACCACCGCTTGGAGGCGTGACTGACCAGGATCCAGCCACCAATTATATTGAGCATTGATTAGTAGTAAAAGTGTTCACCAACCACAATAGTTAGTAAACATCATAGTTTAAGGTTTTAAAAGTGTAAGTTCAAATAACGGTTTAAGTAAACAGCGGAAGCATAAACCAAACAGTTTCAAAACAAAGTTCATAGTTCAAGATTATTTAAAACCCAACACATGGGTTAGACGACCACTACACATTCCCAAGCTGCAAGCTCCTGAGTCACTGGGTACCTGCAAAGCATGCAGTAGGGTATCAACAAAAATGTTGGCGAGTTCACGTGTTGTCCAGTTTTTACTTACCAAAAACTTGATTCACCAGTTAATTTATCCGTTTATACATGCCATGGGGAGCTACCCCATAAGTAAGCGACTAAACTGTTTTTACAATACCGAATACTATTCATCTGTACGTTTCCGTAGAGTGCCCCATTCGTCAATGTTCTATCATCATTGACGGTTTTGCCAGAGTACATTAGTTCACGCCCGATCCCATACGCGGGCACGGTGTGAGGTTGGTGAGACCTAAATAGCGCTATCAACTAATAACCCGTTCGCCCGACCCCGGCGACTAATCGGTATTAAGAAGTGAGGACTTGAGTGATAGAGTTTCGTTTAGTGTTGCTTGTTGCATCCAGTATAAACAGTAATTAACTAAAAGTCCCATTTAAGGGGAGAGAAGTAGGTTGGTATCCCTTACAAGGGGATAGCGTTGTTTAAGTTTCCGTTTCCCAAACCACCGGGAACGCATGCTTTAATAGTTGTGAACTCACCTTGGGTTGCTCGGCAGATTAGTTTACTTGGTCACGCACGCTGGTTACCACGCCCTAGCATGGTTACCGGTATAGGTCAGGTTGGGTACAAGTAATCACGTTTATCTTACACGTATCTAACACATAGTATTCAGATTACACTACCACTCATAAGGTTGGGCTTATTTTAGCAGTTTAAGCAGTAACAGTTAGCACGTAACATGTATGTCAATCAGGGTTATTGGGCCTGCCCTAACATGCTAGCAATTTATGCAGAAATCAAATAATACTTAGCCCAGTCGAGAAACAGTCCATCAACCAAACTGGCCCAATAACAACACGGCCCAATAACTAAAGTAAACGGCCCAGTCAAGACAAGGTGGTCTCGACTCGAGAACACGCGGTCTCGAGTCGCAACCAAGAGGTCTCGAGTCATGGGTTTCTGGTCTCGAGCAGAGCAGGCTTAAGTAGCAACCTCAGAGGTCTCGAGTCCCGTCTCGAGTCGCAATCAGAAGATCTCGAGTCGAGAGCTCGATGGTCTCGAGTCCCTGAAGTCTGTCTAAAGTTGTCTCTATGCGGTCTCGAGTTGTAGTTTGATGGTCTCGAGTCGAAACCAGGGGTCTCGACTCCCATCACCTGCTGATTCTAGAACATCTGCACAGTGTACTTATCCAATAGAATTCCAATTTCATGATCCTATGTACTATCCAATGAAATGCACAAACATGTTTTGTTGTCTAATTCTATTTCAAAACAGATCAAAGCATGGCATATTCAAATATTCATAACACATTCATATCAGATTCATGTTGTTCATCATTAGGGTTTTTACCATAAGCAAACATGTTCATTAAAGCAAATATAACACCTAGTTCACATCATCATCATCGTTTCATCATTTATTCAACACGGTTCACCTTACACACATATGCATTTCATGGTCAATAATCACATACACGAGGTATCAAAACCATCTTAATCAAAACAAACAATAGGTCATTATACACTTTTCTTAAACAACAACCACAATATCAACTATACAAGAAGGACATATTTAATATGCATATATCTTAACAAGCAAACATATATGGTATCTCTATCTCTATATTGCAAGAAACCACTAACCGGTTAGATTTCAAGGTGTGAGAGTATGAAGCAATCGATGAATAAGCTTCCAAGTAGAATCCCAAGCTTGAACCGAGAGTCCTTGTTGTCTGATGTGTGTAAAATGCAACATATAAATTACATCAAATGAGGCATAAAACTAACCCTTTTTAAGTACTAATATTGGAAAAAGAGTGTTTTTGTCTTCCTTTTGTATTTTCAGGATTAAATGAGCTCAAAAACGCAAAAGAAGCAAAAAGACAGCTAAATCCAACATAAATACAAGAAAAGGAATATTAGTGGACTGCCCGAACCCTCAACGGCACCTTCCAAAGCAAAGTAGAGAAATCAGAAGACTGAACACGCCCCGTGCTCAGCCAGCACGGGGCCGTGCCCAAGAAGCAGCAGAAAAGACAAATCTATAGAAGCTTCTATTGCCCATCACGGGGTCGTGCTCAGCGGACACGGGGGCGTGTCGAAAGTACAGCAGGCGCATTTATTGTAATTGCGAATTACAATTAATGAGGAGAGAGATTGTCAGACGGACACGGGGCCGTGCCCAGCGGACACGGGGCCGTGCCCAGCTCTCTGTTCAGCCTATAAATAGGAGTGCTTGGATTCATTTCATCTCATCCCTTGGCACAGCACCTCTCTCACACTTCATCCACCACCCACCACCATCACAACACCATCATCCACCACCATCATCCATTGTCCATCGTAGAGTGTGTGAGTCGTCTCGGGATCCAAGATTGATCGTAAGAGTTCTTGACAATCAAGGCCATGTTTGCCTAAGTCTCTTACATCACTTGGTGAAGACAAAGTGTCTAGTATAATACTTTTTATTTCTAATCTTTTGCACTTTTTATTTGGTTTTGTATTAATGACTTTAATAACTAGTTACTTATGTTGAAGGTGATCTTTCCTTATCGTTTGTCCGTGGTGTCTTGGCATTATTTTACTGTCTATATAAAATAAAGGATTTTCACCATTCATATCTCCACGGTCTATATGGAGATATGTTGGCTACCTGGTAGGGGGTTAAGGGAACGGTTTGGTAAAGGTCTTGCCATTGTTCAGCGTTTAGAGGTCCTGCAATGGACCTGGGTCAAATTTAGTAGGACCTCCTTCAATACTTCACGGTATTGGATGGCGGGGGTCCAAACTCTTTGATCCCCTCATAAGTTAACTACTATTAATACTATAACCCGGCTATTTAGGACTGTCTCCCTGCTGACTCAGACTACTTAGCCGAGGGTAACGTCACCGCCAAAAGCGGGGCCTACCACAATACTGCATTAATAACTTAATTCATTATCTTTCAATAATCCACCCTTTTAGGATTGTATCCCTGCTGACTCAAACTACTGGGGTGAGGGTAACGTCGCCTTCAAAAGAGGGGCCTACTACAATAACTAAGATAATCTCTTAATTATGTGCAAAAGTGCGGAAATAATCAAAGGTTATACTAGATACGAGTCGGAACCAAGTGATTCATCTTGTCTATCTGTTTTTATTTTATTTTATTTTCAGCATTTTAGTTAGTTTTATTTTTCTTAGTTTAAAACATTTTTCTAAACTTTTATTTTGGTTAGACGTTGAGGATAAACCGGTACTAAAAGCTCTTGTGTCCTTGGACGACCTCGGTATCTTACCAACGCTATACTACACTCAACGATGGGTGCACTTTCCCATATGTGTGTTTAGTGTTAGTGAAATATCGTGTTTTATAAATTTAAAACTTGGCTAAAATAAGTGTTAAAAAGGGCTTAAAATATACACCTAATACAAGTAACACTTCGCACGCATCAAGTTTTTGGCGCCGTTGCCGGGGACACAAGGATTTTGAGAAAGTTTAAAATCGACGGCTTAATCAGTTTTTTTTTCAAAACCTTTTTAAAATGCGCGCACATTTTTCTGCATTTTAGTTTAGTTTGCATTTACAGTAGCCTGAACACGGGGCCGTGCTCATTGAACACGCCCCCGTGCTGCATATTTTTAGTTAGATACCAAGATACAGAGTCTGATCACGGGGCCGTGCTCACTGAACACGCCCCCGTGCTCAACGTGACCAGTAACTTTAATTAAAACGCCCAGATACAGATCCTGTACACGGGGCCGTGTTCACCAGACACGGGGCCGTGTCCAGCCTTCTGTTTCAGTCTTTGTTTTCATTTTCTGGTCCCGAGACTCAGTTGTGGTCTGCTGAGTGATTCTTATGGATCAATACTCAGGAGGTTACAACTACACCTATGATGAGGATGATTATAGGGGAAATTATTGCACTAATTGTCGTAATACACGTTCGATTCAAAATAATCACTCGTATCAACCATCCGATTCATACGCCTACTATGAGGAGCCCAGGTACGAGCCATCAACTTCATACACATCCTATGAAGATCAAAGGTATGAGCCTCCTCCCTCATACTCATATTTTGATGAACCAAGGTATGAGCCTTCGTACTCATACTTTGAGGAACCAAGATATGAGCCACCACCTTCATATGCTTATTATGAGGAACCTTGGCATGAACAACCCACCTCATATGAGTATTATGAAGAACAATATTGCGAACCTTATCCATCATATGCTTATAATGAAGAACAATGGTGTGAACCATCAACTTCATATGGGTATTATGAGGAACAAGGGGTCGAACAACCGGATTCAAGCTTAGAAAATAATGATTCTTTTTCTATAACCGAGGTGACCGATAGGATATTAGAACACATTAGAGTTATCGATCGATGTATAAAAGAAGCTCGCGCAAGGGAAGAGGAGTCCCGCGCAAGAGAAGAATTAAAAAAGGAAGAGATAACTAAAAATGAAAAAAATGGAAGAACAAATAAGTGAAAAACCGACACATGAGTTAAACGAAGAAAAAGGTGAGTCCAATAACGTTAAAATCCAAGAAGAGTCTAATTTTAAAGAAATTAATCTCTTAACACCTTCTTTCGAAAATCATTGTTTAGTACCCACTCATGCTAAGTTTTTAAAAGAGTTAAACACTAACGCTAAAATTGACGAAACAGTAAGTGTTAAGTTAACTAATGATCAAACTTCGCTAATAAAAGAAGACCCATTTGAAATTAACATCACACCGGTTCCATGTTTCTTTCAAAATTCGTTTATTAGTAATGTCACAATCGATAAAGATCTTTGTGTTAACATAATGCCTAACTACATTTTCGAAAAATTAAGTATTAGTGATTTTTCTCCACTTCAAATACCCATTTTTCTATCCAATCGGAAAGTAATAAAATCAATCGGTATAGTTGAAGATGTCTTGGTTCAAACAAATCAAATGGTAATCCCCACCGACTTTGTCATCCTCGATGACGCTCCTCTAGTGTTGGGACGACCATTTGTAAAAACTCACGAAGCTTTGAAAAACCGGAAGTTCAACAATTTACCTCTTCAATTAGGGGCATTTAAAAGAAGTGTCGATCTCGAACGATCAATGAAATATCCATTCGGCAATAATGACCCCCTAATTGAAGATGAAGATGAACCACCCGATACAAGTGAAGAGATTGACCACTTTGTTGAAGAAGAGGTCGCCATAGAACAAACTTTTAAAGTTCTTGATCGAAACGAGCAACCAAATAAGGAGTCTCCTAAAGACCCACCACTTGAGCTCAAAGAACTTCCAAAAGGTTTGGAATATGCTTTTCTAGACAAAGATGGTAAGTTACCCGTAATTATTTCGTCTAAATTAGATAACTTAGAAAAAGAAAAACTAATTAATCTTTTGAAAAAACACAAAAATGCAATAGCTTGGAAACTTGTTGACATAAAAGGAATTAGTCCTTCTATGTGCACACACAAAATTTTGATGAATGATGACTACAAATCGGTCATACAACCACAACGTCGAGTAAATCCAAATGTTCAAGAAGTGGTTAAAAACGAAGTCATCAAATTACTTGACGCCGGACTTATCTATCCTATTTCCGATAGTCCTTGGGTAAGTCCCGTCCAAGTAGTTCCAAAGAAAGGAGGTATGACGGTAATTACTAACGAAAAGAATGAATTAATACCAACGAGAACCGTCACAGGATGGAGAGTATGTATAGATTATAGACGATTAAATGAAGCAACAAGAAAGGATCATTTTCCTTTACCCTTCATTGATCAAATGTTAGAAAGATTATCCGGTCATAAATTTTACTGTTTCTTGGATGGTTTTTCAGGTTACTTTCAAATCCCGATAGCACCCGAAGACCAAGAAAAGACAACTTTCACATGTCCCTATGGAACTTTTGCTTATCGACGCATGCCGTTCGGTCTATGTAATGCCCCCGCAACATTCCAACGTTGCATGGTAGCCATTTTCCATGACATGATAGAAAAGACAATGGAAGTCTTCATGGACGACTTTTCTATCTTTGGGGATTCATACGACCAATGCCTCGATAACCTTGAACGAATGCTATCCCGATGTGAGGAAACTAACCTCGCCCTTAATTGGGAAAAATGCCATTTCATGGTAACGGAGGGAATAGTACTCGGTCACAAAATCTCAAGCGAAGGAATGGAGGTGGATCAAGCCAAAATAGATACCATTTCTAGATTACCTCCTCCATCCTCCGTAAGAGCTATTAGAAGTTTCCTAGGGCATGCCGGATTTTATAGGCGGTTTATCAAAGACTTTTCAAAGATCTCAAGACCTCTAACGAAATTACTTGAAAAAGATGCTCCTTTCATCTTTGACAAGGATTGCAATCAAGCATTTCTAACCCTAAAGGAAATGCTAGTCAATGCACCTATCATGATAGCACCTGATTGGAAATTTCCTTTCGAAATCATGTGTGATGCTAGTGACTTTGCAGTTGGAGCTGTCTTGGGACAGAGAAAAGAAAAGCATTTCCACCCAATATATTATGCTAGTAAAACACTTAACGATGCACAAGAAAATTACACAACAACTGAAAAAGAGTTACTAGCTGTGGTATTTGCTTTTGATAAATTTCGTTCTTATCTTGTTCTTTCTAAAACTATAGTCTATACAGACCATGCAGCCATTCGATATCTCTTTAAGAAGCAAGACGCAAAACCACGTTTGATTAGGTGGATTCTACTCCTCCAAGAATTTGACATTGAAATCAAAGACAAAAGAGGAGCAGAAAATACAGCAGCAGATCATCTTTCACGCTTAGAAGACCCAGCTTTGGAGGCAACCAGGGACGAGCAAATCAACGAAAAATTTCCAACTAAGTCCCTGGAAATGGTGGAATATAAGGAAGAACCATGGTACGCCGACTTTGCTAACTACCTAGCTAGCAGTATAGTCGCAAAAGGATGGCCACATCATCAAAGAAAAAAATTCTTTGCCAATGTGAAACACTACTTTTGGGAAGATCCATATCTTTTCAAAATGTGTGCCGACCAACTCGTCAGACGATGCGTACATGGTAGTGAAGCACGAAGAATTCTCCGCCATTGTCATGAAGGTCCATACGGAGGACATCATGGTGCTGCCATTACCGCACGAAAGGTATTTGATTCATGATTTTATTGGCCAACCATTTACAAAGATGCTCAAAATCTTGTAAAGACATGTGATGCTTGCCAAAGAACAGGTAATATTTCTTCCAAAAACGAAATGCCACAAAATGGCATTCTTGTTTGTGAAATTTTTGATGTATGGGGACTCGACTTTATGGGACCTTTCCCACCATCAAAAGGAAACAAATACATACTTGTGGCAGTAGATTACTTGTCTAAATGGGCCGAGGCCGAGGCACTTCCAACAAATGATGGAAGAGTAGTGGTAAGATTTCTGAAAAAATTATTCTCTCGTTTTGGCACACCTAAAGCTTTAATAAGTGATAGAGGTACCCATTTTTGCAACCATCAACTTGAAAAAAATTTAACAAGATATGGGGTCTATCACCGGGTTTCGACAGCTTATCACCCTCAAACAAACGGACAAGCCGAAGTGACTAATAGAGGGTTAAAACGAATACTCGAAAAAAACGTAGGGTTAAATAGAAAGGAATGGGCTGATAAATTAGATGATGCTTTATGGGCTTTTCGAACTGCTTATAAAACAACGATAGGTACGACCCCATATAAGCTAGTCTATGGAAAAAGTTGTCATTTGCCAGTAGAAATTGCACACAAAGCCTACTGGGCAATCAAAAATGTAAACTTAGATCTAGAATTTGCTGGTAAAAATCGATTCTGTCAAATAAATGAATTAGACGAGCTTAGGAATTATGCATACTCAAACTCCGAGATTTATAAGGAAAGAATGAAAAATTGGCATGACAAACATATTAAACCTAATGAATTTCGGGTAGGAGATTTAGTTCTTTTGTTTAATTCACGACTTCGATTGTTTCCTGGTAAATTAAAGTCTAGGTGGTCAGGACCTTTTTCAGTCACCCACATTTTTCCACACGGTGCTGTAGAAATTAAAACTCGAAATGGGCCACCATTTAAAGTCAATGGCCAACGGCTGAAACTCTATCAAGGATTTATTGAGGATGAGGAAGAAGAGATCTCGCTTCAAACCGTGGAAGAATAAAAACATCATGCCTGGTAAGTTACGAACGATTGAGACGACAAAATAAAGCGGTAAGTTTTCTAAACCATAGCTTATGGGAAAAAGGGGCACTCACACGCGCACAAAAAAAAAAAAAAAAAAAAAATTTTTGCTCGGCACGAGGCCGTGTCAGCTGGACACGGGGCCGTGTTCGCGCTGCAGACGGGATAAAACCCCTATTTCAAAACAGTTTCTTCATTCCACACGCCCCGTTTCCCCACAAAAGCTCTGGTTCCAGGCGATTTTTCGCAAAATTTCGACGTCTCTTACCGATCTAACAACGTCAAGGTATGATTCTATCACTCTTAGTAGTTAGATTAGTTACTTGCATGTAGTTAAAACACCACAAATTTGGGAAAAAATCTAGGGTTCTTGATGTTCATCCGAATCGAACCTAAAATTTTTGCCTAAATCTGTTTGCATTTAGTTAAATTAGTGTTAAGGGAAGTAAATACACTTAGATTGTTCATAGATTCACCCGATTTCTTACAAAAACCCCAAACCCTTGTTCTTGAACCGAAAAAGACAAAATTGATAAGGTAAACGGGATATTTTGGGAAAAACGGTGTTTAGGGTTTCATTTTCGGGGGAAACCGCACCTATTGGACCAAAAATTTTCAAGTTTTCGAAACCAGGTCGAAAAATGAAGTTTTTGAGTAACAGACCTCTGGACACGGGGCCGTGTCCGCTGGACACGGGGTCGTGTCCAGCCCGCTGTTTGCAGTTTTGCCCGAAAACACTTCTGTTTCGTACTAATTTCTTGGTGTATTCTTTCAGATGGCAAAATTCACAAGGTTCAATGCAAGTGAGCTTGATGCAAGGGCAAGGTATGAGGTTCTTCAAACAAGACCCGAAGAGTACCCCAGGAGAGCTTGCACGGATCTGTTAACCTTGGTAAACCAGCTGAACCGATTCAACAACATCGTTACGGGACCACTAGCTGTTGCATTAAACACTAGGCTTCGGTCGGTGCATCAATGCACCATGGAGTTCTACAGTACCTTCAACTTCAATTCAAGGTGTGACCCATTCGACAATGAAGGGGTTGTATTTCGGTGTGGAGGGACAATGTACTCGATCTCCATGGCACAGTTTGGAGCCATAGTAGGTCTATACCAAGAAGAGGAATCGGGAAACGAAGAAAATACCGGGGGATTACGAGACTTGGAGGGAGATGAAAGACAAGCCGCATGGGCTCAAATCGGTGAAGGAATCTACGACCCTCGTAGCACCAAAAGTACGAAGCTAAGGGATCCGCTCTATCGCTACATTCACATGATCCTCACCTACTCTCTAAACCAACGTCACGACAGTTAAGAAACATGCATCTCAACCGCCTTGCTCGAGCTCCAACGCCTATCTTCTTCGGAGGATGGGTGTACCGTCTTTTCAAGCATTACACGCGAATTCCAAGAGCCTTTGAAAGAAGCCCATGGTCGGGAAGAGTTGACTACCACATTTGCCGAGCCATGAACTTACTCTATGAGGCGGAAGACGGAACAGTGAGTTTCCAAAGAACGCAAGGCTATGCATGGAACCCACAGGAGGCCCTAGTTCTTCACGCACCACCTCCCCACCACCAGTATCCACCCCATGGTGATCCGGGTCAATCCTCCTCACAAGGAGGCGGTTTTCCTAATTTTCAAAGCTTACATGATCTTATGCAGGAAAACCTCATGTGTACCAGGAACGCCTACAACCTCGCCAACAACACATACCACCGGGTCGGAGCTATTGAACGCAACATCAATGATATACAAGACGATATCAGCAGCATCCGGGAGCACATGGCGGGACATGGGGATGGAGGTGATGATAGCGATGAAGATATGGAGTAGAGGGTTTGGAGGAGCAGGAGCAGGTTGATGGCGAGCCCACAGGTTTAAGTCCCTTTATCTATCGAACGATTGGTGGCCTGCGTGCCAGAAGTTGAACAATTTACTTTCCTTAAACACTTTTATTTTCCGTTTTATTTTTCTTTTCTTTTTGCTTGGGACAATTAACTGTGGTAATGTAGGATGTTTGTGTTGCTTGGCGTGGTATTAAGTGATGAAACAGGTACAAACCAAGGCTTGAGGTTCTAAGCCTCAGCACTTATAGGGCCAGGATGGAAAAACCGGAGGAAGAAACCTGTTTTTCAGGCCTTCAGACTGTCCACACGGGGACGTGTCCAGCCAACACGCCCCCGTGCTCACCTTCCAGACCTGCTGTTTGGCTTCTGTTCTGCAGAATTTTACCAGACACGTGGCCGTGTCCAGTGGACACGGGGCCATGTTCACCTTCTGTAAGTTCTTGTTACTGGCACCTGAACACGGGGTCGTGCCCACTCAACACGGGGCCGTGTTCAGTGCCCAGTAACACAAATTTTTGCTTTTTAAACACTATTTTACACATCTAATCAACCTAAAAATTTATTTTGGGACACATTGAGGACAATGTGTAATTTAAGTGTGGGGGGGATGCTAAAACCTTGAATTTTGCAAGTCCTAAATACAAGCCTTACACAAAACTCTATTGGAACCGCTAATCACCCCAAATTTTTTCAAAAATTTCATTTTTTTTTTACTTGTCTAGGTTTAACTCGGGAAATTCAAGTTCTCAAAAAGGTTATATTTTTACAAATTTACAACCGATAGCGTAGTGATAAAAAGAACCAACATAAGAAAATTATGAAAAGGCATAGCAAACTTATTTAAAATCTGATTATATATACTTGATCACATAAAAACCCATTCCCACAAAAGTGAGTTTTGAGCCTTTATTGAGCACACAATTACATATCATTTGACTAAATGCTCATTTTTCGTTTCTTGTGTGAATAGCCGCTTGGTTCTTACGACTCTAGAACTTGCCATGACAATACATTCCCGGTCCTTATCAACTTAAACCCAAGTAAGTAAATGATGGAGGCATTAGGACTAACCCTTTTTATTTCTACACCATTATTTTTCTTTTTCTTTTACCACCTACCCAAAAATCCCCCTAGTTAACCCCTTTGAGCCTAAACCTTTTCGTTTCATCACCAAATAAAAAACCCTTTTACCCACCAAAACCTTTTTCATTTTCAACCCTTTATTTTAGTAACAAGTTCGGTTCTTCGCAAAAAAAAAAAAAAAAAAATGATGAAGCAAAAAGAAAATAAACAAACAAGTTAATAAAAAATAACTTAGTTTGAATAAAAGCTTCATCAATAAAAAGTTACAAAAATACGAAAACCGATACTTGTTACGCTTTTAGCCCTTTTTCTACTAACCACTAACCCAACCACCTACCTTTAACCCTAGCCTAACCCTTAACCCACAAAGTCCTCTTGATATCTACAAATGTATAAAAGTTAACAAGGAGGAGGATTGATTTCTTGGCAAGCCTATGGTAGGAATAAGTTCCATGCCGCTCTCGAGTGATTCACTAAAAATACACCTTCGGCCGAGTGTGAGTGATTTCCCCGTGAGGTATGTGAACTTGTATATAAATAGAATTTTAAAAAGGCATGTTATGCCCAAATAAGTAATTTCTTTTATGAAAAGTTCTAAATAAATCATT
The DNA here is from genome assembly GCA_030545235.1 of Helianthus tuberosus. Taxonomy (NCBI): domain Eukaryota; kingdom Viridiplantae; phylum Streptophyta; class Magnoliopsida; order Asterales; family Asteraceae; genus Helianthus; species Helianthus tuberosus. Next base: position 186,521,792 of record CM060394.1, read on the forward strand.
ACGAATAGGAGTGTAAATAAATAAAAATAAAACCCAAAAAGATCTTGGAAATCCCGACACTCTACGACAAGCCCAAAACCTTCTCTTCTACCTATTCCATTTGGGAGTGTAAGCCACATATTAAAGAGTTTTGCTTGAGGACAAGCAAAAGTTCAAGTGTGGGGGTATTTGATGTGTGTAAAATGAAACATATAAATTACATCAAATGAGGCATAAAACTAACCCTTTTTAAGTACTAATATTGGAAAAAGAGTGTTTTTGTCTTCCTTTTGTATTTTCAGGATTAAATGAGCTCAAAAACGCAAAAGAAGCAAAAAGACAGCTAAATCCAACATAAATACAAGAAAAGGAATATTAGTGGACTGCCCGAACCCTCAACGGCACCTTCCAAAGCAAAGTAGAGAAATCAGAAGACTGAACACGCCCCGTGCTCAGCCAGCACGGGGCCGTGCCCAAGAAGCAGCAGAAAAGACAAATCTATAGAAGCTTCTATTGCCCATCACGGGGCCGTGCTCAGCGGACACGGGGGCGTGTCAAAAGTACAGCAGGCGCATTTATTGTAATTGCGAATTACAATTAATGAGGAGAGAGATTGTCAGACGGACACGGGGCCGTGCCCAGCGGACACGGGGCCGTGTCCAGCTCTCTGTTCAGCCTATAAATAGGAGTGCTTGGATTCATTTCATCTCATCCCTTGGCACACCACCTCTCTCACACTTCATCCACCACCCACCACCATCACAACACCATCATCCACCACCATCATCCATTGTCCATCGTAGAGTGTGTGAGTCGTCTCGGGATCCAAGATTGATCGTAAGAGTTCTTGACAATCAAGGCCATGTTTGCCTAAGTCTCTTACATCACTTGGTGAAGACAAAGTGTCTAGTATAATACTTTTTATTTCTAATCTTTTGCACTTTTTATTTGGTTTTGTATTAATGACTTTAATAACTAGTTACTTATGTTGAAGGTGATCTTTCCTTATCGTTTGTCCGTGGTGTCTTGGCATTATTTTACTGTCTATATAAAATAAAGGATTTTCACCATTCATATCTCCACGGTCTATATGGAGATATGTTGGCTACCTGGTAGGGGGTTAAGGGAACGGTTTGGTAAAGGTCTTGCCATTGTTCAGCGTTTAGAGGTCCTGCAATGGACCTGGGTCAAATTTAGTAGGACCTCCTTCAATACTTCACGGTATTGGATGGCGGGGGTCCAAACTCTTTGATCCCCTCATAAGTTAACTACTATTAATACTATAACCCGGCTATTTAGGACTGTATCCCTGCTGACTCAGACTACTTAGCCGAGGGTAACGTCACCGCCAAAAGCGGGGCCTACCACAATACTGCATTAATAACTTAATTCATTATCTTTCAATAATCCACCCTTTTAGGATTGTATCCCTGCTGACTCAAACTACTGGGGTGAGGGTAACGTCGCCTTCAAAAGAGGGGCCTACTACAATAACTAAGATAATCTCTTAATTATGTGCAAAAGTGCGGAAATAATCAAAGGTTATACTAGATACGAGTCGGAACCAAGTGATTCATCTTGTCTATCTGTTTTTATTTTATTTTATTTTCAGCATTTTAGTTAGTTTTATTTTTCTTAGTTTAAAACATTTTTCTAAACTTTTATTTTGGTTAGACGTTGAGGATAAACCGGTACTAAAAGCTCTTGTGTCCTTGGACGACCTCGGTATCTTACCAACGCTATACTACACTCAACGATGGGTGCACTTGCCCATATGTGTGTTTAGTGTTAGTGAAATATCGTGTTTTATAAATTTAAAACTTGGCTAAAATAAGTGTTAAAAAGGGCTTAAAATATACACCTAATACAAGTAACACTTCGCACGCATCATTGTCACCGGTTGAATCCGAGAGAGAGATTAAAGGAGGTTTGTTGTGGTGTTCTAGGGTTTTAGTGAGAGAGAGAGAGTGTGTGTAGGAGAGTGTGGGAGTGAATGTAGGGGAAATGTGGATGATGGCATGGGTTTCCATATCAAATGGTGCACCCTAATGGGCTTTCGGGTGGACTAAAGGAGGTCCACGGCCCATCCGGCCCACTGTTTACTGGTTACTCGAGACCGGGTGGTCTTGAGTCGTGATCTCGGTTCACTAGAACTTATACACCTATATATATTTATTACATACATACAACTTAATGCAAGGATCATATAGCACACCAAGGTAATTCACAAATTTCCATTTAATAAAATATGTACACATAATTTCAATGCAAGATAGTTGCTCGGGAAAACCCAGAGTGTCACACAAATTATTTTATGGGTGGCTGGATCATGCTTTAGCCCTTCTTTAAGTGCCCCGGCCTTGTATCCTTTTCGGTTGTCCCTAACTTGATAGTGTATGTTTACTCCTTTACTTTTCCAACTGTTGCACTCCATTTCCACCATACCCTACAATACATCCCCAATGAACCCACCCACATCATTGAATTATAAAAAAGTATCATTTTGTTGTGCAATATTTATGTTATACAAGCTAATAACTATACACAATAATATGCAATTTAAAAACTTTGACTAATGGATCTGTTGAATCATCAAGCACTTGAATCACAATACGATCAGACGGCCACGAAAGCCCGCATGCAGCTCCAATCGAAAGCTGATAAACCTGTTTACACAAATAAATGTAATAGAAAAAAGATTAAAAACCATAACAAAACACAAAAACAGAAACAAAGCAATTGCGAAAACAAACCTCTCTTTCATTAAACATTGGAACTTGAACAAGAACAAGAGGGTAAACAGAGTTACCCAGCTCAACATCATCTTCAAATGGTTCAAATTTGTAACGTTTTTCGGGTTTTCGACCGAACAACATGTTAATTGCAACCACGATAGCCATGTAAACCTTTTCTGTGAACAACATTATCGACATCACCAGATTAATATAAATCCCATTGTGAAAAGCTTCTCCATTTGCTCTGTTTTTTTTTTTAATAAAAAACAGAGCATGAAAAGGAAGTAACTGGCAAAAATATAAAACAGAGGATGCTCGGTTTTCTGTTTTTGGGGTGGTTTAAAAGTGGTAAAAAATGTGGAAGTTAAAGCAAACACATTTCATTATAGGACGTTTAGGATATTGTATCCAAGTAAGTTGATTGGAAAGTAAAGATTAATTAAAGAATAGATAAATGGAAAGAGGAAGCTTTCTGTTTGTTTGTAAACAGATAAAACAGAGGTGGTGAATGCCAAATTATTTTATGGGTGGCTGGAGGTGGTTGAGGGTGGTGGCTGGAGGTGGCAGTGGTGGTGAATGGTCGTGGGAGTGGTGATAGGGGGTAATATTACAGAGTAGTACAAAACACAGGGGGTAATATGAAAGGGCATTATAGTCATTTCAAGTTATAGTTAACAGATCTGTTAACAAAATTGATGCCGGGGGGTAAACTTGCGACATAACACCAAACGTTGGGGGTAAAATTGCAATTATTTCGTTAGGGGGGGTCAGAGTGCCAATTGGCCTAAACCCCAGGGGGTAAAATTGCAGTTTACTCTACATTTAAAGTATTAAACATCAAACAAAGTTACTAAACATTAGCATTTAGGGCCCTAAACATATGAAATCAGAATTACACAATAAGACGGGCTGTTTGTTTACCTCTTAATGAGGCTCTTAATGGTTCAGACCTCTTACTGGTTCAGCACTTAATGGTTCAGACTGTTTGTTTCATGAGCAGATGTCTGAATGGTTCAGACATTTGCCTCTGAATGGTTAAGATTTATACAAAGTCTGAATGGTTAAGGCCTCTAATCTGAATTGGTCAGACATTTGTCTCTGAACGGTTAAGCATTATACAGGCTCTTAATGGTTCAGACCTCTTACTGGTTCAGCACTTAACCATTCAAATGTTGTCAAATAGCCCCTAAAGGGGTCTTGGGGCTAGGCTTGTTAATTGGGTTTATAAACTTTGGATCTTTTAAGCAGACCCTTATTTATAAAACTTTTAATTGGGTTTTAAAATTCTTATACACATGCCCTTATTTATAAAAACATTGATTTTTTTAAATTGGTCATTGGGCCTTTTAAGCAGGCCATTATTTATATAACTTTTAATTGGGTTTTAAACTTGTTATACAAAGACCCTTATTTATAAAAACATCCAGATTTTTTTTTAAATATACATATATAAAAAAAAATTAAAAATTTTTCAGGCCCTATATTGATTTGTGCCCTGATCGCAGGCCCACCCTGCACCTCCTTTTAGCCGGCCTTGACACCAGTACTCACAAAAAAAAACTCATTTCTATTGGAAGTTGTTGAAAAACAATTCATGCCCATAACAAGTAGGATGATCATTTCAGTATCGCTACCGATAAATACAGGTACGGAATGGTACCGTACTGATTTAATTTTGGCACCTATTTTTTTGGCATTTTTGGGATCGGTACTTTCGGTTCGCTACTGGTTCGGTACGATACTAGTATTTTACCGATTATCCATTTTTGTCGATTTTTGGATCGGTACTTTCGGTACCAAACTCATCCCTACTTCAGAGTTTAGATTTCTATACTTCTATAAACCCTTCTAATCTCAACCTAGTGATTATGGCGGAAAATAAACAAGATTATGAGTTGTTCTCATTTGTCTTTGGCAGGTCATATCCTTGAACAAGATGCATTTGGTGTGGTACTGCAATAGTATGATTAAAATTGTATGCGTCTTTTAGTTTTTGCGTATACACGTATGGTCCCACCCAGTGGCAAAGCTTGAGATTTCCGACGGGGGGGTCGAAAACGTATATACCCAAAAATTTCTATAGAACCGGGGGGTCGAAAACGTATATACCCAAAAATTTCTATACGAAAGCTACATACATAACACTACTGAGCGAAAAGTTCGGGTGCCCCCCCCCCCCTTCTAACCTTCGCCCCTGGTCCCCGCCTCATGTTCATAGTAGTGAATGGTGCCAAAGGCGCAGCAAAATCATCTACTGTCCAGCAAGGGGCAAAAAATTGGAAAAAACTGGCCAAAATCCGAAAAACAAAACTGCCTGAACCGAGTTAGACTAGTCTAAACACGCCCAAAAAACAGTTTAAGTCTAAAACAACCTAAACCAGCCTACAACATGTCTAGAACAACTAATAATGGCCTGGTTGCCCCGGACCCTCGCTTTTCAAGCGCCTTGCGCCTAGCTGACATGCTCACCCTTTGCGCATTGACTAATTGAGGACGCCTTGAGTCTTTGACTACCGCTTAAATAACTTCTAGGGGTTACTTACATGATCTTTTTCTGTTTTTCATTTGCATTTTGGATTTTCAAATGTAGATTGGTAGACTTGATTGGAATGGTGTGAGAATAACAGTATAACACATCTTGGTAACCAAGACTTGGTTTATAAACATAGAAGTAAATGGGCTTCATAAAACTGGCAAACGGTTAGATATAGTTATGGATAAACATGTCAATATTAGTTATGCATTCCAGTGGCGGAGCTTAACCAAAAGTTCCCGGGGGACGGAAAGTCATGGGACCATTTTTTTTTTCTATCACTATGTTTCGGGTTATATGTTCGGGTCGGGTCAAACAATAATAACTTCAAATAAAACTACATAATCTTCATTCATTCAAATGAGGCGTTCTTACACACATAAAAAACGCTAAATATTGTTTAAGAAAAATAAAGACCAAATATTTATAATGATGCGAGATAAATGTTAAGTACCGGACGAAGAATTACAACTCAGCCCAATGATCTTTAAGATAAATGGTAAGTACCTTTAAGACCTTTAAGATAAAAAAGATTCCTCAACTTTGATTTGTATATAAAGTAGTAACAAACAACTATAAAACTTACTAATAGCTTGTTCTTCATATTTATTTAACTCAATACAAAAATATGTATAAATATTTTTGACAATAAACTTGGTAGGGGCAGGGGATTTTTAGGCAAAATCATTGGTGGGGGCGGACCTGTATAATTTTAAATTTTTCGGACGAAAAATCGGAAATATTACACTTCTAACCGAAACATTGGGGGGGGGGGGGGGGGGGGGGGGCGATACATTGCATCTAGCGGGTCAAATGAGTAAACTTAGATAGATTAGCTAGTTTGAAGTTCAAGTCATGCAGAGTAAAGTGTTAAAGTCGCCCAAAGTGTTAATAGTTACTAGAATGGTTGGGAGTTCAAATCCTGTAGGGTGAAGGTTGTGATCTATTTATCTTAGAAAATCAAGAAATTGTTGTTAGAAAAAAAAACATATAAGACCAAGAATTGTATCATGTTTATGGCAGAATGTAATTGGTAAGTTGGTAGTATACAACCATTCTACCAACAAAAACCCAATTGTACCACAACTTAGGCTGGCCCATAAATATGCATCTTAGCGTCGAGGTATGCTTATGCATAATGGTTAACCACCACAGTTTGACCATCCATATGTGGATGATACAATGATATGGTTTGACACAATAGATTACCGCCACCCATATCGCATTAACACCTTGTCTAAGACAACATGAGCAACTTAAGTAAGAGTGAGCCCATGGTGTAAAGTAGGCATATTTGGTTAACCTATCAAACATAAATCCATAATGGTGTCCTTACCAGTTACCATGCAACTTGGTAACCCCCCCCCCCCCCCCCCCCAAATAAAAAAAAAATCCAATGATATACTAGCAAATACACCAATTAGGGATGGTAATGAAGTGGAAGACACGTCAGCTTTGTTGAGAATTTAAGTGCATCGAAAAGAATGACGACAAATCTACGACGATGGTGTTAAGAAATTTATAAAACGTAATGGTTTTGGTAGAATTGAATTTGCTATTCAAAAGGGGGGATTGTGGCGCAGCTTGTTACCCGTTTATCTGCCATTCTTATATAATTTCCCATTATATAATGGATCAGTTAATAACTACTATGATTCTTATATAAACTGAAAATGGATGATACCTAAAGAATTAAATATGACTGATTTTTCAAGTTTAAAGGCCAACAAAAACTATTTTCATTAATTATTATTATTACTTTATCATTATTACTGTATATTAATAAAGGAATTGAAATGAATAGTGATTTTAATATTATAATAGCATATAGCTTTTTAATACTTTTATTATTTTGATATTATAATATAATAATAGTTATTTTCTTTATTTTTTAACTTTAATCCTTTTTTTAATATCAGGGGTTGAGATAAGCTTGGTGTCAACCGGTATCGAACCAGTACTGGTATCGAAAATACCGGTACGGTCCTGTTCGGTATCAGTACATGAAGGTAAAAATGGGCACTAATACAGAAAACGCCAAAAGTTGGTGCCGAATTGATATTGCAAATCTTTTGGTTCGGGAAATTCAGTGCGGCTACCCGATACAATTTGCTCATCCCTGATCACGGTTACCGTACGAACAACGGTATCGTACAACTATTTTTGTTGATTTTCTTCAATTTTTAATTTTTTTCTTTTTTAGTTTCAGGGGTAGGGATGAGCTCGGTGCCAACCGATACAGAATCGGTACTGATACCGAAAATACCGGTTACGGTACCGGTAAAAAACGGTAGTGAACCGGTACCAGGAACGCCAAAAGTCGGTACCGAATTGGTACTTAAGATCTTTCGGTTCGGCAAATTGGGTACCGGTACCCAGAACAATTTGCTCATCATACGAACAAAATCGTTACCATACAACTTTTTTGGTTGATTTTTTTTCGGTTATCTTTTAGTGTTTTTTTTTCTACATTTTCTTTTTATTCTTGTCAGCAGTTCTGTTCGCAACACACTCGTAGTAATTTCAAAACACATGTAAACACAGACTAAATAACAAAATAAATTCGCCGCAACGCGGCGGGCGGCGGACTTCTTTGAACCTAGTTAACATAACAAAAAAATGACATATCATTCTTTTAAATTAAATTAATCCATATTAATATTTATATAATCCATGTCAGCTTTAATATATATGAGAACCTGTGCCATCAAATGAAACACGTTAAGAATATTGAATGCTTGAGGTAGGGGTTTGATTTCTTCTAATCTTTTCAATAAATGTTTAATGGTCACCTTTATTTGAACACCAACGGATAAGTTTATACAAGTCGTTCATTTAACAAGCTTGGTTTTAGGCTCAGGTTCGGGCTCAACTCATTTAAGCTCTGCTCGTTTCAAGCCAAGCTTGAGTAGCTCGGCTTGTTTGCCCCTAACTCGAGATTGCATATAAAGTGCTATCTTTCACTTGGTTAGCCAGTTTAGCCTTTGTTTGTCAAACCATGCTAAACTGGCAAGACATGCGACAAATGGTGTCGTTTGATAGACTTGACAGTTCAGACCTCTTAATGGTTTGACACTTACCCATTCAGAAGTTGCCAAACAGCCCCTTGTTGTTGATCTGTCATTATAACATGAGCCAAAAAAACCTCATCATCTAGCTTTCTGTTAATAATAGATCACATTCAAATAATCATAAAAGCAAACAGATAAATAAACCACTAGCATATCATAAACAGATTAACATGTTTTGACAAAAAAATGGGTATGGCTAGAAATATGGTTATTTGGTTCGGGTCATCACGAATTGCTTTGAAAAAGTGATCATCTTGGTTCGGGTCAGAACAGGTTTCGATAAAAATGGGTATGGCTAGAAAGGGTAATTCCAAAATGAAAAATACTTTAAACAAATATGTAAACACACAAGCAGAAACTATGAACTGTAAGAAGGCTGCACAAGTAGAAATGTAAAAACAATGATCAATTTGAAGTCAAATTTGTATACATGAACATTACAAATTCTTTCAAGATACAAGTGGACATAAAATAAAACGGGTAACTACCTGATGAAGCATTCAGTAGATACATAGCATAAACCATCCAAAGCAAACGTTAAAATATGAATATAAACGCTGCACAAGCAGAAATTTAAAAACAATGATCAATTTGAAGTCAAATTTGTATACAAGAATATGCTGAAATCCTTCAAGATTTATCAAATGATGGCATCAATATAATATGGCCACCTGCATGCGATGCACTGCAGGTGTAAAGACATGTGAGAACACGTTCAACAAACTTATTGTTGATCTGTCATTATAACGTAAGCCAAAAAAATCACATTCATATATAATCATAAAAGCAAACAGATGTTAATAATAGATCACATTCATATAATCATAAAAGCAAACAGATAAATAAACCACTAGCATATCATTAACTGATTAACATCAGCCTCAAGACTCCACAAAACAAACCAAATAACCGTTTTCCTTTTGCCCAAGTTACATCATCCTTTTTCAAACAGAAACACAGTCGCCAACAACTCGAATCATAACCGAAAACACTAAGAAAAACTTACTTCGGGTTGCTCGTTTTCTGCTTTGCCTTCTCAATCAACGGTCTCAACTGCTTCTTCTCCGCAAGAATCTTCAAGAAGTTAAACAAAACCAGTATGTAATTATGCTTTCTCCTAATGTTCTCAGTTCTCCATTTCTTAAACTTCTCTTCCTCCACCAGAATCTTCTCAGTCGCACCCTCGATCCCAGCGTTATGTCACGCCCCGCTTAAAAATCATATTTTCCCATCACGATTCCAAAACCTTCCTGGCCATTCAAGTCACATTAAGGGCTGCTAGAACAATCCGGAAAGAGCTACAAAATTCTGGTCTCAAAGATCAACCTACAAAGTTGCGGAACACTCTTGAAATGGCTGGAAAATTCAGCCACAAATGCTCCAGCCAAGAAGGGTCTAGATCATGCTTGAATCATCAAGTAAATACCAAGATATTATCAAAGAATGCTCTAGAATCTACCATAAAATATCTTGTATGGAAATCTCTAGATTAGGATCATTCTAGATATGATCCAACTAGTATAAATAGGTGTTAAGGGGTCTCATTTGAAGCACCCAACTTGTTGTAATCCCTCTCACTTGTAACACTTGTTCAAGTAATATAAACACCATCTTTCTTGTAGTATTGCACTACAAAACTTGTTCTCGTGTTTACTCAAACAAAGACTTCCGCTGCGATACATAACCAAACCCAACCACAAGGCTTAACGTAGGAGCATTCTAAGTGCCGCACGAGAGTCAGAAAGTTACTCCGTGACAGTTAACTTCATAAAGCGACTTGTTCAACGCCTCCACATTGCCGCCATCCACCACCCTTTCCGACTGTAACGCCGCCAGCTGCTGCAGCAGCCGCTCTCTCCTCCTCTGCAGCTCTTTAAGCTCAGCTGTGTACATTTCCTTCCGGTTCTTTATTATAGCCATGAGGTTGAACCGTATTTCACTCTGTGAATACCTTTCGATTCTTTCTTGAATCACGGGCTGGACCACTTTAAGCCAGTCCATGTCACCTTGACCGCCTGAACATGGGCCCAGGCTAATGGGCCCCTCTTTCAACCTGTCAAGCTCGTACAGGACACCGTCTACCGGTATGTAGCTTATGAAATGGTACACGTTATCATCTTTTCCAGCGGCTTTTTGTTCGTCGGGAACGAATGGTTCGGTATGTAACTTTTTTGGCCCATGTTAATTTTTCGGTTATTAACCAAAAACCGAACTGACCCAATGTTCATAACCGATTAACCAGAACCTAAATATTCGAAACCGATCGGTTTTTGATAGACCTTAACCGGAAAATTTGGTATTGGTTACGACTTACAAATCAAAATCGAACCGAACTGCCCGTACACACCCCTAAAATCACCAGCCTAAGTGTCGTGCTCCCGCCGCATCGCGCGGACACGTTACTAGTAATTCTATACGGGTCGTATAGGGGTGTTAAAGTAAGATATTAGAGCATGGCTTTATTAATCCCTTAAATATAGTTAGGGCTGTAAACGAACCAAACGTTCGGCGAACCGTTCATGAACCGTTCGGCGGGAAGTCCGTCTGTGTTTGTTTGTTTATTAAACAAACGAACACGAACAAGAAATTTCGTTCGTTTAGTTAAATGAACAAACATGAACAAATGTCGTGTTCTTTCATTTATGTTCGTGAACGTTCGGTAACGTGTTCGATAGTTAATTAGTGTTTTTAGTTTTTATATATATTTAAATACTTCAAAATTCCGACAAATTAAAAATCTAATAAGTGTCAGTGTATTATATATTGTGTTCATGAATGATTGTTTGTGTCCGTTTGTTTCCATTTGTGTTCATGAATATTAGTTTGTGTTTATTTGTGTTCGTCAACGTTTGTTTTGTTCATTGCCTAAAATTAACAAACAAAAACGAACAAGTTCATTTCCTTAACAAACGAACACAAACATAAAATCTCGTTCGATAAGTGTTCGTGAACGGTTCGTGAACACATATATTTCTTAACAAACGAACACGAACAAGGTCCTGTTCGTGTTCGTTCGGTTAGTTTGCAGCCCAGTTATAATTATTAAAATAAAAAAAAGGTGTATATATATAAGCAGAGTAGTTTGAGAGTTTCCCTCAAAAATTCAATTCAAGAATCAAACTTGAATCAGTTTTTCTCCGATCAAGAAAGCCATCCACCCCCACCCACACCGCCATCACAATCACCAGCCACCCCCACCCTCACCGCCATCATCATCACAATCACCCACCCCTCACGGCCATCATCACCACCCACCCCCACCCTCACCGCCATCACCATCACCATCACAATCACAACCACCACTCACCCCCCCATCAAGAAAACCACCACTGCCACCCCCCACCGCCATTGATCAACCGCCGTCATCAACGCAACCCCGTCACCAACGCAACGTATTGTTGTTAAATAGATGGCTAATTACCTTTGGGATGCAGAAAAAGTGGCTCAAGCATTGAATTCTTATTGCACTGAGGTTCAAACGATAAGAAACAGTAGGTTTCTCATCAATCAGGAACTACAACGGGACGTTGAACGCTTGGAGGAATGCTTGGGTCTTCAAGTTGCTTTCGAGGGACAGTCTCGTTTTCATATATCGGAACAGCTTTGTCACTATTATAGGAATCGACTTATTGATTTTGAAATTAATGGCGGCGATGTTAAAGAGGCCATAAGCAAGATTCCGAGCCTTTACAAGAATGTCGAGATGTACAGGGCCCAATTAGGTGAGCTTGAGAAGCGGCTTGAGGAGGAAAACATTCGTCTTCGCCTCAAGCTGACCTTGGCGAGGAGGGCTGACCATCACAACCCGTTTATGAAGTTCGTGTGACCCTGGCGAGGAGCAGTGGCGGATACAGAAATTATTTTCTGTGGTAAAATTTGTGACATAATACAAATACGATAAATGGTCAATAGAAATTAATACACACGCACACTTGTTTTAGAGAATCTTAAATGCATGTTCTAAGCAGCATAGTTCACCCTCAAATGGCAACTTTTCCCTATTTAACTCAAACGAACCAACTCTTGCCCAAACACTAAACAAGAAAAAAATGACAACAACTAATTTAACTGTATTTCCAAACACTCCCTAAAACAGTAAATTACATGGGAAGATAGGGCTAGAAGATTAACCACAGAAGCTTGCCATTGTTACATTCTACAATGTAACAATATACCAACACATGTCCAAGATCAGTTAAGAGCACCTAAATATGGAAATGGGAAATCATTCACCTGTTGATATTATTAATTACATCATGGTTTGCCAAGGCTTCAAGTTTTCTTAATACCTCATTACATGAGGCTCAAAGTGGGGGGTTCTTATTAGTTGAATATGTGAAATGTGGCCTAATAAAAATACAACAATGTCGTTTCTTTGATTCCAATAAAAATCAACAGCTAAACAAACCACAAAAACCCAACCCAAGGAACATCAGCAGCAGTTGGTAATTCAACTTTTAAATTCCAATTTATTCAAGTGTACTTTGGATGATGTACTTTAGGTTAAGTTTAATCATTGGTCAAATAAAGTAATGCGAACTCTCATATAACATGTTAATTTTTTTTTTTTTTTAATATTTTGAGCCCCGTATAGACACCAATTCCATCTACCTGCTACACAAATGTGCCAAATCCATCCTCAGACTTGTTTGGTATTATAGGGTTTAGTGAGAATGCTTTATCGTACACCCACTCTTCTTAAAAGTATATCTTTCTCCTACATGAATTACTAACTGGTTGAGCTGTGGATTTTTTGGGTGTAATACTACTGAGATTTTTCCTATTTCCTGTTGAAGAACCTTTAGACTTTGGAGTCGTTGACTTTTTGTACCGTTCTATTAAACTTGAATCGAATCTAGTTGATTAATGCAAACTCTCGTTTAACATGTTAAATTTATTGATTTTAATATGGATTCTAGCTTGGTTAACTCCTTAGGTGTTATAGGTTGAATGGTTGTATGGTTTTCATTTTCAAATTCTTTTTATTTACAATTTTCCTTTTATTTCCCTGTGATTCACCGTGCTTAGCATGATGGACGGAGGTATGGCTTTGCACAGCTTTAAAGATGTTCTATCTTCATTTTCTTGGTCCTTCACCTGCGGATTTTCAAGGGTTCTCCAGCTTTTTGTAAGAAGGAAACACGGAGAAGGGGTTGATACAAGCCTGTATACACATGGTCATTATGTAGGCGTTCTACCAGAAGGCAGAAGCCCCCATCCCAAAACCTAGCCCATTTTGAGCTAAACTAGATTGATACCTTTTTAAAACAACCGGTTTGACCCGTTATTTGACCTGGCCGTTTTGCCAGTCTTGCGTACAATGTGTATGTAAATTAGGCATGCACTTGATAGTTAATACGCTAGTGACTACACCAAGACACGTCATGATAGAACTTGTTATCTCAGTTTAGACTATGATTATGCTGTGATATTGCTGCAGTTTTTTGTTGCAAATAGATGATTATAATTTAAGAGTTTCGATTTTTTTAACTGTGGCTTAAATTCTTTAGAGTTTGGGGCTTCTTTGTACCAGATTTGATTAGGCTATGTGGTATTGTGATGGTCCTCCCTTGGAGGATGATCCGCCACATAGGCGCCACATCATAGTTCCTTAGAGGATGATCTGCCATGGTAAAACACTGGAAATGGGAGGATGATCCTACCCCACCATCTTAATATATATATATTTTTTTAATTTATCTACTTTTAACTAGCTAAATTCATTAAATTAAAAGCCAAATAACAGTAGATTAAGATATCATACAAAGAAAAATCAGATCAATTCAACACAATAAAAGACCCTAAACTTGTCACTTATTTAGTATTACTGCTGATACTTATAAATACAATACAATACTTATAAATACAATACAAAACAAAGACTATGAGAATTGGTAAATAGAGTAAAATACCCGAATAGTCCCTGTGGTTTGTCAAAATAACACATATAGTCCCAAACTTTTGAAAATTACATTCATGCTCCCTATGGTTTTACACTTTGTTACATGGATAGTCCCTACACCGGATGTCAGTTAAGTTTTACAGTTAAGTGTAACTAAAATGACAAAAATACCCTTACCATTAACAAATAATAAGTATAATAAGAAATGTAATTCATAAACACATATTTCCTAATAAATAAAAAGGAAAAATTACACTTTTCGTCCTTTATGTTTGTAGCTAGTTGCAATGGATGACCTTTACCTTTAATAATTACAGCCACAGTCCTTTATTTTGAAAACTCATTACATCTTTCGTCCTTTACCACTAACCAGGTTAAACAATGTAGTTAAGTCTATTTATATAAGGGCACTTTGGTCTTTTTACCAATCTAATTAAAATACAAAATTAAAAAATAATAATTTAACAACCCCTTCACCCCTCACCCTCATCTCTCTCTCCCTCTCTAAAGCCACACACATTCCTGCGACTTCTACCAGGCTACCACCACCACCACAAAACAGAACCACATCCTACCACCATCATCGCCACCCTAAAACCTATTTTCAGACTGATGAGGTTTTACAACAGTCCTATAACCTTCTTCGTTCCCACCTTAAGAAATGCAAACTTTGATTGATAAAGCAACTTCCATTCATTGATTTAGATCTGAAAATCAACACAGCCAAAAACAACACTGTACTTCCTGCAAATCGCTGCAAATCACCCCATTTCTTCTTCGATTCAACAAAAATATCAGCTGCAACTCAAGAATCTCTATTCAATATCAGACCTGCAAATAACGACCTCTTGCTTCAATCAAAACCCTAACACTTCAAATTACAACAACCTGTTCGAATACAGCTTGAACAACCGATCGAATCGATGAATATTCGATGAATATGCTTCAAACTTCAACAATCTGTTCGATTAACTGCTTCTTCGACGACTGTAGCGATGAATTAGCTTCAAAGAACTGAGACTTAACACTTGTTCCGGCGAAGTGGTTGGGGTGGTACGGCGGTTGGGGTTGGAGATTGTGATGGGATTGTGGTGAAGTGGTTGCGGTGGTCGGCGACAAAGAATCGAGAGTTAACACTTGTTCCGGCGACCCACCTAGGGTTCCGATGAAAGAACTGAGCATACTGATTAACACTCGATTTCAACAACAAAACCACAGCAGCATCAGCAAAAAACAAAACCCTAGGTCCTGCAACATCCAAATTAAGCTTTCTAGAATGTTCTGTAACCGAATCATCATAAAACAGATCTTGATATCTGAATAGATAGTGCGAGTGACAGCGATGGTGTGATCCGGTGCGTCTTCGGTGCCGGAATTTTGGGGATTTAGGGTTTGGGAGGTGAGGAAGGAGGTGAGGTCGAGGAGAGAGAGAGAGGAGTAGTGGGAGCCGTAGTGGGGGTTGGGGTCGAGGTGGAGGGCGGACTTGCCGGCGGTGGAGGCGGCGGTGGAGGCGGCGGTGGCAGGTGATGATGGTGTGGTGTGGTGGTGGTGGGTAAGTGAAGAAGAAGGAGGGGATGTAGGTTTTCAGGGGAGGGAAAAGGGGTTTTTATATACATTTTTTTTTTTTGGTTAAAGATATTTTTAAAATGACTAAATTACCCCCATATGCAATTGACATGTCATATTTAACTGAAATTTTTTAACCTGGTTAGTGGTAAAGGACGAAAGATGTAATGAGTTTTCAAAATAAAGGACTGTGGCTGTAATTATTAAAGGTAAAGGTCATCCATTGCAACTAGCTACAAACATAAAGGACGAAAAGTGTAATTTATCCAACAAAAACTAAATAAAATACCAGCCCATCCATTTCCGATCATCTTCTCAGGTTGCTTACTTTCCTATTTCAAAAGTACACAACTACAGATAATTGTTCCATGTCATTCAGAAACTACATCAATTCCAAAACTTTCAGAATCATTCTCCATTGGTATCCACAATGGCAGTTGAAGTTCCAGAAAACAACCATTTGATGCAGAAGATCATTAGGGTTTTCGACGAACTAAATCATCGCAAGCATCACACATCTGCAAACTCAAGGATCTCTCAGCTCTCCGTTCACCCATTCAAACCTCCCAATTCTTCACCGCTTTCTTTAAAACCCTAACTCATCTCTTCACTACACAACTTCGAATTCAAAAATTAATCCTACAATTGCAAAATCAACAAGGAATTCAACTCCATTTCACATAATAGAACCATGTGAATCAGGTTTATGCAATAATTCCATTTTAATTCTCCATAAAGAAGCATTCTTGCTTCTGAGAGACAAATCTGAAGATGACACCTTTTTGTGTAGTTCTAAGCACCTTCATTCCGGTGAGCATTTAAAGAAAAGAGAGAGAGATGGATTTCCACCACCAACTCGTCAAACCCCCCAACCGTTGATTTATTTTTGTAAAAAAGGGTATTTTTGTAATTTTACTTGGACTTAACCAAAAAACTTAACAGTCATCCAGTGTTGGGACTATCCGAGTAACAAAGTATAAAACCATAGGGAGCATAAGTGTAATTTCCAAATGCTGGGGACTATATGTGTTATTTTGACAAACCACAGGGACTATTCGAGCATTTTACTCTGGTAAATATTTTGCTACAACTTCAAACCACCTGCATCATTTTCATATAGTTTCTCCATATTGAACTTAACTGCAACAAACTTCGTCAAAATAAAAGACTACATAAGGAGATATTCACTTGTAATCAATAAGTGGAAGTTTTTTCTTCTCAGCAATGCACAATCTTGTTTTCAACATAGATTTAGCCTGAAAAGGTAGTTCTAGTCTAATGGGTTTCCAATCAGATCAGTGATTTGAAATTTAGAATAATGTAATGATTTTGATCGGTTGTTTCTCGCCGTTGTGATTTCTGTGACCAAGGATGGCGTTAAGTTCTCAACAAGTGGTGATATCGGAGCTGCAAATGTTGTTTGTAGGCAGAACACTACCGTGAAAAAGGTATGCATACGATATAGTATCAATGTATCATCATGTGGACATTAATTTATTTGAACTTGAAAAGATATGAAATATGTCAAAGGTCTAAACTGGGATGGGAGATTTAACTGTGGGTATATAAATATATTTGTTTGATTATCGGATAAAATTGCAGCCAGAGGAAGCAACAATCATAGAGAAGAATGAACGGTGTCTTTGACATAGATACATGAACTTGTATACAAAGCCGACTCCGTTGTCAAGCACCATCACAATCAGTTTGTCTTCGGAGCTTCCTGTAGTGGTAGGGTACAAGATCGTTGAGATGGGTTATGTCAGGTTCTATTTGGCTCCTAAGATAGAAGAAGATGAAGAGGATAACAAATCTTGAAGCAGGTTATAAGCTGAGAATCATATGCTTTTTTAGTTGTTTATTAAAGATATTGGCATGTCTCCGATTGAAGTACATTAGGTAATTTGTATTCACAAGAAATTGGCCAAATTGAAATTTTATTACTTAGGACTTTTTTATGTATTTGTACGAGGTGATTGTTATTTTTTACTTTCAGAGTTCAGACCATGGGTTTAAGATATTAAATAATCATAATGTATTTGTACGAGGTGATTGTTATTTTTTACTTTCAGAGTTCAGACCATGGGTTTAAGATATTAAATAATCATAAAATGTGTGATAGAGGGGTTGGGGTGCTCCATTTTCCATCACTCATCACACCCAATCATGTTTCACCACGTCATCGAACTTGGTTTCATCACTAGTGATGGATTTTAGTGGGGTGCCCATCACTCACCACACCCAACAATTTCCCTCAACGGTAACTTTCAACACGTGTGGTCACCACAACGCGTTGTCACCACCACGCGTGGTCACCATGAGTGGCGGCGGTGCTCCACGCGTGATCACCCAACCACCACGTTCCATCACGTAGCGCCCCCACCTCTCTTACAATGGGGAACCTCAAAAAACTGAGGAATTAGGGAACCATAGATTTAATACGTTAAACACCAAAAAGGTGTGAAACCATGGGTTTAACATGTAAATAAACATAAAAATTTGTGAGTTCTAATGATATAACCTCAAAAAAGTGAGGAATCCTGGAACCATGTATTTAATATGTTAAATATATCATAAAAGGGTTGGGTTCAATGGGCAACAGAAAAAAAATTAGGAAACCGGGAGACCATACATTTAACATGTTAAATATATCATAAAATATTTAATTTAACATGTTTAAATTAATTTTTTCATAAACAATTTCTGAGATTTTGCATATAAATATATGTAGAAAGAAAAGTCAAAGAAAAAAAAAACTTAAAAGCCAGTTAAAAAAAGATTAAAAAAAACATTTTACAAAATTGATTTTTTTTATTATAATAGATTCTACACATCTTTATATGAAAAAAAAAAAAAATTTTAACATGTTAATTTGAATTTTGTATGTTATATTTAATAGAGTAAAGTACAGTTTTAGTCCCTGAGGTTTACACCCGCTCTAAGGTTCAGTCCCTATTTCAAAAAAATCAACACTCCAGTCTCTCTGACGTATTCAATTGCTCACAATTAAGACCTTCCCACTAACTGGCCGTTTGTAAATCAGCGAAAAGATTAAAATACCCTCATAACTTTACTTACAATTACAGTGTCTCTGAACCTATAAATGACATAATTCCCTCCATATCCAGGATTACAACGTAATATGGAACTGTAGATGTTTCTCCAATAGCAGTGTGGAATATCTTAAACATACAAAAAAACACAGGTCGGGTCAGTGATGACTGTCGTAAAAGTCAATCAAAAACCTAAATAAGCTACGTAGATAGCGTAAGTAGGGTATCGTATCCACGGGGAATTTGTGGTCAGTGTCGCGTTTTTAACTAAGAACTAAATTAACTAGATTGGGGGTTTTGTGAATTTGATTATAAAAACTAGAAAGCTAATTAATAAAGTTGTAATCAATACGAGAAAGAATAACCTCTACCCGGAATCCCAATTACCCGTTTAACATCAAAACTTGTATCCAATCCTTCCCTAGAGGGACTTCTTGTGGCAGAGATGGGATGCGGGCCCAACACTTGATGGACCCTATTGGTTGTGAGGGTTCGGTAAGTTTCTCTGGTCTGCTCACAGCTATTACTGGAGTCGTCAACCTATGGCTTGAGGGGTTTTGCCCTAAGGTGTTGGCAGAGTTTGTGGCCTCAGCCCCCCTCACCCCCTTATTGAAACCTGATAATGGTATTAGGCCTATCGCCGTGGGGGGCATCTGGCGTAGGTTAGTCTCTAAGGTGGCTATGAAGCAGGTTGGGAAGGACATGGCCCAGTATTTGGGGGATTTTCAATTCGGGGTTGGTACACCAAATGGGGCGGAGGCGGTGCTTCATAGTGCGAACAGGTTCCTGAACTCTTTTCATGAAGATGGGTCCATGGCCTTGCTTACGGTAGACTTCACCAATGCTTTCAACATGGTTGACCGTTCAGCGTTCCTCCAACAGGTCCACCAACGTTGTCCATCTATCTATCGGTGGGTCAAGTTCCTGTACGCCCAACCCGCTAGGTTGTATGTTGGCAGCGAGTGTATTGGGGCCACCACTGGAGTGCAACAGGGAGATCCATTGGGGCCCCTTCTCTTTGCCCTAGCCTTAAACCCCCTTATTCTCCGTGTCCAGGAACATTGTAATCTCCCCTTTAATGCTTGGTATTTGGATGATGGCACGATTATAGGTAATGCAATAGAAGTTGCTAAAGCCTTGGACATCATCAACACGGAGGGACCATCCCTAGGGCTCTATCTCAATATTAAGAAAACGGAAGTGTACTGGCCATCGTGTGACGGTCTCAAGGATCAGGACGGCCTTTTCCCGAGAGGGATAGGTAGACCTGAGAGGGGGGTTAAGCTCCTTGGGGGGGCGGTTAGCCGAGATTCTGCTTTTATCGGGGAATTAGCTGGGCGGCGGGCATCGGCAGCGGTTGACCTTATGAAACTCCTGCCCTGCCTCCAGGACCCCCAGTGCGAGCTTCTTCTTTTAAGGTCTTGCATGGGGGTAGCTAAGTTACTATTTGGGCTGCGGACCTGCCAACCCCACTTGATGGCAAATGCAGTATCCTGTTTTGACGAGGGTCTCCGAGAGGCTATCGAAGACATTTTTGTTTGCGGGGGGTCCTACTTTGGTGACCTTCAGTGGCGTTTGGCATCTTTGCCGATGCGTTTGGGTGGTTTGGGCCTCCTCTCAGCTCGGGAGGTTGGAGTTTATGCTTTTGTGGCGTCTAGAGCTCAGTCGTATGTATTGCAAGACCATATCCTTCGGAACAGTGGGGTTGTTAAGCTTGATGTAGACTACCAACAGGCCCTTGAGTACTTAAGTGTCTCTCTTCCAGACTTTGATATTGGCGGTTTCTCTAATATGGACACCGCCCCCCCAAAGCCACAAAAAACTTTGGAGAATGCTCTATTTGAAAAAATCGCTCAGAGTCTGGGAGAAACATTTGATCTGTCTCCCCGCCAGAAGGCGGTGATTGAGTGCTTGAAAGGCCCCCATGCGCAAGACTTTTTGACTGTTATCCCGATCGAGGGGCTGGGGCAATGCATGTCGGCTGTTGAGTATAGGGCTATCCTCAAATACCGGCTGATGATCCCTATGTATCCAGAAGACGAAACCTGACCAATCTGCCGTAAAGCCTGCATGGATAAATACGGGGAGCATGCTGTTCATTGTAAGGAGCTCCCTAGTTTCAAATATCGGCATGATTGGGTGAGAGATGTTTTGGGGGACATCTTGAGGAGAGCGGGGATTTCTGCGAAGAAGGAGGCCCCTGTGAATTTCCTTACAGACCCC
This sequence comes from Helianthus tuberosus, assembly GCA_030545235.1. Lineage (NCBI taxonomy): Eukaryota > Viridiplantae > Streptophyta > Magnoliopsida > Asterales > Asteraceae > Helianthus > Helianthus tuberosus. Next base: position 186,542,854 of record CM060394.1, read on the forward strand.
ATGGAAGGGAGATCTACACTGAGACCAGCGGATCTGCTCGTCTTTGGCTGGGCAGGAGGGAACACATGCCTGTGTGGATCTCACAGGAGTCTCCCCCTTAGCTGGTTTAAGGGAAAGCGGGTTTGTAGCAGGACAAGCTATAAGGAAAGCAGAATCAAAAAAGGTGGATAAACACGCTAAAGCATGTGCTGATAACCAACATGCATTTGTCCCCTTCGCCTTCGACACCTTTGGCTCCCTAGCTCCAGAAGCTATCCGTTTGTTGACTAGGGTCCAAAAGGTTGTCCATAACAGTTGCTCATCAACAGGGGGGCAGGGTTTTGTCTTTAATAGGCTAGGGTTTGCTATTCAGAAAGGGGTAGCGGCGCAGCTTGTTGCTCGCTTACCTGCGATATTGATGTAAAGTGCACTTATTATTAATGAAAAGCACTAAAATTAAACTAAAAAAGTTAGTTCGAGTTTTAGTTGCCGTACTTGCTTTCTGATGTTGTTTAGCTATAATGATGAATTGTGATCTATTTATGGTGAACATTAAAACACCACATAGACATGGCCTCGGAATTAATGAATCTGATTAGTTATCAAGGATAGTTTTTAAGATTCACTATGCAACCTAATAACCCGTTTAATTGTATCAACTACCCACCAATTTACTAACCCGCTAACAACGCAAGTAAGTTGCCAATACGCCCAATAAACGACAAGTAATTCAAACATAAGAAACGTTTACCAAGAATCCAACACAAGTGGTCAAGATGTACCAGTTATACGAATCCGCAAACAAGATTTAATGCAAAACAATGTAAAAGTTCATCCGGGTAGAAGTTATAAGAAGTTTAGCCGCTCATTGTTGTCATAATAGCTTCAGTAATGATTCGGGAATTGTAGAACATGAAGAATGGATTTGAAAGATGGTGTATGATGAAAAGATGATGCTCCCAGTTCGTCTAAAGCTCTAATCAATGGCTTATTCGAGAATCAGGAGGTGAAACCCTAAAAAGCAAATCGTAATGTTTAAATACTTTTTCTTCTCGGCACATTGGACCGCGAGTCGCGGCAGGAAGCACGTATACCCCCGCGTATCGCGGGGCTGAGTCTCTTTACCGACTTCGTTTTATCACCTCAGGCGAGTCGCGGAGCTGTTCATATCATCTGCCGCGTATCGCGGGGCTGTCCCTGTTGACTTTTTCCAGCTCATCTCTACATATTGACTTGTCAACTCCCTTTTCAGCTTACATCTCTCGTAATCCTTCATTATTACTTGTTTTAAGCCCTGCTAAACACAAACATCAATATTCTATAAGTAACCTAACTCATACAACTTAACGTATGTAACGAACTAACAATCGACACTTAATACTATAAATTATGCTTATTTTAACTTAATATCAGTCAGAAAGCGTACAGGGCAGATTGTTTGGCTTTGAAAAATGGACATTTTGGTCCGTATCGGAACAGGTTCGGGTCAGAACATGTTGCTTGGAAATATGGTCATTTGGTTCGGGTCAGGATGAATTGCTTTGAAAAAGTGATCATCTTGGTTCGGGTCAGAACAGGTTTCGATAAAAATGGGTATGGCTAGAAAGGGTAATTCCAAAATGAAAAATACTTTAAACAAATATGTAAACGCACAAGCAGAAACTATGAACTGTAAGAAGGCTGCACAAGTAGAAATGTAAAAACAATGATCAATTGGAAGTCAAATTTGTATACATGAACATTACAAATTCTTTCAAGATACAAGTGGACATAAAATAAAATGGGTAACTACCTGATGAAGCATTCAGTAGATACATAGCATAAACCATCCAAAACAAACGTTAAAATATGAATATAAATCCTCTGCATTATTCTCTTCTCTAAGCATTCAAATAATTTCAAGATACACCAGATCTTTCTTCTCTACCCCAGCAAAATCAAATAATCCACCTATCTCTTTCAAAGAATTCCAAAATACAATTGTGCTTAAACAATTTATCTAAAAGGAAACTGTTTGAACTGGCCTAAACTAGTCTAAGAAAGTCCACACAAACGAAAAAAAAAAACAGTCTAAAACAACCTAAACCAGTCCAAAACAGCTAAGCGCCTTGCTTCTCTCGGCCCTCATTTTATAAGCACCTTGTGCCTGGGTGGCATGCTCACCCTTTGCGCCCTGAGCCTTTGACTACCATTTATACATGCTTAAATAACTTCAAGGGGTTGACTTATATGTTCTTTTTCCTGTTTATCACTTGCAATTCTAATTTGTTATTTGCCCTGCGCCGTAAGCTCTACTCCTCTTAGCCGGCGGCTTATATTTAACCTAGCTCTCTGGTAGAGAAGAACCATACATATTGGAAACCCACCCAATTTAGTTAAATGACGAAACTGCATTAAAGAGACAAATTAATAAACTGTAATTGGTTAGATGTGAAAGAACAAACCAGTCTGATGATGATAAATAGAACGATAAACAAACCAGTCCGATGATAAATAGAACGATAAACAAACCAGTCTGATGATAAATAGAACGATAAGCAAACCAGTCGGATGATAAATAGAAGGATAAACAAAAACAAGTATTGAGCAGCAATCACGGATTGAGCGGTGATACAAGAGTCTCGACATATATGACTCGACTAGATCTGAGGTTCCAACCCATTGGGGAACAAAAACACGGATAGCGTGTTGTGAAGTCCTCCATATTCACCTTCTTAAGAGATTTGTTTTTGTGATCCAAAACAACAACCCAATTGCGAAAACTGGATGTGCATATATGCTGCCTTGTAAACACTCCATCTAGCGGGTCACTTAAAGCAGCTAGCTTCACCCACCCATCACCATCCATCCTCCACAATTCGCGCTGCTTGGACAGTTCGTAGTTCCACTTCCTACTTAACATATGATAGGAGACACACAAGTGAATGCATCCATGGAGCATGACCAAACTTGCACAATAATCAGGTTTATCATCCGGAATAGGGGGGGCACCTATTCTCCTAAAAGTTTCCGTCTCCACATGAAAAGAGATAATCCACCAACGAGGAAACCTCGTGACAGTGGAATAAAGGCATTTGCCGCATAAAGTAGCCGCAGACCAACGGCTGACGGTGGCGAAAGGAAACTGAATCTCTCTCCATGAATCCAACCTGTGGGAATAGATATAAGCCCCCAATGAGCCCCCGGAAACAAAATATACAAGTTTGTAATCGTTAGAAGAGTCCTTATAGAAACCGACAGCATCATTAGCGCAAAAACGAAAAACGCGCATAGGGGCCAGCTTCCTGTGAAGACCCGTCAATGGATTCCAAAACACTAGCCTACGTGCTACCCTTCCTCTTCCTTCTTTTGGGGCCAAACATACCAATCCATCCAAGCTTGCTAAAATATACACATCAGGGTTAGGGAGCCTGGGTGGTGGTTGGGCGCCGTCGTCGAGTAGGAGAAGTTTATAGTCGTTGATGGTTCCATGGCGGTTGAGGTCCATCCTGGCAAAAGTAGGTGTGGATAGAAAGGATCTCCATTGTTTGCACACACACCTGCAACGACCTACGTCTGACTTGCCTGTAATTCATGGCAGTATCTCAGATTCCATCAAGCTAAATGGAAGTTCTACCTTGCCTTTTCTCGACATCCTCTTCAGATTTGCCTTGCAATTGGAATTCGATGGAGGGAGGGAGAGAGAGACGTGCATGGCCTAAAAGTTTTACCCTTTCTTAAATTTAACTCTTTTCCCCTTAATTTGTAAAAATTGTAGAATTGGTCCCCAAGACTTCAATGATTACACATTTGATTCCACTAGTTGCACTTTTTAATCGTATTTGGTCCTTACTATTAACCCCTGTTAAATATCTCAGTTAAGTATATATTAAATGTCTATTTTACCCTTGAAGGCCCACCCCTTTCATCTCTTCCCCACTTCATTTTTCTTCTACTAATGGTTGTAAAACAAGGTCTTCAAGGCTGAGTAATAACTACAAGGTAGGCTACCGATGCAACTTTCTTCAACACCGACTACTAACTTAGAATCGATCAAACACGATCACCTCGGCCAGAATCAGATCTAGTAGGTCAACTCGTGCCGAGTTTGATTTAAAAAAAAATATAATATCATTTTCACGTATTTTGTTATAAATATTAGTAAATTTATGTTATTTGACATATATTTAATTTCCGAAAACTAATTTCTTTATAATTTAACATGTCCAAGTACTCCCCGAGTACTCTCAACTCCCCGATGGAACGACTAGGGAGCGCCTAGCGACTTTTGCAACCATGCTTCTACCCCAGCCACCACCATACTCTTCATCTCACCACAGTACTCCAAACTCCACCTATACATAATCAAAAGCACATGATACAATTGTTGCTCCACAGTTGATGGTGGAGGTGGAGGATAGAGGTGATTTAGAGAGAGTGGGAAAGAAAGAAAGAGATTAGAGAGTTCAGATTTTTTAGAAAGGAAGAGAGAAAAATCTAATAATAAAATGTAAAAGGGTATTTTGGTCATTTAACAAAAGTTAACTGCAAAATCCAAACGGAGTTAAAAATTTGGACTCAAAGGGTTATAAAAAATCATCTGGGACTCAGGGCGTTAAACATTTTGGTTTTGAACTCAAGTAGTTAAAACTTCTAAAACACATGGACTCAAAACGTAATTTTCTCTATTAATGACTATGAGGTTAATTTGTTCTCAAAGGAAGGAGGTGGAGGGAAAGATGATGTGTGAAGGTATAAATTGTCATACATTGTTATAATGACGTTTTTTAAGTGGAGTTAGAGATGAATTGGTGGTGTTGGTGCCTGATGGTTGATCGTTGAAGAAGAAGTGGTGGCGGTGGTGGTGTCTGGTGGTAGTGATGGTTGGGGTAGTGGGAAAATGAGGTGGGGAAGAGATGAAAGGGCCTCAGGGTAAACTAGATATTTTATATATACTTAACTAAGATATTTAACATGGGTTAGTGTTAAGGACCAACCGAGTTTAAAAAGTGCAACATGTGGGATCAACTAAGTAATTATTGAAGTCTTGGGATCAAGTGTTCAATTCTTACAAACCACAGGGACCAACCATACATTCTATCAAGATAAATGGAAGTTCTACCTCGCCTTTTCTCGACATCTTCTTGCCTTTTCTCGACATCCTCTTCAGATTTGCCTTGCAATTGGAATTCGATGGAGGCTATATACATATATAGAGGGAGAAAGAGACGTGGCCTAAAAGTTTTACCCTTTTTTCGGTTTTTCTTAAGAGTTAAATGTATGGTTGTTCCCTTAATTTGTAAAAATTGTAGAATTGGTCCCAAGACTTGAATGATTACACACATGATTCCACTAGTTGCACTTTTTAATCTCATTTGGTCCTTATCATTAACACCTGTTAAATATCTCAGTTAAGTATATATAAAATGTCTATTTTACCCCTGAAGGCCCACCCCTTTCATCTCCTCCCCACTTCATTTTCCTTCTTCTAATGGTTGTAAAACAAGGTCTTCAAGGCTAAGTAGTCGCTACAAGGTAGGCTGCCGATGCAACTTTCTTCAACACCGCCTACTAACTCAAAATCGATCAAACACGGCCATCCTCGGCTAGAATCGTATCTAGTAGGTCAACTCTGGTCGAGTTTGACTTAAAAAAATATAATATCATTTTCACGTATTTTGTTATAAATATTAGTAAATTTATGTTATTTGACATATATTTAATTTTCGAAAACTAATTTATTTATAATTTATCATGTCCAAATACTCCCCGATCAAACGATTAGGGAGCCTCTAGCAACTTTTGCAACCATGCTTCTACCCCAGCTACCACCATACTCTTCATCTCACCACTGTACTCCAAACTCCACCTATACATAATCAAAAGCACATGATATAATTATTGCTCCACAGTTGATGGTGGAGGTGGGGGATGGAGGTGGTTTAGGGAGAGAGAAAGAGATGTAAGATTTTTTAGAAAGGAAGAGAGAGAAATCTAATACTAAAATGTAAAAGGGTGTTTTGGTCATTTAATAAAAGTTAACTGAGAAATTCAAGCGGAGTTAAAAATTTGGACTCAAAGGGTTATAAAAAAACGTCTGGGGACTCAGGGCGTTAAACATTTTGATTTTGTACTCAAGTAGTTAAAACCACTAAAACAAATGAACTCAAAACATAATGTTCTCTATTAATGATGACTATGAGGTTAATTTGTTCTCAAAGGAAGGAGGTGGAAGGAGAGATGATATGTGAAGGTATAAATTGTCATACATTGTTATAATGACGGTTTTTAAGTGGAGTTAGAGATGAATTGGTTGTGTTGGTGCCTGATGGTTGATCGTTGAAGAAGAAGTGGTGGCGGTGGTGGTGTCTGGTGGTAGTGATGGTTGGGGTAGAGGGAAAATGAGGTGGGGAAGAGATGAAAGGGCCTCAGCCCTCAGGGGTAAACTAGATATTTTATATATACTTAACTAAGATATTTAACATGGGTTAGTGTTAAGGACCAATCGAGTTTAAAAAGTGCAACCTGTAGGATCAACTATGTAATTATTGAAGTCTTGGGATCAACTGTTCAATTCTTGCAAACCACAGGGACCAACCATGCAATTAACTCTTTTTTTAACTTATTCTAAATTATTAAAATATTCATGGGGTTTTTACTTTTTATTTAGAGGGAAAAGATCAAATAGGAAGTTTATTTTGGCTAGAAAGTGTAGGAAGCAATAGGATTAGGACATGTGGCAACATTTAAAATAAAGAAAAATGGTATTTTAGTCAATCCAACCCTTTCTTCTTCCTTTTCAAAACCCAGTAACTTCAAAACCCACCATTTTCAAAACCCACCATCTTCAACCATTTCTTCACTTTCTATCTCAATAATCACTACATTATAGTGCGATTTTCATCACCAATCAATGATTCAAACACCCGATCAACGTGTTCTTCAGCTTTTTTGAAGAAAACCCAGTTTAATTTCATACAAAATCTCGTTTTTTCGGGTGATTTTGAAGATAATCACTCGATTCGAGTGCTGATAAGTGTTTCAATCATTCAAAATTCGTCAATTGTTGAAGAAATGACTTCGATCCATGTAAGAAATTCTTTAATTTCATTTTTACGATCTGGGTTTTTGATTTAGTCATTGCGTTTTACGATCTTGGCGGGGGTCCGGGGGCAGCGCCCCTGGTAGCGGGGTCCCAGGGGCGGCAGCCCCTGGCTGGGGTTGCCAGGTCAGCTCGGAAAATTTTTTTTTCGATTAAATTGCTGTAATAAAAATGCATCAGAAAAATTAATTTTCTGTAAATTGCCTCTGGAAACTGCAATGGTTCAGACAGTTCACAGCATAAACAATTCACTGCACAGACAAAACTATTGTCATGGTTCAATGCGTTTTAGAGAGAACACTTTCTTTGGTGTTTTTAGGCAATTGCGTTTTAGAACTAAAACATTTTTATGTGTTTTCTGGCCATTGCGTTTTAGAAAAACACATTCTTGAAGTGTTTTTGGTGCATTGCGTTTTAGGTAAAACACTTTTTAAGTGTTTTCAGTTCATTGCGTTTTACAGAGAACACTTTCTTTTGTTTTTTAGGCAATTGCGTTTTAGAATGAGCCATTTTTAAGTGTTTTATGGTCATTGCGTTTTACAAATAAGACATTTCTTTGTGTTTTTTGTGCATTGCGTTTTAGGTAAAACACTTTTTTATGTGTTTTCAGTCCATTGCGTTTTAGAAAACAGACAGTTTAAGTGTTTTATGGCCATTGCGTTTTACAAATAAGACATTTCTTTGTGTTTTTTATGCATTGCGTTTTAGGTAAAACACTTTTTTATGTGTTTTCAGTCCATTGCATTTTAGAAAACAGACATTTTAAGTGTTTTCTAGCCATTGCGTTTTAGAAATAAGACATTTGTTTGTGTTTTTTGTGCATTGCGTTTTAGGTAAAACACATTTTTATGTGTTTTTAGTCCATTGCGTTTTAGAAAGTACATTTTCTTTTGAGTTTTTAGGCTATTGCGTTTTAGAAATAAGACATTTCTTTGTGTTTTCTGGCCATTGCGTTTTACAAATAAGTCATTTCTTTGTGTTTTTTGTGCATTGCGTTTTAGAAAAATGTCATTTTTTAGGTTTTTTTTTTTCATTGCGTTTTACGTAACTGAGGGTTTTTCTATTGCGTTTTATGCAACTGGGTTTTTAATTTTTTTTTTTAAATATAGCAATAGTATACTCGTTTTAAAGATAAAAAAACGCTCGTTTTTTTGGTGCAATTTTTATAAAAAAATAATGTCGTATGAAAAAGTTATTAACGTTTAAAAAATGGGCGGGAATTGGAGGAGAGAGAAACTATTGGCTTGGATTGACTAGAATGCCCCTAAACAAACTCACGCGCCTCTTTTCTTCCCTTCAATTTCCCTGATTTAATCTTAGCACTTGATTAACTAAATGGATGGTCAAGATCACTTCCTAGCCAAATAAACTTCCTATTGTATCTCCACCCTTTATTTAGATATTTTATGAACGAAACTAACTTAGAGATTTTAAAAGATAGATAAATATGTTTTTATTTTCGGATAAACTACAATCTTTTTTAACTGCCAACTTAATTTTTTTTTTTTTTTTTTTTTTTGCCTTATCCATAATAAAGTGAAAATTTCGTTTATTATTATTTATTAACTAAATTATAATAATTATAATATTATTTTAATATAAGTTAGTTATTTTTCATAAATATATGAGTAAACTGCCATTTTGGTCCCTGAGGTTTGGCCAGTTTTGCCACTTTAGTCCAGATCTCAAACTTTTTGTATTTGGGTCCCTGTGGTTTTATTTTTATTGCCATTTTGGTCCAAAAGTAAAATCTTACCAGATTAACCTAATCAAACCCTCAACTTTTGTCCTTTTCCACAGGGGTATTTTTGTCATTTACGTTTTATTATAACTGATTATCAATTAAGGGCATGTTTGGCTAAGCTTATTATAGTTAAAAAGGACTTTTGGAAAAGAACTTTTGGGAAAATGACTTTTTGAAAAGGAGTTTTTAAAAAAAGTGTTTGGATTAGCTTATTGATGTAAAATGACTAAAATGGGCATTCTTTTAGATATAAGGGGGTAAAGAAGGGGTATATTGGCAATTTGTAGTTTGAAAAGTTAAAAGCTGGCCAAGAAGTCACAATATTATGACTTCTTGAAACCTCTTTTTTCTTCTTTGCAAAAAGCCATTTCTAAAAGGACTTTTGGCTTAGCCAAACACAAAAACAACTTATTGGCTTTTTGATAAGTCAATAAGCCAATAAGTTGTTTTGAAAAGCTTAGCCAAACATGCCCTAAAATTAATAAAACTAAAATATTATAACCTGACCCTATAAAAGTCCATCTCCTTCCCCAACCCCAACCCAAACCCAAACCCTAATTCCACAGCCACCTCCAACTCCACCACCGCCACCTCCTCCTCTCTTCTCACCACCGCCACCACTACCTCCTCACAACCGCTACCACCACCTCCTTCTCACCACCGCCACCACTACCTCCTCACCCATGTCTTCATCTTCCCCAAACACAGAAGACCAAATACCCTAATCCAAACCCTAATTCTTCTGCAAGTAGATCGACAAAAGATAAGATCATATTCATTCATTCGTTCAATGCATCAACAAATTTCATCAAAATATGTGGTGACAAAACAACCCAAAAAAGATCATCACCACAACCGCCGTCGCCGGAGACCCGGTTGATGATTAGAAAGCGGCCGTCACCGTCCCCGTCACTCTCTCTCTCTGTCAAACGGTGAGGGTGGTTTTGGAGGGTGTAATTATGTGGTTTGTTCTCGTGGTTTGGGGTTTCGAGAGTGAAGCGGGTGATGTATGGTGGCCATGGTTTATAAAGCAATGTATAAACTGCCATTTCAGTAAACTGCCATGGTTGGTTCTCGTGGTTTGGGGTTTCGAAAGTGAAGTGGGTTAGCAGATGGGTGGTTCTCGTGTGGTGGTGGTGTCTGTTCAGTTCAGGCGGTGGCTGGATTTAGTGGTGGTGGTGGCTGGATTTTGAGCAATGTATAAACTGCCATTTCGAGAGGTGGGTGATGTATGTGTATTTATATTTTTTCTAAATAAACAAATAAAATAACTCAAGTGCCCTCATAAAGACCAAAATGTCCCTGAGGAAAACGACAAAAACCAGGTTTTTTTTAGAAATCTGACCTGATTTGAGATTTGGACCAAAATGACAATAAAACTGAAACCACAGGGACCCAGATGCAAAAAGTTTGACATTTGGACTAAAGTGGCAAAACTTGCCAAACCTCAAGGACCAAAATGGCAGTTTACTCTAAATATATAAATAGTCGCTATTATTATTATTTAAAAAAAAGACAATTAATCTATTAATTAAAAATCATACATATAATGGGCTTGTTTTGGCTCGAGAGCCGGCTCGAGCTCGATAAGCGACCCTCAGGCTCGCTTATACTTGACTCGTTCCAAGTTTTTTTAGCCAAGTAGCTCAGCTCGATTGCACCCCTAATTCAAGGGTATCAAGAGTGCATATAAAGTGCTATCTTTCACTTGGTTAGTTATAAGATCATATTCATATAAATCATAAAAGCAAACAGATAAATAAACCACTAGCATATCATTAAGCTGATTAACATCAACCTCAGACTCCACAAAACAAACCAAATAACCGTCTTTCTTTTGCCCAAGTTACATCATCCTTTTTCAAACAGAAACGCAGTCGCCAACAACTCGAATCATAACCGAAAACACTAAGAAAAACTTACTTCGGGTTGCTCGTTTTCTGCTTTGCCTTCTCAATCAACGGTCTCAACTGCTTCTTCTCCGCAAGAATCTTCAAGAAGTTAAACAAAAACGGTATGTAATTATGCTTTCTCCTAATGTTCTCAGTTCTCCATTTCTTAAACTTCTCTTCCTCCACCAGAATCTTCTCAGTTGCACCCTCGATCCCAGCGTTAACTTCATAAAGCGACTTGTTCAATGCCTCCACGTTGCCGCCATCCACCACCCTTTCCGACTGTAACGCCGCCAGCTGCTGCAGCAGCCGCTCCCTCCGCCTCTGCAGCTCTTTAAGCTCAGCTGTGTACATTTCCTTCCGGTTCTTTATTATAGCCATGAGGTTGAACCGTATTTCACTCTGTGAATACCTTTCGATTCTTTCTTGAATCACAGGCTGGACCACTTTGAGCCAGTCCATGTCACCTTGACCGCCTGAACATGGGCCCAGGCTAATGGGCCCCTCTTTCAACCCGTCAAGCTCGTACAGGACACCGTCTACCGGTATGTAGCTTATGAAATGGTACACGTCATCATCTTTTCCGGCGGCTTTTTGTTCGTCGGGAACGAATGGTTCGGGCCTTGCGAAACTGTTGTGAGCGGTTCGGATGGCATCACTGTTGTTTATGGCTAACCCTTTGAGTTCAGGAGGGAAGGCTTTTGAGAATTCTTTTAGGGCTGATAACTCGGGACCGATATCGACTTCTGGACAGTTCATGAGAATGGAGAGGATGGCTTGAGTAGCACAGGCATTATTAATGACCTGAAATATATGATTTTCAAACCAGTGAGGAGTTCTAGCTTCTGGAGTTGATAAATTTAGAGGTGGCAATTTCGACCCATTTACATATGAATGGTAGCAAGAAATGAATGTGTACTTTTAAGCATGAAAACCTCTTAAAGAAGTCATATGGCAATTTCGACCCATTCACTTTGTTAAAGAAGTTAAAACTAATTACATCAAACGCAATATCAATAAAAGCAAATAACTTATAAATACAAACATGTTTAACCTTTTTCCAACTTATGTAACAAAGTGAGCTTCTTTTTTACCACTGTACGCACGCATGTTTCAAGTTGTTAACACTAAAATCACTTATTCAAAAAATAAGAACTAAATTATTGATAAAAAAAGGTATAAATAAGTTGGTTCTCCAGTCATATTTGACACACTAAATAGTTACAAGAATAAATGTTCAGGATATATCAGTCTATGTAATGAATGGTGTGTGTGATTGGGGTGGGTGGGCGTGTGTGTTGGTAGAAGGGGGGGGGGGGGGGGGGGGGGGGGGGGAAGGGGAGGATTTTTAGCAGCAGTCACTCATAAGAGGTAGTAAAGATATGTGCTCAAAAACATGCAAACTGGCTTTAAGTGGTCGAAAATTAAGTATAAACTGTTTACCATCTCTTTTAACAATCGAATTGTAGTTATAAAAACTCACCTGGCTAGCAAAAAACAAGTTCGGGTTTGGATCTTTGATTACAAGACGTTCATCTTTCTCACCAGCACGCCATTTAAAAAGGAATATCAACCCATAAACTGGCCTGTGAATTAACGAAACAATATAAATATGACATTCTTAAGCAATGCTATACCATTACGACTTATGAGCAAAAAAGATTAAGGAATTACCTAAGACTGTTTAGTGAATCAAGATCCAAGGAATACAACTCCTCAACCTGCATAACAAATTCATTTAGAAATCTTTAATGTAGATATTCACCATTATCAGTATCTATGATATAACCAAGAAACATCAATCGAGTCCCTATGTTTCTTCAAAATCCATAAAAATTTGAGAATATGCTTTTCATTTATACCGATTTCTAATTGCATCTATGTAGTTAATATCCCGGTATCTCACAGCTATATCAGTGATATATGGTTATCGGTCCCTTGGTGAGACATCGAAGCAAAATATCGGTCAGAATATCGGCAACATTGACTGATATGTGACCGATATATCACCGATTTTCCCGATATCAGTACCTTTCTTCTTAGTCCTATCATTCGTCTTTCTTCTTATTGCTGCTAGTGTTTTAAGTCTTTCTTAGTTATTAGTGTTAAATGTTAGTGTTTTAAGTCTTAGTCAATTCCTACTTGCTACAATTGTTAGTGATTTGCAAGTTGCAAAAAGGTTAATTTGTACCGATATCCCACCACGATAACCGATATTTTGCCGCATTAACTACTTAGAATTGCATGAAACATCACAAGGGACATTGCAAAACAAAAAAGTAAGTTAAATATGTAGAGACATTTATTGTTTGATTTAAAGCTCTAGAGAAAATTATGACCCTTTACTTAGGAATGGAAGATATATTATTAAAGAAAACAGAAGAATGAGAATACGCTTCACGTAAACAATACCTGCACTCCTTTTACTTGCATTTGTTGTATAAGTTCGGTAAAAACACCTGGAAAATGAGATGATGGTTTCAATTAATATTAGCTAAATTTTAAACTATATCAATAATATCTTGAATAACAATTCTTATGATCTATGTTTGTTCTCTTTTATCTCACTCAAATTATCAAAGAGTTTTTGAAGTCGGATTCTTGAAATATACAATCTAAGAATTAAGATTATTTTTTATTTTTTATGCAACCGTAAGCAATAATACGTTTGCGGCATGACATAAATACAGTCTCCATAAAAGTGTTGTGTAATATGTCTGTTAAGTGTTAAGTGTTTAAGAATGAGTAACTTCAACTCTAGTAAGCAACCTGCATTAAGTTTGGAGAGTACACACAAGAATCTAAAATAAGAAAAACATACCGGGATCAGATTCAATGGTGCACCAAGACATGATTGCAAGTTAATCTGCTGCAACAGAAAATTCAAATCATCAATTAACTTGCATTTTACAGAAATTAATCATTTATACATGTTCAGATTGTTTCACTCCCCGTTAAGAGCTAGCAAGTATGAATATGTACATATATGCAAGCGTATACATCAATAAATGCACATAAACCGTAGAATGTACACTATATCACGAACAACCATAGGACCACTCATCAAAGATAAGAAGAAAAGAAAACTGATTAATACCTTACTATACCTTATGTGAAATTTTAATAGAACCCTTAGAAGATACAACCTGTCATCAACAACTGGAGACTATAATTACTAATCTACATGCCCAATAAAGGTACCACCATTCCAACTATCCTAAATACTACACTTAGGGCTGCAAACGAACCAAACATTCGGCGAACAGTTCGTGAACTGTTGGGCGGGAACTGGAAGTTCGTTTGTGTTTGTTCATTTATTAAACATACGAACACGAACAAGAAAATTCCGTTCGTTTAGTTAAATGAACGAACATGAACAGAGGTCGCGTTCGTTCATTTATGTTCGTGAACATTTGGTAACGTGTTCGTTTGTGTTCGATAGTTCATTAGTGTTTAGGTTTTTTATATTTTATTTAAATACATCAAAATTCCGATAAATAAAATATTAAATACGTGTCAATGTGTTTTTGTTCTGTTCATGAACACTTATTTGTGTTCGTTTGTTTCCATTTATGTTCATGAACATTAGTTGGTGCTCAACTGTGTTCATCAACGTTTGTTTTCGTTCGTTGCCTAATATTAACAAACAAACACAAACAAACACGAACATAAGATCTCGTTCGGTAAGTGTTTTATAATTTTTCATATATAATTCAGTAACTAACATCCATTTGACCTCAAACATACATAAAAACATGGAGCCATAAAAATAAAATCAAGCAATTTACAAGGATGCAACTCCACATATAACTGCAAATAACAAGCTAAACGATGACGTGTTCGCTAACTACTGCTTCATAACGGTAACTAAACAATCAATTACAAAGAAATCTCACATGAACACGTAAAAACCCTAGAAATCATATATTGTGGAAATTTGTACGAATTAAACTGGATAAAGAGGCAGTTTGTATGTTGGTATTAAGATGAATTGATAATTAGGGCAGATGATGATTTATGCATACAACAGAAAGATAGAGTATGTGAAAAGAAACCTGTGTTTGTATGGAGACTATGGAAGATGGGGTGGGGAGAAAATTAGCACAAGAGTTAAAAAGGGAGAAGATGGAGGACAGACTCGATCCGAATACACAGTTCGGGTTTTTTAAGCGATTACTCCAATACTAACATTATTTTATACTTTTATTTATCATATTATTTTTTAATATACTTTTAAGGGTAAGGTTATTGTAAAAAAAGGTTAAAAGTGTGAGAAATGTGAGAAATATTGTGGAGATGATATGTGTCTTCCATCTAAATTAATTCAAAAGGGTAAACAAGTAATTTTATAAGTAATTCAATTAATTCAAAACTTACCATAACTGCCACCTTAATTATAGGAACAGGATTTTTTTAAAAGATCTCTAAAAAACACTACGAATAACACCATTCAGTAAGAATATAACACCATTCAGCACATATATAACACCATTCAATAATTATATAACACCATTCAGCAAGTATATAACACCATTCAGTAAGTATATAACATCATTCAGTAAAGAATATAACACCATTCAGTAAAGAATATAACACCATTCAGTAAAGAAAATAACACCGTTCAGTAAAGAATATAACACCTCTGTATCATCTTCTCCACTTCCGGCACCACCACTGTCGCTCCGCAGCCGCTGTCGTGTAGAGAGAGAGATCATCTGGTCGTTCGATATAGAAAGAGAGATCGCACGATGTCACAGCCCCCGACCCCACCCTGGGAGTGGGAGCCGTGAACCCGTCAGATGGTATCGGTGTTTATTAATTACGCAGCGGAAAATTTTTCATCAGGATCGTAGTTAGGAAATGATTTCAGAGTTTTAAAACACCAAACTTTTAATATTAAACAAATGAGCTAAAATCTGTATTTCATTCAATGGTTTTTATAGGGATAAACCCAAATAAATAAAACATAATTTCTTCTTTTATTCAGGTATTTATAGCTACTTTATTTAAGCCTTCAGTGCTCTATAGCTGGCTTCTATTATCTTTACAGCAAATTACCTGAAACACGTTTTGAAAATATTTTATCAGTAATAAATACTGGCGAGTTCATTCTATTTTCATAAAATATATTGTTATACTTTACAGCATCTAGGTTTTTATATTTATTTATATTTACCCAACTCAATCAGTATTTGTCACATGGTGGCAGTTCCGATGTGACAGTGGTCATATCACTCATTGGCTCACTTTCGTCCAATAGTGAATTTATCAAGTAATAGATATATAGTATATCTTACTATTATATTGGTCACTAGGCGATTCCTGTGACGGTGGTCAAATCACTGTTGATCATTCTCTCAACTAGTAATTGTGGTCATATCACTGTTGACCATTCTTTCAACTAGTGACTCGGGTCATATTACTGTTGATCATTCTCTAAACTAGTAATTGTAGTCATATCACTGTTGATCATTCTTTCAACTAATGACTCGGGTCATATTACTGTTGATCATTCTCTCAACTAGTAACTCTGGTCATAACACTGTTGATCATTCTCTCAACTAGTGCTTTTGGTCATGTCACTATTGATCATTCTCTCAACTAGTGACTCTGGACTTAGTAGTGTCCCGTGATATTACTTTGTCAAATATATTTTCTATGGCACAAAACCACTTAACCCAGAAAATGAATATATCATTTTCTGTCAAACTAATAGCTACAACTTTATCAAATATAATATATTAATTAAATAATTGTGATATTATTCTTTAATATATTAACGTAACTAAGATTAAAATATAATTTTAGTATATTAAAAGTAGAATATATTATATTTGACTATTTTATTATGGTATACATTTATAGACTAAACATTATTTTATAATGTAAATAGTAATTTAGGGTTATTAAATATATTTTCTTTAATATATATTTTAATAATGATTAATAAAGCTCTATTTTAGGTACACACCATTTAGATTTATTTCAAACATACATTAAATTTATTAATGATTTAATGTTAAAATAATATTAGTTATAGGTTATGGCTACTGGGGCACAAGTCTCCCTGTGATTTTGGTCATGCTACTATTGGCTAACTTTTTGGCCAATAGTAACGAGGGTCAAGTAATGTATAAAACCCTACATAGTGGCAACTATTGCATAATACAAAAACTTAATCACTGTAAGTATAACTGATAAACATTTAGGATTTTGGAAAGCATTTTTAAATATAACTGTATCATAAAAAGGTGATAAAACTGTGAGAAAAGATAATGGACTCACTTTGTAACTTTAGGGTTCAACTAGAAAGCCTCCTGGTAGAATCTTAGGTATAACTTCTGAGCTGTTTTAAATATATATATATATATATATATATATATTTGCACTCGTGTTAAGTATAATAACCCTAATTCAACCTTATCCCTATGTCACGAGACAGAACCCCAACGAACTTAGTCGGGCAGAGCCTTGACATGCGTTTTGGGGCTCCATATCAATCGGAAAGGATAGCGGTGATCGGGAATTAAAATACTTAAAACGGGGCAGGGCTTTATTATTATTGTTAAAAGAAAAAATATATATATATAAAGAGAATACAAAGGGGGAATGCGCGAGAGAAGAATGGAATTAACATAAATTTTGAAAGTTTCTACTCCTATTTATATTTGGGTGAAGTTACTCAAAGATGTCCACGTATCATCCCACATTTAATTTCAAAACATACGTAGCATTCATATGAAAGTTTAGTTTTTATATTATTCTTTTGTTTCTCAACTTTTGGTATGAAGACACGTCTACACACACAAATTCAATTGAAATTGAATTGTGAGTTAACTATATTATTATTATATTATTATTTTATATATTATAATTAATTCAACTGCTTCACTTATTTGGCGCTTATAACTTCTAAAATATAACGTTTTATAAAACAATAAATATGTCATTAGGACGAGAATAATCTTATCTACATTTTGAACCAAGTTTCATTAAAAACAGATTAGGTTCAAATATAATGTATTTTTATAATTTAATTATTAAACGGTTCCTAGGTTTGTCTAGGTACTTCATATTTCTAACAGTCAACTTACCCGTAGTCTACCCGTTTAATAATATAAGTTTTATATACTTTACTTTAATATAGAAAATAGAAATGTCACACATATATAAGCCAATTAATTAGTATAATATTCCAACCAAATATATATACAATAGTTTTTAAAACTATATGGGTTGAATAATTATTTTAAAAATAAAACTAGTTACTAGTGGTTAATAAATTTAAACAACCTTATATGAAAAATGGATATGTTACATCCCTCCCACCTTGTTTTAAATCTCGTCCTCGAGATTTAGGCTACGATGTCTTCTTAAAGTTATGTCACGTCTTAGTCAATAAGAACAATATTAAGATAAATGGTACAGAATCAAAACATGTTCAAATGAATACGTGTTTTATAATAAACAGGGCTCAATGGTTCAACTGAATTATTTCTAGGAATCGATGTCAAACGAATGAGATGAAATGATATAATTTCCAAGGTGACTAGGTTCAAGCCAAAAGAGATATATGATCAATAGATGTTTAAGTTGAACGTTTACAAGTTGCAAATGACTTTTAGAATCAAATAGAATTCACTATCAAAAGAAAACTTACTTTGATTGCTAACTGAGGAAGACTCAGGATCAACAAGCTCAAATGAAATAGAAGCACGAAAATGATTGGTCAATTATCGAACCATAACATGAGAAAAATCAATATGTTGACATTTATTGAATTGCAATGATATACCGAAATACAATAGAGTTTAGTGTATCATTGTCTTAGTACATAATGGTATCAAGACTACTTTTGAATGATGAATCAAAGGAAAGACACACGTAGTTTTGCATGATTCGTATGATTATGATTAGTGCAAGCTACAAGTTTATATCGATGCCGCAGGGTGTCGTAAGGATCGAAATAGTTCAATAATTACGGTGACCGAACAATTTCACCGTGTTCGAAATCAACTGAAAGCTTTAATGAAGTAAATTTGAATATTTATTTCGAATAGGATTTTCAATATGATGAAAAGACCAAATGAATATCATAGAATTTTCGATTAATGATGAAAGAATCTTTAGAGGTACACCGGAATATAATACGAATTTGTGTACTCTTATCTTAACACATAATTGTATTAAGACTGTTTAAGATAATGAACCAACAGAAAATAAATCCGTATATCAGGTGTGAAAACGAGATTAGCTCAAACGTCAAGTTAATGAAAACGTCACCACAAGGTGTCGTAAACAAATAAATGATTTAATGAAAGTGAAGACCAAACAATATTATGGTTCTGAAGAGATGAAGTATTTGACAGGATGAATTTATTTAATAACTTTTATTTGTACTAGGGTCAAATAATAAACTTAACTTAGATATTACATATCAGCGATTACGTCTGGAATCATTTCTGCTTCTTGCGTAGTAAGTACGAATGCTCACACGTTCTTCTTAGCTCCGTCGGTCGTTTTTGCCTTGTTGTCAGGTGCTTTAGTCAGTTTCGGGCAATATGGTTTGATGTGTCCCGTCTCTCCATAATTGTAACAAATATTAGTCTTCCTTCTACACTCTTCCTCTATATGCCCGGTCATCTTACAGAAGTCACAGTAGGGCGTTCTCCTAAAACGACATCTTCCTGAATGCTTTTTGTTACAGCTTCTGCAGGTAGGTTGCTCCAATGACGGTTTAGTTCCTTTCTTCTTGAATTCTTGAGAAATTTTCCGGGCTAACTCCTTCTTCTTGTTTTCTTCTCTTGTGCGGATTAGTCCATCTGTCAGGATGTTAGCTAGTTCAACTGTTTCTTCAATAGTCTGTGGTCTGGCGGCCTTGACCATGTCTCGGATTTCGCTAACTAATCCCCAAATATAACGAGAAATTAGTACGGGTTCTGGCGAAGCCAGAGTTGGTACCATTCTTGCATATTCGAAGAACGTTGTCGTATATTCATGACAATTCACATCTATCATTTTATGATTTAGGAACTCGTTGGCCATTCGTTCCTTTTCATAAGGGGGACAAAATTTTCTTTCTGTCATTTCCTTGAATTTTTCCCAAGTTCATGGCATAAGCCATGTCACTTCCTTTTGCCTGAAGAATTGTATTCCACCATTCTAAGGCTTCTTCTTTAAAGAGGTTGGACGCATTCATCACCTTATCTTCTTCGGCACATTTGCAGATTTTAAGAACAGCTTCCGTCTTTTCCAACCATCGCAGAGCAGTCGTGGCTCCTTCACTTCCCGTGAACTCAGTTGGTTTGCAAGCTAGAAATTCTTTGTAGGTACACCCGAGAGTCATTGCCTTCATTTTCTTGGGAAATGGGGTTTTGATAATATCATCATTACCTCCATTGACACTATGGCTAAAACTATCGTGGTGAGTATGCTTGCTACTCACAACTTTGGTGGGTTCTACGGGGTTTTTAACAGCTTTAATTATTAAAGGTAAAGCATTAGCTATTCCTTGGGCTATTAGATTTTCTATAGCATTTTTATCCAAAGGATTTTCATTATTAGCATGAACTTCTGGATTATGTGATACTTCATTCGACATCTGAATGACAAACATTTTCAATTATTAATATCACAGAATAATTAAAACAAAACAATACTTCCAAGAATCATATGTGCATATCTACATATATATTCATATATTTAAATTTACAAAAATAACATATATGTTACTTTGTATTAATTTCCTAACTTTATTGTTTCAGATTAGGTATTAAAAGAAAACACCTAAATAGCTTAAACAAGTGGCTCTGATACCACCTTCTGTCACAGCCCCCGACCCCACCCTGGGAGCGGGAGCCGTGAACCCGTCAGATGGTATCGGTGTTTATTAATTACGCAGCGGAAAATTTTTCATCAGGATCGTAGTTAGGAAATGATTTCAGAGTTTTAAAACACCAAACTTTTAATATTAAACAAATGAGCTAAAACCCGTATTTCATTCAATTGTTTTTATAGGGATAAACCCAAATAAATAAAACATAATTTATTCTTTTATTCAGGTATTTATAGCCACTTTATTTAAGCCTTCAGTGCTCCATAGCTGGCTTCTATTATCTTTACAGCAAATTACCTGAAAAACGTTTTGAAAATATTTTATCAGTAATAAATACTGGCGAGTTCATTCTATTTTTATAAAATATATTGTTATACTTTACAACATCTAGGTTTTTATATTTATTTATATTTACTCAACTCAATCAGTATTTGTCACATGGTGGCAGTTCCGATGTGACAGTGGTCATATCACTCATTGGCTCACTTTCGTCCAATAGTGAATTTATCAAGTAATAGATATATAGTATATCTTACTATTATATTGGTCACTAGGTGATTCCTGTGACGGTGGTCAAATCACTGTTGATCATTCTCTCAACTAGTAATTGTGGTCATATCACTGTTGATCATTCTTTCAACTAGTGACTCGGGTCATATTACTGTTGATCATTCTCTCAACTAGTAATTGTGGTCATATCACTGTTGATCATTCTTTCAACTAGTGACTCGGGTCATATTACTGTTGATCATTCTTTCAACTAGTGACTCGGGTCATATTACTGTTGATCATTCTCTCAACTAGTAACTCTGGTCATAACACTGTTGATCATTCTCTCAACTAGTGCATTTGGTCATGTCACTGTTGATCATTCTCTCAACTAGTGACTCTGGACTTAGTAGTGTCCCGTGATATTACTTTGTCAAATATATTTTCTATGGCACAAAACCACTTAACCCAGAAAATGAAATATATCATTTTCTGTCAAACTAATAGCTATAACTTTATCAAATATAATATATTAATTAAATAATTGTGATATTATTCTTTAATATATTAACGTAACAAAGATTAAAATATAATCTTAGTATATTAAAAGTATAATATATTATATTTGACTATTTTATTATGGTATACATTTATAGACTAAACATTATTTTATAATGTAAATAGTAATTTAGGGTTATTAAATATATTTTATTTAATATATATTTTAATAATGATTAATAAAGCTCTATTTTAGGTACACACCATTTAGATTTATTTCAAACATACATTAAATTTATTAATGATTTAATGTTAAAATAATATTAGTTATAGGCTATTGCTACTGGGGCACAATTCCCCCTGTTATTTTGTTCATGCTACTATTGGCTAACTTTTTGGCCAATAGTAACGAGGGTCAAGTAATGTATAAAACCCTACATAGTGGCACCTATTGCATAATACAAAAACTTAATCACTGTAAGTATAACTGATAAACATTTAGGATTTTGGAAAGCATTTTTAAATATAACTGTATCATAAAAAGGTGATAAAACTGTGAGAAAAGAGAATGGACTCACTTTGTAACTTTAGGGTTCAACTAGAAAGCCTCCTGGTAGAATCTTAGGTATAACTTCTGAGCTATTTTAAAATATATATATATATATATATATTTGCACTCGTGTTAAGTATAATAACCCTAATTCAACCTTATCCCTATGTCACGAGACAGAACCCCAACGAACTTAGTCGGGCAGAGCCTTGACATGCGTTATGGGGCTCCAGATCAATCGGAAAGGGTAGCGGTGATCGGGAGTTAAAATACTTAAAACAGGACAGGGCTTTATTATTATTGTTAAAAGAAAAAAAATATATATAAAGATAATACAAAGGGGGAATGCGCGAGAGAAGAAGGGAATTAACATAAATTTTGAAAGTTTCTACTCCTATTTATATTTGAGTGAAGTTACTCAAAGATGTCCACGTATCATCTCACATTTAATTTCAAAACATACGTAGCATTCATATGAAAGTTTAGTTTTTATATTATTCTTTTGTTTCTCAACTTTTGGTATGAAGACACGTCTACACACACAAATTCAATTGAAATTGAATTGAGAGTTAACTATATTATTATTATATTATTATTTTATATACTATAATTAATTAAACTGTTTCACTTATTTGGCGCTTATAACTTCTAAAATATAACGTTTTATAAAACAATAAATATGTCATTAGGACGAGAATAATCTTATCTACATTTTGAACCAAGTTTCATTAAAAACAGATTAGGTTCAAATATAATGTATTTTTATAATTTAATTATTAAACGGTTCCTAAGTCTATCTAGGTACTTCATATTTCTAACAGTCAACTTGTAACAACCCTCAGTAAAACCGACACTCTCGAATATTTCCAACACCCTATTATACTTTAAAATACCCTTATATGTCTTTAAATACACCTCGTAAGTGAAAACCGAGCCCGAAATATATTAAATAGTATTTAAAATAAATAAAAATTTAAATCTAGGGCTGAGGCGGGCCACGTAGGACCCACCCAAACATTCACGCGGGCGGTATCAAGGCTAAGACCTGATTTCTGTGAACTTTAAGTCTAGACGGGCCGCGTAAGACCCCGTTTAAGTTAACGCGGGCCGCGTGAGATCGAAATGGTGGCGCAGCCCGGTGATGACACGTGTCATCATCGTGGCGGGTCTAGGCAATGATCCGGACAAGCTACCCTGTTGACCAGGGTTGACGCGGGCCACGTAGGCTCTTGCCTACGCTTACGTTGGCCGCGAGAGAGTCAAGATCAACAACTATAAATAGAACGCATCGGATTTCATTTCAATTCGCTCACAATGATTTTTGTATCTCAAAATTCTGAAATATTAGGCGTAGAAAGCTGGTATTATACCCCCTAATTAGCAAGGTTCTGCTCCGTTGTAAGTATTATAACCCCAGTTTCGTAGTAGATACGATGCCCGATTGATTTAGGATTCCGTAACAACTGTCTGCCCAACGTAGTTGTGAGTTTATCCAATTTTTGTTAACCTTTTTGTAATATTTTACAAAACCTTAATTGTTTTACAATGTGATTAAGCGGTGATTGAGTCTTTGTAGTTCTTCAATTACTGCCGGTATGTTGGGGTTTTGTATATAAAATTTACTACCTTGTGAGTAGTAAGTCGGGATGACAGTACGTTACTATTGGACAACAAGTTAGCCAATGTGTAATATGACCCACAAGTCAGGATTGACAGTACTGAATAAGTAATTGTGTAGAAATAAACAATGTGATCGCTCTCAATACTGTTTTAATTGATAAAATGTTTCTTGATTAAACTGGGATTCACTCACCAGTATTTCCCACTGACAAATGTTTTTAAAACGCGTTTCAGGTAACACAATGTGACAGCCAATTAGTAAAAAGCCAGCTGGAGAGCACTGAAGGCTTGGGAAAAATGTGGCTATAAAAGTTACCTAATAAACGATGTTTTAAATTCAATAAAATAGGGTTTATCCCTATAAATGTATTGTAATAAGAAACTTGGGTTTTACCCATGTGATTATTAATATCAAATATGGTGGTTTTACTCTGATAAACATTTCCTAACTACGGTCCTGATGTAATTTCCGCTGCCAAATTAACGCAACTGATACCACCGAAAATCTGAGTTCGCGTCCGCCCGTTTCCGGGACAGATAAGGGATCGGGGGTTGCGACAGAAGGTGGTATCGGAGCCTAGCCACTGGTCTGAGCCAAAGAAGTGTTCTGCTGACACTTAAATTCTAAATTTTGTGTTAGGAAATAAATTACGGAAATACGTGCATAACTGTAATTATTTGTTATGTGTTATTTGACTATTTGTTAGTTTACAGTATGAGTGATCAAGGACCCTCAGACATGAGTCGTTAGTTGTCTGATTCACCTAGGAGTGAAGGTACCTCTTCACAGCCTGCCCTTTCTGGGTATTCTGCTGATCAGGAAGAAGGGATGTTTGCCTTTAAAGCTCAGTCAGAAGAGCCATTCCCTCATAAGAAACGAGGATGGTTCAGTAAGGAAGCCTTTGCACGTAGGAAAAGAATGCGAAAGTTACAACAGCAAAGAGTTTTAGCAGCCGCTAAGCGAAAGACAGATGCCCATACACAGGATATGCTTAATAGAAGCCTAGCTAATTTCCATATCCTAGCTACAACTGCTGCTGACCCAAGTCTGGAACAACTAGTAGCCCCACAACCAACCATCCCAGACCAACCCATGGAGATAGAAAACCCTGAAAACCAAGTGGAGATGCATGACTTTAACCCAGAAGAAATCCTTAGGGTACCTGCACCAAACCCCCTAGACCCAAATTACGACCCATAGTGGGACGACAATAGGGAATTTGTGCAACGTTACCCGATACATGAAGACACACCCATACAGAACATAGGAGCCTATCCAGGTATGGACCCTTTAGATCCCTATTACCACGATGAATATATTAGGGAGATCTTAGAAGATCCTTACCGATTTCAGGCACTTTCACCCCCATATCAGGAACCCGCACCCCAGATTCCGAACCCAGTCTTAGAACCTGCACCCCCAATGAGTGCAGAAAACGTCCAAGAACTTAGGACATTTGGTGAGGAAATTTTAGAAAGCAGTGAGAGAATGAGACAGGTGGGAGAGCGTCTCGTATGGAAATACGATGAGCGCAATATGGATTTTTGGATAAATCTATATCCGTGATGTGATGGAGGAGACGGTAATAGTAATAATAATATAATAAAATAAAATATGTGTGTACGGATGCCTATTACTATTCTATTTCTGTTGGTATTGTAATCTTTATTTCAGTACTAGTGTGTAATAGACGCATAGTATATGGAAATAGAGTACAAGTCGCAATAATCGACGTTTTTGGCTAGATTGCGTGTCATGTGATTAACTATATTAATATTATCTTGTGATATTAATATGAGGTAAAATGTTTAAAATTCAGATGGCCGACGAAGGAAATCAAGGAAATCTGAATAATGATAACCAGAGTAACATTAACGTGGTTAATGAGAATCCAAGTATCAATAACAATGGGAATCAAATGGATAATAGTGCCGTTCAACATATAGTAGCACAAGGAATCATAGATGCCATGCCATTTATTATTCAAACAATTCAAGAAGCGAATAATAAAAGTAAGCATAGCAGTAAGTGACCAATCGAACCAGAAAACAACGTGAACAATGGACCTATACTTCAAATGCCTATTCCCAAAAGGAGAAGAACCGTGTCTTACGGTTGTTCTTATAAAGAATTCTGGTCTTGTAAACCAGTGGAATTCTCAGGCAACGAAGGGGCCATTGCAACCCTACGCTGGATAGAGAAGACTGAGGCAGTCTTAAGGATAAGCAAGTGTGCTGAAGAAGATAAGATATTGTTTGCTTCTAATCTGTTTAAGAATTCAGCACTTGAATGGTGGAACACTATCCTCCAATCAAGAGGAAGTGATAGAACCTACAATATGAAATGGGAAGAATTTAAGGAAAAGGTAGAAAGGAAATTATGCCCACCCAATGAAAAGGAACAGATAGCAAACAAATTCCTAAACCTTAGGATGACTGGTGTGGATAGTAAGGGATATACTAAAATATTCTTCGAATATGCTAGAATAGTGCCAACTCTTGCTTCACCAGAACCAGTATTAATCTCCTGTTATATCTGGGGATTAATTGGGGAGATAAGACGCGTAGTCAAGGCAGCTAGACCTCAAACCATAGAAGAAGCTGTAGAACTAGCAAATACCTTGACAGATGAATTAGTCCGTACCCGAGAGGAGGATCAAAGAAGGAACCTAACCCAGAAACTCACACAAGAATTTCGTTCTGGAAATTTTAATCGTGGGAAAAATATGGGTTCTACCTCTACACCTTACTGTAAGAATTGCAAAAGAAAGCATTCAAGAAAATGCTCCATATACTGTAACTTTTGCAAAATATCGGGACACAAGGAAGAAGACTGCAGGAAGAAAGCTAACAACAGGATATGTTACAACCGCGGAGAACAAGGTCATATCAAGTCTAATTGCCCGAAATTAGATCCAGCTACAAACAACAAGAATACTCAAAATACTAGAGCATTTGTTCTAACTGCAGATGAAGCTAAGATGATTCCATATGTCATAGCTGGTACGTTTTTAGTTAATGATATCTTTGCCAAAGTATTATTTGACTCTGGTGCAAACCAAAGTTTTATTAATACGTCATTTTGCAAATTTCTAAATCCGTCATTAACTAAACTACCACAAGAATGCTTAGTAGAGACAGCTAATGGAGAAACCATTAGAATTTCTGAAATCTTGCAGGGAGCAAGCATAGAAATTTTAAATCAGAAATTTATTGCAAACCTTTATCCCATGAATCTGGCAGGATTCGATGTTGTTTTAGGAATGGATTGGTTAATAGCCAATAAAGCCAATATTTTATGTGATCAAAAGTCAATTCAATTAAATTCACCAAAAGGTAAAACGATCACAATTAAAGGAGATAAACCATCTAGAACTACAAAATTCATCTCTGTGATGAAAACTGCAAGTTATATAAGAAAAGGTTCTATAGTGTATTTGATTTCCATAATCACTAACACTAAAGGAAAGGATTTAAAAGATATTCCAGTAGTATCTCAGTTTTCAGATGTATTTCCAGGGCAACCTCCAGATAGAGAAGTTGAATTCAGAATCCATTTAATACCAGGAACAACACCGATTGCCAAAGCACCTTACCGTTTGGCACCTGCAGAAATGCAAGAATTAAAGAAACAATTGGACGAATTGTTAGAAAAAGGATTTATACAGCCAAGTTCGTCACCATGGGGAGCACCGATACTATTTGTTAAAAAGAAGGACGGATCAATGCGTATGTGCATTGACTATCGTGAATTAAACAAGGTCACGATTAAGAACCGGTACCCATTACCAAGAATCGATGATCTGTTTGATCAACTACAAGGAGCTCGATTTTTCTCTAAAATCGATTTAAGGTCAGGATATCATCAATTAAAGGTACAGGAAGAGGATATTCCTAAAACCGCATTCAGAACAAGGTATGGCCATTATGAATTTACTGTCATGCCATTTGGTTTAACCAATGCCCCAGCTGCATTTATGGACACGATGAACCGAATATGTAAGCCATATTTGGATAAATTCATAATTGTTTTCATAGATGATATTCTCATTTACTCTAAGAATAAAGAGGATCATGCAAAGTATTTGCACGCACTTTTAAGTTTATTAAGAAAGGAAAAGCTTTATGCTAAATTTTCGAAATGCGAGTTCTGGTTAGAACAAGTACAGTTTCTCAGACACCTAGTCAATCATGAAGGAATTCACGTAGATCCAACAAAAATCGAGGCGATTATCAAATGGAAAACCCCTGAGTCACCAACCGAGGTTAGAAGTTCTTAGGATTGGCCGGTTATTATAGAAGATTTATTCAAGATTTTTCTAGAATAGCCATTCCTTTAACTAAGCTAACCTGTAAATCTTTTAAATTTGAATGGGGATTAAAACAAGAAGAAGCCTTTAGAATTCTTAAGCATAAATTAACCCATACACCCATATTAGCGTTACCAGAAGGAACTGAAGATTTTAAAGTCTATTGTGACGCTTCCAAATTAGGTTATGGATGTATATTAATGCAACACAAAAGGTTATAGCCTATGCATCTAGAGAACTTAAGAATCATGAAGAGAATTATACAACCCATGATTTAGAGTTAGGAGCTATAATTTTTGCTCTTAAGATTTGGAGACATTACATTTACGGTAGTAAGTTTACTGTATTCACTGATCATAAGAGTTTAAGGTATATTTTCAAGCAAAATGAATTGAATATGAGACAAAGACGCTGGATGGAGATGCTTAGTGACTATGATTGTGATATCCAGTATCATGAAGGAAAAACAAATGTAGTGGCAGATGCTTTAAGCCAAAAGTATCATGAAAAGCCAAAAAGGGTACGTTCTCTTAAATTAAATCTGCAAGTAGATTTAAATGATCAAATCAGAGAAGCACAAGAATCAGTAATCAAGGATGATACTGAAAAATTAAAAGGTATGTTAAAGGAATTAGAACAAGGAACGGATGGAATTTGGAGATTCCATGAAAAGAGAATATGGATACCTAAATTAGGAAACCTGCGTCATCGTATATTAGAAGAAGCCCATAAGTCTAAGTATACAATGCATCCAGGAAATGATAAAATGTACCAGGATTTAAGAAAAAGTTTCTGGTGGATAGGAATGAAAAAGGACATAGCAGCCTATGTTTCTAAATGTTTAACTTGTTCACAAGTCAAAGCTGAACACCAGAAACCGTCAGGTTTGTTACAACAATTAGAAATGCCAGTGTGGAAATGGGAATTAATAACAATGGATTTTGTTACTAAATTACCCAAAACAAAGAAAGGAAATGATACAATCTGGGTGATTGTAGATAGGCTAACCAAGTCAGCTCATTTTCTACCAATGTAAGAAACTTTCAGTATGGAACAATTAGCCAAATTGTATGTAAAGGAAATTGTTTCTTTACATGGAATACCTTTATCAATTGTTTCTGATAGGGATAGCCGATTTACCTCTCATTTTTGGTCAAGTTTCCAAAAGGCAATGGGAACCAAGTTAAATTTAAGCACGACTTACCATCCACAAACGGACGGACAAAGCGAAAGGACGATTCAGACAATGGAGGACATGCTTAGAGCTTTTGTAATTGATTTCGGAGGTAATTGGGACGATCACTTACCTTTAATAGAATTTTCTTATAATAATAGTTATCACACAAGTATCAATGCTGCACCATTCGAAGCACTTTATGGACGAAAGTTTCGAATCCCAGTCTGTTGGGCAGAAATTGGGGAAAATCAACTATCTGGACCTGAGATAGTACAAGAAACAACCGACAAGATTATTCAAGTTAAGGAAGGATTAAAAGCAGCAGGTGATCGACAGAAAAGTTATGCCGATAACAGACGCAAGCCATTGGAATTTCGAGTAGGAGATAAAGTATTATTGAAAGTCTCTCCTTGGAAAGGAGTAGTAAGATTCATCAAAAGGGGAAAGCTAAGTCCCAGGTATATTGGACCTTTCGAGATTATTAGAAAAATAGGACCTGTAGCCTATCAGCTACAACTGCCAGAGGAAATGGCAGGAATACATGATGTATTTCATGTATCTAATCTCAAAAAGTGTTTAGCTGATGAATCACTAATAGTACCTCTTAAGGATATAGAGGTAAATGAATAACTCAAGTTTGTAGAAAGGCCTCTACAGATTGAAGACAGGAAAGTCAAGAACCTCAAGCATAAGAGACTAGTTCTGGTCAAAGTGAAATGGGACTCCAAAAGAGGACCTGAGTACACATGGGAACTTGAATCAGAGATGCAAAGGAAATATCCGCACTTATTCCAGTAGATCTCGAGGACGAGCTCTAAAATAAGTTGGGGAGGATGTAATAACCCTCAGTAAAACCGACACTCTCGAATATTTCCAACACCCTATTATACTTTAAAATACCCTTATATGTCTTTAAATACACCCCGTAAGTGAAAACCGAGCCCGAAATATATTAAATAGTATTTAAAATAAATAAAAATTTAAATCTAGGGCTGAGGCGGGCCGCGTAGGACCCACCCAAACATTCACGCGGGCGGTATCAAGGCTAAGACCTGATTTCTGTGAACTTTAAGTCTAGACGGCCCGTCTAAGACCCCGTTTAAGTTAACGTGGGCCGCGTGAGATCGAAATGGTGGCGCAGCCCGGTGATGACACGTGTCATCATCGTGGCGGGTCTAGGTAATGATCCGGACAAGCTACCCTGTTGACCAGGGTTGACGTGGGCCGCGTAGGCTCTTACCTACGCTTACGCGGGCCGCAAGAGAGTCAAGATCAGCAACTATAAATAGAACGCATCGGATTTCATTTCAATTCGCTCACAACGATTTCTGTATCTCAAAATTCTGAAATATTAGGCATAGAAAGCTGGTATTATACCCCCTAATTAGCAAGGTTCTGCTCCGTTGTAAGTATTATAACCCCAGTTTCGTAGTAGATACGATGCCCGATTGATTTAGGATTCCGTAACAACTGTCGTGGTTCTGCCCGACGTAGTTGTTGGAATGCCGTCTCGGGGAGGGTATCATTAATATTTTCAAAAGGTTATGATACTAACCAATGTACATTTGTATAAATTATAGATTATTCCCAGGAAACCCTTACGCGAAGTCTAAGATAGCAATGTGAGTTTATCCAATTTTTGTTAACCTTTTTGTAATATTTTACAAAACCTTAATTGTTTTACAATGTGATTAAGCGGTGATTGAGTCTTTGTAGTTCTTCAATTACTGCCGGTATGTTGGGGTTTTGTATATAAACTTTACTACCTTGTGAGTAGTAAGTCGGGATGACAGTACGTTACCATTGGACAACAAGTTAGCCAATGTGTAATATGACCCACAAGTCAGGATTGACAGTACTGAATGAGTAATTGTGTAGAAATAAACAATGTGATCGCTCTCAATACTGTTTTAATTGATAAAATGTTTCTTGATTAAACTGGGATTCACTCACCAGTATTTCCCACTGACAAATGTTTTTAAAACGCGTTTCAGGTAACACAATGTGACAGCCAATTAGTAAAAAGCCAGCTGGAGAGCACTGAAGGCTTGGGAAAAATGTGGCTATAAAAGTTACCTAATAAACGATGTTTTAAATTCAATAAAATAGGGTTTATCCCTATAAATGTATTGTAATAAGAAACTTGGGTTTTACCCATGTGATTATTAATATCAAATATGGTGGTTTTACTCTGATAAACATTTCCTAACTACGGTCCTGATGTAATTTCCGCTGCCAAATTAACGCAACTGATACCACAGAAAATCTGAGTTCGTGTCCGCCCGTTCCCGGGACAGATAAGGGATCGGGGGTTGCGACACAACTTACCCGTAGTCTACTCGTTTAATAATATAAGTTTTATATACTTTAGCTTAATATAGAAAATAGAAATGTCACACATATATAAGCCAATTAATTAGTATAATATTCCAACCAAATATATATAAAATAGTTTTTAAAACTATATGGGTTGAATAATTATTTTAAAAATAAAACTAGTTACTAGTGGTTAATAAATTTAAACAACCTGTAACTCTTATATGAAAAATGGATATGTTACACACGACCACCACCACTGCCACTTCTGGCACCACCAGTGCCGCACCACCACTGCCGATCCGCACCACCACTGCCGCTCGCCGCCGCCGCTCCAGTCGATGTAGAGAGATAGATCGAAATTGTAGAGAGAGAGCATCTGTTTGAGCGATTGGAGAGAGAGATCGAAATTGTAGGGATTTTGATTTACAGTTTCCTATTTTGAATGGATATAAAGACTTTATTACCCCTATAATTTTCAATTCAGTCCATAAAAATAAAACAAATTTTACAATTTAATCCCTATTAATCTAAACCATTAGATCAAAGATCTAATGGTGTAGATTCTTTCTTATCATTCTCACACTTTTGTCCTTTTTACAGGAACCTTTACCTCATGTATAAATAGTTTTATGTCATCACGGATACTAAGCCAAATATTTCTCAATCATAATTTTGTTAAAAAAAAACTAAAATAATGGCAAGACTATAATTTTAAGCGGAGGGCAAAACTGTAATTTGTAAGGATCAATTAGCGAGCGCTAGCGAATAAAAATTACATCGATCCAACTGATTAAAACAAAGCACTGCCATAGGTTTGACAAAAAACGAAAATAACGGCAAGACTGTAATTTTGAAGTAGGGGGAAATCATAAATTTAACTGGGGTAAAATAGTAATTTGTCAAAAGCTACAACGATGGCAAGACTATAATTTTGAATTGAAGCAAAATCGTAATTTTGACTACGGGTAACATCGTAATTTGTCAAAAGCTACAACAATGGCAAGACTGTAATTTTGACTTGGAGGCAAAATCGTGATTTAGACATGGGGGCAAAATCATAATACGAAACTGGGGGGTAAAATTGTAATTTGTACAGGTCAATGGGGAAGTGACAGGCAACTGTTCAGCACTATTCCCCCTTGTGCTCTTTGAATATATATGAAATTATCAATTCAAGACGAGTTCGGGCATAATGCTAAAGTCATCAATTTGGGGATGATGTGAAAACTCGTACTTCCGAGGTTAGCTCCGCACCATTCATTTTCCCGATTATAAATTACGTTCATTTATGCTTTATTTATGTCATGTCGTACGATTAGTCAAATACGCTTAAATGAATAAATATATATAGACATATATATTAACATCTAACCCGAAATATATATATATATATATATAGGAACAGGATCAGGAGAGAACGCCTCAAAGTGTGAGAACGGTGAGAACGATTCTCAGCCACAAGATCTTAGTGGTTTGTGGCTGAGATTGATGCGGTGACATTTTTGTAAATAATAGGGGCTTCGGAACTATCAGGAGGGGCAAAATAGGAAGATTCAAACAAAGGTGCACATGCTAATCACAAGCCATTTTCCCCTATTTAAAAGACAATAACTTTTTATACGTGATTATTTTTCGAAAAAAATTACACTATAAAACTCAGCGTTTTTTTATCTTTCCAACGAGTATACTATTGATATACTTTTCGAAAAAAAAAATTAACTGGGTTTTATGGCGTTTTTCTGAACTGGGTGTTTTATGGCGTTTTAAACTAGGTATTTTCATGGCGTTTTTCTGAACTAGGTGTTTTTATGGCGTTTTAACTAGGTATTTTCATGGCGTTTTTTCTGAACTGAGTGTTTTATTGCGTTTTCAACTGAGTTTTTCATGGCGTTTTTTCTGAACTGGGGGTTTTATGACGTTTTTGCAGTACAAATTATGATTTTTCTGAGCTAAGATAATATTAATTTAGGCGGTTAGACACAAAAAAAAAGATGGTTTTTTTGAGCTACATGAGCTATATGGCTAAAAAAATGGTTTTTTTGAGCTGTTGTAAATTAAAGCTCAAAAAATATTTTTTTTTTGGCGTGGCGTTTTAACTGGGAGCTTATGGCGTTTTTTGAGCTATATAGCTAAAAAAATGGTTTTTTTTAGCTGTTGTAAATTATAGCTCAAAAAATAGTTTTTTTGTTATGGCGTTTTAACTGAGAGCTATATGGCTCAAAAAATGGTTTTTTGAGCTGTTGTAAATTATAGCTCAAAAAAATAGTTCTTTTTGGCGTGGCGTTTTAACTGGGAGCTTATGGCCTTTTTTGAGCTATACGGCTAAAAAAAGGGGAATATGTCACAGAATAGTAAACAAGTTTCAAAATTGTTCTAATTAGGTCACTCGTATCGTTTTTGTCCCAATTAGATAACTTAACATTCAAATCGAGTCATGTCCTTTTTTCTATGTGTCAAGAAAAATACGAAGAATAAGATGTTGGGGTCGGATTATTTTAATATATGAAATTATATTTATTAAAAATAAAAACACTTTAATTACATTAAAAATAAAAAAAAAACAAGTTACAATTCACGTCATCACTCAAAGTTAGCATCAAATAAAAGGGAAAAAAGAAACAAAAATCCACATCACCATTGTTACTTAGGAAATGGATGAAAAATCCCTTAATTTTAATGAAAAATGAATGTTGAGTGACCTGATTGGAAGACTTTTGAAACTTCAGTGACCTAATTGGAACACTTTTAAAACTTGGTTACTATTCTACATAGTTACCTAAAAAAATGTTTTTATTTTGAGCTGTTGTAAATTATAGCTCAAAAAATAGTTTTTTTTTGTTATGGCGTTTTAACTGGGAGCTATATGGCTCAAAAAATGGCTTTGTTGAGCTGTTGTAAATTATAGCTAAAAAAATAGGTTTTTTTGTTGGCGTTTTAATTGAGTATTTTCATGGCATTTTTCTGAATTGGGTGTTTTTATGGCGTTTTATTTGAACACCCAGTTCATGTGAGTGAGTTTTTTTGACAATATAACCCCTTAGTGTAATTTAACATCAATGCCACATGTCACCACCAAAATCGTTCTCACCGTTCTCACACTTTTCACCGTTATCTCTAAATCCTTACCCTATATATATATATACATATATATATATGGGAAGGTTTAAATGAGAACGCTAAATATCGCTAGAACCGTGAGAACGAATAAAAAGCTTTTCAAATTCAAAATTTCTTTTTACACTTATCATTGTTATTCGTATACAATGTTAGAAATTTAATTAACACGTTTAAATTTTCATGTATTCGTAAATATTGAAAATTTACACATGTGTAAAAAATATAATAAGGATGATTTTGAGAGAATAAATGAATTATTTAATGTTGTGAATTCTTTTTTTAATGTTGTATCTTAATTACAATAAGGTTTGTATTAAAAAAATTGGTTTTAATTGGTTTTCTCATTTGTTCTCGCGGATCTCGCAATATTTAGCGGTCTCAAGATAACCCTCCCATATATATATATATATATAGGGGGCCGCTAAAATAAAAACCACCCCCAGTTGTAAGAACCGTGAGAACCACTCTCCACCAATCAGATAATGACAACTAAAAATGTAATATAATCATTTAATCAAAACCATCAAATCATCTATATCTCTCCTCCTTAAAGTCTCTTTTAAAAGTCTTTTCAATTTCTCTCTCTTCAATTTCTCTCCATTCACATTTCTCTCTCCTCTTTTTGTTACTTTATAAAAAAAAATTGTAAAAAAAAATTGTAAAAAAGTTTTTGTTAGAAAAAAATTTAAAACCGTAAAAAAAGTTTTCGTAAAAAATGTAAAAAAGTTTAAAAACGTTGATGTAAAAAATATTTGTAAAAAAAGTTAAAACCGTAAAAGGTCTTCGTATAAATTTTTGTCTTTTATAAAAAAAGTTTTTATGAAAAAATAAATTTGTAAATTTTTTTTGGAAAAAGAGTTTTTGTAAAAAAAAGTTTAAAACCGTAAAAAACGTTTTCGTAAAAAAAAGGTAAAAAAGTTTAAAAAACGTGTGTGTAAAAAAACCGTAAAACGTAAAAAGTTTAACGTAAAACGTAAACTTTTATGTAAAAACTTTTTAACATAAAACTTTTTCTACGTAAATTGTAAAACGTAAAAAACCGTGTGGTAAAACGGCGCCTAAACAAGGGGCGTGAATACGGGGCATAAAAACGCCACGAAAAAAAACGGGACGTAAAAAACGCCACGTTAAAACGGGACGTAAAAAACGGCGCGTTAAAAAAACGACGCTTGAAAAAGCCGAGCATAAAAAACGACGTGCAAAAACGACACGTTAAAAAACGATGCGTGAAAAAGCCGGGCGTAAAAATGGCGTGCAAAAACCGGCGCGCAAAAAAAATTTGTTTTGTTAAAAAAAAATTGAATTTAAAAATGCTTTTAATTAAAAAAATTCTTTTTAAAAAATAAAAAGTAATATAATAAAACAAAAAAACAATAAAAAATAATAAAAACAAAAAGACAAAAAAGAGTAATTTTACGAAACTACCCTTTTCGATTAAAATATTAAAGACATAATAAGACAAAATGTATTTAATATTAATTTTAGTTACTTTTAATCTCATTCATCTATCTTGTTGATCTAGTGGCTAGAAAGTGGTTCTCTCGGTTCTTACAACTGGAGATGATTTTCATTTTAGCGGTCCAATATATATATATATATGTAGGATTAGGTTCAAATGTGAACAAAATCCCAAGAGTGAACTGCGTGAACTGCGTGAACTGCGTGAACTGATCTGGGCCCTTGATTTTTATGATCTTGAGATTAAAGTGAGTGGCATGATGGTAATTATTTGGTTAATTTTTTCCATTTAATTAAATACAAACAGGGTATATGTGTAATTTCAATCTTAAATTGATTGCATAAATCTCTCACAAATCAAGTAATCAATTATCCTCTTAAATTGATTGCATAAATCTCTCACAAATCAAATCAAGGATTAGGAAAGATGTAACTTAACTCAATTATTAAAATAATTATTTGTTTAAATGCGATGTACACATGTGTATTCTGATTTTGCCATCTTTTTAATGCGATGTACACATGTGTATATCGTCTGTTTTTGTGATATCTCATAATTTTTTTTGTATTGAATGTTGATGTACACCTGTGAATTACTGTACACATATGTACGATGCTGAGTACACATGTGTACTGTTCTATTTATATCCAAGTACACATGTGTATACCGTTGAAATATGAAGGTTACGTGGATCTTAAAAATCAAAATTTGAATTCCGGTGATGAAATCTGAAATAAAAATTAAAATTGAAATCTGGTGATTTGTTGTTTGTTTTGATAATTATCTTATTAATAAATAAACATAATGTGGATAATGAATTTAAATTAGGAAAGATGTTAACTTAATTCAATTATTAAAATAATGATTTAAATCTAATTTTTTATATGATTACAATCATACCCTTAACAACTAAAAAGGAAATCCAGGGTCCATATATGTTCACGCAGTTCACTCTTGGGAGGTTGTTCACGCTGGAACCCTACCCTATATGTTCACGCAGTTCACTCTTGGGAGGTTGTTCACGCTGGAACCCTACCCTATATATATATATAGGGGATGGATCATGAGAAAACTAGTTTAAATGAGAAAATCAAAAAACTAACTAAAAAAGTCTAAAAAACATATAAATTTTTTTTTTACAAATTTTTATAAAAAAACGCTAGTTTTTATGCATGGAAAAAAATTAAAAAAAAATTAAAAAAAGGTTTTTGTTGTATTGCACATGTGCACTATTACGGATATAGTGCACATGTGTAGTACACATATAATGCACATGTGCAGTACAACAAATTTTTTTTTGAAATTTTTTTATATAAAAAATAGCGATTTTTTATAAAAAATTGTAAAAAAAATTGGTATGTTTTTTAGCTTTTTTTAGTTAGTTTTCTAGTTTTCTCATTTAGATGTAGTTTTCTCATGATCCTCTTCCTATATATATATAGGGCCAGGATCATTTCAGAACTATAAATATTTACAGAACTCGCAGAACTCCTAATAAACAATCTTTTTATTTCTATATTTTTATGTTTAGGATAATTTTATCATTTATTATGTGTATTTTTACGATTACATACATGTTAAGAGTAATTTTATCATTTTTATACGTAATTATATAATTACAGATATGTAAACTATTTTTTTTACATATATGTAATTAGTTATGACACATATATATAATTTTGGCAATTAAACATATGTAAACTACTTTTAAAATGTATGTAATCAAAGAAATACATATAATAGACGATAAAAAGATCCTAAATACAAAAACTTATATATAAAATGATTGTTTATTATGAGTTCTGAAAGTTCTATAGTTATTTAGAGTTCTGAAATGAACTCAACCCTATATATATGGGATGGTTCAAATGAAAACCACTGTTATTGTGAAAACTCGAAAACTAACTAAAAAAAGCCTAAAAAACACACCAATTTTTTTTTTCAATTTTTTTTTATAAAAATCGCAGGTTTTTTATATAAAAAAAAACTTTTTTTCAAAAAAAAAAAAATTTGTAGTACACATGTGTAATAATTCACATGTGTAGTACACATACACATGTGTAGTATTACACATGTGCACTACAAAATTTGTTTTTTTTATATATATAAAAAATGGCGAAAATTGGTATGCAAAAAAAATTTTGGTATGTTTTTTGGCTTTTTTAATTAGTTTTCGAGTTTTCACAATAACTAGTGGTTTTCATTTGAACATTCCCCTATATATATATATATATATATATATGGTAGGGTCAGGATTTAGAGAAAACGGTGAAAAGTGTGAGAACGCTTATGGATCGCCCGATCAAAACAATCTATGGACTAGATTGCGCGGTGGCGTTTTCGTAAATAACATCAATTTTATTATGTGGGACGCGATTCATTAATGGTAAAAGGGTCTTTTATCGCTCATATTCAAAACGCCATCAAATGATAAAACGTCATACAAAAAAAACGCAATTAAAAACAAAATGCCAAAAATTAGTAATAAAACGCGTTGAATATTACAGGAAGATGAAACAACACAGTAACTGAATTTCAGTTATTAACATTTATTAGAAGAAATTCCCTCCTAAATTCCGCGCCAAAAACATCATTATATAAACAGGGTAAAAACATAGCTTCCATAATCACTTCAATCTATCCATTTTCTGCAAAAAAAAAAAAAAAAAAAAAAAAAAAAAAATTTAACCAAAAACGCCAACTTAACCAAAATGGCAAAAATCGTTTCGTGGAGATACACTCTGGGAATCAGGCAATACGTCCTCCTTTTTTACAACAGAAAGAGGGTGTATGTTAAGACGGTCAGGGCAATTCTGAAGATAGAAGAAGAGATACAGAGGCAAATGTCACACCCCGATATTTCCACGTATTACCAGTGGGCCCGGTGGGGAGTATCGTGACGTAGTTGATATCATCATAGTCAAATAATCACAGTTCAATGCACAGCGGAAGTCTAAAAGTAAATTATTACAAACTGATTTGAAAGTACAATAAAATATTATACAACGGGTTGTAAGATGGATCCACAGGCGGATCAAAACAAAAGAAGTATTGTTCAACAGGCTTAAGTGATAAAAGCTTGTAAGACTCTTTATTTAATCACTCAGGAGTTCCAGCCCGTTTCGCTTAGTACCTGCACTTAATCTTTTTGAAAATACGTCAGTTTACACTGGTAAATACAATTAACCGACACTTTTGAAAATGTTTATGAAAATGATTTAAATGCACAAGGCACAAATATTCTTTTATAACTTGGGATAATTATTTAAAAATAATCTTGTAAAAGAATTATATGTTTGTCATACATTCAGTAGCCCGGGTTAGAAGTACCTGGTTAAAGATTAATAGACCACCACATAATATAGTCCCACGGCGAGTTAATCTCAACAAGCGGGTATATCTTTTTATATACGCACCGGCATGTGTATGCCTACACCCCGTGCTTAAGTCATGGCCATTTCAATGAATGAGCCGAGGATATCCAGGACACGGTCATTAACCCCCCAAAGGCTTAAAACAAACAAAACAGATTAAACGGATTATCTCAATGATTTAACCATTATACGATTAAAGATTCAATACCCGACCAAGCGGTATTATTAAATACCGTACCCCAAGCCCGTATAAGGGAAAATAAGTTAAAAGTATTTACCTGAGCAAAATTTATAATTTTAAATCTCAGCCGTATAACAATCAGCAAACACGGGTAGCTTTTACTGGGCTCCTAATCTGGAACGAAGGTTTTAATAACCTATTAGATTCCTAACGGATCTTATTTAAATCTTAACTTAGACCGGTTAGTTTTAATGAAAGGTTTACGGTTCAAAACGCAAGAATAAGCGATGACCGGAATAAAATGTGATTTAGACCCGACAAGTATGAATACATGTATAAAATGGGTAAACTAAATTAATTATGGATTTTAAAGTAAAAATGATAAGGTTTGACCCGTTTCGGTTAATTTATGTAAACTAGTTACATAAGCCGCACCGAACGCGTAAAATGCATAACGGGTAACCAAATGAGTCATGTACAGGTTTCATAAGTTAATATGCCCTAAATATGTTGTGATATCAGTAGGATACCTTTCATTATGCCCAAAACGAATTTAAAATCAATTTATGCCCCGTAGGGGTATTTTGGTCATTTTAAAGCTCATAAAAGAGTTTAAATAGTAATCTGACTTTCTGGTCTAAATTAATCAGCAGAAATATTTATTTTAATGAGTTATAACAGTAATATATCACACATATGTGAATTTTATCTTTTATGGCCAAACTATGCATCGTGGGGGCATTTTGGTCATTTCACATATGCTATAAAGGTCAAATTTTGAAATCTGAGTTCAAAATTTATACTTAATATTAAAGTATAAAAATTTACTCATAACATCAGTAGGTAACAAGCCTTAGGTGCCTAATATGGTTTTAAACCATACTATGCGCCTAAATCGCATAAAAGTCGGTATTTGACGATATTCGGGTTGATTAGGGAAATCTGAGATTTTGAACAGCGTTTACTGTTTAAAATAACTTACTTAATATAAAAAATCAGTTGAAAAAGGTTTAACAAGTAAAGGATGTGTAAAACTCATTTTATTAGCAAAAAGGGCGTTATCGTCAACTACCGAGTCTATGCAAGAACACTATGTTATGATCAGTTTAAGATTAAATAAAAATTCTTAAAAATCCCAAAATATTATATTACATCAGTAGGTAAAAGGTTTGGTGTCAAAATTTGGGTTTAAATATGTTTTATGCCAAAAACGCCGTTTAATTAATAAAAAGACTTCAATTTACGATATCAAGCATAACTCCTAATTTAAACCACAAACTGATGTCAAATTTTTAGGAAATGTTTAAATATCAGTAATAAATGTTTTTGTCCTCTCACATTTTCAAAAATCTCGTTTTAATATAAAAAGGGCATTATGGTCAACAATTAAGCATTTAACGGAAACATGCAAATGAATCTGATTTCTAAGGAACCAAGTTGTATAACCTCAGAGGGTTATACTAACATATAATATGGTCCTGAAGGAACCTTAAGGCATATCTAAAACAAGCTAAATTGGGTCAGAACTGAAAGTCAAAGCAAAAGTCTACTTTTGCGACTTTCGGTTGCGAACCGAGCCTAAACTCAGAATTGTCGGGTTGAACATGCCTAAACATGTTCTTATATTATTTACCAAATTATTTTAGTATTTAAACATGTTCCATAACTTCTGCATTGCTAGTTATGAATTTATTTGCAAAAATAGATTCTGTTGACTTTTTAATAACAAGTTTGACCCGACAATTGACCAAGTTAGAGTGATAATCAGTAAGTGCCCTCTTAAGGGTTTGTTACCTACATAATTACCAACTCATAGCCACTTTCAATTCGAAGAATGGCTGGACCATTAGTGATTAATAACTAAGTCAAAGCTTAATTATGATGGCTTTGACTTTTGGTCATTAAGCTAATAAAACTTGAACTAGAGAGGCTAAGAATGCTTACAAGGACTCTTAGCACGAATTAGGAGCTGAGGAAAACTTGCTTGTACTCCAGAAAGCTCCAGAGAATGAGTTGTGAATGAATTTTGAGAATGTGCAAATGAACTAGCAAACAAAGGGCCTTTATATAGGATTTCTAGAGCTCCAAGATTGATCCACATGCCCCTACAATTGATCCCTGATGATTCCAGGTGTCCCTATTGCATGAAAATCTGTTGGCTCAGTCCCTGGTATCGCATTCAGGCTTGCAAAGGCGGTGGAACTGGCTATACATGCAGCTGTCCTTATCTTCTGCATCTGGCACAATCTCGCGGCCCGCGTAAGAGTTGCTCCTTGGCTTACGCGGCCCGCGAGGATCTCCAAAACCAGGGAAAAATCTTTTAAACTTTGCAATATCAGTCCCTGGTCCATTTTAACTTTATTTAACTTTCATTTATTGCATTTAGGACCCCCATAGTTAATTATCAAGGACCTTGGGTCATAAACTAACTCCGTTAAGCTCCCGGTTAGTCGTACGATCACCCGAAAAGTCTTGTTTACTTTGAAACTCCACAAAATTAATATCCAATATTCTTGGAAGCGAAATATAAAATTATTACAAGGTTTTTTTTGGGATCGTTAAAAGGTCACTCAGAGGTTACTTTCAACATGTTGACACTTTTAACCTTATGTTTCGTAAGATACTTATTTTAAGCATAAACGACTTTCAATGTTCGATAAATTATTCGTTAGAGAATACGAATGTCGTGTGAGGTCAATCAGAGGCACAAGAACGGCATGTTGACACTTTGGATCCTTTTACTTACATATTTACATTGTTTGACAAATTTAGTCCCTTCAGATTAATTCCTTTCACGTTTAAAGTCCATGACACGTGTCTTTATTACATTGGTCGTGATTTTACGAGGTGTTACAGCAAATCTTATCCATTGGCATCGCTCTAGAAAACGAATGCCATGAAACACATATGCTTATGAAAGCATTAACCAGCAAATTTGGACCAATCAAAGCAGATGTGAAGCCAGACCCTGTCATGACATCATGGCGTTTTGATGATGAAACAGATATGGTGACGGTTACATATGACAGCAGAGAGCAGAAAGTCTACTGGCTAGAGTACATCATGACAAAGCAGCGTTTGGGTTTCATGGAAGAATTGCATAACGCCACTTGTACCAACACAGAAATAGACTCAAAATTGGAGTTAATACAAAACATGTTCAGGTGGAGGCTTCAGAATCTTCAGGAACAAGAAGCTGATGAAGGTGAAGGTGATGACATGGATGA
The DNA here is from genome assembly GCA_030545235.1 of Helianthus tuberosus. NCBI lineage: Eukaryota > Viridiplantae > Streptophyta > Magnoliopsida > Asterales > Asteraceae > Helianthus > Helianthus tuberosus. The sequence goes on from CM060394.1 coordinate 186,585,706, forward strand.
AGATCCAGATGAAGACTCCGAGGAGGAAGAAGATGACGCAAGTGATGGATACTTTTCGGATAAAGTACCTTCTGACGAAGGCTTTTAACTTTTTTTCCTCTTTTTTTTTTCTTCTACGTAATCTTTTTTTTAAGATAATTAAATGATATATTTCTATCTTTATTAGCAAAACACCAAAAAAATACTAAAAATGGTTAACCCTTACAAAACGCCAAAAGTAATAAAAAAATATTTATCCTGCTTAATATTTTATTTACTCTGTTATTGTATTTTGTCATCTTGGTCTGCAAAACGCTATTTAAAAAAACGCCAAACTTAGAAGATGGGACGTCTATAACCTATAAAACTGATAAAAGCTGATCAACACAGTAAATACAAAAACAGTTACTTTATAACTATCATTTATTACAATAAAAAGTCCCGCCTAAACTACGCGTCAACAAACTCCTATAAGAGAGGGGTCTATACACAATGAAATTAATCACACCCAGAAAAACACAAAGCGCCATATCCTCTAGAAACCACTCACTTTTAAACGTCACAGATGGCAAAGTTTTCACTGAAATGGATCCTTCTTCTAAGGGGGTTAACTCAATAATATTTTGCTGAATGAGATGTACAAATATTCAAGAAAAAAAGACTAATGACAGTGATATGCCATCATGTGAGCTTTGTTCTTGATGATTATAGGTATGGAATAAAGGGATCAACACAAGTGTAAAATGCTATTTTGGACTCAATTATTACAAATAGCACCAAGCAAGAGTTGATCTTTAATGACATGCCACCAAACAAAAATATCACACCAAAAAACAGGTTGCCACTAAGCAGCTTCTTCTAAAAAAAACAGGGTTTATGAAGGAAAGTTGGCATCTAGCTAAAGTATTCAAAAAAGGTTCAAAACACCAAAAACAAGTTCAAGAAGGAAGAGGCTGATGACATTGAAGATTCGGAAGAAAAATTTTGTATTATTTTTTATTTCGTTTTATATTGTTTTGATATCAAGTTATATGTTGTTTTGTTATCTAATTCTCTATAAATAAAATAGATTATTATATAAAACGCCAAAAACTACAAACACCAAAACGCTAGTAGTATGAAAACTGGGAGAACATCTGCTGGCAAAGCACCTTGTAAAAAGAGTATTAAACGCAAAAAAAATACTAAACGCAAAAAAAAAAATAAAAAAAAAAATTGGTCTTATTGTAATCTTATGCAAATATTAATAACTCGTAGTGAATTATTATACAAAACGCCAAAAAAAAAAAATTAACCAGAAAACGCTATAACGCCAAAAAATTATCTATGTGACACAAAAACAATTAATTCAACGCCAAAAAGTTTAATAAATACAATTAACGCCAAAAAAAAAACTTAGACGCCAGAAAATATTACACCGATTTGGGAAAATAAAAGAAGAATGAAAAGACAAAAAAGCCCCTCCGCCCTTCTCTATGCCGTGGGACACGTGTTGGGCCAGGATGTGTTCTCACCGTTCTTACACTTTTGAGTGTTTTCTCCTGATCCCGTTTCATATAGGGTAAGGTTCATGCGAGAACCACCTTTATTGCGAGAACCAATGTGAACACAACCTAAAATAGCTAAAAAAAAACCTAACCCCCCCCTCCCAAAAAAAAAAAAAAACCTAACCCCCCACCCCACCCCCCAAAAAAACCTAAAGCCCCCCTCCCCCATCCCCCAAAAACCTAACCCCCCCTCAAGCTAAAATGCTAAAAACTAAACACCCAAAAAACCTAAAAAATAAAAAAAAAATAAAAAATCTAAAAAAATAAAAAAAAACACACAAATTTTTTTTTTTTATATTTTTTACATTAAAATCGCTACTTTTAGTAGCCAAAAAAATTAAAAAAAAAATTGGCTACTAAAAGTAGCGATTTTTTTATAAAAAATATTTTTTTTTTTGTTTGGTTGTGTTCACATTGGTTCTCGCGGTTCTCGTAATAAAGGGTGGTTCCTAACGGATCTTTCTCCTATATATATATATATATATATATATATATATAGGGGAAGGTTCATTGGGGACACTAAAAAAGTGGGGAACATCGGGGAACCGACTCAAACGAACTCCGATTGGACTCATTCCAGCGGCGTTGGAACCAGCTCTTCGAATCCTAACTAGGATATTTTAACCCTAAACCCTAAATCCTAACTCCTAAACTCTAAACCCTAAAGCTAAAAAAATAAGGCTAAAACCTAAGCCAAATCGTAAAATCTAAACTATAAACCCTAAAACCTAAACCCTAAAGGCTAAATCTAAAGCTAAACCGTAAAGCTAAACCCTAAACCTAAACCCTAAAAGCCAAACCCTAATATATTTAGGGTTTAGGGGTTATGATTTAGGGTTTAGGGTTAAGAGATCCTAGTTAGGGTTCGACGAGCCGGATCCAACGCCGCTGGAATGAGTCAAATCGGATTTCGTTTGAGTCGGTTCCCCACTCTTCCCCACTTTTTTAGTGTTACCCAATGAACCTCACACTATATATATATATATATATATAGGCTAATTATAATAAGAAAACCCACTGCAGATGAGAAAACCCAAGAAACCCACATGTGTGGCTAGGATTCAGCCACCTCACATGTGCATAAAGACAAAGAGAGGGGTATTTACGTCATTTTACATGTGCAGAAAAGTGTAAGTCTGATCTCTCTCTCTCTTTTATATCATTACAAACCTGACTCTCTCTCTCTTTATTTACATCAGAAACCTCATATCTCTCTCTCTCTTTATATCTCTATTCCTTCTAATACATATCTAGATCTAGAATATCATCAGATCCTCTCTCTACAATTTATAAAAACTCATCAGATCCTCATTCATCTCTCTTCTCTACCACACTTTTCCCTATCTCTCTCTTGTTCCAATATAGATAAAACAAGATCACAAATGAAATCGGAGAAACTGATGAACATTAGATCCATGTAGACGCCATCTAGATCTAGATCTGGACCGTTATCTAGATCTGGATCCATCATGTTTCTTTTTGAACCCGTCAAGATCTAGATCTGGACCCGTCATCTAGATCTGTATCTATCATGTTTCTTTTCAAACCCCATGAAGACGGATCATCTTTGGTTTTATTTTGAAGAAAATCGTACATGAAGAAGATGAATCAGATATCGAAGAGAAGGCTGAAGTTTTTTGTTCGAACCAGGCAAGATCCGGTGAAGTTACACATTTTTGTTCGAACCAGGCATTTTTGTTGTGTTTTATGGATCTGCATTTTTTTTTGTTTATTTGATTAAAATCGAAGTTACTTTTCTTGTTTAATGTTATTATTTTGTAGTTTTTTCTTGATATAATCATGAAAAAAGGTATGTTTTGTATAATAAAAGTAAAGTGAATTTTGTTACATGAAACAAATATGCTAGTTTACAAAAGTCAAAGGGATTCATATGAGTGTAATAGAAAATAATGTAATATAAAATAAATTGTTCTTTGGTTATGTTACACTTTTTTTGTGTAACATCTTTATGTAACCCAACATAGCTGGGTTTTAGTAATGTAATAATTCTAATATGTTTTGTTTGTTAGATGAAACAAATGTGCTAGTTGACAAAAGTCAGGGGATTCATGTTAGTGTGGGTCATAATAATGTAACAAAAAATAAACTGTTCTTTGGTTATGTTACATTTTTTTGTGTAACATCTTTATGTAACCCAACATAGCTGGGTTTTAGTAATGTAAAAATTCTAATATGTTTTGTTAGTTACATATTTAAAAAATCTAAAAAAAAACATAAATAGATGATATATGTAACACCTTTTTTGCTTTTTATTATTGATTTTATCAATTTTTTTTTTGTGTAAAATTTGTTTCAGATCTGGGTCATAATAATGTAGTAGAAAATAAATTGTTCTTTGGTTATGTTACACTTTTTTTGCGTAACATCTTTATGTAACCCAACATAACTGGGTTTTAGTAATGTAACAGTTCTAATATGTTTTTGATTGTTAGATGAAACAAATGTGCTAGTTGACAAAAATCAGGGGGATTCGTGTGAGTGTATCAAGTGGGTGATAATAATGTAACAAAAAATAATTTGTTCTTTGGTTATATTACATTTTTTTTGTGTAACATCTCTATGTAACAACATAGCTGGGTTTTAGTGATTCTTGTGAGTATAACAACTGGGTGATAATAATGTAACAAAAAAAAAAATTTGTTCTTTGGTTATATTACACTTTTTTTGTGTAACATCTCTATGTAACAACATAGCTGGGTTTTAGTGATTCTTGTGAGTATAACAACTGGGTGATAATAATGTAACAAAAAATAAATTGTTCTTTGGTTATGTTACACTTTTTTTGTGTAACATCTTTATGTAACAACATAGCTGGGTTTTAGTAATGTAACAATTCTAATATGTTTTGTCAGTTACATATTTAAAAATTCTAAAAAAACATAAATAGATGATATTTGTAACACATTTTTTTGTAATGTACGTATACAAAAGTAAAAAAAAAAAAGATCAAAATTATAGAGAGAGAGGAGAGATGAAAGTAGACAGATTTACACTTTCTGTCAGGAGAGAGAGGAAAGTTGACAGAAGTTACACTTTCTGTCAGGAGAGAGAAACTGTAACATTTTCAAATATACCCTTCTTGTACCTCTCATTAATATTATATTAAAAAGTCAAAAGGGGGGCAAGACCAAAATGATCTCATCCATCAATCTGATTAATCAATGGGTTGTTATTGGGGTTTCAGGGTTTATTCAACTCAAGTGAGGTTCATTGGGGAACACTAAAAAAGTGGGGAACAGTGGGGAACCGACTCAAACGAACTCCGATTGGACTCATTCCAGCGGCGTTGGAACCGTCTCGTCGAACCCTAACTAGGATCTCTTAACCCTAAACCCTAAATCATAACCCCTAAACCCTAAATATATTAGGGTTTGGCTTTTAGGGTTTAGCTTTAGGGTTTAGCCTTAGGGTTTAGAGTTTAGCTTTAGGGTTTAGGGTTTAGCTTTAGGGTTTAGCTATAGGGTTTAGCTTTAGGTTTAGCCTTTAGGGTTTATAGTTTAGATTTTACGGTTTAGCTTAGGTTTTAGCCTTATTTTTTAACTTTAGGGTTTAGAGTTTAGGAGTTAGGATTTAGGGTTTAGGGTTAAAAGATCTTAGTTAGGGTTCGACGAGCCGGTTCCAACGCCGCTGGAATGAGTCCAATCGGAGTTCGTTTGAGTCGGTTCCCACCGTTTCCCACTTTTTTAGTGTTCTCCAATGAACCTCACACTATATATATATACATATATATATATATATTCGTAATATATATATATATATATATTCGTAAGAAGTTCCCCACTTTTTTAGTGTTCTCCAATGAACCTCACACTATATATATACGTATATATATAGGTAAAGAGTAAGGTACAAAATACCTTATCGTACATTATATACGCTAACATTATAGCCCTACACGTGTCCTGATTGGTTTTTCATATACAGGGTTAAATGAGACAATTAATTCAATCATCTGAGGGTAAATTCGTCTCTTCATTCAATCAGCGAGCGAGAAGTTCGTTACACTAATATCCCGGTATTTATCATTCGAATCAATTTCAATTTTTTCATAATTCTCAATTTGCAGTTATCGTTCTTCTGTGTTAGGGTTTTATTTACTTGTTTTTTTTTCGATGGATCCACAGAGCAGCAGTGGACGTGCAATTGTTGTTGATGTTGAAGAAAGTCGACCGATCGGTGATCATGCTCAATTATCTGCATATCAGAGAGTTTCTATTGAGGATGTTTTAAATCCGCCATCTGCAAATTCAAATCCAATTGCAAGTTCAAGTGCTCTAAACGATTGTTTTAATGGTAATTATGTGAATTCAGATTTCTAAATTGTTCGTATACATGTTTTTTGTTTAATCGCTCCTCTGATTTTACATTTTTGTAACTTTTTTTGAAGTTTGAATGTTGAGTTGTTTTTTTATATGAAAGCAACATGTACAAAATCGCATGTTATTAGTCTTTCAATTCGCATTTGATGTTTTTCCCTAAGTATTTCGCATGCTATGGTTTATTAAATCTCATAGATAAATCAGATTAATCATAATCATCAATCTCGCATGTTTTCTTCATAGATTTCGCATGTTTTTGATTTTGCTGATTTGATTCATTTAGATGAAAGGGTTTACACTCCGGAGGTTCAAGCATCAGCTACACCTGTGGTTGGAATGCAATTTATCTCTATTGAACAAGCATATGCGTTTTACCAATCATATGCTAAGTTGGCTGGTTTTTCTATTCGGAAAGGTGGTGAAGTAAACAGTGATGGTATAATCAAAACTAAGTATTTTGTTTGTTCTAAAGAGGGACATAAGCCAATTTGTATTGACGATCGTTCGAAGTCAAAAAAGCAATTCAAAACAAGGAACAGGGGGACTATTAGAACTGGATGCAAAGCTCAACTTATGATTTGCACTGTGGATGGTGGATTATATACAGTAAAGAGATTTGTTGATGGCCATAATCATAAGTTTGTATGCCAAGATGATATTCACATGTTGCCAGCTTACAGACAATTGTCAGATGTCCAGGAGGAGATGGTATGGGAACTAGGCACTTTAAACCTTGGTCCTGTCAAAGCTTTCCATATAATGAGGAAACGTTATGGTGGTTTCGAAAACGTTGGTGCCACGGTTGATGATTGCAAAAATTTTAGGAAGCGAATTAACAGCTATATAGGAGAATATGATGCTGACATGGTGATTAATAGGATGACTGACAAAAAACAGTATTTAGCTGATTATTCGTTTGAATATTCTGTTGATGATGGCAAACGTTTAACTGGTTTGTTCTGGGCTGATGGTTTATGTAAGCTTAACTATATGGAATTTGGGGATGTGATATCCTTTGATGCAACTTTCAAGACAAACAGGTTAGTGTTTGAAGACAAACATGTTTTTTTTTAACTATTTTTCGCATGTTATATGTCTTCATGAGCTGTGTATATCGCATGTGTAAAATTTGTGTTAACGATATCGCATGTTTTACTTTTGTTTTCGCATGTAGGTTTTTGTAATTCGCATGTTTTACTTTTGTTTTCGCATGTGTTGTGCAGGTACAAGATGGTGTTTGTCCCGTTCACTGGCATTGACAACCACAGTCGAAATGTAACATTTGGAGCTGGGTTGTTGGCATCGGAGAGCATTGAATCATACAAATGGCTATTGAATTCATTTTTAAAGTCATTTGGTCAGCAGCCAAAGGTTGTAGTGACTGATCAAGACCCAGCTATGAAACAGGCTATTGAGGAGGTTTTCTATGTCAGCAGACACAGATTGTGCATGTGGCACATAATGAAAAAAGTGGCAGATAAGGTATAGTATGCTATATTGTCTTTTGTTAGTGTTGTTTTTTTGTATATTATATATTTTTTTATAGGTTGATATTAAGAGCATTTATTTGTCATAGGTTGGACACGAGTTGTGCAATAACGATGAGTTTAAAAGGAGGATGTGCGACATTGTATGGACTGATTCGATCGAGCCTGAAGAATTCTAGAGACAGTGGAAGTTGGTGATGATTGATTTTGGTCTCACAGAAAACAAATGGATCGATGATATGTTTGTGATGAGATCCATGTGGATTCCTGCTTTTTATCGACATGAGCCAATGTCGGGACTTATGAGAACAACATCCAGATCAGAGAGTGAGAACCATTTTTTCTGCCAGGTGTCTAATTCACAACTCACTCTCGTAGAGTTTATGAATCATTTCGACGGTGCAATGGATGTCCAACGTTTTAATCATAGAAAGAATGATCATATTTCAAGATATACGGAGCCTGCTGATTTGAGCGGAACTTCTTTGGAAGAAGATGCTGCTAAGAGATTCACCAGGTCTATATTCTTTGATCAGCAAATAGAGATTTTAGGTACAATTTCTGAATGTCTGCCGATGGACACCAAAGTAGAGGGTCCACAGATCAGGATAATGTTGAAGGACTTTAAAGCACATGGAAATGGTTTGTTGGAGGTATTATTATACATGCGAATTTATTATGTTACACATGCGATTTAAAGTTATCCCTATACATGTTTGTAAAACATGCGAATTTAATATGTTACACATGCGATTTTAAAACTGATTCCATTACATGTTTTTTTTAAGACATGCGAAATTGTCATGTTTCACATGCGAATTTAATTTTGAATATATATATTTTATTTTGTTGGTTTTTCCTAGGTGTGGTTCAAGAACCTTGAAAATGATGTAACTGCCCAATGTAGCTGTTTGCGTTTTGAGCAGTATGGTCTGCTTTGCAAACACATTTATTTCCTTTTCAAGATGTTTGGTGTTAAAGAAATACCAAACAAGTATGTTACGAAGAGATGGACGAAGGATGTTGTTCCGAATGAGTTAAATGTGAAGTACAATCTAAATGTGGGTGGCAAGGATGTGCAACACAAGGCTAAACGGATTGCTCGTGAAATCATCCACACAGGGGAGTATTTGGTTAGCAATTTGATTTCCGACCTCGATCAACTTGTTTTAGTGAGGGATCAAATGATGCAGCTCAAAGAGAGAGTGGATCAGAGTCGTATAACTAAGCAACTTGATCCAAAATTTGACCGATTTTCCAAGTTGATTGGTTATCAACAACCCGTAACTAATGCTCCTCCTACTGTCCGTGTGCCGGCTGGTATAAGAAACAAAGGTCGAGGCTCGCATAAAAGGATTAAATCTAAGAAAGAACAAATGATCAGCCGCAAGGGGAAAAGGTCAAGGACATGTAGCGTATGTAATGTAAAAGGTCATGACATTCGGACTTGCGAGGAGCTGAAAGCCAAACTACAAGGTAAACAGCAAAAAAAGAAGAAGAAGGGCATCCAGATCGAAAATGTTGATAGAGACAAAGACAATGAGGTTGAAGATGATGAAGAGGAAGATGAGTTTGAAGATTACAGTAGTGATGATGGATCTGAAGAAGAAGATCAGTGGGAGGAGGTTTCGGAAGATGGTGAGGATGAGTAGTTTTTTCTAAATGGACATGCGATTTTATACGAAACACTTGCGATTTTTTATATTCATCTGTTTATATCAGTTTTCATGCGATTATATTTTTTAAACATGCAAATTTATAATCAACAGTTAATATAAATTTTTACATGCGATTTCACTGTTATTACATGCGATTTGTTAGTTATCTTGTTTTTTGTTATGTGACAATTATGGCTATATCATTCATGCGAAATTAATATTTAAAGATAACATAATATGTTAACAAATATGTACCCAAAATATAACAATAGTTATTGTCTAACACAGCCATTACCAAAAAAAAAAAACGATTAAAAAGAGTTTTTTAGTTACTTGGAGTAAATATCTTGTCATGTTCAGAAGAGCTGAACTCCATCTTCTCCTTCACAGTGTTCAGAGCATCTGTCAGGAAAGAGAAGGCCAAGTCATCAGCTCGAGATTGCTCTTTAATGTGATCCAAAGCTCTGTCCTTGAAGCTTGATGGTGGTTCTTGAAGTAGGCGTTCCCATATATCTTGATTTTTCTTGATTTGTTCAAGAATTTTACCCTGCACATCAAGAACCAGATGAGAAGAGTTGACATCAGTGCTTAGTTCTGTCAACGTGCGAGTTGACAATAATTCTTTGATTGCAATGTTTTTGACCATGTTTGTTTTGTATGTTTTGTGTGTGTTTTTGATAATCTTCTATGTATGACTTAATATGGAAGGTAGTTATATCTAGGTTTTTTATATTAATTTAGTAAATTTATTATGTAGGTAGGGTGGTAAGTTCAATAGTAATTATTGTAAAATTGATCATTACATGTCAATTTACAGTCACATCGGTCATAAATCAAGTATTTTTTATATATAATGCTACTATTTTTAGTTTTTTAGATTCGTATTTTGTTTTTTTTAGTTATTTATTTATTATGTAATTTTTTTTATCATTTTTAAGAGAATTGCAATTTTTAATTGTTTTGCACTGTTTTTTTTTCGAAATCGCATTTGAATGGATACAAATTCGCACACTATGTAAAATCTTAAAGAATAGTTAACATTTTTACTGAAATCGCAATGCCTTATCGTTAATTCGCACACTATATGAAATTATAAGAAATACTTAACTTATTATTGAAATCGCATGTGCATTCGTTAAGAATTCGCACACTATATGAAATTTGAAAGAATTTTTTTTTATTACAAATCGCATGTGCATTGTCTATGAATTCGCACATGATCTCAATACCTGCATCATCTTCTTGATTAGTTAATAATTTCTAAATTCATCCGAATTTCATTTTTCACATAAGGATTTTGGTGATTAGGAATCGATCGATTTTTGATTAATTGTTATAATTTCGATTTCGGTTTTGATTTTAGAACCTTACGTTATGATTTTTGAGGTTTTTGTTTGCTGATTATCAAGGGTTTTGATCTCGCATTAGACGATTTTAACCTTGGCGGTTTCTTTGCATTAATTTTAATTTGATAAATTTAATAGTAAAACACGCTGTTTAAATCAGATGATCCGACGGTTGTGGATGAAGCGTACATAACGTACGATTAGGTTATTTGTATGATAACCGGCCTCTATATATATATACGTATATATATACGTATATATATATATATATATATATATATATATATATATATTCGTAAGAAATTCCAAACATCGTGAAATCGTGATACAGTATTTACTCTAGTAGAGTAATTATATATACTTCTAATTTCCATCTACATAATTATTGTGTTTAGTTGTAAAAAACGTGTATTTATTCTAGTAGAGTAGTTATATATACTTCTAATTTCTAAAGGCTTTATTTGTTGTATATCGTGTTTTCATGTTTGTAAGGTGGTTTTTTGAAACTGTGGTGTGGTTTCCTTTACATTACATGTGGTTGGTAAGTGAGATATGTGAATTAAAACCCTATATTCTCACTATGTTTTACCAGATTGCAAACCCCTCTCTCTCTAAAATGTTTGGCCTCTCACCTCTCTTTCTCTCTCTAAAATGCTTGGCAACTATACATCGATGCTCGATCCGTACAACACAGATATGTTGTTATCAATGATACAAAGGGGAATGTGTGGTGTTAGAGAGAAAAATGAGGTAGTGGGTATTGCACCACCGTTGCCGGAGGTTCCGGCTTCAAGTCGGTGTATGAATACCTTACGAGCTGGGCGATGGTGGTGTTATCACATGGCAGCGACGTTTGCGAGTTCAAGGGCGTTTACAGTGAGGCTTTTTGCGGCTAATCTCAAAGGTATATCATGAACCCTAACTTTATTTAAAGTTTTCTTCGATGCATATATTGTTTGTATGTTTATGCTTCTCTTATAGTGAGTTCCTTTTTAAGTGATCTAGGTTTTGTGCGAAATTTTATTTCTTCGGAAGATGCGATTGTCACGGATGTTTTCTTGATTATTCATAAACTCATCCGTTAATTTTCTTTGTAAAAATGCTTCCTTAATATTATGAATTCAAAATATTATTGGTTTTGTCTCTGTTCGCTTGTTTTAATTTCATATATAAGGGATGTTATTGGGGAAAATAGTTAAAGTGTTCTCTGATAGTCTGCTGAATTGTTGATGTTATTCATGTCTACCAATATGAACAATGGTTGTTATTTAACGAAAACCCCTGGGAAAACTAGCAGTACACTTCACAAAACCCAGCCAAAACCCCCCTCTAGTAGGAAAAGCGCACCAATGTTCGATGAAAAGTTTCAATGAATTCGCACATTATTTTTTCAGAAACTTGTGATTTTGGTTGTTAATAACTGAATGAAGCATGATTATTACATTAGTTAATATCAAATTTATATTAACATAGTCTTTTAAGTGTTTGTGATATGCTTAAATGATGTCAGCCGGGTAAATCGACTTACTTTCCTAGTGCCCACAAGGTGTTTGATAGAATGTTTGAATAAGTTAGATTTGTGTTTTCCAATGTGAATAATTGAATGAAGCATGGTTTATTCATTAGTTAACGATTAATTTAAATCGGCATAGTATTCCAAGTGTTTGTGAAATGCTTAAAAGATGTTTGGAAAATTAAGATTGGTGATGTATTTGATTGTCTCTTTGAAGGCAAGCAGAGATAGATGTCGAAATGACCGGGGTTGGTGTTACTGCTGAGGCTCAGAGCATCTTTAATGGTTTGTCGAAAATGCGTCTATCTCTTCGTCTAATAAATCTCAGAGATGGGAGTGACTCTGGTATTACTCTCACTCTCGCCTTTATCGTTCGTCGAGCTGAGCTAATTTCGTTATTTGTTTTTTTTTTTATAGATGGAATGGAACACAATAGTTACCTTGTTGTAAGTCTTATTTATATTCCACTATTGTGTGTATTGATCCATGGACCTTTTTCTCTCTTTCAGTCTTACATCGTTAACTTTTTTTGTAGGGTGCTGATGTCGTTTTCACTATACAACCTCATTCAAGATGCTTTTTATTTTTTGAGGTAAACCTTAAAACCAAAATTCTTGGCGTTTTCTTGAAATTCACCTTTTGAATTCTTAATATCCATGAAGGTTGACATGTGGATCAAAATTCTTGGCGTTTTCTTGAAATTCACCTTTTGAATTCTTAATATCCATGAAGGTTGACATGTGGATATATGAAGTTCCATTCTTTTTTTTTTTTTATCTTTCTAGAGATTGTATTCAAAAGGATCTAATCATCCAACAAGACCTGCACAACCATGATAAATTTATTATGTTAATGTAAGTATCTTTTTCTTATGTTATTATTGTTTGGATTTGAGAGTATTTACGTATCCCTTTGTTCAGTTTATGACAAGAAGTTCAAGTTTGGATGATTCTTTGACGCGATGAATTTTGTTGAATCAATCAACCTTAGGTTGAATCAATCAAAACTGGTGGTGTGGATTGATCTGTATGTGTTTGAAACTGATTATAGGTTATAATGATTTGTAATTTTGCTTTGATCTCAATAATACGCTCTTAGAGCAACTTTTCTGTATATATAATAAGGTTATTTTGACAATGAATGCTCACGAAGATGAATGATTATTATGACTAATGACTACACTTTATATACACTACACTAATGACTACACTTGGTTAACACTAATATCGTTTAAACTTTAAATAGACTAAAACTGCAAATTTTGCTTCGGAAAAGGTGGAGGTGCGGGTAAAAACTTGGTGTATTCTCTACCAACAACAATTCTGTATTCTTGATTTTAGTTTGGTATGATGATGCAAGATGGTTGCAACAACGAAGCCAAGTGAGTGGAACCGGCCGCAACGCGCCGGATACTACTTCTAGTTATGTGTAATTAGTAATCACATAATTACTCTACTAGTGTAAATACAAAAAAGAATAGATTTTGGGACTAAAATACATGTTTGACAAGATGGAAAAAAATTTAATACAGATAAAAATTCCTTCTTTACTTCTCATATTAAGACTCATTTGTACCATAACTATACTCATGTTTAAGGAGTTATGCCTTTTTTTCAAAAAAAAATTCTAATTTATTTTTTTAGGTTTTTACACACGTTTGATTTTCTAATTTTGTTTTTCAAGTTTTTACAAATTCTATCCAACTTAAACATCAAAAACAACAAGAACTATCGTTAGGAGGTTGAAGCACATAAAATAAGTAAGAATGGTATCATGTACAAGGCATGTTTACTTAAACGGTAAACAATTACTCGTTATAAAAGAGATTCATCACGTTAAATATAGAAATCAATAACTAATTTTGAAGCAAAGAATGTTTCATGTAAACTTGGCAAACCAGTCAACTCCATCCATTAAAACCATTCAATACAAAACAAAATCAATTTTAAATAGAAAAATGATTGAAATTAAGAAAAATAATAATAACTAAAAAGGTGGTTACTTAAAATTTGAAAAAAAAAAAGGATTTAAATAACCCAACTTTTCCAACTTTTGATTTGTATCACACCATGTAAGATTATTAAATACTGAATCATTATTATTGAATGAGTAGGTTACAATATATAGGGATTACGAGTAACCCTACAAACCTAACCGAGCCCATGGGCCCATAGTCTAATACTCCCCCGCAGTCGTAGCGGATGGAACTAGAAGCTTAGACTGAAAACAAAAAACAATAATAAACCCTAAAAAATTGTCTTCGATTTCGGTCAAAATTCCATAACCTTCCAATCTTCAATCCATAATCTTTGATACACGGTTTTGAATGATCTCGTAATCCAGTAAGAGACAACCAATACGGCAGTGCAGCGGCGCGGCGACGGATCGTAATCCTGCAGGCGGCATGGCAAAGACCGTAGTCTAATGAGCGGGGACGGCACGGCGGCAAGGGGCGGCTTGACGGAGATGCGAAATCAACAGGATGAGCCGTAGCATCATCTGTGTGGTAAGAGACCGTAAGAAGACCGATGAATCTAGAACCGAAGACGAAGCTTTATTTGAACACAAAACTGGGAAAAAAAATGGAAACGGAAAACGAACAAAGACCGGACAGGGCGGTAGTGGCGGCACGCCGCCCTGTCTAGGTTTTTCTCAAGTGGTGACAGCTAGGGTTTGTATATTTGTGTGTGGTGCGGCGGAAACGGTATAGAGCCTAGGTTGGCTCTGATACCATGTAAGATTATTAAAGACTGAATCATTATTATTGAATGAGTAAGTTACAATATATAGGGATTACGAGTAACCTTAAAAACCTAACCGAGCCCGTGGGCCCATAGTCTAATACACCACCCCCAACTTTCAACTTATTGTCCGACAACACTCCCAAACTAACCCAGTTTATTGACATCAACTGTCATGTCACAAAACCAATGCCACGTCATAAAAAAAGTAAAGTCAGATGTCACGTCAGCTGCTACGTCATCAAAAAATTCCACGTCAGATGCCACTGAACACTAATTGGGTTAGGGTTCAGTTAGTTTCAGGATACTATCGGCTGATAACCTAAAAGTGGTATAAAATAATTCGAAAATTAAAAGTGCTATCAATCAATCGGTGAGAGTTAGAGTTATTTAAATTCAATATCCCTTAGAAAAATAGTGGATATATATTTTAAAGAGTAAATTACAAAAATCGTCCTTTATTTATGTTACTTATTGCAAACTGTGTTTGTCTTCAATAATTACAGAAAACGTACTCGATGTTTGCAAACCCTTGCAAGTTATGTCCTTTAGCGCTAACTCAATTAATTTTTGTGGTTAAATCTGACCAAATGGACCCCACATGAGGGTATTTTGGTCATTTTACTCTCATGTGAGGTCCATTTGGTCTTATTTAACCAAAAAATACCCTCATGTGAGGTTCATTTGGTCAGATTTAACCACAAAAATACCCTCATGTGGGGTCCATTTGGTCAGATTTAACCATAAAAATTAATTGAGTTAGGGCTAAAGGACATAACTTGCAAGGGTTTGCAAACATCGAGTACGTTTTCTGTAATTATTGTAGACAAACACAGTTTGCAATAAGTAACATAAATAAAGGACGACTTTTGTAATTTACTCTATATTAAATGATGTTTTTATGGATAATTAAGATATCCTTAAGCGTTACCCATAAAAGAGAATTTGAAAGAAGCAGAAACCCAAATCCGGACGCAAGGGAATGGAATGGAATTATGTGATGATCAATCGTAATCCCGTATATATCTCCGACTCCAACAATATGGGCGACCCATCTCTATCCCTATCTCTATCTCTCTCAAGGTATCATATCATCTTCCTTACAATCTCAATTCATTCTATCATCCATACCCTGTTTTCTGAATTTTAATTATTATTACCCTGATATTTAATTATTACCAGCAGAGAGGTTCTTGTTTCATCAGATTTTGAATTGCTTCATAAATCATAAACCCAGAGTATGTATGTATGTATGACGTTTAATTTAATTGTTTGACGTTTGTCTTTGGAATTGTTTTTTGTTGATTGGTGTGTTGTGTTTTTTTGGTAGTTTTTTGATTGTTGAAAGTTAAGGGTAAACAGTGAAGAAATAATCATCAATTATGTTGGGGTTGGATGATATAATAATCGATGATTATTCTAGTTTAAGTAGCGAAAGAAGATGGTTCATATCGGCTTTTGGCGGCATCATCATGTGTAAACTCGTAAGTTTCTGTTGCTTATGTTGTATGTTATGTTCAACTTCTAATGTTGAATAGGAACAAAGTAGTTCATGCAATTTAAGTCATAATTAGATAATAGAATAATCGGTAACAAACGTACCTAGTAAAATCTCAATTGTAGCAGAGCTACTGGTAGGGTCCGTTGTGTTTCCTTTATAGACTCTTGGCTCCGAAAACTTTTTTTTTAACGTTTATAGTTTAGGGGCTGTTTGGTAGCCTCTGAATGGTCATTAAGAGGCTACCTCTTAATGGAACCATTAAGAATTTTACCAATGAGAAGGTAGAAGAATGTGACATGTGATGATTTACCATTCAGAGGTTACCTCTTAACCATTCAGACTTGAGGTTACCTCTTATTCATTTAGAGGTTTTAAATCATTAAGAGGTAGCATCTGAATGGTCATTAAGAGGCTACCAAACAGCCCCTTAGTAATTCCGATAACATAAAATGTGGCTAAGGGAATCACGAGTCACGACTGATTTGTGTGTTCAAGTTACAATAGTCATTAGATGCACATTCAAACATGAAACACCCCCTAACATCCAATAGATATATATGACCAAGTATTCTAATCTCTTATATTTCTTTCTTCTTGAAGTCTTATGAATTTACAGGAATAGTTACACCCTTTATCTTCAAAGATTTTACCAAACTCAACAAGGCACAAAAACTTGAATGGAAGAACAGGTTAGGTTATTTACCTTTTTATTCACACTCATCATGATCTTGTAATCAAATTATAGTTTTTTATTAGGTTGCTTTAGCTAACTTATGTTTTTAACTTTTTCAGGGGATTTTCCACCTTCCATGCACTTTTTGTGGCCATTGCTTCTCTTTACTTTTTGCTGATTTCAGATCTTTTTGATGAAAATGTCCATGAGGAGTTGATCGTTTACAGAAAGTCAACGTTATCCGAGACCATACTCGGGGTATTTATCACACTCTGGTTAATATAATAAGCTATGTGATTTAATTCAGTTATGAATATGTATCATATTCATAAACCATCCTTGTCATTTAAAAAAAAATTACTTTTTTGAAAAACAAATGAAAAATTGGTTCAAAACCAACGCGATCAACTCGGCCAGTGTGGTTTGTCGTTTTCCAAAACTATAGCTAGCGGCTAGGCCGAGAGCTATCGTTAAAACAGGCTGAATCGGACCTAGTGGCGGACTTACAATGTTAGCAGGGGTAGCACAGGCTACCCCTCAACCCCGTCTCCGTAGTGTAAAAATACCCCTTAACTCCGTTTCCGTAGTGTAAAAATACCCCGTAACTTCGTCTCCGTTATACAAAGGATACCCCTGGTCTAAAAAATAAAAAATTGGGACACCCCTAAATTTTTGGGCTAGTTCCGCCGCTGATCGGACCACCCCTACAAAATTCATTCTTATGTGAGTGTTTTCTAAAATTCCGCATTGTATGACTGCAGATGTCTTCCGGTTATTTTTTGTCTGACGTGGCCATGATTATCTGGACTTATCCAACTTTAGGTGGTCTTGAATATGTAAGAAACTTTCTTTTCAAGTACAAAGGGCTCTCATGGCTCTTTGACCCAAAAAGGTCATCTCTTTGACCAAAAAAGTCAACTATCTGACCAGATTGTGTTCATATCTCTTAGGTGTTACACCATGGGCTCTCAATGTTTGCAATCATGCAATCCATTTTAACTGGTGAAGCCGAATACTACATCTTCATGGTTCTTTTCACCGAAAGTACAACGCCTTTTGTGAACTTAAGATGGTAACCAGAATGCTTGAAACTTTTATATTCTTATATTCATAGGCTGCGAATTCATTAAACGCATGGCTGCTGCAGGTATTTTGATGTTGCTGGTATGAAGTCTACAAAGCGTTATGTGTGGAACGGTATTGCAATGTTCTTAGGGTGGCTGGTACGCATTATACAACATATTTTTTATAGAATATGTGGTAAATTACTAAAATTGTTGACACGAAATCCTCTGATTTGTTCAGGTTGCAAGAATCGTGTTGTTTGGCTTCTTTTTTTACCACATGTATAACCACATTGATCAGGTAAACAGGCCTACCCGCCAACCTCGTTAGCTAAATAGGTCGACCTGTCAACCAGTTTACGCTAACCCACTCTCCAGTTGAACACGTATACAACTTTTTTACAAACTGTCAACTCATTAACCTATTTGACTCGTTTAGATAAATGGGTTAAACACGCCATTTCAGGTTACATGATTTTTAATGTGTCCTGACTAGGGTTGATATTTTTTATACGAATAAATATATGAGTCGTGTTCAGATTGAACAATTTAAATTTCAATCTTGCAACCCGAGTTGATTGACACACTGCTTTTTTGGGTCGTGATTATTTTGACCCAAAAAACAGAAAGCTACAATTTGTTCTTGACATTTAAAGTTTTTTTCTTTCTTTTCAGGTGAGACAATTGCATATGGTCACCTTTTACGGGTTGCATATAATTCCACCCGTGTTGGCGATCATGAATTTGTTGTGGTTCTTTAAAATCGCGAAAGGGATGGTAAGAACACTCAGGAAAAACAAGACTCACACCAGCTGATTTCTACTTTGTGTTCTAACTTGGTACAAAAGGAAAGGGTAATTATGTAATTATTACATCCTGTGTAGTTCAAATTGTCAATAGTTTTATTCTCATCTTTAAGCCATCTTTTTCATTATGGCTCACAGAATTGCAACATATATATCCCACTTTGTTTATAACAATTGGAATGTTTATTATCAAGATCATTTCATTATAAGGCACTTTTTGAATATAACAATAGGATCATATCTTTTTTATTCCTTGAAACACATGTTTAAATTTCATACGATCGACTCTTTTTCTCACATTTCGGCATTTTAGATGCTTTAATGCATCGTTTATGCGACGGGGTCTTTGGTGTCTCATGTATCACTCTTCTGGTAGCGTAGACTATTCATGCGACTAATATAGTAGTTCTCGTTTTATGGGCAATCACTCATTCGATAGATGTGTCGCACTTGTTAATAGTCAACAAATAGGGGGATGGTGTGGAGAAGTAGCACATGCCACACCATTTTCTTAGAACAACAATCCAAATCTGTTCCTATTAATCACAACCTGCACTTTGCAGGATTTTGAACTCTCCACCTCTAAGATAGAAGAGGCATCTTTACCACCAAACCATGTCACATGGGAACAATACGCTAGGGATGATATTTTTTTCCAAAATACCCGTACCCATATCGTACCTGTACCGATTTTGACTATTCAGTACATGTATCAGTATCAAGTTTTATTAATTTCAATATTCGGTACTTTTGGTATAAGTAGGGGTAAGAATGGGTAATAGTACTGAATTTTATACATAATTCAAGAGTTTTTTTTTTTTTTTGGAATGCATATCTTTTTTTTTTTCGTATTATGGAATAATGGTACTCGCATCGATTTTACCTATCTGGTACCCGTATTGTGTTACTACTCATATCGATTTTACCTATTTGGTACCCGTATTGTATCACTAGTACCGCTTTTACCTTATTTGGTATCCGTACTGTATTGGTACTCGTACCGATTTTTACCTTTTTGGTACCCGTACGAGTCCTCAATAGATAAGAAAACAAAGTGGTACCAAAGCGGGTACTGTACTAAAATATCGGTACCGATACCCGTACCATTCCATAATTTTCGGTATATATTCGGTACATAGTTTTGTTCGAGAATGGTGTTTTCAGTACAGGTACAAGTATTGTACCCATCTCTCCCTAGTAAATTCCATACCATAGTTTTGAGAGATTTGTATTCTAGAACTCTCAAATTACACCTTGAATTGAGGTGAGTGAATTTACCCTAAAAGAACCATAAACATATTATACAAAATGGTTAAAGATGGAAGCTATGTACAATTTAAATGCATAATACATAATTTCATAGTAGGTAAAAGTTCCATAACCCCGTCAATAGCCTAGCCCCTAGGCGCAAGGCGGAAACACAAAGGCGGCCTCAATCGTTTAGGCGGGAGGCGGAAAAAATGTCCAAGATAAGAAATTACGCAATAAAAAAGGTATAAAAAAATTATTGGCACAAAATGATAATAATTTTTTTTACCATTTTACAAATACGCAATAAAAAAGTATAAAAAATTATTGGTACAAAATGATAATATTTTTTTTACCATTTTACCAATATAATAAAAGACCTAATATATTTTTTTTTATAAAACATAGTAAAAAAACAAATGGATAAAACAATAAATAGTTTTTTTTTTCATTGTGTTTTCATCCCATGTTGCCACATGTAAAGAATTTTAAGAAATGAAATATGTGATAACAAGAGCCTCTCTATGTATTCACTGTTTTAATGTGTTAAGATAACGGTTGAAACTACATACATTAGAGAGTAACTAGAAACGTAAAAATTAGAACGCCCGTAGTGGGGCGTGTTTTTTAAAAATTTTTCAAAAAAAACGCCCTATAACGCCCCGGTAACCACTACACCCGGCGTTACCGGGCGTTATTTTCGAAAAAAAATTGGTTCGGCGTTTTAATTAAAACGCTTAAAATGAGGGGGGCCCACCTTTTTTACCGTTGACAAACGGTCATATTATTTATTTATTTATTTTTAATTTAAAATATTACCCCACTATATATTACCCCACATTCTCACATTTTTTATAAAAAACCCACTTTATCTCCTACTTTCTCTCCCACTTTTCTTCTATTTTTTATAAAAAAAACACCCACTTTCTCCTACATTTTTATACAATCATGCATCCATTTCGACCCCCTTTTGGTGTCCCCGCAAGACCCACGAACCCGAACACAACTCAACCGCAAAACCCGTACAACCTTCAAGACATGGACCCGAGCTTTTTAACGTACGCGGCTTACTTGAGTGGCGCCACTCCGTTTGTGCCTCCCACTTTCGGCTATGGTCAAGCCGGCGGGTCTCAACCGTCACAACCCGAATCCGAACCCGATGTCGAAGTCGTGCCGGAGACGCAACCCGAACCGGTGCAAGAAACATCGAAACGCGGCAAAAGGTCGCATAAGAAGAAGGAAAAAGACGCACCACGGCGTACAAAAAATATCATTAAATGGACGAAGGAAGAGGAATTCACGTTGACTCGGGCGTGGCTCGACATTTCGGAGGACGAAGATACCGGTAACCATTTTATATATATATTATTTTACTTATTTTGTTACTATATTTTTTAACATACAACTTATAATTTTTTTTTAATTTGTAGCAAACTTTCAAACGGGCCCGGTTTTTTGGGATAGGGTTCGTGCACTCTTTTTTAGCACGTGGGGTCAAGGCGAACATCGGGACCAAGATTCCATTTCTAGCAAATGGACCGACATCAACAACAAGTGTCATGCGTTCCAAGAAGTCTTCCAACGTAACTACGATAATCGCCCGAGCGGTGAAGGTGACGTCCGGGGTTTTAACGAAGACTTTAGAGGAGTTCGAGAGGACAAAATGCCCTTTCACGTACTATAAGTGTTGGGAGCTACTACGAAAAAGTCCAAAGTGGGCGGTAGTTAATCCAATGACGTCCAGTAGTAGACGTCGGGCTAAAAGGTCAAAAACATCATCCTCCGTTGACCCGTCAACTCTGACATCGGATGCCCGCAATGTTGATTTAAATGAGGCGGTGGACGTTGACGAGGGAATTCAAGAAGAGTTGGTCCGACCCACCGGTAGAAGAAAGGGAACCGGGAAAAAAAAGGTCGAGTCGTCTTCCGATCTCGAGTTAAAGGAAGATTTCGAGGAGATGAACCGTCGTCTCCAAGACATTCGCGACCTCGGCCACCAACGTTATGAGATTATGAAGGAACGAGTGGCCGAAACCAAAAAATTTAACGAGATGCATGAGGCGAGGCAAATGGAAGTTATGAGATTATGAAGGAACGAGTGGCCGAAACCAAAAAATTTAACGAGATGCATGAGGCGAGGCAAATGGAAAAGGACATTGAGTTTTTGTCCAAACCTATCGACTACCTACAAGGCGATGCGTTGATCCTTGCGCAAATGCGTCGCCAAAAAATTAGAGAAAAATATAGACTCTAGATCATGTTATTTTTTTTAACTTTATTTTAATTTTTTCGGTTTTTTTTCTGTTTTTTTTTATTTTTATTTCAAGTAATGTAATTTTTTTTAAATTAATGAAGTTTTTTATGTTTTAAATTAAAATAAATAATTGTGAAATGATTGAATGGGGGTTATTGGCATGGGTGCTACTTTCTACACCCCCCCTATTTACTTTTTTCACCCCCCTCCTCTCACATACTTACAGGTGGGGCCTGCGTAGGACCGACAGTTTTCCTCTCACAAGGGGGGGTGTAATCAGGAAGAGGGGGGGGGGGGGTGTATAGAATTAGCCATTGACATAATGCCCCACTACGCCACTTTTGCTATAATGTCCCATCGCTGACTAGGACGCCACGTGTCGGATAATGCCCCATGATGGGGGCATTATAACACATTACCACTACACATGTTCTTACAAGAAATACATGGCACTAATTCATGTATGAATTTGAATCTGATCATGAAACATGTTTTATTGATGATACATGACAAAAAGACTATCTAATTCATTAAGTATATGATGATGTGTGACAGTTATTCTCTCTTCTTATCTTCACCTTTAATTTTGTCACATAACTTAAAGTTTTATTAAATTATTTTTTAGGCCTACTAATTAACCATGCCAATCCTTTTTCTAGAAAATAAATAACCAAGATCAAACGTCACAAGAAAAATACACATCCTACATGCCAGGTTGGGTTCAGAAACGGTTTAACCGGGTCTATCAGGCGGTTCAATCGGGTGTATCAGACGGTTCAACCGATACTACCGGCTGGTTTAAACTGGTTTTTAAAACAT
Organism: Helianthus tuberosus; assembly: GCA_030545235.1. Lineage (NCBI taxonomy): Eukaryota > Viridiplantae > Streptophyta > Magnoliopsida > Asterales > Asteraceae > Helianthus > Helianthus tuberosus. The sequence goes on from CM060394.1 coordinate 186,608,682, forward strand.
TCACGAATTTATGATTAAATGGTCCTGAAATCTCGTCAACCAAATAGCCGGTTCACACACTTTATTTTTCTATTTTTCTTTCAATCAAATATCCTGTAGGGATGTTGTTTTTGAAATCTCCATTTGCATGAGAGAATTCAAATCAATCTTTATAGGGGATACATTTTAATAACAATGCAAAACAAAACACAACATTATAATGCAACACCCAAGTTATGATTCAAATATACAAATACAATACATTAGTTTTTGTTCAAAGATGATTCTTCTGACAACATATAACAACCGTCGCGTTTAAGGCTCAAACTTTCATCTGCTTATGTTTTTATTGTTATCCTTTCTTATTTATTTACCTTTTAGAAGCACATAACTTGATTAAGATCCAGTAAAGAGGTAAACATATATATGTAGGTGATCAAATATGTCAAACTGAAGATGAAGTACCAAGATGGTGACGGTTCTGGTGTATATTAGAAAGAAAACTTTCTGTATTCGGTCGCCTCTTGAGCCCTTTCCTCCATGCTTCTATCTTTCCTTTCCTTATCCAAGTCAAGTTTCTTCTTTAGTTCCTTCTCCTTGGCATCAATCTACAAATTTATAATAACAAGGAGTAATCCGATCGCGCTTTTCTTTAAAAACATCATGTTTTTTATGAAGATTATATTTTAAGGAAAGTAAAAAAAGTGTATGAACTTACAGCGTCGTAAATCTCATCATTGTTCACAAAATCCCCTTCTTTCCGAGGAAGAATATGGATGTGAACATGAGGAACTGATTGTCCTGCATGAGGACCGTCCTGTACCAAGATGGACATAAATTTCAAAGCACGAGTTAATATTTACGACTAATATTATGTAGAGTAAACTGCCATTTCATCCCTGTAGTTTGTCCAATTATGGCAGTTCAAGCCAAATTTCAAATTTATACCATTTCAGTCCATGACATTCTTGAAACATGTCAGTTCCGTCCGGAAAAACATGAGTTAACTGCCATTTTCGTCCCTGTGGTTTGTCCAATTATTCGATTCAACCTTAGTTTTTTTGGACAGAACTATCATGTTTCAAGAATTTCAGGGATGGAAATGGTACAAATTTGAAATTTGGCCTGACCTGACATAATTGGACATATTACAGGGACAAAAATGGCAGTTAATTCTATCATGTATACACATATATAAGGCACAAACATGAATGTACAAACAGTTTGAATAAAATATATATGTAGCTAGCTTACTTGGATGGTAAATGTAAGTGAAGAAGCGTTGTGGTAGTTCTCAAGCTGTTTCCCAATTTTGTGTGCTGAAATCCACAAGTCGGTAGCCTCCTCAGTGGTGAGGTCGACAAAACGTTTGACCTCACGCCTTGGGCAGACAAGCACATGTGGTTCATTGTCAAGTCAACCAAAGAGAAAAAAAATATCGAAAAGAAAACCAATAGCATGATGAACCAGTGGCGAAGCTTGCCGGAGAAAACGGAGGGGGCTAAAACATATATACCCAAAAATTTCTATAGAATCGGGGGGGTAAAAACGTATATATCCAAAAATTTCTATACGAAAACTACATATATAACACTACTGAGCGAAAAATCCCGGGGGTCGGGCGACCCCCCCCCCCCCCCCCCGCCCCCAAGAAGCTTCGCCCCTGTGATGAACTATGTGGGTTTGGTAGATTGGTTGATGAGCCGGTCCAGGCTCAGGTCAAAACGTGAGTCAAGTCGACCCGAATAGTTTTATATCGAGTTCCAGAAATAATGGATGCTTTAACATTCTTAAGGAAACTATATACTTTATCCAACATGCAGACTTGCAAATGGAAAACAGAAAAAGTTTCATGTAAAACAACCTCTTTATAAGTTAGTTAAGCAGTATAAATGGAAAGCAAGCATCATTATCAGGTAATAACATAAGACCAGACCATAAGCATAAGCATAGACCTGGCAAACGGGTCGGGTCGGGTCATGGGTCAAAACGGGTTCGAGTCAAAACGGGTCAATTAAAAAAGGGGTTGTTTTGGTTCGGGTCAAAACAGGTTCGGGATAAAATATTTCTGATCATCATATTGAAGTACTACACCAAGTGCATGTTGTTTAAGGATATGACCTGCCAAAGAAAAATAAGAATAAAATCATAATCATATATTTGGAAATTAACTCTCAAATTAACACCTCTGAATCCTATTATTTTCTACTGGGATGAAAACAAAAATAGTCCACTTTTTTAAGTTAGCTATTAGGGTACTTGGGGCGTAGCTTGGGTAGTAAAAACGGTTTCAGCGACTTTTCGGTAACACCGGCACCAACCCTTCAGATTCAACATTCAGTTCAAAATGGGTAAAAGTGAATTGGGTACTGCTCCAACACCACCCCATGTGATTTGGGTATTTTTTTAATGAAAAATGGGTAAAAGTGAGGTGTAACTATTTAATTCGTTCTTTAAATCTGGTACCTTGGGTTGCACCCCTAATACCCTTAGGATGCGATGATGAAAGAAAACTTAAGAGCCGGAAACTTGTTGAATTTTTTTTTTTAATTTTTTTTATCTTTAGGTATTATGGGGAAGTTTTTCATGGTTTCTAGTCAATTTTTGGAACTTGTTTTCATTTTATGTGATCCAATAGTTGAAGTAGCGGATTTGAATAGTGTTCACGAGGATCCACTAGCTAAACTAATGGATGTGGTACTTTCTCAAAGTTCGTGATGAGTTTGTACTTTCTCAAAGTTTGTGATGAGTTGGCAAACATGTAGTTGCTTTTCAACTTAAACAATATTCACATCAAACTAGCGAATCCTTATAATCATTACTCACATCCCTAATTCATCAACTATGAAAACTTCTCCGAATGATAGGGTTTATAAAACATCTATACACTAGTAGATAGGGATGAGATTTTTTTCACAAATACTCGTACTCGTACCGATTTTGACTATTCGGTACATATATCAGTACCAAGTTTAATTAAATTCGGTATCGGTATGAGTAAAAAATGGTACATGTACCGAATTTTATATAGAATTTCAAGAGGGTTTTTTTTTTTTTTTTTTTTTTTTTTGTAATGCATATCTTTTTTCGTATTATGATATTTATTGTGATTTTACCTATTTGGTACCCATATTGTATTACTACATGTACCCATTTTACCTTGTTTGGTACCTATAGTGTATTGCCATGTTGGTACCCGACACCCGTATTAATTTTACCTATTTGTTACCTGTACAACTGTACAAGTACTCAAAAGATTAGGAAAAACAAAGTGGTACCAAAACAAGTACCGTAGTAATACCCGTACCATAATATTCGGTACCAAGTTTTGTTCAGATTTGGTAAAAACGAAACCCTAGACCGATAAACAACAATCGATCAGAATTACAAAAATGATGAAGAATTACCAGGAAGAACAGGGCGGAGATTGACAAAAGCATAGGATAGATCAGTGGAGTAAAACGATTCCTTTTGATAAATGGTGTATGGTCCAAATTTATAAGTTTCATCCGCCATCTACACACGTCAATTATCAAAGTATTAATAATTTAAAATCAAAATAATACCGAAAAACAAAACAATGAGATGTTAACATGTTAAGAAAGCAGCCACCTGAGTATATGAAGGAGAAGATTAGAAGAAGACGATGATAATAATTGATCTGGTGATGGTAGACTTTGCATTCATGCAATTAAATATGTGTAGTGGTTAGTGGGAATTGCTTGTAATAAACTCCTCTACGACGCCGTTTCATCTAGGCATAAATAAACCATGAGTCGTGGCGAACCATGGACACCTACCACATTTCATTTTTATTATATTTTGTTGACTAGATTTAGAGTAGACTACACAAACTCACTAGTTATATTCATATTGTAAATTTCGTTGTTTCTTCTAAATTACATATCCCATTGTATTTTATTCGTTAATGGAAACCAATCATCTTCACTTATTAAATTAAACACAGTTTTTGAACGGGTCGTGTCCGTGGGGTGGTGGGTCCAACCCGAATCGTGTCAGGCATGTGAACCTACTCGAACATGATACATATATTCGTCTTTTGACATGCACCCAACTTGTTTAACCTGGTTAATTTCATTTATAGAAAAGAGTTTTTCATCCCTTTAGTTTGTTGAAAATAATCATTACAATTTATTAGTTTAAAAACTGTTAAAACAAGGTCAGTACTTTCACTTTTATAACAATTACAACCCACCTCTGTTAATTCCATCCAATTTACTGCTAAGTTTTTGATGAAAAGACTAAAATACCTCTCATTTAAAAAACAATAAATAAACAAATGAGTTAGTTACGTTTTTCATCCTCGTGGTTTGTTGAAAATAGCCACTACAGTTCAATACTTTAAAAATTGCTAAAACAGTACCCTCCCAAGTTTGCTAGGTGATTTGTTGATTTATGTGTCGATTCATGAGGATGCGGTTGTGGGTTGGACGAGTTGGGTTACAATTTACCCGAATCAGTTGTCAACCGGGGTGAATCAGAGGTTGACTCCTCAAGGAGTTGCTAATTTCATGTCACACCCGTTCGATGGCGGAAGCACGTGGTGTGAACTTGATTAGTTTTCATCGCATACGATATAAGTAAACAACTATATGGTTAAGAACACATGATGTTCATCCATTGACATAATTAAGCGATACACGACATAAGTTGTTCAAAGTACAAGGCAACATGAGTTATAAGTTTTTACAAAAGACTAGATCAACATAATTTTAAATTGCAAGGCTTTGCTTCCTATATCCCATTGAGGATATGATATATGGACCAAATCCTTTCAAAAGGATGACATCGCTAACATGATAACCCAAAAGCTTCTTGAAAACCGACTGCACCAAGATCCATTCATTTACCTGAAATACATGTAAGTTTTGAAAACATCAACAAAAGTTGGCAAGTTCATGTGTTTTGTGTGCGCGCCAAATGGATCTTAAAAACATTTGACAGTTTGTACATAACAATCTGGTATCTAAAGGGTCTATGAACTTGATGATTGATGACATGGGTACTCGAAGATCCCAGTCAGCAAAGTCAAAGTCAACAAGTAACAAAAATAAAATAAATAAGTAACGATGAAAACACAAAGCAGGAAGCTGGAAGTCAGAAGCTTGAAGCTCCTGATCGGGAGCTGATATGCCTATAGCTGACGACAGGAAGCCAAAGTTAATGTTCAGGCCTCAGGACTTGAAATGAACAAGTCAAGACAAAAGGACAAGCTTTTATAAAGTAAATAGTGTCCTCGAGACACACAACCTGAATTATGCCTAAAGAGGTAAAGGCCAAACCTGCAAGCAATCTCAAGGTGGATAAACCTACTCGGAATAGAAGGTGCACAGCTAGAGAAAGGCAAAGGCTCCTTGGGCAGACCAGTCCGCCTATATAAGAGGAGTCTTGTCCCAGCCAAAGGTCAGACAATTCTGCTCACTCTCTCACTCTAAACTCTTATCCTTTCTTTGCTTAGCCTCTTAAAGATCCGTCCACTGATTCTCATGCCGGAGTCCAAACGCGGGAGGCCCCCTCTCGCGTTAAGGCTAACGGTGTTCTTTGGCTGCAGATATCGATCAAGGAGCTGTCTTTTGGAGTGGATCCTCGACCTTCCCCCTGCCATACTCTTGTTGTTTTAACAAGTGGCGCCCACCGTGGGGCTGCGCTACTTAGAACAGTTTTCTGGTAGTACAACCTTGTTCCTAAGTTACCTTCCTTTATGGCCAGAAGGGATCCTTATCCAAAAGAAGTTTCAAGTAGTTCTATGCCTCGGTCTAGCCCTCTTGCTACTCTGGGGGTAGATAGTTGTTCCACCAACCCGGACGAACTTCATGTCGCACCAGTGACACGAGATGCACAACAGTTTCAAACTCCTCCCTCTACACGAGTTAATCCATCTTCACTGAGTGAAGTTCTCTTCCCAGTTGAAACCATGGAAATAACCCCGGAGGGAGTAAGGAATAATTTCATAGTGCTAAGAGAACTTTTGAACGGGTATGTCCGAGAAGAACGGACAAAAGGGGTCAGAGTACGTTTGTCTTATGACGAGCCTGAAGTTGCACTCTCCTCTATGCCCTCTCCGTTGTGCACTACTACATCACCAAGTATTACTCGGGTAGGACCCAGTTCTGACCCGCATCCGTACCTTATGCCCGACGGTTCACTCGGGCCGGGGAGCTACCCTTCTAGCTCACCAATTTTGCTCCCAAGAAGCCCAAAATACACCGTTGAACAGCTCATCCAACAGGCTCAAATAACTACCCCTTCTCCACCAACTACCTTCGAGGAAGCCCTTCGATCGTTACCTTTAGGAAACCAGATGTGGCAAACTGCCCCGGTTGGGTCACAAGCTCAAACCCAACCCAACGTCCAGGCAGCCATTACCACCAGTGGAACTGGAGCAAATCTTGATATACCCTCCATGCCTTACAAGCCTAGCTCATTATCATGCTTCTCCGAAGAAATAGCCAACTATGTCTTCCAAACAAAGATAAAAATGCCGTCTAATGTCAAGGCATACGATGGTTTGGAAGATCCAGAGGACCACCTCCAGGTCTTCACAGGAGCTGCTACGGTTGAGCATTGGAATAACGCCTAATGTTGTCATATGTTTATGCAAACCATCATCGGGCCAGCTAGATTATGGTTCTGTGGGCTCCCCACTAGAAGCATAAAATCCTTCGACGACCTTTACAAAAGCTTCCTTGCCAATTTTACCACTAAAAAAAGATGTACAAGAGATGCTACTGTCATGCATCAGATCCAACAAAAAAGATCACGAAGACCTTCGGGCGTTCATTGAAAGATTTAAGAGGGAAGGTCTGATGTATAGTGGGGCAACAGAGAAGATGAGGGTGTCTGCCTTCATGAACACTATAAAGCCCAAAAAGCTTCTTAGAAGGTTCCATGAAAACAACCCTCAGACAATGGAAGACGCCTTTGAAAGGGCAGAGTCATTTCTGAAGGGAGAAGAAGCTTTAGAAAAACAAGCATCAAAGAAGAGGGAATAGGGAAGCTGGAGGGAGCCACCTCCCCCATCCAAAAAGTCAAGGTTTCAACCCTTCGTCGATCAGGGAAGAAGATTCGAAGACATAAGAAGATCTCCTCATCCTAGTCGAAACCAGGACAAAGACAAACAGATCTTCACTCTCCTCACCAAGACACCCCAAGAGATCCTATCAACCAAAGAAGTCAAGTACAACTTCCGACCTCCCCGACCTCTGTCCAAAGCAGCTAGTAAAAGAGATGCAAGTAAGTTTTGTGCCATCCACAATGACACGGGGCACCATACTAATGACTGCTATGTCACACCCCAACCGATGGCGGAATCATCGGGGCGCGGCACTAGGCGAATCAGATTGCTCAAGAGAATCCATAACAACTATTTAGTGACAATATTTAATGCGTTCATTATCCCATACTAATAAACAATACATCAGCAAACAGTTATACAGATTTCATGTTCTCTCAAACAATACAAATCCGACAACCTAGATTTATTGTGAGTTTCTAGACTTCCTAGCTTGATTTCAAGATAGCATGCGATTAACCTGCAACATACGTTAAAATAACGTCAATACAAAAGTATTGACGAGTATACAGGTTTGATATAATAGCATAGTAGATAAAAAGCGTTGCGAATTTCCACATACATAAACGAGATACACAACATACACACTACAAGACAAATACTACCAGCTAAGTCACTCGATGACTACGATGGGGATCCCAAAAAGAGCGTGATTTCCTTAACTAGACCCCGTCGGGTGTGAGTCCAACTATAGTACCATACTAGCTAAGGTGGGACGTCGCGAGTAAAAGTCCTAGCACATATGTATCAAGCATCACGTGTAAATATGTTCGTCAGTAATTCGCATGTGATATTAGTTTAGAGTATAAACTGCGTTTTGATAGGTGCGTTTAGATATGAACGTATGTTACACCCCAAAGTGTGTTTAAAGCGTTTAAAAAGGGTCAAGTATACTCACAGTGTGTTTTTAGCAAGTAAACACAATCTGGATTTGATTGAATGGAGCGCGTCTGAGTTAGCCTGTGGACAGTAGCATAAGTCGTTGAACAGCGTGTAAACAGTGCGTCAGATGAGATGAGTGTCGAATGGCGAGTCGAACGGGTGATAACCCATTCGATCGGATGGTCATCCGAGCGGATGACCATTCGAAGGGTTGACCATTCGAATGAGTGTGAGCGTTTTTGAGAGTTTTTAGAGGGACAGATTGTTCAAACGGATAGTCATTCAATCGGATGGTTATCCGATCGGATGGCCATTCGAGTGAGTGTTCTGTTGTTTGAAAATCGTGTTAAAAACTTTTGAAGTTTTCGTTGTAGTATTAAACAAGTCATCCGGTCGGATGGTCATCCGGACGGATGGCCATTCTATCGGATGGCTATTCGACCGAGAGTTTGGTAGTTTGAAATTTAATCAAATCGTTTGAACAAGGAATAGTATAAAGGTTAGACCACCTGGTCGAATGGTCATTCGATCGGATGGTCATCCGATCGGATGATCATTCGAGTGGGTAACCTGTTGTTTTGTAAACTTGTAAAATCTTCTAAGTAAAAGTTTTCGAGTTCTAACAGAGGCGGCGTGATGACGTGTCAAACAACGGCGAGCCACCCCAAGTCCAGTTCAGCTGATCGGATAGGAATCACCCCACTCGATCAGATTCACTGCGCCTGATGGGATTCTATGTTTAACCCGTTAATCGGTCATCTCTCCGGTGGAAATCCGTTCTCAAGCCGACCCTCAACTAGAAAATGAGTAGAGAGTCTGAGTGAGTCTAGATTCCATCGGTTTTGAGTAGAAAAGTTGAAGAAAAGTCGAAACCAGTTGAAAAATGTTGAAAACTTGTTGAGACTCGTGTTGAATAGTGTGGAAATCCTCTAGATCTAAACCATTCTTGATGAGGTGACGTCACACTACAGTTTGCATAAGAAACCGGGTGAGAACCACCTTCAAGATGTCCAAATCAGACGATTTCACGAAGGAAACCAGTGATTTTGATGGAGAAAATGATGAAGAGGTGATTAGTGATGAAGATTGTACAAGATTTGAAGAGAAACACTTACGAAATAGCCTTGAATCTCGATTAGAAGCGGCTGAGAGCGACTTGAGTGTGTGTGCGATCGGATGAGAGAACCAAAGTGTTGAAATGAGACACAATGGCCCTATTTATAGGCAAGGGCGAAAGTTAAGGCGGTGGAATGGATTGAATGGCTTTCGATTGAATGGTCATCCGATAGGATGGCCATCCGAGCGGATGGTCATCCGGACGGAATCCATTCGGTCGGATGTCCATTCGGACAGCCCGATTTAGTTTGTTAGTTTTCCAACTTTCGTTCTGTTCGACGAGCGTTGCGTTGCGTTTGATCGAGTTGCGAGTGAGCGTTTACACATTCAAACTATTATATATATATAGGTAATAGTATAGTATAAGTAATACGTAAGTAGCCGCATTTCGTGTTTGCGTTTTGAGTGCGATAAGTTGAGTTGCGCGTGCCAGTGAGTGCGTGTTTAACAGTTTCAATAATTTTATTATTATTATTATTACTATTATATAATAGGTCATAGCATAAATATTTGCGTTTGAGTCTGCGTTAGCGTTTGCGTCGCTTTATGACGAGCGAGGGGAGTAGTTTAAGTATTCACACGATGTCATCGTTAGCGTTGGTGTAGTATGCGTTGTGATGTGTGATATAGCATGTTGAATGTATGCGAATAGCGTTGTAAGCGATATAGTTACATTATGATCTGAATCTCTGGTGCTAGGCGTAACGAGTGTAACGAGAGTAGCAAGCACGAAAGTGCTGGTTGTTACATGCTATCAGTTGAAAAAGAGGATAGAAGAAGCTATTAAGTCGGGGGAGCTCACTCACTTGGTGAAGGAGATAAAAGGCAAGAAGGAAGGGAAGAAGGAAGTTAGTATAAACATGGTTTGGTCAGAAAGCAAGCAAGAAGGAAAAAAGGAGGAGGACCATACCATGGAATCAACAATTCATATGCTTCCCCCCCCCCCACAGATCCAAACGATAAGTAAGAACACCCGATCATCGTGGAAGCTGAAATAGAAGGGGCTTCCCTCTACAGGGTGTACATGGGTATGGGAGCAGCCTCCAACATTATGTATCAAAGATGCTTTTCTTACTCAGTGATGAAACAAAAGCTTGCCTACAAGCTACTAACACATCCCTCAGAAGCTTCACCTGAGAAAAGGTACAACCTCTCGAAAAGATAACACTGAACCTGTGTTTTAGGGATAGAGACTTGTCCAGGGCAGAGGAGCTTACTTTCATCGTTGTAAGTTCCCCTTCAAACTATAACTTGTTGATAGGAAGGCCGGGGTTAGCGGCATTTGATGCTGTGGTGTCAACGACACATTGAATGATGAAGTTTCCAACAGATAAAGGTATTGCTTCACTGGTACCTACATAAGAGGCCCTTTTGATAGCTTCCATGGAAATAGAGGAAGGGGAATGCAACAAAACAAATGAAAGCCTAGTTGAAGAAATAAGCATCAATGATTCCTACCCAGAATAGAAGATAAGGATCAACAATCACCTCCCTGATACCATCAAGCAAAGGATGGTTGACCTCCCCCCAGGGAATATAGACGTGTTCGCTTGGTGTTCAGGAGACATGGTGGGAGTACCCAGGGAAGTAGCGGAGCACGCATTGTATATAGCTCCCTCCTACCAGCCTGTCACACAGAAGAAAAAGAGCCTGGTACCTAAACGTAGTCAAGCTGCCTGTCAGGAGGTAGAGAGACTAGTAGAAGCGGGAATCCTAAGGGAGGTAAAATATCACTCCTGGCTAGCAAACCCCGTCATGGTAAAGAAACCAGATGGTTCTTGGAGAATGTGTGTTGATTTCAAAGATCTCAACAAAGCATGTCCCAAAGACTGCTACCTGTTGCCTGAGATCAACTGGAAGGTAGAATAGGTCACCAATTTTGAATACAAGTGCTTCCTAGATGCCTATAAAGGGTATCACCAGATCCAAATGGTAAAGGAAGACGAGGAGAAAATGACATTTTATACTGATAAGGGGATCTTCTGTTACAAGAAGATGCCTTTTGGATTGAAGAACGCCGGGGCAACATATCAACGTCCAGTGGACAAGGCTTTTGCTGAACAAATTGGAAGAAAAATGGAATCATATGTTGATGATCTTGTGATAAAAAGCCACACAGGAGAAGACATGCTCCAAGACATCAAAGAGACGTTCCACAATCTCAAAGCAATCAACATGAAATTAAACCCAAACAAGTGCTCCTTTGGGTTTGAGGAAGGAAAGTTCCTCGGTCACATTGTGGGGAAACAAAGTATAAAAGCGAATCCGGACAAGGTCCGAGCGGTTATAGAAATGCAGGCCCCAAGAACCAAGAAGGAAATTGAAAGCCTTAATGGGAAAATAGCAGCTCTCAAACGCTTCCTCCCCAAGTCAGCTGAAAGATCACTACCATTCTTCAAGACACTAAAGAACTGTGCTGATAAGAAAAACTTCATGTGGACGGAGGAAGTAGAGACAACCTTCGTAGCACTCAAGGAACTCATAGCTTCCCTACCAACCATGGCAGCTCCTAGAAAAGAAGAAACAATCATAGTCTACCTGTGGGCAGGTTTGCAGACTATAAACATCTCATTTACTTCATGGTCCACAAGCCATATGCTCATGACCATCTAAACTAACAGCTCCTTTAAAAAATGTTTATCCACAGGACAAGAAGCTATAAGCTCTGTGCTTGTGGTGTAAAGAGGGAAGGAGCAGATACCCGTGTACTTTGTAAGCAAGGTTCTAAAGGCAGCTGAAGTCAACTACTCCCCAATAGAGAAACTGGTACTAGCACTAGTACACACAGCCAAAAGATTAAGGAGATACTTCCAAGCTAACCCGATTTAAGTTCTCACTGATCAACCACTAAGCTCCATACTAGAAAAACCTGAAGACTCCATAAAGTTGGCTAAGTGGGCCGTAGGGTTGGGAGAACATAAAATTGAATATGTACCAAGGAAGGCTTACAAAGGTCAAGTATTGGCAGACTTCTTGACATAAATGCCAATAATCAAGGAAGTAAATGATATAGAAGAAGAAAGTTATCCAACGATAATCCCAGGGAAGTGGACATTGTTCTCTGACGGAGCTTCTAGTATAGAAGGTTCTGGGGCAGGTCTCATCATAATAGACCCCCCCCACATAACCGAATATACTTGCACTCTGTCTTGATTTTCCCTGCACAAATAACGAAGCTGAATATGAAGCCTTGTTAGCCGGTTTAAGACTAGCAGAAACAATGAAGGTTGAAGAGTTACATGCCTTCACTGATTCAAGGTTGGTAGCCAGCCAAGTTGGAGGAGAATACATAGCGAAGGAGCCATCTATGGTAAAGTACAAAGAAAAAGTTAAGGAAATGATGGGTAGCTTCAAGTCTTGCTCATTAACACAAGTGTCAAGAACAAAGAACAAGCAGGCAGATGCCTTAAGCAAGCTAGCTTCCTTGACGTTTGCACACCTCACCAAAAAGGTACTCGTGGAGGTGCTCAAAACAAGGTCTATCAAGGAAGCTGAAATCCAAGAGGTGATAGTTGAAAATGAAGATACATGGATGACACCCATCCAACAGTTCCTGCAAGAAGGAAAGCTCCCCCTATAGAATCAGAAGCTCCCAAGATAAAGACAAAAGCCAAATAATACGTCCTAGAAGAAGGGAAGCTTTACAAAAAGGTTACCTCTCCCCTTTGCTACGATGTGTAGGTCCAAACCAGAGCAAGTTCCTGATAAAAGAAGTCCACGAAGGCATCTGTGGATCACATGCAGGGGTAAGAATAGTCATGGAAAAGTTGATGAACATGGGTTACTTCTGGCCAACTATGCATAAAGATACGGCTGAGGTCATTTACAAGTGTGAAGCATGCCAACTACATGCCCCAGTTAAAGCAAGTCCGAAGCATGACCTTGTCCCAATATTGGCTGCCTGGCCATTTTATAAATGGGGGACGGACATCGTAGGTCCCTTCCCCCCGGCAACCGGACAAGTATATTCCTCTTGGTGGCAGTAGACTATTTCACAAAATGGCCAGAAGTTAAGCCATTAGCAAAATTCTCGGGGAAGAATGTTATCAACTTCGTCTGGGAACAAATAATATGCGGATTTGGATTGCCAGGGGAGATAGTAACCGACAACGGAAAATAATTTGCAGAGAAACCATTCAGCACTTGGTGCTAGGGGCTTCAAATCAAGCAAGTCTTCAGTTCTATATGTTATCCACAATCAAATGGACAAGTAGAGCAGATGAATCGTAGCATTGTGGAAGGGTTGAAGACTCGGCTGCGAAGGCATCGCAAACTGTGGGTAGAAGAGCTCCCCAGTGTATTATGGGCCATCCATACTTTAGAAAAGACAAGCCATCAAAAAACTCCCTACAGCATCGTATACGGCTCAGAGGCTGTAATACCTGCTGAGATCGGGGTCAAAACATTGAGAAGCTCCAAGAAAAACAACAACACAAACGATTCTGAGATACTCCTAAACCTTGACCTACTTGAAGAAGTCAAGGAAGCTGTCTTGATCCGGGAAGAAAGGTACAAACAGAAAATGGAGGCCTACTACAATGCAAGGGTCAAAAAGGAAGTCTTCAAAGCTAGGGCCTTGGTACTCAGAAACAACGAGGTAAGTAGGCAAGAAGATCATGGAAAAATGGGCCCAAAGTGGGAAGGCCCATACATCATCAGTGAGGTGCACAAAGGAGGTTCCCACAAACTTGAAACACTTAAGGGTTGGAAGGTACCAAGACATTGGATCAGGAAGCACCTCAAGAAATTCATAGTTTAGACAACCATTGTAATGACAAAAGCAAACTTGTACTTGGCTATAGCAGTTTAATGAAAAAAAAGATAACACTTTTGTTAAATATTCAATTCTTATTTCATTTGTTCTATCCTAAGGGTGAGCTCCTCCAAATAAAGCTCCATGGGATCCGACGCTATATCTACCCATGAAACGGGGATGAGCTCTTAGGCCACATCGCTCAACAGGGAACAAGGTGCTATACCTTCCTGTATACTGGGTGAGTTCCTAAAACAATACAACTCCATGGACTCAAAGAAAATATATTCAAATTCACTTATGAAAAAGTACAAGTACAAATAAAAACTACAAACTTGTTCCTTTGCAAAAACATGCAAATAAACACAAAGTTACAAGTATACAAACGAATCAAACATTGTAAAAATAAGTCCATGAAAGAGGATGAGCACCTCACACCAATTCTGCTCCATAAGCTAACTTTATAAGAAACAATATGCTTATGTCCAATATACCACCATGATAAAGTAAACAAAAGGTGGACTAGAAAAGAGATAGAACCATAACAACTTGCATTGATCCTCTCCAAAAAGACTTGAACCAGGTGACTGCAGCACTTTGTTTAAAACCTTTACGGAAAAGGGCATTGAAAAAACACAAAGTGAAAATTAAAAATACAAAGTTTCCCATGATATTAGCCAAACACAAGTTTGCCAAATAAAAAGGTACAAACAAAAATGAAAGTGCACAAAGTAAGAAACACTAAAAGAAGCTAAACACTCCCAAGGGAGCATCTTCCACATCCATAATCATAATATCCAAAACAACATAAAAGCCCTCATAAGGGCACCACATACAACCACAAAAGAAATTAAAATATTGTTCAAAGATACATCCACAGCAAATTAACAGAAACAACTAGGCTGAACCAGAATCACCGGCACTAGTGAAGAGAGGACCTTTACTGTCACACCCCCAAAATACCACATAGGGAGTGTCCCTGTTAGGCGTGTGACAAACCAATAACGAGCCACTAATCATATTGAACCAATCACAAGTGTTAAATAAAATCATCAATTATTACTGAAAAGTACCGTCAATAAGTTTAAATGAAAACCAACATGTTCAGCGGAAGCAAATAAAAGAAAACATAGTTAACTGTTTCAAATTAAATGTATGTAATCAATAAACCCATCATTCGTATCCAATCAGCACGACCCATGACCACTCCAGCTACTTCAGACAGCAAGTTCCAAATCCATATAATCTAACGACCTGCGAACATGCAACAAGTGTATCAGACAACGCTGGTGAGTTCATAGTTTTACGAAAACGTTGGTTACCAAGTATTTAGTTAATCCATTGTATTTAATTCCGAAAGTAATGTTGATAATACCCCGAATACAAGACGGCTTCTGATGTGCGATAAAGTGTCGTATATATTAGGTGTATATTTTAAGCCCTTTTTAACACTTATTTTAGCCAAGTTTTAAATTTATAAAACACGATATTTCACTAACACTAAACACACATATGGGCAAGTGCACCCATCGTTGAGTGTAGTATAGCGTTGGTAAGATACCGAGGTCGTCCAAGGACACAAGAGCTTTTAGTACCGGTTTATCCTCAACGTCTAATCAAAATAAAAGTTTAGAAAAATGTTTTAAGCTAAGAAAAATAAAAACTAACTAAAATGCTGAAAATAAAAATAAAATAAAAACAGATAGACAAGATGAATCACTTGGTTCCGACTCGTATCTAGTATAACCTTTGATTATTTCCGCACTTTTGCACATAATTAAGAGATTATCTTAGTTATTGTAGTAGGCCCCTCTTTTGAAGGTGACGTTACCCTCACCCCAGTAGTTTGAGTCAGCAAGGATACAATCCTAAAATGGTGGATTATTGGAAGATAATGAATTAAGTTATTAATGCAGTATTATGGCAGGCCCCGCTTTTGGCGGTGACGTTACCCTCGGCTAAGTAGTCTGAGTCAGCAGGGATACAGTCCTAAATAGCCAGGTTATAGTATTAATAGTAGTTAACTTATGAGGGGATCAAAGAGTTTGGACCCCCGCCATCCAATACCGTGAAGCATTGAAGGAGGTCCTACTAAATTTGACCCAGGTCCATTGCAGGACCTCTAAACGCTGAACAATGGCAAGACCTTTACCAAACCGTTCCCTTAACCCCCGACCAGGTAGCCAACATACCTCCATATAGACCGTGGAGATATGAATGGTGAAAATCTTTTATTTTATATAGACAGTAAAATAATGCCAAGACACCACGGACAAACGATAAGGAAAGATCACCTTCAACATAAGTAACTAGTTATTAAAGTCATTAATACAAAACCAAATAAAAAGTGCAAAAGATTAGAAATAAAAAGTATTATACTAGACACTTTGTCTTCACCAAGTGATGTAAGAGACTTAGGCAAACATGGCCTTGATTGTCAAGAACTCTTACGATCAATCTTGGATCCCGAGACGACTCACACACTCTACGATGGACAATGGATGATGGTGGTGGATGGTGGATGAAGTGTGAGAAAGGTGGTGTGCCAAGGGATGAGTTGAAATGAATCCAAGCACTCCTATTTATAGGCTGAACAGAGAGCTGGGCACGGCCCCGTGTCCGCTGAACACGGCCCCGTGCCCGTCTGACACTCTCTCTCCTCATTAATTGTAATTCGCAATTACAATAAATGCGCCTGCTGTACTTTCGACACGCCCCCGTGTTCACTGGGCACGGCCCCGTGGTGGGCAATAGAAGCTTCTATAGGTTTGTCTTTTCTGCTGCTTCCTGGGCACGGCCCCGTGCTGGCTGAGCACGGGCCGTGTTCAGTCTTCTGCCTTCTCTCTTTTGCTTGGGAAGATGCCGTTGAGGGGTCAGGCAGTCCACTAATGTTCCTTTTCTTGTATTTATGTTGGATTTAGCTGTCTTTTTGCTTCTTTTGCGTTTTTGAGCTCATTTAATCCTGAAAATACAAAAGGAAGACAAAAACACTCTTTTTCCAATATTAGTACTTAAAAAGGGTTAGTTTTATGCCTTATTTGATGTAATTTATATGTTGCATTTTACACACATCAAATACCCCCACACTTGAACTTTTGCTTGTCCTCAAGCAAAACTCTTTAATATGTGGCTTACACTCCCAAATGGAATGGGTAGAAGAGAAGGTTTTGGTCTTGTCGTAGAGTGTCGGGATATCCAAGATCTTTTTGGGTTTTATTTTTATTTATTTACACTCCTATTCGTAATGATTTATTTAGAACGTTTCATAGGAGAAATTACTTATTTTGGCATAACATGCCTTTTTAAAATTCCATTTATATACAAGTTCACATACCTCACGGGAGAAATCACTCACACTCGGCCGAAGGTGTATTTTTAGTGAATCACTCGAGAGCGGCATGGAACTTATTCCTACCATAAGCTTGCCAAGCAATCAATCCTCCTCCTTTTTAACTTTTATACCTTTGTAAATATCAAGAGGACTTTGTGGGTTAAAGGTTAGGCTTGGGTTAAAGGTAGGTGGTTGGGATAGTGGTTAGTGGTTAGTAGAAAAAGGGCGAAAAACGTAACAAGTGTCGGTTTTCGTAGGACTTTCTATTTTTTTCAACTTTTTATTTTGATGAAGCTTTTATTCAAACAAAGTTATTTTTGATAAACTTGTTTGTTTATTTTCTTTTTGCTTCATCATCAACACGCATTTTTTTTTCAATAATCTTATGAAAAACCGAACTTGTTACTAAAACAAAGGGTTAAAAATAAAAAAAGGTTTTTGGTGGGAAAAAGGGTTTTTGGTTTGGGTGATGAAATGAAAAGGTTTAGGCTCAAAGGGGCTAACTAGGGGGATTTTTGGGTAGGTGGTAAAAGAAAAAGAAAAATAATGGTGTAGAAATAAAAAGGGTTAGTCCTAATGCCTCCATCATTTACTTACTCGGGTTTAAGTTGATAAGGACCGGGAATGTATCGTCATGGCAAGTTCTAGAGTCGTAAGAACCAAGCGGCTATTCACACAAGAAACGAAAAATGAGCATTTAGTCTAATGATATGTAATTGTATGCTCAATCAGTTTTGCGCACGAGTAGTCACGTATTTAATACACACATTAGACAGATAACTTGTAAGAAGTGCACGTATCGGCATTCACACGAGTCTTTACAGTCAATCATATAACATAGCAGTCTACCGACATCGTATATTCCATATAAATGTGCGGCTGAGTTTACCACATAGACGTATGAATGTGCAACCCAATCCCAATGTTTGGCCCAAATCCCATTCGTAACCCCACTACCCAGATTCAACTTATGACATACTCAATATTAACCTAACTTACTACACGTACTTGCAACAGCCTATCGAACTTGCTTCCCAATCCCACCATGAGCCCAGCCAACATGGCTGACCCATTTGGCCCAGCTTTGGACGTGCCGTTTAGGTGTGATTTAGCCCAGTGACATTATTCAAATCGTGCAGTTTGTGGGTGTAATCCAGCCCAGTAATATCACCATTATAGATTCTAAAATCATGCAACCCTTAACCCCTAATAACAACCAATATGTTCATTATTAATCATGACTTAGACATCATCCGTAGGGTTTAACATTTATGATTATCATTCATGTGGATCCTTTATACCCTACATCAACAAGTCAAGTAATTATAGTACCACACCATATCAACGACCATTCAACAGGAGGCATGATACACTCCTAGTTCACATTCTTTATTTAATTCCATGAACCCATCTTTAGAATCCTACACGTAGTTGTCTAACATAAAGTCATATTTGTGAACATCATACAATAACAAAACTAGAAATCATCATATAATAATAAAACTAGTAGTTATATTTCTCGCCATTTACAAACAACCCTTTGACCTGGACTTTACTTCGCATGCACTCATAATAATCACATATTTAACATATCAATAACCATTCAATACCAAACAATTAGCCGTCCCACATGTACATCAATCCCGACTTCACAAACCAAGCACCATCCCATTAATTAATTCCCACACTTTTACTACTCTTGACTAGTCTGACAATATTAGTAGAATATGCATGGTTTGATTAGATCAAAGCACACACATGGGTCACCATTTTCTTATTTAATGTTATCCAACTTTATCAAACCATTCCTACAAATCTATTGGACCGTTTACAACTGCTGTCACCTCAAAATTGGTTATGACTCACATATCATTCATAATATAATATCTAGATCAACACTTTCACATACAAACACATAGCACTTCTTTTACTAGTCATCTAATCCAACATGATAACAAAAGTGAATCATTATAAGAAGAAGCATACTAACCGTACACAAGAAAACAACGAACATAAAAGAAAGGCTCCGTCCAAGCACAATGTTACCGTCGACCAGAGAGGGGGGGGGAAGGTTTAATGCTAGTGTTTGCGTATCTTGTTATGCGTTTAGAGAATTATGGGGCAATAATAATCATGCAGTTCATATAATATAGGGTGTGCGTGTGCATATACAGATTCACAATGGCCGGCCCAACTTCTAGACTTTGTTTGGGTTTGTGCAGTTCGGGTCCAAGATAGCATATTAAGAAACAAATGTTTTACAAATCCGAAGAGAGTGTGTGGCCCAATCGTATGCACGGACCAAACGTACATTATGTGTGTGTGCGGCCCAAACGTAGGTGGTCTAAATACACAATCAATCATTCTCGTTTACGTTCAGGTTTAACAATTAATATAACAGGAACGTGGCAAAAGGAATAACGAGGAAAGGAATCAGGATCACAAGACTGAAAGGCACAAACCTTGAAAGTTTGGGTTGTCACATTTACCCTGGGGTAGATTATCATATAAGCCATCCAGGTCATCTTCTTCATCATCCCCGGTTGCAACGAAAGTCTCACACCCTGACTTTTGCGGAAGCGTATGATGTGTGACTTGTTCAATATCATTGCATTCAATTATAATAAACAACTATATGATTAAAACATTATGTTTATCCATTTCATAAGTATAAAAATATTACAAACACGAGTCATTAAGTTTCAATAGACAATTCCTCAAGTTATGTTACAGATCAAAAATGGATGACATCAAAACTTGAAACTTATGTCTTGAAAACAACATCGGCGCCCAAGATCCATCTTGCTTCCTGAAATACATGTAATTTTGAAAACATCAACAAAAGTTGTGCAAGTTCATGTGTTTCTGTTTGAGTTCGATTAATCTTGTAAACATATGTAAGTATGCCTTTTGTAAACCGGTATGAAAGCGTCTATGAACAGATCAATTAATGTGCAGCAAAGACATTAATATATGTGCAATGGCATAGGAAGGCTCAAACCTTTGCGTATTTCGACACGCTTCCCAAGCATCCCACACCCTCCCAGGGTGAGACTTTCAACACGATACGATCGCCTAAAGCGATCTTCCAGCGTTTCCCAAGTTTATCAGCTTTCCTGACGGTCACGCGTTGCCGTCAATCGACTCCCGATCCAGACAACCTTCCCAAGAGTTTTGAGTACCAGTCCTAGACCAGTAATTAAGTTGTCCACCCTCTCAATCTAACAAGAAGGTTGACATTATTGTCTAGGTAATGCCTCAACAGAGCTGTCTGGTTACTAAGATGATAACTGCCGCAGTAGTACTCAACCATAGGTAAAAGTCCTTCAAAATTGCACCAAAGCCAATCACACACATGCTCGCAGCATGCCTTCGAGTGACAGGAGTGTTCGTTTACACTGACCGTTTGTCCCACGACAGTAAGCAATGCTCTGGTCCTGATGTGAGCCAAGGGTGTTGCGTATTTTCTGACATCGATCATGCATAGATCAAATTCAGAGATAACAGGAGTTGGCACCTCGTGCCTAAAAGCCACCTCTCTCAGAGGAGCATTCGCAACTGTGAAGACTTGTCAGTTTTCTTGATTACAAGGAAGTGTGCTGGTAACTTGAGTCCATCAATGATCACCCAGGTGATAATGTTTCCGTTTTGAGTTGTAAGTAGACTAGTGACAAAATCCATGGCAGTCTGTTCTCATTTCCATACACGTGTTTCTGGGTGCTAATATCCCACCTTGACTTTCCCACATGTCAAACATCGTTCCCATGTGTGCCTATGTGGGCCTTCAAGCCCGATCACCCGCACATGGTCTTCAGGTTTTAATACTTCCTAACAAAACTCCGTTGAATAGGATATCGAGACCCGTGTGCTTCGACTGTACCAGTTCCGTAAGGTTGCTGTATAGTGAGGTCCACATTCGTTCCATGAAGTATACAATGACATCATTCCTAAACTAGACATACGTAATCAATAGCCAGTCCGCGTTCCTTCTTCCCATACTAATCCCCACGAATAAGCTTTCTGTGTACATTCGTGCATTCCAAATTCTTAAACCCTGATAACGACGTTAAAAGAATACTTGCATTCTCATTTCATACTCAAGACAATGGTTTAGTAACTTATTACTTCAACCGATTTAAACTGTATAAACACATACACAAGATTAGTTCGCTTATAAGCAATACATCCTATTTCAATCACATTCCTATGCATGGGACTTAATGCTCAATTTGACAACCCATCCCCAAATCCTTTAATGTACTCACATTCTCGCTTCGGCTACCGGCTTATGTGTTTAATGTTTCTTTACCCGTAACCCCGGGCTTAGCACTTATGGAATTGTGCACCAATTTACCTGGTTTGCACCTATTATTGCTCAACCCGTTGATTTATCTATCATAAATCCTTATTATAGACAAACCAAACATTTTTACATCTCGAACTTTCATATATCATCAATGTATAAGATTTACGTATTTACAATTAACAACAACAAAACGTTTCGTCGCGTACTTGGCTCGAGTCAACGCATAGACCCGTTTTTATACCTCGCTTCATTAGCAGAAACTTTATGGCGACACAATTATCCAAATTGCTATTCGCTCCTATGAACAAGTGACTTGCCAACCAAACATTAGTCGAATTTGTCAAATGGTATTTTTGTTGGACCGTGTCGTGACCCTAAACGATCAGTTGAGAAAGTTCATCATTACGTATAAAGGCGGAATCAGAATACGTAATGTAACAGCAGCTTATCCTTTCAATTCCTTCACTTTATTAGCTTTCTGAATCAATTTTGACAGAGTTTGGTTACCAAGCTTATGACCAGATCTCGCTCTAATGAACACACACATGAGCTATTTATACTAAGTCTAATTTCGCTTCAATGGTCATGACCATATGAGCGAAATCACATGAAACTGATTTCGCTTATATGGCATGTCCATTAAAGCGAAATCACTATGTTCCTTAAAGCGAAATCATCAAGACAACCATGTACATTAAAGCGAAATCAACATTAAAAACCCTAATCTTGACTTTTAAGTTCCAATCTTGATATATCTTGACTTTCTTGATTTAAGACTTAATGAAGATGCAGTCAACAGACATTCTTGTGCATCAACAGACTCCCCCTTGGATGTTGACGTAGTCTTCAGCTCCTGAGTCTTCAGTCTTAGTCTTTTCTTCAACTCTGTCTTTTCATCATAAGCACTCTATCTTCACACTCCCATAGACTGTTGATCCAGACTCCCCCTTTCACAGACTCCCCCTCTCGATATGCTAGAATCTGAGATATCTGGTTCAAGCTTTGACAAATAGCTTCCATTGGGAATAATGAAGTCCAAACCTGTTACTCAAACATCATTCATTACAAACTTATCTTTTCAACATTGAAACACAAACTTAATCGGTTTTAGAAATCCACTCAAGTATTCAGGTCCAAGTTAATGACCCTGATCACTTGATTAATCTACCAAGTCCAATTTAATGACCTTGGTTGATCTTTTTGACGAACTAATACTGATTTTAAAATAACAATTTCAAACATTTTCTGAAAATAACAAGTATCAAATTAATGAACTTGTTTTTGACTTTTCAAACAATTTAAACTTCTTCAAAGATAAGCTCTCCTCATTCTTCAGTCCAGAATCTCCTGCATCTGCTTCAAACATCTGAGAATCCAACAATCAACTCTCCACTTTGGTTTGTCAGAAAAAATAAAGCAGAAATAAAATCTTTTTGGATTTTATAAAGTGATCTAAACTAAGAAATGAAATACAGAAAACTTAAATTGCAGAAAGTAAACAAAGTAAACTATTTACAAACATATTTTTGTCGAGCGTGTCAGGGAATCATATCAGCTTTTCAGACAAATCACAAGTACCATTAAGCTTCATTTCATACTCAGACTTAAACAATTCACCTCGATTGTCGATATACTGATCCATCTTAAATTCTCACACAAATTTCAACTTACTCAGGATACGATTTAGATGAATTATGAACTTAGTTCATTCATGTGTCCCACCTCTTGAATATACTCCCGTATCCAGAATCTCAATAATCAGTCTTACAGGTGAGAATACTACAATGATATCTGTATATAATTTAGGTATGCGAGGGCCGAGGGATCTCAGGTCGATACTTCCGTATACGCAGAGAGATATCAGCTTCGACTTTTCGGTGTGTCCCCTTTAGAGGATCTTTTTGCTTACAACAGCAGCATTTATCAATTTTATTGTTTCAGCATGCTGAGGGTTTAATGCTGTGTTTCAAGCATTGCAGCAAGTATTAGCCAAGGACTAGGTCAGAACTACCGTTCAGCAGAAGTCCCGGAATAATACCCCAGATATCATTGAGTATAAAGACCTAGTATATCAGATTATGAGACCTTTCAAACAAGATTTCAGGGGTTACCTATATATCCAAGTAGTGTTCCCCACGAATTCACAAGTTTGAATTTAGGTTTATATCCCGAATAAATCTACTAAATGTGTGAAAACCTATCGACACATCATCAGTGAGACTGTTTAACTCATTTAAACTTTTCAAATCTTTAGCATACTGTAATTGTCTAGCTGATGTACTATCATTTTCCCTATATACACAAGCTCTTTTTCATTTTATCATGTTTTTGCATTTTATCATTTTTTACTGTTTTTGTATTTTCTGAAAAACAAACTATGTACAAATATCTACTCCCCCTAAATACCAAAACAAGTAAAAATTCGACAAACCATTGCAGATTGTTTCTCGTCTTCATCCGCAACAGTACTCTCATCAACGCCAATTATGCCATCCGACACCGACAGAAGCTTCATACCATTCAGTTTTAACAAATATTTAAACCGATTTTTATCAAAAGCTTTGGTATGTAAATCAGCTTTCTGTTCGTCAGTGTGGATTTTCTCAATTCGTATCAACTTTTTCTCAAAGCAATCACGAATAAAGTGATGACGAATTTCTATGTGTTTAGTTTTAGCATGATGTACTGGATTTTTTGTTATATTTATAGCGGCCTCATTATCAACAAAAAGAGGTGTGTTAAGAAACTGCAAACCGTAGTCGCGCATCTGTTGCTGTATCCACAAGATCTGAGAGCAGCAACTGCTAGCAGAAACATACTCTGCTTCACATGTAGATAACGCCACAGACGTTTGTTTCTTACACTGCCAGGTAACCAATCTAGGACCAAAGAACTGGCATCCTGCAGTTGTTGATTTTGAATTAACTTTGCAGCATCCGAAATCCGAATCGGAATACCCTTCGAGCGTAAAATCGCCTTTTCTAGGATACCACAACCCCAATGAAGGAGTTCCTTTCAGGTAGCGCAATATCCTCTTCACAATGATCATATGCGATGCTCTCGGGTTAGACTGAAATCTTGCTGCGAGGCACGTTGGGTACATAATATCAGGACGTGAAGCAGTTAGGTACATTAAAGAACCTATCATGGAACGGTAAAACTTTTCATCAGCCCTGTCTCCGGTGAGATCTGGGTGAATCCCATGATTTGTTGCAAGTGGGGTAGCAGCTGGAGTAGAACTTGACATCCCAAATTTCTCTAGAATATCATGAACGTACTTTGACTGATGAATGAAAATTCCCTCAGGAAGTTGTTCAACTTGTAATCCCAGAAAGAATTTCATCTCCCCCATTGATGACATTTCAAACTTTTGCTTCATCACTGATTCAAAATCTTTGCATAGATTTTCATTTGTCGACCCAAAGATTATATCGTCCACATAAATCTGAACTATCAGAAGATGACCATCGACCTCTTTAGTGAAGAGAGTGGCATCCACTTTTCCACGAATGAATTTGTTGGCTAGTAGGTGTTGAGACAAAGTCTCATACCAAGCTCTCGGGGCCTGGTGTAAACCATACAGCGCTTTGTCCAATAAGTAGACCTTGTTTTTGTGGATTGGATCGGTAAAGCCCGGTGGCTGACCGACATAAACCTCCTCTTTAACCTTCCCATAAAGAAACGCCGATTTAACATCCAACTGATATACTTTGAAGTTCTTCCAAGACGCAAATGCTAGGAAAATTCTGATAGCCTCTAGTCGAGCTACAGGAGCATAGACTTCGGTAAAATCAATTCCCTCCTGTTGACTAAAGCCCTGAACAACGAGTCGAGCTTTGTTCCTTACAACAACTCCTCTATCGTCCCTCTTACACTTGAACACCCACTTGGTGTTAATTTTCCTATGACCATCCGGCAAATCAACTAACTTCCACACTCCCAATTTTTCGAATTGACTAAGTTCCTCCTACATAGCATTGACCCAAGAGTCTTCAGTAAGCGCCTCTTTGTAAGTTCTTGGCTCAACCTGCGATATAAAACAACTCAATGAGAATTCAGTTTGCAAAGGAGCAACTTTTTGTATAAAAACATGTAAGCCCTTTATCAATCTGATTTCGAGTGCGAACGCCTGTCTGCAATTCTCCTATGATCAACTCCTCTGGATGATATGAAAAAGTTCGCGGCATCACTTCACTTGGAACATCTACATTTCCCTCCAGATTAGTAACATTCTGTTCTGCATCTTGTTCACCAACTTGATTTATTTGACTTGAAAATTGAATTTGCTCCCCCTCAGAATCTGAATCACCATGATCAAAGACTGGCATATTTTCAGCTTCTAGATTATCATTTTGAACCGACTGATTATCTTGAGCAACTTCATTCTGTTGGACATCATCATGTTCACCAGCATTACTTGGACCTGCTTCATCGTCATTTGAAGTTTCCCGTGGTCTTCTCGAATACTCAGCTGGGAACCTTAGCTGTGACTCATATTCACGCAAAATATCCAACTCATCAAAGAAATCTTCATCTTCCTCTGATTCTTCTCTCATGTCAAACGAATCCCAAAGTTTGTCATAATGATAACGCCATGAATCACCAGGATTCTGCGGCGGCATAGTATAACCTTGACATTCAACATTTGCAGCTTCAATAATCCGCTTCTCACTTGGAACGAAGACACGTCGTAACGGATTTGCATAACCAACAAATATACCCTCAATGCACTTCGGACCAAACTTTCCAAAAGGCTCTATAACCGTACAGGGTGACCCGAACGGTTCTAGATACTTCAAATTCGGTTTGCGGTTATTGATTAGCTCAAAGCATGTTTTGTTAAACTTTTTGACAGTGAGAACCCTGTTGAGCGTATAGCATGCGGCGGAAATAGCTTCAGCCCAAAAATTAATCGGTAACTTTGAATCTGCGAGCATAGTTCTAGCCGTCTCGATTAGTGTTCGGTTTTTGCGTTCTGCTACTCCATTCTGTTGCGGAGTGTACGGAGCACTAAACTCATGCAAAATACCTCTTTCATCACAAAATTCTTCCATGTTGCTGTTCTTGAATTCAGTACCATTATCACTTCGAATTCTCTTGATATGCCTTTGGTACAAATTCTCAATCTTCCGGAACAGCCCCATCAAACTGTCAAATGTTTCATCTTTCGACTTCAAGAAAGAAACCCACGAAAATCTAGAATAATCATCAGTAACGACCAAACAATATTTATCTCCTGTAATACTTTTGACATTCACTGGACCAAACAAATCCATGTGAAGCCGTCCCAGAGGTCTCGAAACTGAATTGACTTGCTTTGTAGGGTGTGACTTTTTCTTCTGCTTGCCTTTGATGCAGCTAATGCACTCCCCTTCCAGATGAAAACCTTTGATATTAACTCCCAATACCAAATCATTGTGCACCAAGTGATTCATCTTCCTTAGGTGAATATGCCCCATCTTTCGGTGCCACAATCTTGATTCTTTCTCAGTTGGTCTAGACACGAAACAATGTGCTTGACCAGTAGTTGTAGTTGCTACAGACATATCTAACACATATAAATCATTCACTCTAGGTGCCCTCATAATAATCCATTCTTCAGGAATAACAAAACCAGGTTTCAAAATTAAACATTCCTTATCAGTGAAGTGAGTAGTATACTGATTGTCACAAATCTGCGAGATACTAAGCAGATTGTTCTCCAGCTCAGTGATGTAGTTAACTCTCTCAAACGTCACAATCCCATTGGATAACGTTCCTTCACCAACAATTCTACCACCTTCATGACCTGCAAATCCCACATAACCACCATTTATATTCCTCACATCATATAGCAATGCAGTTTTTCCTGTCATATGTCGAGATGCGCCACTATCCATGATCCATCTTGAAATAGCTCTTGGAAGATCCTGCACATACCACAAGTTGATTTTAAAACATTTCAATAAAGATGCCGATTCATGCTTCGCGAACCAGGAAGCTACGGCAATTCAAACTGCTTATTCGAACATGGTGTCCACCCAGGCCTCATCAGCCTTAGGTGTAACCTTGACTCTCGCAATTTGAATTTTGAAATTTTCAGCCTTCAAAGGTGGAAAATTTGCATCATAATCAACCGAAATTGATTCTTCAGCCTTTTTCACTTCAGAAGTTGAAATTTTCATTTCAGTTTTTGGTTTCCAAACTTGTTGAGATAATGCAACCCGTTTATAAAATTTGTCATTTTTAGTTACCACTTTCTTTACGGGTTCATTTTTTACTTTGATGTTGTCATTTTTCACATTCTTTTTCTCAACAATGATTGGTGATTTACCCTTCA
Organism: Helianthus tuberosus; assembly: GCA_030545235.1. Lineage (NCBI taxonomy): Eukaryota > Viridiplantae > Streptophyta > Magnoliopsida > Asterales > Asteraceae > Helianthus > Helianthus tuberosus. The sequence goes on from CM060394.1 coordinate 186,636,461, forward strand.
CATCAACTTTTTTCTTTTGTCTATCAATAACTTCAGTCTTAGGCTTGGAGTTGGTGCAATTTCTTGCTATGTGACCAACTTTGTTACATCTAAAACATGTACGAGTATCATCAACTCGACTTGTGCCTTCAGACTGAGGTTGTGAAACCCTCTTCTCAAAGAACTCTTTATTTGATTTTGAAAAAATTTCATTCTCTTCATCAGCAAGTGAACTTGAACTATTCACAAACACCTTCTTTTCAGCAAACCTTTTGTTTTGAAAACTCTTTTTCTGATAACTATTACCACCCCGATAACCACCCGACCAATTGTTTCGATTGTTATTATAAAAACGTGGTGGAACAACAGGCTTTTTGTAATAAGCTTTATCTTTCTCAAAATTCATTTGCCTTTTTGTTTGACACAAACTGTTCACTTCTGACAACTCAACTTCAACCAATTTGAAAACATTTTTCAACTTTTTCACATTAACATTCTCAATTGGAAACTCAGAACCCGAATACAACTTATCAGATCCAGCCATCTTGTACATCACAAGAGCCGGTTCATCACTTAAGTTGTTTTTTGGACTTTGATTTCTGAATGTATTTGTCCAAGAAACACCCATCATCTTCAGCTGAATCACTATTCAAAACACTTTCAGCTGTGCTCTTAACAATCTCTGTCTGAACACTATCATCAGATGATGTAGAAAAAGTAACATCAATGTTCTCCGGAAGTATAACTTCTTTTTCTTCCTCAATTTCAACCAACCCAGACTGCTTTTTAGTGTAATTATGAAGAACAGGTGGTGGTACTTGATGAAAACCCACCCCAGTTCCATCAGAATACACATCTTCGCCCGCTTTGTCTTTCCCGATGGGTTTGGGAATGATATGTTGCAAAACAAAGCTTGCGGAGCTGTAACTGTTAAGCTTCAACTGGATTCGCTCGTTTTCGATTACAGCCTCTTGAACTTTAAGTTTCAATTTAGCGATTTCATCCAGTTGTTTATTGATTGATTCTTCTTTAACTCTAAGCACTGCTTTTAAATGTTCATTTTCTTTAAAAGTTTTACCATTTCGATCATCACAATCTTTCATTGTGCTTTTGAGTTTTTCAAATTTTTCAGAAATCTGACGGTTTTCAAGAATCAACTTTTCATTTTCTTGTTTAATTTTGTCATGATCAATTTTATCAGTTTCAATTTGAGCAGTTAATTCTCTTATCCGTTCAGTTGAAGCTTTAACTGTTTTGTCACGACCAAGAATCTGATTCTCAACGTTTCTGACCTTTGCTGTCAGATCTTTAATTTTCTCACCGTTGAGATACGTGACAGTATTACAAAATTTGCACTCTTTGTTGCAATTTTTGCAATCAGCATTTCCTTCGATCTTTTTACCTGACGCATTTGTTGACACATCTGAACTGACCTGGCTTTTTGACTCAGACACAGAGTTAGAGTCTACCTCAAGTGCCTTAGCAGCCAGCACTTTGTCAGCCATTTTTCCAAGGTTCTCTGCAGTCAACTCCTGCGTAGTATCGATAACTCCAATATCAATCTTCTTGGATTCTTTTCCTTCTATCTCTTTTCTCTCTTTCTCCTCTTTCTCTTTCTCTTCTTCAATCATTTTCGAAGTTGGAGTTCCCCACCATTTGTGTTGCCAATACTCATCATTTTCTTTCATTTCCTTGATTAAGACTTCCAGATCAAGAGTTTTGTGATCAATTGCAATATTTCCATACTCATCAAGATAACACTCTCTGTCTGGATCCCATCTTTTGGCTCTCTTTGCTTCCAAATAGATACTAGAAAGTCTAGTAATTTTGTTTTCCGAAATCATCTTTCTGTATCTATACTTCTGCTCTTCAGTTCTATCATCTTTCCATGGAATAGGTTCATTTTTCGCCATGAATGCGTAACCAACCGCATCTTCTTCTGGTAGAACCTCTTGACTCCAATCATATCCCTCATCATCATAAATCACTGCAAGAGCTCTAGATTTCTCTCTGTTGTCTTCAACCTGCTTCAATCTAGGCGGCTCGGATTTATTCTGGTGATAAATCGCCTTCTTGTAGTAATCATCTCTGAAAGGATTCTCCGACTCATCAACATAAGCATTTCGGCATTCTCGTTTGAAGTGACCCTTCTGCTTACACTTGAAACAAGTCACCTTCGATTTATCGAACCCCAGCTTGGTAGAAGCACCACCAATTGTTTTTCTTCCAGTAATTTCCATGAATCTTTGTGCACGACGAACAACACTTGCCATAGCCCAACGAATATCGATCAGTTCCATTTCCTCCGGATCAATCTGATCGTAATCTTCTTTCGTCAGATTTGTATTGCCAATCTTCCCAGCTACCAATCCTTCATACGATTCCAACACCGATGCTAGGAAAATCATCTGCTGCTTGGCCGATTCTTCATCAAAATTATGAGCATTCTTCAAATCTATTGCGATGTTGCATTGAAAACGATTCTTTGCATCAGAATGACTTGCAGATGATGAAGATCCACTGTGATAACCACTATGACTTCCACTGCTTTGACCACTTTGACTTTCTTTGCCAGCTGTCGACACATTTTCAGCAGAAAACGCAGTCTTTGGAGAAGTAGCTTTCGGCATCATGCTTTTTGGATAATACAAATCCAAATTCTGCTGGTAGGATGAGTGATTAACTTTGTACGTCTTCTTCAACTCCAGCTCATGACTCTCAAGTCTCTCAATCACCAAATCTGGCTTCAACAATTCAGAGGGAATAGTGTTCTTAAGCATGAGAGCATAATATCTCCACTCCATCTCGTCTGGCAACGAATCGAACAACTTGTCTACTTGCTCATCATCAGAATACTTGATATCATGTCTTGCTAATTCCAGCTTCAGATGACCGAACCTTTCTATCATTTTACACACTGACTCATTCTTAAGACAACCAAACATATCAAACTCTTTCCTAAGAAGTTTCTTTTTGTTTTTCACGATTTCAGTACTTCCTAAACATTTCTTTTCTAACTTTGCCCAAAGATCTTTAGCATTTGTATAGTCTATCAATGAGATGATATCCTCCCGAACAGACTGAAATAACAACGCCACACACTTTTGTTTGGCTACGAATGATTCAATCTCATCAGATGCTGTTAAAACTTCACCATTCTTGTTTCCTTGTTCATAACCGTTCTTCAGACTTTTCCAACTTGGAAATGCGAATGCCATCATCCAATCTTCAAACTTTCTGGACCAACGACTGTACTCCTCGATAGCCATTAGCTTTGGGGGTTTATTGAACGTTCCGAATGCACTTTCCGATTCCCAAGCTTCCTTTTTCTTCTCTTTTGGCAGGTTCTCGTTCACATTGCTTGACGAAGAATCATTGTTTCCGGAATCTCCAGTGAATGCATACATGTCACTAAACGGGTTCATGAAAAGATCATCCATCATGAATGTACCTGAAAAATCAGCAAACACTTAGACAAATTTTTTCGAAATTTTAACAAATACTGACACTAAAGCGAAATCACTAATAGTGACTTATGAGCGAAATCAACAGCAATGTCCTCTCGAGCGAAATCACAACTGTTCACTCGAGCGAAATCACTTGAGTTCCTTGGAGCGAAATAGCAAAATTGACTCTTGGAGCGAAATCTGATTTGACTGTTGAAGCGAAATCAGATCTTGTCTCTTGGAGCGAAATTAACCTTGTCCGTATGAGCGAAATCAATTGATTCACTCTCGATGTACACAAAAGCGAAATCAACTGATGTACGTAAAAGCGGAATCAGCTGATGTACTTAAAAGCGGAATCAGCTAATGTACGTAAAAGCGGAATCAGCTTTTAACCAATTTTCATCATGTTTTAATCCGAATTACAATCTGATACTTTCAAGGAATGATCTACACTTAATTCCGAGCACAATGATATGTTTATTGTTCAATTTTGACGGCAAAATCGTTCCAGATCTGAGTTTGAAAATTCTGTCTGAGAACCGATCGTGTTTTTGATAAAATTGATTGATTTTTACTGTGTTTTAAGGTCTAATACTTTTACGGATTGATTAACAACTAGTTTCGCTCAATATACTTGAGATTCAACTCATTTTGTCCGTAGGTACTTGTATAATCCGAAAAAATAAAAGAGAAAATAGAGTAGAAATGAGATAATAGTGTCGAATCGGCTGATGTAGTATGAACTCCTCGTCCTGAAGCTCTGATACCACTTGTTGGACCGTGTCGTGACCCTAAACGATCAGTTGAGAAAGTTCATCATTACGTATAAAGGCGGAATCAGAATACGTAATGTAACAGCAGCTTATCCTTTCAATTCCTTCACTTTATTAGCTTTCTGAATCAATTTTGACAGAGTTTGGTTACCAAGCTTATGACCAGATCTCGCTCTAATGAACACACACATGAGCTATTTATACTAAGTCTAATTTCGCTTCAATGGTCATGACCATATGAGCGAAATCACATGAAACTGATTTCGCTTATATGGCATGTCCATTAAAGCGAAATCACTATGTTCCTTAAAGCGAAATCATCAAGACAACCATGTACATTAAAGCGAAATCAACATTAAAAACCCTAATCTTGACTTTTAAGTTCCAATCTTGATATATCTTGACTTTCTTGATTTAAGACTTGACGAAGATGCAGTCAACAGACATTCTTGTGCATCAACAATTTTCACTACCATTTGGCCCGTGTGGTCTAACTGACCAAATATTGATGTTTATAAAACTTGATATTTTAATTTCAAATTCACGCATCCGACCCATTTCGGATTTTACCCCGCTATTTCTTTTATTAGTTACACTATAAGGTAACCTTAACGAAAACTCATTAAATCTTAGTCATTCATGACTAAATTACCAATTTGCCCCTTTTTACTATTAACCATGGTTTTTATCGTTTATAACTATTCCGACATGTATCATATCGCGTCGGAAACCACATTTCGATTTTATCGTATTTATAGTTCATAAAAACAAATTCATATTCTACAAAAGATGTAAGCTTTACTTACTTTGTGTCCATTAGAGCTTCTTTGCGTACTTGATCCGTTTAACCCATTCTTCTCCAAGATCCCATATAGCTTGTCAAGAGTCAAGCTATTACATCATATCCATAAGATGATTAGTTTAGCCATCTAATATCATAATAATTAGACCTTATGGATTTTATTACCACATTTATCAAGATACTAGTTTTGGGTCAGCTTGACTTTTAGAAGTCAAACCACTTATAGATAAGTATATATTCCAACTATTACATACAAACACTTTAAACACACCTTAACAACTGTAAACATTCACCCGAATCAATATTTAGTGTTTAGTAAATTGGTAACTAGAAAATCATATGTTTTAAGTTCATAAAACACATTATTTTCATTGCTGCATTTTTCACGCAGCAGCTGTTCGGGGTCACTTTCCCCCTTTTTAATCACATAATCTGACTTCGACTTTCAAATAAGAATTGTGCTTCATTTAAATACCTTTCCAGACATATAAAGAACACCTCCATACGATTTTTCTATGATTTTATACGATTTTTGAAAGATCAGGTTAGAAACTAAATTATGTGTAAACAACTTGCTGTCAAAAAGAATTTACTAACTTTTCATGCTGTTTTGACCCACAAAATCTCATAACCGGCCTCTTATGACCAAATATGAAATGTAATATGCGAAACAACCTTTTCAACGATATAAGGCTCGTTGTCTAACTCCTAATAACGAATGAGATACGGCCTTTACAAGATGACTATCTAAGGCTGTCAAAAGTGACGAATTTACTAACTTTTCATGCTGTTTTGACCCACTAAATCTCATAACCAGCCTCTTATGACCAAATATGAAATGTAATATGCGAAACAACCTTTTCAACGATATAAGGCTCGTTGTCTAACTCCTAATAACGAATGAGATACGGCCTTTACAAGATGACTATCTAAGGCTGTCAAAAGTGACGAATTTCAAACTATTTTACACAAACTTGAATCAATTCAAGTTTCATGTATGTATTTTATCAAACACTTAATGTGCAACCATTTAACACATGATTCTTTAACATGTCAAGATGGTTCTTAACCCTTTAAAACTTGTAGTTTTCACTAGGATTTTCACCAAGTCTAAGCACCCTAGTAATTATTATCATCAATTGACATCAACTAACATAGATTCAAGCTAGGAACAAGTACATCAAACAAGGATTTGGACATGGGTAGAACACCCAAGTCGCCACCTTCACTCACCATTATGGGTTTCACCTTAAATCACCAAATTACTTGAACTTATTCATAAAACATAACCTAAATGGTGATTTTAACACCTCTACATTCACAATTTCATACAATTTCGTAGTTTGATCATAGTCTCACTTCATACCAAATCATAAAATTAACTTCTACAACTTACCTCATGTGTAGAAAGTCTAGATGATTAAGAATCTAGGTCCATGCATCCGATTAGAGCCAGTTTCCCCTTTCAATTTGAAGGTTTATCTTGAACTAGGGTTTGCACCCCTTCACCCTTGCCTCCTGTTCGATCGCCAGACTCAAAACACACACAAAGTGTGTGTTTTAATTTTCTATTTTATTCTTTTAATTAGTTTCAAGTTCTCACCTTGGCAACCTTAGTCCCTTAAGTTCATGACACTATCATAATTGGCTTTAATTTCATTACTTTGCCTAATTTGCTAGACAATCAACTAGGTTTACTAACCTAGTTATTATATCTCATTTTGTTAAACATGATAACAAATTAGCAAATTTAATATATCGGTTTTGGGGTGTTACAAGTCTACCCTCCTTAATGAAGGTTTCGTCCCCGAAACCTTTCTCTTTCCTATTAAGCCAATTATATTCTTACTCTTGAGTTGATTCACTCAAGATATTTACCATATCCCGAAAACACTTGGGACTGGTTGAAGAGGTAATATTCACTTACCATTCATTGTGGGTAATTCTATCTCCATCTCATACATATAATAGAGGATATTACATTCTAGCATTAGCCTCGAATTTACTTACTGCGGTTTTTACCTCTGTGTTTTATTATTAGCATCCCTTCTAGATACTTTTGCTAACACATAATAATTTGCCCACTTACATACCCAATTTTACTAGCATTCATCCTTGAATTAAGCGTTATCACTGGATAATTATTATTTTATTCCTTCTTATCTAGAGCAAACCACTACATTCCATAACTAACGTTGCTACTAATTTCTTCCATATCCTCACGAGAGGTTTGCGCATAATAGTACGCATTACCGTAAACATTCAGATATTAATACACCAACATAATCATCATTTTCATACTCACTTATCCATACTCAACACCGGGATTAAGCACCATTCTGCACTTTTCTTACAGTTATTTGAACTACTTACAACTTTAAATCTAGCCTCAAATTTTAATTATTCAAAACGCTTTATTATTAGCTCATTGCATGCACTACTTACTATTCTAACCAGGTATGTCGTGCAAGAGCATCATATGAGCATTTATCCATTTAATTCAAATTTTCATTTAAGGCCTCAATATCTTCCTCTTAATGACATACATACTTTCTTATATTGACCATTACAAGTCGAACATTTCATACTATACCATAATTATCTTACCATTCATTTCGTTTGTACGTACTAAACAATTTACATTTTCATATTTATCAATCAAAAACTAAACATTTACTGACCTTGTCTTCATTGTATAGATCAGTGATCCGTAAGCCAGATCGATCCGCCATTTTATAGGTATCTTCCGTACCAGAATTGACCCCATACATTCGTGTATTATGCTTCCTCCCGTGAGCATCCTTCCATCTGCTTTATTTCTGTGACTTTTTCACAATTTCCTTACGTACATGCTACAACTTATCATACATTCCATTTCTCACATACTTTTCCTTGCTACTACAATAGCTTTCGTTGGTCTTACTTACTTGGTGTATCATATATTACATACTATTTTACTAATACTTGTTTAATAACTATCAACTTACTTTGTTTGACTTTTCATAATTCCATTTGTAAATACACTCTGACCTATGCTTACCAATTACCCAGTCCTGACACATCCCTCCCTAGCCGAGGCATAAGCTCCTATTAAAAGACAATCTTTATACATACCAATGCAAGTCAAATCCATTGACTCGTTATCCATCCTTGTGTTGGTTATTTCTTTCCAATTTGTGATTTTGGAAGATCATGCATTATGCCCACCTACAAATATAAGACTTGAACCTTCAAATCATTAAATACCGGGTTCAAATGGCAATCGCCATTGGACCCGTGTGACTCATTTGTCCCTCTTAACCATCTTAGATACAATGCCTTTACATAAATATATTTATATATAGTAAAAAGTTTCAAATCATAACCCGGTTAATATCTCCTAAAAAATATTTACTTCTTCGGTCCGTATTTACTTACGAATTCAGACTTTTCATTCCACCTTCCATTCCTTTCTATGTTTTGAATCCGTCTTGCGGATTCTAACATATCATTCAGACTTTCTCATTCCTTCTATGTTTTGAATCCGTCTCGCGGGTTCAAACGTATCATTCGTACATACCATTACTTCTATGTTTGAATCCGTTTCGCGGGTTTAAACATATCATTCGTACATACCATTACTTCTATGTTTGAATCCGTCTCGCGGGTTCAAACATAACATTCGTACATACCATTACTTCTATGTTTGAATTTGTCTCGCGGGTTCAAACATATCTTTCATTCGTTCCATTTATATGAGTTGCTTTAAATTTTCTTAAGAGTTTTGTAATTCTCACCCACACGTCCACCTAATACTCAATCCTTTCGGACATACCTGCAACAATTATCACGGTCTCACGAACGTTATATATTTCTTGCGTACTGGCCAGGTACGCAATCCACATACTAGTTTCGTGCCTTCATGTAATCATCGCCTTATGTCCGAAGAATTTAGTTTCGGCATGTTTAACATTTCAAAACCTCCTTACTATTCCATCATTATCCTTCATTTAAAATTTTCATTCACTTAATAGGCTTTACCATTACACACACTCACATGTTAAATTTACGTACCTAGGCAATTGTCTTATTACATGCCTTGGTGCCGGTCCTAGACCGCATTCACGAATCATCCTCTCCCGAGCAATTATGCTTACCTTACACATAACATACTGTTAGTTTCTTCAAATACATACTTAAGTACACACTTACATTCGCTTCTACCTTTAGATCTTGATCGAGTCTTGGATTGTACGGGTTCCTGGTCACAAGAGCACGCATGTTTGAGTTCAAGTATTTGCCTCCTCATACTTGATTTCCCTCAAACCAGGGCTCTGATACCAACTTGTAACGCCCAAATTTCATATTCCAAAAGGGACTATTATCATACTATTATTTAACAAAATTCGGGCATGACCCGTTCGTAATAAGAACAATTCCCTATAAGACTAACGTGTAATAACTTAAAATACGACACAACGGAAAATAAGAGCCCAAAAATTTCGTTCTTTACTAGACATAATACTTACAGGAAGGTTCAAATATAAAAATTCATACACTCATTAAAAAGGATTTACCACGTCCCGTTATATTAATACTTCAAGACCTATATTTTTTTTGTCAAATTATGTGACCGATCCTTCCCGTACAACCCTCGCTCTTGACTCGATCTTCAAACCTTCTTTTCTTCGTAATGATGCTAAGTCCACGCCACCTGCATTCACCACATACATATACATCGGTTAAATACAATGACATCATTCCTAAACTAAACATACGTAATCAATAGCCAGTTCGCGTTCCTTCTTCCCATACTAATCCCCACAAATAAGCTTTCCGTGTACATTCGTGCATTCCAAATTCTTAAACCATGATAACGACGTTAAAAGAATACCTGCATTCTCATTTCATACTCAAGACAATGGTTTAGTAACTTATTACTTCAATTGATTTAAACTGTATAAACACATACACAAGATTAGTTCGCTAATAAGCAATAAATCCTATTTCAATCACATTCCTATGCATGTGACTTAATGCTCAATTTGACAACCTGTCCCCAAATCCTTTAATGTACTCGCATTCTCGCTTCGGCTACCGGCTTGTGTGTTTAATGTTTCTTTACCCGTAACCCCGGGCTTAGCACTTATGGAATTGTGCACCCATTTACCCGGTTTGCACCTATTATTGCTCAACCCGTTGATTTGTCTATCATAAATCCTTATTATAGACAAATCAAACATTTTTACATCTCGAACTTTCATATATCATCAATGTATAAGATTTACGTATTTACAATTAACAACAACAAAACGTTTCGTCGCGTACCTGGCTCGAGTCAACGCATAGACCCATTTTTATACCTCGCTTTATTAGCCGAACCTTTATGGCGACTCAATTATCCAAATTGTTATTCACTCCTATGAACAAGTGACTTGCCAACCAAACATTAGTCGAATTTGTCAAATGGTATTTTCACTACCATTTGGCCCGTGTGGTCTAACTGACCAAATATTGATGTTTATAAAACTTGATATTTTAATTTCAAATTCACGCATCCGACCCATTTCGGATTTTACCCCGCTATTTCTTTTATTAGTTACACTATAAGGTAACCTTAACGAAAACTCATTAAATCTTAGTCATTCATGACTAAATTACCAATTTGCCCCCTTTTACTATTAACCATGGTTTTTATCGTTTATAACTATTCCGACATGTATCATATCGCGTTGGAAACCACATTTCGATTTTATCGTATTTATAGTTCATAAAAACAAATTCATATTCTACAAAAGATGTAAGCTTTACTTACTTTGTGTCCATTAGAGCTTCTTTGCGTACTTGATCCGTTTAACCCATTCTTCTCCAAGATCCCATATAGCTTGTCAAGAGTCAAGCTATTACATTGTGACAACTCGAAATTTAGAACCTTTCGTTGTACGTTGAACACTAAATGACTAACTAATTTGATGATTTAATGAATGATAAGTGAACCTTTATATGATTTTGTGTTATGTTACATGTATGCTTGTGTGTATGTATTCGAGTATGTATATGAGCCGAAAGCCATGAACCCGACTCGAGACCATGTGGTCTCGAGTGAACTAGTGTGACATATGGGCCGGTTGGGCCGTGCACCTCATCCGAGTCCATTAGGGTACACTACTTAGGACTAGTATATAATCCTCATGTTAGCCATACTTGTCATTTTTGGGCAACAACACTCATACTCTCCTCTACACACTCCTCATCCTCTCACTAAAACCCTAAGTCACAACATTGTCTCTCCTTCATTCTCGGATCCAATCGACAACCGTAAGAAGCTCTCGGATCGTCTCTCACACACACCGGTTGGAAGCTTCACTCACACCTTTGAACCCACACTTGAACCGGTTAGTGAATTTATGATGTTTGTTGTTGTTTAATAATGGTATGAATAATAGAACTTAACTAGTGTAGTGTATGCTTGATGATGTTTGTGAACCGGATGTGTATTGTGTTTTGAGTTGATAATGATGTATGATTTTCGGTTGATGATGATGATTTGATAACATGTTTGCTTGTTAAGGTTCATACATGATAGATATATATCCTCCTTGAATAACCGATGTTAAGATTGTTGTTGTTCATCTATGATGTATATGCTTGATTTCTAGACAAAGTCATGATTAGAGTGGTTGCTAATGTTTCATGATAACTTAACATATGAATAAGTAGAAAAATGTTTGAATATGGTGCTATTATGTTCTCGGATTGAATATGTGAATGATAAGGATCATTGGTGCATTAAACTAAGTAGATTATGTTGACATAAATCGGTTTAATGAGCTTGTTTGTTCAAAAGATGAAAACCCTAAAGATGAACATGATGAACACATGAAGAACTTGTTGAATATCATATGAACATGTTGAATATTTGAAATCTGATATGTTTGATCCATTTTTAGTAATTTGCTAGACAAGAAACATGTTTAAGGACTTTGGTTGGATAGTACAAACTGTTACATGAAATCAGAATGTTAGTGGGTAGTACACTGTACCGAATCAGCTCCTGTCCAACCGAAACCATCAGTTGCGACTCGAAACCATGCACGATGAGTCGAAATCTCCCGGTTGCGACACAGATTGCGAGTCGCAAACACCTGGTTGCGACTCGAAACCACACATGATCAGCACACCAAATTGGTGACTCGGAACCACAGTTGCGAGTCCAGTTGCGACTCGTAACCAAAACAGCACGAACCGAAACCGTGGTTGCGAGTCCGGTTGCGACTCGAGCCCATGTGCATGTACACACTATTTGGGCTCTCACTGTTACGGGCCGAAGTGCTTGGGCCGGACTATTGGGCCTTGTTCGCTTGTATACTGAACTCATAAGTGTCTTTGTGAACCGTATGGTTATGAGTGTATGCCATAAATTATACCTGCATGCTACCTGCTATTATACGTGTATGCCATACGTGCACTACTTGAATACGAACCTGATTGTATGATACAACTATGATAGGACGTGAGTAGCCACAACATTGCTTGTTTGACTTTTCTGTGTTTCTACCGAGCAAACCAAGGTGAGTTCACACCCTCTACAAAGCATGGGATTCCCTGGGTTGGGAATGGGGTTAAGGAACTGGGTTCCTCGTCCTCCTTGGGTAGGACAGCAATGGTTCAGGAATGTAATTCCTTGTCCTCATGGACAGATAACTCGTACTAGACCAAAACTCTATCACGAAGTCCCTCCTTTTTATATCGACTTAATCGCCGGGCCAATGGCGAGCGGGTCATTAGTTAGATAGCGCTATTTAGGTTTGACAAACCTCACACCGTGCCGCAGAGGACGGGCGTGAACTAATGGACTACTGGCACGTCAATGATGATAGACATTGACAGTTCAGGGCACATAAACATGACTACAGTCAGCAGTCGATATGGTAACGAGTCTAGTAGATACATGGGGTAGCCCCCACGGCCGAAATGCCAGATAACTAACACGGGGTAGCCCCCACGGCAGGATTGCCAGAGTAACCGGGAATAAACAAGTCACGTTTTTAACTATGGGGTAACCCCCACGGCAGGATGCCAGCTAAAGGAAACTGTTTTCGAAACAACTTAAAACGAACACCCAACCGTGAACTCACTCAACTTGTTGTTGACTCGTTACTACATGCTTTGCAGGTCCTTAGGTTTCTTAGCTGGAGCTTGCATGGAGGAGGATCGTTGTGGGACATGGACGACTGTGTGCCATGTTAAACTTTGAAACAATTAAACTTATGCTTTGTTTTTAAGACTTATGCTTCCGCTTGCAACTTGACTATGTTTTATGTGGACACCAATTGTATTGGTTGAACTATTATAATTACTTACATGCTTGTTCAATATGATTGGTGGCTGGATCCTGGTCAGTCACGCCTCCAAGCGGTTGTGCTCCGCAGGTGGATTTTGGGGGTGTGACAGATTGGTATCAGAGCCATTGGTTATAGAGAACTTGGTTTTAATAAGGGAAAACGTTTTTGTTAAAACCAGACTATAACCTGTACAGTGCTCTACGATCCACAACGACGCTTCACTCCACGTGCAAGGCTCGACATTCTAGGTGGTATGAATTATGTTTATATTGCCTACTTGCTAGATTGCATAGAACTTTGCTCATGGTATGCTTAGATAAACGTAGCAACTATAGTTTGAAAACACATTTGTGCTTGCTCCCTACTGTCACTCCACACTTACATATTCGCGACACCTTTCCTATTTGTGTTTCCTTCGATGTGAGATCATGAGGGAACGTATGAACCTAACTCAAGCCAGCTGACGGCTCTTATCAACGAACAAGTTACGGCAGCACTCGCAGCCGCTTAGGCAGGAGGTATAACCTGCCATTCCGAACCTAACCTAGGATGATAGATCCTACTCTCATGACCCAACTCTCGCGCTTAACCCTGTCGTTTCTTCCTCGCGCAACAAGGTCAGAACGCTCAGCCACCCGTGTGCACTTTTAAGACTTTCATGGACTGCCGACCAACTACTTTTAGCGGCACTGAAGGAGCAGTAGGTCTCCTACACTGGTTTGAGAAGCTAGAATCTGTGTTCGAAATGTGTGAATGCCCTGAGGCGCGCAGGGTGAAGTATGCTACTGGTACTCTCGAGGGTTTAGCCCTCACATGGTGGAACGCTCAAGTTCAGATGCTGGGGTTGGTTGCTGCCAACGCCACCCCATGGGAAACTTTTAAGGAGATGATCAAAGAGGAATACTGCAGTCGTGATGAGATTCACAAACTCGAGGTGGAGTTCTTCAACCTCAAGATGACGGGGTCGGAGATTGAAGCTTACGTGAAAAGGTCGAACGAACTGGCAATTCTGTGCCCTACTATGGTGGATCCTCCCATCAAACGCATCGAACTATTTCTTCAGGGCTTAGTGCCAGAAATCCAAAGTCATGTGACTTCAGCGAACCTCGCCACCTACCAGCAAACTGTCCAGTTGGCTCACCGTCTCACGGATCAGGCGGTGGAGCAGAACAAGTTACCAAAACGCATAGGTGCTGCAACTACTTCTGGTACCTCTAGTGACAACAAACGGAAATGGGATGGAACTTCAAGTAAGGGTTCGACTTCTGTTCAGTCCCAGTCTCAGCAGAGAAAGACTGAGGACTACAAGAGCCCTAATCAGCAATCGTCTGGTGGTGGATACAAAGGAAATCATCCCAAATGCAATCGCTGCAGCCTGCACCACAGCGGGCCATGCACCAGGGGCAACTGTCATCGGTGCAACAAGCCTGGTCACGCTGCAAAGGATTGCAGGAGCTTATACCCCGCCAATCAGAATCGTCATCAAGCTCAACAGAATCAACGCCAGCAGCAGCAGCAAGGTGATAACAAAGGGTGCTTTCAGTGTGGAGCTGAAGGCCACTTCAAGAGAGACTGTCCTCAACTGAACAGGAACCAGAACAACAACAACAACAATAACAACAATCAGGGGAATGGTAACAATGGGAACAACAACAACAATGGCGCCAGGGGGCGGGTGTTTGTGATCGGCCAAGGTGAAGCAAGGAACGACCCCAATGTTGTGGCGGGTAAGTTCCTTCTCGACGACTTTTATGTTTCAGTTTTATTTGATTCGGGCGCCGATACTAGCTACATGTCACTAGAAGTTAGTCGAATGCTTAAGCGTATTCCAACACCCTTGAACAACAAGCACACCGTAGAGCTAGCAAATGGTAAGAGTTTAGAAGCCACGCACATAGTCAAGGGTTGTAAGGTTATTCTCGCTGACCATACCTTCTCTATCGACCTCATTCCTATTGTCTTGGGCAGTTTCGACGTTGTCATTGGGATGGATTGGTTGTCCCAACACCGAGCAGAAATTCTTTGCAACGAGAAGGTTGTCCGTATTCCAGGTCCCGGTGGTGAACCTCTCATGATTCATGGCGACAAGAGGAGTGCTGTTGAGAACGTCATTTCTCTCCTTAAGGCCCAAAAGTGCTTGCGAAAGGGCCACACTGCCATTTTGGCTCTCGTTACTGACACCTCAGAAAAAGAAAAGAAGATAGAAGATTTTCCAGTTGTACGCGATTATCCAGAGGTATTTCCTGAGGAATTACCTGGTCTTCCGCCTCATCGTCAAGTCGAGTTTCAGATCGAACTAGCTCCTGGAGCTGCGCCTATAGCCCGTGCACCTTATCGTTTAGCCCCATCAGAGTTGAAGGAACTCTCCACGCAACTACAAGAACTCTTGGATAAGGGTTTTATTCGTCCTAGCTCATCGCCCTGGGGAGCTCCAGTGCTATTTGTAAAGAAGAAAGACGGTACTTTCAGAATGTGCATCGACTACCGAGAACTCAACAAGGTGACGGTGAAGAATCGTTATCCTCTACCGCGGATCGACGACTTGTTCGACCAGCTGCAAGGGTCGAGCTACTATTCGAAGATTGATTTGAGATCGGGTTATCACCAGCTGAGAGTCCGGGAGGAGGACGTCTCCAAAACAGCATTCAGGACCCGATACGGGCACTATGAGTTTTTGGTCATGCCTTTTGGGATGACAAATGCACCTGCGGTTTTCATGGACTTGATGAACCGAGTGTGCAAGCCTTACCTGGACAAGTTCGTTATAGTCTTCATCGACGACATCCTGATCTATTCTAAGAGTCGGGAGGAACACGAGC
Organism: Helianthus tuberosus; assembly: GCA_030545235.1. Lineage (NCBI taxonomy): Eukaryota > Viridiplantae > Streptophyta > Magnoliopsida > Asterales > Asteraceae > Helianthus > Helianthus tuberosus. Next base: position 186,652,607 of record CM060394.1, read on the forward strand.
AACATCTGCGACTTATTCTGGAACTCCTTCGAACAGAACAACTTTATGCAAAGTTCTCGAAATGCGACTTCTGGCTTCGAGAAGTCCATTTCCTAGGCCACGTGGTAAACAAGGATGGGATTCACGTTGATCCATCCAAGGTAGACTCGATAAAGAACTGGCCTGCACCTCGTACACCAAAAGAGATTCGCCAATTCTTGGGATTGGCAGGTTACTACCGGAGATTCATAAAGGATTTTTCTAAGATTGCACAGCCTCTCACCTCACTAACGCAGAAGGGCGTTGTTTATCGCTGGGGAAACGCACAGGAGTTGGCATTTCAGCACCTAAAGGATAGACTTTGTAGCGCACCTATCCTTTCCTTGCCGGAAGGCACAGACGACTTTGTGGTTTACTGCGACGCATCAATTCAGGGTCTTGGTTGCGTGTTGATGCAACGAGACAAAGTTATAGCCTACGCCTCACGCCAACTCAAGGTTCATGAAAAGAACTACACTACGCACGATTTAGAGCTGGGAGCTGTTGTTTTTGCACTTAAGTTATGGCGGCACTACCTGTATGGTACCAAGTGCGCCATCTACACCGACCACAGGAGCCTCGAGCATATCTTCAAGCAGAAGGAACTGAATATGCAGCAACGACGATGGGTCGAGCTGCTGAATGACTACGAGTGCTCAATCAGGTATCACCCGGGCAAGGCCAATGTTGTGGCTGACGCCCTCAGTCGGAAGGACACTGCGCCTAAGCGCGTACGAGCTTTACAACTCACGATCCATTCTAGTCTTCCTTCCCAGATACGAGCAGCTCAGATAGAAGCACTGAAACCAGAGAACGTCAGGGCTGAAGCCCTACGCGGATCAAGGCAATGATTAGAACAGAAGGAAGACGGTGCTTACTACGTAACAGGACGCGTTTGGGTCCCACTCTATGGCAACCTACGAGAGCTTGTGATGGATGAAGCACACAAGTCTCGCTACTCAGTACACCCTGGATCAGATAAGATGTATCATGATATCAAAACTACGTACTGGTGGCCTAGCATGAAGGCCCACGTAGCAACCTACGTCAGCAAGTGTTTGACTTGTGCGAGAGTCAAGTCGGAATACCAGAAACCATCAGGCCTACTGCAACAACCAGAGATACCTCAATGGAAATGGGAGCAAATTTCCATGGATTTTGTTACTGGCCTACCTAGATCCCAGCGCGGGAACGATACTATTTGGGTGATCGTGGATCGACTCACAAAATCTGCACACTTCTTGGCTATCAAGGAGACGGATAAGTTCTCCACTCTTGCAGAAATTTACCTCAAGGAAGTTGTTTCGAGGCACGGGGTGCCCACATCTATTATCTCGGATCGAGATGCACGTTTTACTTCAGAGCTGTGGCAAGCAATGCACAAATCCTTTGGCTCACGACTAGACATGAGCACAGCGTACCATCCTCAGACGGACGGGCAGTCCGAGCGCACTATTCAAACCTTAGAAGACATGCTTCGTGCATGTGTAATCGACTTTGGCAACCGCTGGGAAAGGCATCTACCACTTGCGGAATTCTCGTACAATAACAGCTACCACACCAGCATTGGAGCTGCTCCGTTTGAGGCATTGGACGGACGTAAATGCCGGTCTCCTCTCTGCTGGGCAGAGGTGGGAGATAGTCAGATCACTGGCCCAGAATATGTGGTAGATACAACCGAGCAAATCGCTCAGATACGAAAACGCATGACGGCCGCTCGCGAACGTCAGAAAGTTTACGCCGACATGGGCAGGAAACCACTTGAGCTCCAGGTTGGGGAGCGGGTACTACTCAAAGTTTCACCCTGGAGGGGTGTGGTTCGTTTTGGTAAACGCGGTAAACTCAACCCACGATACGTTGGACCTTTCGAGGTCATTGAGAAAATAGGCAGGGTGGCCTACAGACTAAACTTACCAGCAGAACTCGGTGCAGTTCACAACGTTTTTCATGTGTCGAATCTGAAGAAGTGTCCGTCAGATGAGACCCACGTAGTTCCTTTGAAGGAACTCACGATCGACGAGCAGTTACGATTCGTCGAGGAACCAGTCGAGATCACGGACCGGGATGTTAAGGTCCTCAAGAGTACTAGAATACCTCTCGTTCGAGTTCGTTGGAACTCACGTCGCGGCCCAGAGTTCACCTGGGAGCGCGAAGATCAGATGAAACAAAAGTATCCCCAACTGTTCGCAAACAGTACACCCACTACTGAGGCTGAAGCTACGGAATTTCGGGACGAAATTCCAGATCAACGGGGGGTGGATGTGACACCCCAGGAAAACCAGGAAAACCATACAACTTAACTAGCTTCCTCAGTGAGTGCCTACCAAATTTCGGGACGAAATTTCTTTCAACTTGGGGATGATGTGACAACTCGAAATTTAGAACCTTTCGTTGTACGTTGAACACTAAATGACTAACTAATTTGATGATTTAATGAATGATAAGTGAACCTTTATATGATTTTGTGTTATGTTACATGCATGCTTGTGTGTATGTATTCGAGTATGTATATGAGCCGAAAGCCATGAACCCGACTCGAGACCATGTGGTCTCGAGTGAACTAGTGTGACATATGGGCCGGTTGGGCCGTGCACCTCATCCGAGTCCATTAGGGTGCACTACTTAGGACTAGTATATAATCCTCATGTTAGCCATACTTGTCATTTTTGGGCAACAACACTCATACTCTCCTCTACACACTCCTCATCCTCTCACTAAAACCCTAAGTCACAACATTGTCTCTCCTTCATTCTCGGATCCAATCGACAACCGTAAGAAGCTCTCGGATCGTCTCTCACACACACCGGTTGGAAGCTTCACTCACACCTTTGAACCCACACTTGAACCGGTTAGTGAATTTATGATGTTTGTTGTTGTTTAATAATGGTATGAATGATAGAACTTAACTAGTGTAGTGTATGCTTGATGATGTTTGTGAACCGGATGTGTATTGTGTTTTGAGTTGATAATGATGTATGATTTTCGGTTGATGATGATGATTTGATAACATGTTTGCTTGTTAAGGTTCATACATGATAGATATATATCCTCCTTGAATAACCGATGTTAAGATTGTTGTTGTTCATCTATGATGTATATGCTTGATTTCTAGACAAAGTCATGATTAGAGTGGTTGCTAATGTTTCATGATAACTTAACATATGAATAAGTAGAAAAATGTTTGAATATGGTGCTATTATGTTCTCGGATTGAATATGTGAATGATAAGGATCATTGGTGCATTAAACTAAGTAGATTATGTTGACATAAATCGGTTTAATGAGCTTGTTTGTTCAAAAGATGAAAACCCTAAAGATGAACATGATGAACACATGAAGAACTTGTTGAATATCATATGAACATGTTGAATATTTGAAATCTGATATGTTTGATCCATTTTTAGTAATTTGCTAGACAAGAAACATGTTTAAGGACTTTGGTTGGATAGTACAAACTGTTACATGAAATCAGAATGTTAGTGGGTAGTACACTGTACCGAATCAGCTCCTGTCCAACCGAAACCATCAGTTGCGACTCGAAACCATGCACGATGAGTCGAAATCTCCCGGTTGCGACACAGATTGCGAGTCGCAAACACCTGGTTGCGACTCGAAACCACACATGATCAGCACACCAAATTGGTGACTCGGAACCACAGTTGCGAGTCCAGTTGCGACTCGTAACCAAAACAGCACGAACCGAAACCGTGGTTGCGAGTCCGGTTGCGACTCGAGCCCATGTGCATGTACACACTATTTGGGCTCTCACTGTTACGGGCCGAAGTGCTTGGGCCGGACTATTGGGCCTTGTTCGCTTGTATACTGAACTCATAAGTGTCTTTGTGAACCGTATGGTTATGAGTGTATGCCATAAATTATACCTGCATGCTACCTGCTATTATACGTGTATGCCATACGTGCACTACTTGAATACGAACCTGATTGTATGATACAACTATGATAGGACGTGAGTAGCCACAACATTGCTTGTTTGACTTTTCTGTGTTTCTACCGAGCAAACCAAGGTGAGTTCACACCCTCTACAAAGCATGGGATTCCCTGGGTTGGGAATGGGGTTAAGGAACTGGGTTCCTCGTCCTCCTTGGGTAGGACAGCAATGGTTCAGGAATGTAATTCCTCGTCCTCATGGACAGATAACTCGTACTAGACCAAAACTCTATCACGAAGTCCCTCCTTTTTATATCGACTTAATCGCCGGGCCAATGGCGAGCGGGTCATTAGTTAGATAGCGCTATTTAGGTTTGACAAACCTCACACCGTGCCGCAGAGGACGGGCGTGAACTAATGGACTACTGGCACGTCAATGATGATAGACATTGACAGTTCAGGGCACATAAACATGACTACAGTCAGCAGTCGATATGGTAACGAGTCTAGTAGATACATGGGGTAGCCCCCACGGCCGAAATGCCAGATAACTAACACGGGGTAGCCCCCACGGCAGGATTGCCAGAGTAACCGGGAATAAACAAGTCACGTTTTTAACTATGGGGTAACCCCCACGGCAGGATGCCAGCTAAAGGAAACTGTTTTCGAAACAACTTAAAACGAACACCCAACCGTGAACTCACTCAACTTGTTGTTGACTCGTTACTACATGCTTTGCAGGTCCTTAGGTTTCTTAGCTGGAGCTTGCATGGAGGAGGATCGTTGTGGGACATGGACGACTGTGTGCCATGTTAAACTTTGAAACAATTAAACTTATGCTTTGTTTTTAAGACTTATGCTTCCGCTTGCAACTTGACTATGTTTTATGTGGACACCAATTGTATTGGTTGAACTATTATAATTACTTACATGCTTGTTCAATATGATTGGTGGCTGGATCCTGGTCAGTCACGCCTCCAAGCGGTTGTGCTCCGCAGGTGGATTTTGGGGGTGTGACATACATCATATCCATAAGATGATTAGTTTAGCCATCTAATATCATAATAATTAGACCTTATGGATTTTATTACCACATTTATCAAGATACGAGTTTTGGGTCAGCTTGACTTTTAGAAGTCAAACCACTTATAGATAAGTATATCTTCCAACTATTACATACAAACACTTTAAACACACATTAACAACTGTAAACATTCACCCGAATGAATATTTAGTGTTTAATAAATTGGTAACTAGAAAATCATATGTTTTAAGTTCATAAAACACATTATTTTCATTGCTGCATTTTTCACGCAGCAGCTGTTCGGGGTCACTTTCCCCCTTTTTAATCACATAATCTGACTTCGACTTTCAAATAAGAATTGTGCTTCATTTAAACACCTTTCCAGACATATAAATAACACCTCCATACGATTTTTCTATGATTTTATACGATTTTTGAAAGATCAGGTCAGAAACTAAATTATGTGTAAACAGCTTGCAGTCAAAACGAATTTACTAACTTTTCATGCTGTTTTGACCCACTAAATCTCATAACCAGCCTTGTATGACCAAATATGAAATATAATATGCGAAACAACCTTTTCAACGATATAAGGCTCGTTGTCTAACTCCTAATAACGAATGAGATACGACCTTTACAAGATGACTATCTAAGGCTGTCAAAAGTGATGAATTTACTAATTTTCAAGCTGTTTTGACCCACTAAATCTCATAACCAGCCTCTTATGACCAAATATGAAATGTAATATGCGAAACAACCTTTTCAACGATATAAGGCTCGTTGTCTAACTCCTAATAACGAATGAGATACGGCCTTTACAAGATGACTATCTAAGGCTGTCAAAAGTGACGAATTTCAAACTATTTTACACAAACTTGAATCAATTCAAGTTTCATGTAGGCATTTTATCAAACACTTAATGTGCAACCATTTAACACATGATTCTTTAACAGGTCAAGATGGTTCTTAACCCTTTAAAACTTGTAGTTTTCACTAGGATTTTCACCAAGTCTAAGCACCCTAGTAATTATTATCATCAATTGACATCAACTAATATAGATTCAAGCTAGGAACAAGTACATCAAACAAGGATTTGGACATGGGTAGAACACCCAAGTCGCCACCTTCACTCACCATTATGGGTTTCACCTTAAATCACCAAATTACTTGAACTTATTTATAAAACATAACCTAAATGGTGATTTTAACACCTCTACATTCACAATTTCATACAATTTCGTAGTTTGATCATAGTCTCACTTCATACCAAATCATAAATTTAACTTCTACAACTTACCTCATGTGTAGAAGGTCTAGATGATTAAGAATCTAGGTCCATGCATCCGATTAGAGCCAGTTTCCCCTTTCAGTTTGAAGGTTTATCTTGAACTAGGGTTTGCACCCCTTCACCCTTGCCTCCTGTTCGATCGCCAGACTCAAAACACACACAAAGTGTGTGTTTTAATTTTCTATTTTATTCTTTTAATTAGTTTCAAGTTCTCACCTTGGCAACCTTAGTCCCTTAAGTTCATGATACTATCATAATTGGCTTTAATTTCATTACTTTGCCTAATTTGCTAGACAATCAACTAGGTTTACTAACCTAGTTATTATATCTCATTTTGTTAAACATGATAACAAATTAGCAAATTTAATATTTCGGTTTTGGGGTGTTACAAGACCCCGCTGGATCAGTGATGTCAGGTACCGTGCATTCATGGGAAATACAAGGGGTAAATGTGCACTAAGACCATCGTAGTGCATAGCAGGTACGGTCTGGCTGAAGACCGAGGATGTAGAGTATTGTATTGTATTTGGTTTGGTCTCGTTTGGGTGTGTTTGTGTTTTGACAGGTTTCTACGTTCCATCTTCACGGATGCAATGAATCAAGTGTGGGGATGTTTGGCAACATTCCCGGTGAGATCTCAAAGAATTCATGAGGGGCGTATGTTCTGGTTAGATCGTAGCAGCTACACCACTACAAATAGTCACTTGTTTTCTGATCAGGTGCATGTGTTTATCTATCCTGTGTTTTATTTGTTTTTGTGTACTTGGTGGTGTGAAATTTTTGTGTTGGGAGTGGTTTCCTTGTGTTGAGTCATCTAGTTGTTAGCCGTTCATGGTCTGTGGGTGGTATCTCTCGAGTTTAGATTATAAATTGCACCATACATTGGGGACAATGTATCTCAAGTGTGGGGATGCGGTAACTCGAGAGAGGGTTGGTATGATTGTTGATCTTAAATGCTTGAAGAGTTGAAATTGTGAAAAATTGAAAATTTTTGAAAATTTTTGTTTCTCAAGTACGCTTGAACTACATGAAAACCAACATTTTCAATCGCTAAAGGGTTCCTACTGATATTAAACTAACTTAGATCCCTAGTCATGGTTGTCCCTTTAAGTTTCATGAGAGTATATCTGACAGTTGTTTTAGAGAAGAATTAAAAAGAGATGCTTAACTAGGGGTAACATGCTTTAGGAATTACACATGCTACGTGTCGGTAACCCTTATTCCTTTTGTTCGGTGAGATATTTGAGCCTGCTTAGTTGTTAGTTGAATTACAATAAATGTTCATTTGTTGAGAGTAGGCCATATGTTGCTTTGTGTCAGAACTTGTGTGGTTTGATACGTGCCAAGACTGTGGTTTAGCGTATGCACATAGATGAAAAAGGCATTAGGATCTCTTCCATTGTGTTATTTGTTGATTGTTTATCCACCCACCTTAGTTAACCATGTTGAGCCTTATACCTTTCGTTTGTTACACCTTGTTTGACCCGTTTGATTACCAACCATGAATGACAATTGTGTGTTAGATATTTGTTTAAAAAATAGAAAAGAAAAAAAAGAGAAAAGCAAAAAGAAAAACAAAAAAATCATTGTTATATTCGTGTTAAATAAATGGGTCGAAAATACCCAAAGTGTTAGTATCATTGTGAATAAGTTATCATGGTTTGGTATATTCATTTGTGTTCGCCAATAAATATAAAAACCCAAAAATATTCCCTACCTTCACCCTTAACCCAAAACCCGAAAAAGTCCTTTTGATATGTGCTACGTTATTTGATACAGTGGAGGTGTGATTGCTATACAAGCTTATGATTGCAAGGTAGCATATTTGGTTTTGAGTGAAGTACATACTAGCACATTACACGCTAGTCTTAATAGCTGAGAGGAGTGATTATTGTGAGGGGCGTGTGGCATGTGTGTAGTAATATAAGCATGTTAGTTTTAGTTAGGCAAGTCTTAAGCTGTTTTAAATGCGTATCATTTACCTGTCAGATTGTCAATCTCGATTGTGTTAGTCTATGGGACGGGTATGACTTGGGATCTTAAATTGCTAATTCGGTAAGGGATTTAATGGTGATTTGCTAATAAGGTGAGTAATGTTCGTAATGGTTGCTTGGGGACAATCAATGTTAAGTGTGGGGATGTGATGGAGAGTGTGAAACCCGTGCCTTAAAGTGTATTTTATTATGTGTTTTAATGCGTTTTACGTTATTATACGCCTCGAATGTGTTAACTACGAAGGTTTGTGGTTTTACAGGTAAAACGCATAATACGGCAAAGTTAGAGCGTGTAGTGATGAAACGGGAGTTATTCGGGTCAAAAGATAGCTAAAAGGAACAAGTAATGCGAACAAGTATGTTTTTGAAAGAATTAAAAAGGGTAAAAATCCTAATAAAAAGGCAGACGTGTACTGGAAGGGATTATTGGGAGCTACGATTGATAATTGTGAATATATTTCATCATATGATCCATCACTTTTGACACACACCAAGGATGGCGCAGCCATTGGGAGCCAACACACCTTTGGAGATTATTAATTCTTTATCATCTCAAAAATCAACAGAGAGGACAAACCGTAACCTACGTTTGCAAGCGTAAGCTACGGTGAAGAATCTTAGGTGCACGTGTGGTTGTGGAAAAGAAAAAAAAAGGATTTAAACCTAAAAGCTATACACGTGAACATGAACTGGGGAGAACAAAAAAGTCAACAAGCACATCATCACTTTGGACGGCTGTGATATCACGTGGCTTTAGGGTTTTGACAACATAATCATCATCAATATACATCATACACGCATACATTGAGGAGCAGCCGCCATTTTAGGTTTGGAGGTTTGGAGGGAATACACAACACAAGAAGTCAACATAACAATAATCAATCATCATCTCATCGCAGACTTGGAGGCACATGGGCCACAAATTCTTTTGGAAAGATAATACACTTTTTGGAAATTGTTTTTGAAGACATCATGATTCACCTAGTCACGTGAAAGGCAGCAAAAGGAAATCAACATACATGATTATATGGGCCGACATATTGGACATGGGCCGCACATGTGGGCCTGATTGTGGACGACACATGCACCTCTTGGACTTGGCGGCTGACTTGTGAAGAACTTTGACGTGTTCTTTTTGGATTGGGCCGCCATATTCTCACAAAGGGGGTCACGTGAATATTGAGAAAAAGATATAGGTCAACATCATATTCAATTGAAGGGGATCTTTTTACGGCAGTGAAGGGGGCACGAAGATAGGGAAGCCCTTGAAGATCATTCAACCAACATGATCGGCTAATCTCCTAGTGGTTTCCTCCGGATGGAGGGCTTTGGTAAGTTAGACAAAACTATGTGTTTGTTTTTATCGTTTTAACTTGGTGATCTAAGCATTTGATGCTTTTCACCATTGATTTGATTTATTGATTGTAAACAGTTACATTTATTTAAACCTTAATTTCTAAGCATTCAGTTCCCAAGAGTTCTAGTAATTGGGATATATTTGACATGGGGTTAGGGTTTGTAATTGTAATTGATAATCATTCGATAACATCCTGTTATGTATTGACCGGAGTACTTAGTCGTTGGTTATCACAATTAGTTAATCAAAATTAACACCTATGTCTATGTAGGTCACGATTAAACACATAGTTGAAACTAACTGTAAAACCTGAAATCTGGAGGAACCATTTTCTCACCTATTGATTCAAATCTTAGTTTTTGTTCGTTAACTTAGATAATTCTCCAAATCAATCAAACCGATTTTTCAATTTAGTGGTAGTTAATTAATACTTTTCATTACGACACTTTCCACAATCCTCATCTGGTTCGATATCCGACTTACTCTAGCTACTAGTTTATTTCGGTTTTTGCATGTCCATAACGACAGACATCAAATTCCAGGGTGTGAATGCACTACCCTAACGATAGGGTGCACTACGGGATAAAGAGTGCAGAGGTACTGATAGAGGTGTAGATCGAGAAGAATCTTCTTGCATGTGTTTTCCATGTGCCTAAATGGAACAACATTCTGTGGAGAATATCGAGTGGTTACTTCCGCCCTTATAATATGGGTTCTATACTTCATGGTTCTCGGTTGCCCAATATAGGGAGAACCCCCTTGCCACACTGGGCTGTGCGACACATACATTGATTTGACTTGGGCTCCATGAGTCCCAATATGGTTGGCCTAGTCTTCCTGAATGCCGAATAGAGTGCGGTAAATAAGTTACATCCCAGCCAGTGCCATGCTACCTCCTTGGGTAAAGCGGATGTCAAAGGTTAGGGTCTTATCATAGCATCTACAATGGACAAGTTTATGGGGGGTTCTAGGTTCTCTACAACTTAAACGTAAGAATACCGCAGTGTTGAAGAAAATCTTTCCGGAGTGTTTACCATCTTGAATTCAGGTTCCCAATGCCTTGTACTACAGGTAGAGATGTAGGTGCAGAGTAGATAAAGGCAGACTTCCTACTATGTGGAGTGTTATAGTAACCTTCTCGGTTATTGTTCTACTGGGTGGGGATTTGGAACAATATAGGAATTCCAAATGGATAGTGATCATTCGCTTGACACGCAGAGTCCATCAGGATTTCCATACACCACAAGTTGTTATTACGTGGGCCCCCGTAATAATAAATCGTCTTGCATGGTCACCCTAATTTTCTCTCGTTCAAAGCAGTTGATCAATTAGAGAGGAGACACTGCTGTCCTTATACCTTCAACATGGAATGGACCTCTATGATGGTCCACGCGCCAATGTCTGTTGTTGTTGCGCGTGAAAAGGCACAATGCTTAGAAAGAATGGGAATAAGGAGGGTTCCTAGTTATAGAAGCTGGAGGGGGACCTTTCAAATGAGTACTTCATTCTCATTGTATGGAATTGAGTGTCGTCATTCAGGTTTCATGAATCCTTCAGGGACCTCGTCCCACTATTAAGGTTGTTATCCAAGGTTGTCTCCTCCGCTTCGACGTCGCTACCGTAGTCAGGCACCTTCGCATTCGAGGGGGAAGAACAACCATCTTCTACGGAACCAAGATCAGGGTCTTGTTTAGCAGTTACCTCAACCATGGGCTCCGCAATAAACGCGAGGTCGATAGTAGCATTGTGCGAGTCAAGAACGGTAATAGGATTCGAAGTCGAAGGTATCTCGTTCCCATCAATAATAATCCCATACGTATAAATGCACATGTATTAATAGATAATAATGTTACTTAGTATATACAAGCAAATAAATGCAACATATCACAAACAATTTTCGTCTATTCTTTCGGGGGGTCATTTTGTCTTTGGCAAGTCTATCCCACATGGACCGACTATACCTCAATTGGCACATTAGTCAGGGTATTCCCTTCCCTACTAATCTCCTTACTTTGCCTTTGCTTTGTCTTTGCTTTGCCTTTCCTTTGTCTTTCCTTTGAAAAATGTTCAATTCATGGATCTTGGCGCTTTTTGTAAATGCAATGAAAAATATTTTGTGAAAATGTTTTTCGTGAAAGAATCCTAGTAATTGTAGTCTAGACTCGAGAAGGAATCCTAGTTCACTACAATCGAAGCTCTGATACCAAACTGTCACACCCTGACTTTTGCGGAAGCGTATGATGTGTGACTTGTTCAATATCATTGCATTCAATTATAATAAACAACTATATGATTAAAACATGATGTTTATCCATTTCATAAGTATAAAAATATACAAACACGAGTCATTAAGTTTCAACTGACAATTCCTCAAGTTATGTTACAGATCAAAAGTGGATGACATCAAAACTTGAAAATTATGCCTTGAAAACAACACCGGCGCCCAAGATCCATCTTGCTTCCTGAAATACATGTAATTTTGAAAATATCAACAAAAGTTGAGCGAGTTCATGTGTTTCTGTTTGAGTTCGAATAATCTTGTAAACATTTGTAAGTGTGCCTTTTGTAAACCGGTATGAAAGCGTCTGTGAACAGATCAATTAATGTGTAGCTAAGACATTAATATATGTGCAATGGCATAGGAAGGATCAAACCTTTGCGTATTTCGTACCGGGCCACCCGGCTGGAACGACATAGTCACCACATGGGCCAACTCGCGGACCCATGGGTGGGGCTCACAACACCCAAATAGATCTATCACTCATGTCCCTCGGTCCTTGTAAAGGATTAATGGTCTCAAGTTAACGCCTACCCATTCACATGATCTAACAGTTCATTCCTTAGCTAACCATACCATTCGTAATCGTAATCATTTGTAATATGTATTTCACCCCGAAGTTATAAAACTGAAAATAGTTAAAAGAAAATGGGGACATGAACTCACTGATTTGCGTCCTGTCTCATGTATGCCTAAAATATGTATCCTTACGCCGTACTACAACCTACACACGTGTTATGGTTTATTAGACGGCTGGGTCGTGCCACGACTTTTAGTCTTGTTTGTTATGACTTAGTACCTTTGTGTTACATCTTTGATGTACTTGTATTATTCCAAAGTGCATAATTATTTGTTAAAAGAATAATATTTTAACTTAAATTATACTCATTAATTATTTGGAATATTCGTTAAAATAATATATCTTAACTTATTTGTTTTGTAATCCTTCAAAGAATATTTTCCCCAAGGATGGGTATACTTATACATGTATTCTTAAACTTGTGTATTTAGCCAAGTTTTGGTGGTGTATTCCGGTGTGTAATAGTACGTACAAGAATACGTATTTTTGTTGTACTTATTAAGTATCTTTATAATTAATTTTGTATTTAAATCTTCGGAATATTATTTTTAATCAATAAAAATCACCAATTTATATTCTTAAATTATATATATTCTAAGAAAACTTTTATAGAAAATTATCTGTAATTTCTCCTTGGCAAAATAATTATATTTTCATATAAACCTCAAAAATAGTATATTTTCAAGATTAACTTAGAAAATATTTATAAATCCACTTTTCACCCCAAAAATAATATATTCTAAATTTGTTTAAGAAAATATATATTTTCTTTATAAATAATATATTTTCTAACAATTCAAGAAATATATACATCTTTTCTTTATTTAAAAAATAAAATAAGGTATTTTCTACTTAACGAAAATATGGTATATTTTGTAACATTTGTAAAAATTATAATCTCCGTTTCTTTGGTTTCCAAAATACCGTTTAATTTATCTGTCTATATATATATATATATATATATATATATATATATATATATATGGAGAAGATCATGCGAGAACCGCGAGAACCAATGTGAACACAACAAAAAATGCCTAAAAATAGCTAAAAATCACACAATTTTTTTTAATATTTTTTATATAAAAATCGCTACTTTTCGAAGCAAAAAAAAAAATTTTGGCCACTAAAAGTAGCGATTTGAGCATAAAATATTAAAAAAAAAATTTAGATTTTTTTTTATTTTTTTAGGTTTTTTGGGGGTTTAGTTTTTAGCATTTTAGCTTGGGGGGGGGGGGTTAGGTTTTGGGGGGGGGGGGGGTTAGGTTTTTTTTTTTTTGGGAGGGGGGGAGGTGGGGGGGTTTAGGTTTTTTTTTTGGTGGGGGGGGGGGGGTGGGGGTTATGTTTTTTTTAGGTTTTTTTAGCTATTTTAGGTTGTGTTCACATTGGTTCTCGCGGTTCTCACAATAAGGGTGGTTCTCGCATATATATATATATATATATATATATATATATATATATATAGGGGAGGTTTCATTGGGGAACACTAAAAAAATGGGGAACGGGGGAACACTTTTAAAAATTATACTTAACATGTTAAAAATTATTTTTTTCTAAATTTTTTTCGGCGTTTTTTCTTATAAATACAAGTAGAAACATTTTTAATAAAAAAAATCAAAAACTAAAAATATAAAAAAATGTTTAAAAACAGTTATATCTTATAGAATTAACTTAACATGTTAAAAATTAATTTTTTTTAAAAAAAATCAGCGATTTTTTTATAAAAAGGAGGAGAAACTAGTAGACTAAAAAAGATAATTTTTCTAAAAAAAAAATTTAGCTTTTTTTAATTGTTTTTTAATATTTTTAGTTTTTGATTTTTTTTTTATTAAAAATGCTTCTACAAGTATATATAAGGAGAAGCGCCGAAAAAGATTTTTAAAAAATTATTTTTTAACATGTTAAGTTAAATTTTTAAGAGTGTTCCCCGGTTACCCACTTTTTTAGTGTTCCCCAATGAAACTCACACTGTATATATATATATGTATATATATATATATGAACTTAATCGCAGAATATGTTTATGTGATCCATAATCCTTTGTTCGGTTTGTCTGAATTTTTTGGTATAAATTATATATTCATTACCTTGGAAATTTGGTAATATTTTGTGTTACAATTCTTGGTATTTTGGTAAGTTATATTATTTCAAGTCCTAAAATAATATAACTAATACACATAATATACAAGTAATCACACATATTGTGATATCTAAATATATATTTTCCTAAATACATATTTAGTCACTTTTATTTTTCAAAACCAACCTCCAATATTTGTAATTTTTGTAACAAAAATTATGGCAAATTTTATATAAAAAATCATGGCTAAAATATACTTGTAAACACTTGTTTAAAAATATTTTTCTAAGTGTTCAAATCTTAAAAAATTTTTTGCCATAGTTTCCCATTAAAAATGGAGGTTTCTATGCTTTCCAAGCATATTATTTTCTTTTAAAATCATCACCAATCTATCAACAAATCAAACAACACTTACCAAGAGCCAAAATCATGCCATATACACTACTTCATGAACTTGAAAATTTATAAAAATTTGTAGTAACTTAGTATGGTGTTAATTAAGCTTACTTACCCTTTAAAGTGTGGTTATTTATTTATAAATCACATTCTTGCAAATTTTAGACTTTCACAACTTGTAAATTGTTTTTCTAAAAATATTTTTTCTTGAATTTTTCATGTTAATAACATGTTTCTACATTTGATTTAACACTAAAAATGTGATCAATTTCTTTAGAAACCATGGTTATGTAAATCTTGTAATTTAACTTGGTTTCTTGAGAAAACTATCTTTGAAATCATCCATGTAATAGACTAATAACATGTATTCATCATCATCTTACACAAAATCATCTTTGTTTTCAAGTTCATGATGAACATAAAGGATGATCATCTTGACTTTTCACAAGATCATCCTCTCATCTTGCTAGATCATGTGTTTAATCACAATCTAGCAAGTTCCATATGATGTTTAACATCATAAACACAAATAATCAACAATCAAGAAGCATACATACACTTAAACAACATAGATTATTATGATTTTGAGCTTTATGTTAGAGATTACATTCTTGATCTTTGATGTTCTTCATGTTTAGTGACTTATATCATCTTTTAACCAACATAATAAGAAGTACAATGGAGTTAAGAGAGTCTTACTACTAGCACAAGGCTAGGGAAGAGATCAAGTTGAAGAAGATGATGAACAAGGTGGATAAAAGCTCTTGGTGAAGGTCCTTCAAGTTCCAATGCCTCCCACCTTCTTAGATGTGCTTCTTATGCCTCTAAATCACCTTAGATTGTATTGGAATTGATTGAAAATGGATATGGTATGTGGGTGTGTTGAAGCCGTGAGCTTATAGGGGAGGAAGAAGAAATTTTGTGAAGTTGAAATGTTGTGGGAAAGTATGTGGGTTAGTGGTCTTTTATCATACTTCTTTCCAACATGTGCATAAACCATGGTTATTACGTCTCATCTTTACACAACATATCCCATTAAATATTCAAATAAAATCAAGGGAGTGGGTCCCACTTGTAACCGTAAGTTGAGGGGGGGGGGGTCTAGTTGTGATTAAATGGTAAGTTAAAGATTAAGGTTAGATTTCAAGTATATTAGTTAGTGTTATAAGTGTTTGGTGTTTATAGGATATGTTATGATGTTCGGTGATCATAACTAGCTTCGTAACACTAAAACAATGCTTCTAGTGAAAATTTGGTGTTTCGGGTAGTGTCCGGTTGTTTGGTTGGTTACCGGTTCGTTAAGGTGCTAAATTACGCAGTTTAGTGTGCTTTATGTTCCCTTTTATGACAGTTTTGGTTCCCGACACTTAGGAAAGCATTCTTGTGACAACCCGAGCTTTCAAGGTTAGTGTCGCATAGTCTCGTGATTCTAACTTTTCCAAATTCTCTCCTTCCATGTTCTTGCTATATTAAACTTTTTATTAAACATTTTGCTATGATAAACTTGTCGAGTGTAAACTTACTTGGGTATAACTAAAGGTGTGGGTTGGATCAATTTAAGTGTCTGGGCTTCTTGGGCCGCAGCACATGAACCCGGGGCTGCCGCACATATAATTGGGCCATACATGCACACACACACCGTACTCCCAATCCACTTTGGCCCACAGGCCCACACTCACTGTCACAGGCCCAAACCCTTTGTGGGTTACGTATACTTATATGATTAGGAGTACGTAGGTATGATTTTAAAAACATAATAACCCTAGAGCTCCTCCTTGAACCCGACGGCAACACCCCTCCATCGTGAAGCTTTTCCTTCGAGTTCATCTAGTATCTCGGTTATTTCGGTTAGTATATTACCCTCCTTGGTTGTTTTAGTCCCCTATTATATGTGATCTTTTGAATAATTAGTGGTTAAGGTGTTTATGATATAAGAACTCGGATTAGATGAACAACATGATTTGGCATGGACCGAGACTTATGTTGTTATGATTTGAAAGTTTGTATGCAATCTATGATCATGTTTGAATACTAATGTTAATGAAAGGATTGTGGCCGCCTAGTTTATGTTAGGGTTCATATCGATAGATGTTGGTTTTACATAATGATGAATATATGTGTCAAGAATGATTATGTAAATGATTGAAGCCTGAATATGATTTCATGTTGAAACTGTTAGAGATTTAGGTTGTTGCTATGAGCTTGGAATATGCAATTAGCTTGATTGTGTAACTGTTTGAGCCAAGATTAGGGGGATGGTTATGTAGAGATTAGAAAACTTGATATGTTTAGTCACACACTGTTAGGGTAATCGCACGAGTCTTGTTGTATTAGGCCTGGTACACTTTGGATTGCACAATCATAACTAGTCACACATCTATACTGGGCCACTTTACATTGGGCCATACCCACTGATTCGGATCGCAAACCTTCAAGGTGGGCCGCATGATAAACACTTAGTCATATATCACATTGGGCCACAAACTGAATATGGGCCGAGGTGTATCAATGAACCGAATAAACTGAAATGGGCCGCACATTACCTGTTGTCCACTTGGGTTGGGCCTCAAACGGAATAGAACACGCACTTAGATGATTAATGTTGATAGTTGTAATCTGATAATAACAAGTGATCATGTAAATGAACTGGTATGGGGTTCAAACACCCACTATGTGATGATATGATGTATGGCATCGACTGTTGGGTTGCATGACCAACTACTACACTTTGCATGACATTATGTGTGGGTTGCATGTGTAATATGCATAAGGAATATATGATTTAGTGCTATAAAACTGATTGTTGCTGGTAATTATACTAGGATTCGGTTG
The DNA here is from genome assembly GCA_030545235.1 of Helianthus tuberosus. NCBI lineage: Eukaryota > Viridiplantae > Streptophyta > Magnoliopsida > Asterales > Asteraceae > Helianthus > Helianthus tuberosus. Next base: position 186,670,341 of record CM060394.1, read on the forward strand.
ACCAACTGTAAACACGTAACTAATCTTACCGAGCAAACCAAAGGTGAGTTCATTTCTCTTGAGCATGCGTCCCAGTGGGTGGGACAATCAAATGGGTATTCCTGAGAGGAATTGGTCTTTTGGGTAAAACTGGAAATGTTAGATAATACACTCTTTTCCTATCACTTTAAGTCCCATCTTATACCGAATTAGTTACCTGAGAGGTAACGGGGTATTAGTTGATAGCGCTATTAGGCTAGGCAACCTCACATCGTACCTGAGAGGACGGGCGTGAACTAATGACCTTAGATCATGACCAATGCTTAGATAGGGGGCATTGGGGACGGGCAAAATAATCTGGTAGCCATCTTGTACGGTACTCGAGTTATTATCAACATTATTTTCAATGATATGAACTAAACACTTGGTAACTAACGTTTTCACAAAACTATGAACTAACCAGCTTTGTCTGATACACTTGTTGCATGCTCGTTGTCACACCCCGATATTTCCACGTATTACCGGTGGGCCCGGTGGGGAGTATCGTGACGTAGTTGATATCATCATAGTCAAACAACACAATATATAAATGCACAGCGGAAGCAAAAGATAAATATATTACATTCCGAATATAAAGTAATGTCAAAGTATTACAACGGAAAGTAAAGGATCCACAGGCGGATCTTAAAACATAAACATCGTTCAACAGACTTTAGACGCCTAGAACTTGCAAGATTCCTTATTAACGCCCTGAGCTTCCAGCCAATTACGTTCAGTACCTGTCACTTAACCTTTTTGGAAAATACGTCAGTTTACACTGGTAAATACAATTAACTGACTCATTTTGGAAAAAAGAGTTTGAAAATTGATTTGAATGCACGAGGCACAAAATATCTTTTATAACTTGGGACAATTTTATTAATAAAAATCTTGTATCCGATTTACATGGTTGTCCAACATTTAGGGCCGGTGATTATACAATACAAGCCGGTGAAGATTAATCGACACACCATAAATATAACTCACAAGAAGACATCCTTACGAGTGAGTATATCTTTTACATACGCAACAGGAGGTGTTATGCCTACACCTTGTGCTTAAGTTATGGCCATTCACTTTTTAAATGAGCCAAGGATATCCAGGACACGGCCATTAACCCCCAATGTTATTTGTTATCAATCAATACAGATTAAAACGGGATTATGCAATTTAATCATCTCCGATTAAAAGGTTTCTACACCCGACCAAGCGGTATTTTTTATAATACCGTATCCCAAGCCCGTATAAGGGAAAATAAGTTAAAAGTATTTACCTGAGCTAAATATAAATTCAATCCCAGCCGTATATCAAATCAGCAAGCACAAGTACTTCTACTAGGACTCTTAATCTGGAATGAAGGTTTTATTAACCTATTAGATTCCTAACGGGTCTTGTTTAAGTTGAAACTTAGACCGGTTAGTTTTAAGGAAGGGTTTACGGTTCAAAATGCAAGATTAAGCGCAGACCGGTTCAGAATGTGATTTAGACCCGACAAGTTTGGAGACTTGTATAATATGGGCAAACTAAACACATTCTAGATTTTGAAGTGAAAATGATAAGGTTTGACCCGTTTCGGTTATTTTATGCAAACTAGTTACATAAACTGATCCGAACGCGAAACATGCGTAACGGGTAACCATAAGAGTCATAAACATGTTCCATAAGTTAATATGCCTTAAATATGTTGTGATATTAGTAGGATATCTTCCATTATGCCCAAAATGAATTTAAAACCAATTTATGCCCCATAGGGGTATTTTGGTCATTTTAAAGGTTATAAGAGAGGTTAAATGATAATCTGAGGTTCTGGTCTAAAATGATTAGTAAATATATTTATTTTAATAAGTTATATCAGTAAAATATCTCACATATGTGAAATTTATCATTTATGGCCAAACTATGCACCGTAGGGGCATTTTGGTCATTTCACATATGCTTTAAGGGTTAATTTTGGAAATATGAGTTCAAAACTTTTATTTACTGTTAAAGTATAAAAATTTATTCATAACATCAGTAGGTATCAAGCTTTAGGTGCCCAATATGGTTTTAAACCATACTATGCGCCTAAATCGCATAAAAGTCGGTATTTGACGATATTCGGGTTGATTAATGAAATCTGAGATTTTGATCAAACTTTACTGTTTAAAATAACTTATTTACCATATAAAATCAGTAGAAAAAGGTTTGGTATGTAAAGGATGTGTAAAACTCATTTTATTAGTGAAAATGGCACTATCGTCAATTACCGAGTCTATGCGATAACTCTATGTTATGATCAGATTAAAATTTTATAAAAATTTCCAAAAATCCCTAAATATTATATTATATCAGTAGGTGAAAGGTTTGATGACAAAATCGGGTTTATATAGGCTATATGCCAATTACGCCGTTTAATTAGTAAAAAGCTTTTCATTTACGCTAATGAGCATAACTCCTAATCTAGACCTCAAATTGATGTCAAATTTTAGGAACAAGTTCATAATTCAGTAGTGAAGGTTTCTATCCTTTCACATTTTCAAAAATATCGTTTTAAGGTCAAAAGGGCATAACGGTCAACATTTTAGGCATTTAACGGAAACATGCATGAACTAGGATTTCTATGGAACCAAGTTGTATAACCTTGGAGGGTTATACTAACTTATAATATGGTCCTAATGGAATCCTAAGGCATTTCTAAACTAAGCTAAATGGGGTCAGAACTGAAAGTCAAAGCAAAAGTCAACTTTTGCGACTTTCGGTTCCGAACCGAGCCTATACTTAGAATTGTCGGGTTGAACATGCTTAGACATGTTCAACTAATATTTACCAAGTTATTAATGTGGCAAAACTTATTTTATGACTTTTAATTTATTATTTATGCATTTTATTTAAAACTAACCCGTTTGACTTTCATTTGACCCGACAATTTAACTAAGTAATCGTGGTAATTAGGAGGCGCCCTTTTGAGGGTTAATTACCTACCTAATTACGGTCACGTAGCCATGTTCGTTGCGAACCATGGCTTAGCCGTTTAAAAGTCAAAGCGTTTATCGAAACGCTTGACTTTTCGGCTTTAACCGCTAAATAATTAAACTAAACACGAAAGGGGACTTACAAAGGGTCCAAGGGACTCGAGGAGGTTCTCAAAAAGGTTCAAGATCCTCACAACTCAGAGAATAGATCAGATTAGAAGGAGATGTGCAAATGAGAGCCAAAAATTCAATGGGTATATATAGGTTTTTGAGGACCGTTAGGATCGTTTCTTGATAAATGTGATCAAATCTGGACCGTACACCTTTACCCCTTGTTTTAGAAATCTATGGGCTGCCCAAGGATTGAAGAAAACCATTTGCAATTGATTAAAACAGCTATAACAGCTGGTAACAGCTGGAAATCAAGTTTCTGAAATGGCAGTTTTGGTCCCTGCATGCTTCTAGCCCCTTTCTGATTCGTTTGAGGCCCGTTAAACCATTTTTAAGGCTCTAAAATGATGTTTAAACATAGGGGACATGAAACATGCTCAAAAATATGTCGGATGTCGGTCCGTTTGGCCGTATGGTCACGTTGTTCGTCTAATTACGACGAAACACGAACGGACGCGAAAAGCGATCCAAATTACGTGACGAATGGAATTTTATCAAGGCGATCACTAAAATAAAATATTTTAGTGCTGACATAAATTTTTGGGTGTCCGGGGATATACAGAATGCGAGATATGCGCAAAAGTGCAAACTTGTGCACTTTTTGACACTTTTAGTCCCTGCATGACATAAAAGTTTATTTTTGCGTACCAAACACCTCTAAACCTATATATAAGCTATATAAAAGATAAATAGGGTATGTTTAACTTATGGACATATTCTGGAAGGTCCGTTACCATACGATTCGACCTCCTTTTGCAGTTTGACGCAATTAGTCCCTTAATTGCGCAAAGTAGCGCGAAATGCCGTTTAATGATATCTAAGCCTTCCATGTCCCATAATAATCATTCCCAAGCATATATTTAAATATTACTACGCTCCCGTTTGCTTAAATGGTCACCGAATGGCGTAGATTCAAAAGTTGACGCTTTAGGTCCCTCTATTGCGCAAACTTGCGCATTTCATCATTTAATAGCATTGAAGCCTCATCTAATCCATATTAGGCATTCTTGATAGTATTATTAAACATCACGATGCTTCGGATTCGCTAAAAGGTCATTCAGAGGTATAATTAAACATATTGACACTTTTAGCCCCTATAACTTGCAAAGTTGCGCGTAACTTTACTTATAGGCATAAAAACCTTAGACGGCAATTATTTGGAATTCCCGACAGTATAATTAAATATCATGAAGCTCTCGGTTTGTTAAAAGGTCACTCAGAGGCTAGAATTGACATGTTGACGCTTTTAACCCTTTATTACGCAAACCTTCAATTAATTACGCAAACGGCTACACTTAACCATCAAATGGCACATTTGTGAATATAAACATCGTAAGAGGTTATTTAGAAAATTATTTTAAGTATGTTAATACTTCCAGTTCTTTCATAATCAATGTTTTTGATTTTTCGAAAAATTAGTCCCTTAAATTCAAGGTTTGACTTTATTAGGGTTTATTACACGTGTCAATACTTCATTGGACGTGATTTTTCGAGGTGTTACATCCTCACCCCCTTAAAAGAAATCTCGACCTCGAGATTTTCTTAAAGTAAATGAAGTATTTTCTGTCGTATCATGGATTTAACTTCCATAGTATATTTGGGCCTCCAAGGGTATCCCAGTTGACCTATACAATAGGTGCATACTTTCTTTTGGAGCTCCTTAACCTGTCGATTCTCAATCGACATAGGTTGCTCCTACTATCATAGATCTGCATATCATTATGTGATAGTGCTTTTCGACTTATTGGTGACACGTCGCTAAATCATTAGTGTGGGTCACATTGCGCGTTCCACCAAGCTCCTATATTAGGTCTTAGCTCGTAAGCTATTTAGTCTTGATACATTCGAATCCTTCGAATGACTTTGTAGATTCCGAGCTTAACTAACCTGAAAATTACAACTCGGCACACCCTTCCAGGGTGTTATCTTTTGTTGAACCTTATCTTTTAACCAGTACTTAGGAGGGTTGCTATTTTCATAAATCCTTGATTTCCTGCCGTATACTGGAAACTTACAATCGATTATGGATTTGTATGATCTTATTTGTTGTTTCCAATGCAACTTTCAGATCCTGATAGGTGGACTTCCCAAAGTCTCGTCCATCCTACGGATGTTTTGATATTTCATCCATACAAGGTCTCCAAAGGAGCCACCTTGATACTTATATAACAACTATTGTAGAAAAGCTTATCTTAAGGTGAGATGGTTATTCCAACCATTGCTCAAAACTAATCTTAAGGAGTAGCTAATCCTTACAGTTAGTCGAACAAATCGACGATCCTAGGCAGCTGATGGCGATTCTTAATTGTTGCCTAAATAGGGTTGCGGTAATCAATGCATAAGCAAAATGAACCGTCTTTCTTATTTAACAATATCAAACTCTCGGAATATTGAGTTAGGCTATATGAATCTCCTATCTTAAAATTTACTTAATCAGGGTTTCGATTATTCCATTAATGGTACTAGCTGTCTTGGAGATTTCATAATGATACAGCCCTAAATGGGATATAAATCTTAACTCTACTTGCCTCTCGGGAGGTAAACATGGCAGTCTTAGGAGAAGATAATCAAGATACAAGGAGGTTACAGAGATTTTCCAAATCTCAGGCTCCAGTTCATCCATCCTTGCTGGTGTCAAATGAGTGACACATTTATGTTACGAGTCCACGGAATTCTTAATCAGAGACACTTACTTAGACAATTCCATTCTGGATATCATCTTTGAATACCATTAGTTGACTTTAATACCGTATGACCATTGGAATATCTTTGTGGTTCCATTCATTAAACCTCCATACTGATCAGGCATGGAAGCAATCTATGGAACTTATTGAGATACACCAATCCTCATATGGTGCTTTTGTCATACCATATGGTATTCTTAATCGATAGAGATCAAGAGATATCAACTTCATATTCTGACGTACTTCATCTGGGGAGGGGGTACTCGAATTATATGACTGAAGATTTCTAGCAGGAACAGAAGAAATGGTTCCTATGATTTTGTTGGTAAGTTTTACCTTACACTTAACATCTAGGGTTCTTATAAAAGATTTTAAAAGTTTGCTATACTTATAGTTTATGAAGGATTGATTGGTATCCGAATCAAAGCAGAATTCTTAGCGTTTATTCACTGATAAGTGTTAAGGAATGTACCTGATGCCATTATTTATGAACTAGCTCAGGCATTTTAGGCGCTTTCATTCTTAGGCTTTCCTTCCTTAGCCGCATTTCCTTTGACAGATTTAGGGCACGTGGTTTTGATGTGGCCTTTCTCATTACAGCCGAAGCAGACTGCATTCTTCATGTCCTTGCAGTCCAACGTCTTATGTTCCCTTGATTTGCAGATACCACAAGCCCTCGGCTGTGATTGGGATTTTGGTTCGAACCTGCACTTCCCATAATGGCGCTTCTTGCAGGTCTTGCATACAGGTTTCTGGTTGGACTTTTGTTTGTTCTTTTTCGTAAAACTCTGGGAGTTATCTTCCTCCCTTTTCCTTTTTAGTTCATCCCTTGCATTAGAGGTATGAACGAGATCCTTCTTGTGAGTAAGGACGTGTGGTCTTGGATGAGACTTGGAGCAAGTAGCATCGGGCTCCTTGAACTTTTTCACGGCCTTCTTCACAGCTTTACCAACAGCTGCGTCTATCATAGTTTGAAGAACATCACTGGAAATTCTAAGGTTCACAATTGTAGCATCATTGGCATGTGTCACATCATCCATAACACGACCAACGGCTGTCTTATCTGAGTTTTCCATACTCGATATTGCTTCCTAACACCAATAAAACAATTTCTTAGTTGCAATCAAACAACTGCTATTCCTCATCCCGATGGCCTTAATATATACTAACCATGGTATCAATAACCCATACAGGCTAATATAGCACTAACATTCTTAATGAACGTTATTTAAAATGTATATTAATATTACTTAGCCTAGGTCGCAAAAGACCATCAATGGCATTTAAGGTTTGGACCTAGTCCATCACTTTTCTGACAGAGGATCAAAACGTCACATCTGTCTTTATTATATTGAAGAGTTTAGGTAGCTTGAAAGCTTGCCATAGGGATATCAGAAAAGAGTGATTCCTATTAGATATAAAATATCCATCTAAGGTTTGTTGGAGCACTCTCTAGAGTATCATCGGCCAATTTCTACTTCGCAGTAAATGACCGGAGTCCTAATCAGGTGGAGACAACAGTTCTCAATATTTATCGTTAATTATAGAATCATATGTGCCAGCATCAAATAAATTTCTGCATAACTTCTTGATAAGGGAAAAGTACCTGCTATATAGTCGTCATTCTGCACCATCTCCTGGGCGTTCCTCTGGAAGACTCATGCGTTTGTGTTCCTGGCCTCTCCAGGCTTCTTTATAAGCTTTGGGCAGTTGGTTTTGATGTGCCCTTCCTCGTTACAATTGTAACATGTCACGCTCTTCAACTCCTTGCAATCTAAGGTTTTGTGACCCTTGGTCTTGCAAATTCCACACAATTTAGCACGTGGGTCGATAGTACATTTTCCAGAATGTTGCTTTCTGCAGTTACTGCATTTGGGTCTGTTATTAGACTGACTCGAGTTTTTCCTAAATTCGGAGTCTTCCTTGTTCCTAAAACTTCCCTTTTTCTTCTTGTCAGACCGATGAGAGTTCTCCTACTCTCTTTCCCTTTTTCCCTCGCCAGAAGCCTTAACAGACTTATTTCTGATTGCATCTAAGGTGAGAGATAAGGATAAGTCCACCGCGGACCTATATGTGGTAGGCCTAGATGCTTTAACATTTCCCTTTATCTCTGGTGCTAGGCCTCCAATAAAACGCGCTATGCGTTTAGGTTCAGGGGTGACTAAGTAAGGAACTAGGCAGGACATAGTGTTGAAACTTGTCACATATGCCTGGCAATCCAAATTCTCCATGACCAGAGTCAAGAAGTCTAATTCTATCTCTTCTACCTCATGCTGAGGGCAATAGTTTTCCTTGATTAATGCAACAAATTGATCCCAAGATAAGTTGTAGAGTAGGACCTTTCCCGTGGCTTGGAGCAATGATCTCCACCATGCCAACGCTTCTCCTTTGAATGATTGTGAAACAAATTTCACAACATCTTGTTCCGCACAACCGCTGATGTCAACAACAGTGTCCATCTCATCGAGCCATGTCATGCAATCGATGGCCCCTTTTTCCCCTGTAAAGTCTCTGGGCTTGCAGGAGACAAAATATTTATATGAGCAGGTCTTAATTGGTGCCTCTTGATGAAGCACAACCTGTCTAGGCAGAACACTCCTCTGATTTGATGAGTGATGAACATCGTTCTCCCTTGACTCATGTGTTTTGGGAGGGGGCTTACTATGAGCCACAGATAGAGTCTTAGAGTGGGTATCATTTGATTCATCATACTGTCTGTCAAGAGCTCGAGTAACTGCATAATCTATTATTGCTTGCAGTTCCGCTCCAGTTACATTAATTCTGGTAGTATCATTGTTCTCCTTCAAGTGGCTGTTAACTTCATTTAATCCAGCCATGTAGCTTGATTGCTTCATAAACATTGACAATGATTTATTCAGAGGTTATTATGAAATTATCATTTTTGATAATTTATTAACCATGGTAATATAAACCATATGGGTTAATTTGTTAATTTTATTAGTATTTTCATTATAATTTTATCCTAGTATATAAAAACACCACGGATATTAAAGTGGCACAACAGCCTGGTCACGAGGACAGTTTTGAATTTATAAGCCATGATCGTTTGGGATCGAGGCATTTAAGGTTTGAGAATAGTCGGTTACTTTTCTTGACAGAGAGTCGAAAGCTACAACTGCCTTTTGTCTTTTAGGACAATAGATATAGCCCGTGGGCATTTCCCTTCTGAGGGATGTTTATGATATGATCATCTTTTCAGATGCTATTAGTCGAGATCGTTTGGATCATACCGACTATTATGCTTGGACATGGTCCAACATTTTTAGACAGGAGGTCAAAGACCACCACTGTCGTTGTCTTATCGGACAACAAGTTTAGCCCGTAGGCACTTCATCACTATTGGATGTTTATAATATGATCATCTTATAGGATGATATAAGCCATGATTTCTAGATCATTAGGCCAAATCAGGAAATTAAAAAAATTCCAATATAGGGATGACTATTGTGATTTTCTCAGATCACTTTTGTCAAGAGTGCTAACACGTTCTTCGGCGTTAACAATATGATCATCTTTATTTGATGATTTGAGCCATGATTTCTAAATCAATCTGCTAGACAAGAAAATTGGAAGAATCCAATATAAGGATGACTGTTGTGATTTTCTCGAGTCACATTTGTCAAGAGTGCTAACACGTTCTTAGGTGTTAACAAGGATTTGATTCTCTTGAATAGGTCTTACCATCTTGGCCATGTCTTAAAGTAACACGTGGCTAGGTCTTGTCCTTTTTAGATTTTGCCATTTTATTATAATGGTAGATCTTATAATATAGGAATGATATTTTAAATATAATCGTTCCTTTAAAATTTAAACAAGTATATGGTTGCCCTAAACGGGACAACTAACAGAAAATGACTTGCCCATGCAAGGGCTAATCGGAAAATAATAAAGGAACCAAATAAGGGCAAAATAAAACGAATTAGGATTAGTCCTATGTTCTTGTCTAGACTCAAGAATGTGCAACTGTGTAACTGAGATTAAACACAAAAAGGCTAGCGTTTAATTCACTCAGCGTTGGCTCTGATACCAACCTGTCACACCCCGATATTTCCACGTATTACCGGTGGGCCCGGTGGGGAGTATCGTGACGTAGTTGATATCATCATAGTCAAACAACACAATATATAAATGCACAACGGAAGCAAAAGATAAATATATTACATTCCGAATATAAAGTAATGTCAAAGTATTACAACGGAAAGTAAAGGATCCACAGGCGGATCTTAAAACATAAACATCGTTCAACAGACTTTAGACGCCTAGAACTTGCAAGATTCCTTATTAACGCCCTGAGCTTCCAGCCAATTACGTTCAGTACCTGTCACTTAACCTTTTTGGAAAATACGTCAGTTTACACTGGTAAATACAATTAACTGACTCATTTTGGAAAAAGAGTTTGAAAATTGATTTGAATGCACGAGGCACAAAATATATTTTATAACTTGGGACAATTTTATTAATAAAAATCTTGTATCCGATTTACATGGTTGTCCAACATTTAGGGCCGGTGATTATACAATACAAGCCGGTGAAGATTAATCGACACACCATAAATATAACTCACAAGAAGACATCCTTACGAGTGAGTATATCTTTTACATATGCAACAGGAGGTGTTATGCCTACACCTTGTCCGTAAGTTATGGCCATTCACTTTTTAAATGAGCCAAGGATATCCAGGACACGACCATTAACCCCCAATGTTATTTGTTATCAATCAATACAGATTAAAACGGGATTATGCAATTTAATCATCTCCGATTAAAAGGTTTCTACACCCGACCAAGCGGTATTTTTTATAATACCGTATCCCAAGCCCGTATAAGGGAAAATAAGTTAAAAGTATTTACCTGAGCTAAATATAAATTCAATCCCAGCCGTATATCAAATCAGCAAGCACAAGTACTTCTACTGGGACTCTTAATCTGGAACGAAGGTTTTATTAACCTATTAGATTCCTAACGGGTCTTGTTTAAGTTGAAACTTAGACCGGTTAGTTTTAAGGAAGGGTTTACGATTCAAAACGCAAGATTAAGCGCAGACCGGTTCAGAATGTGATTTAGACCCGACAAGTTTGGAGACTTGTATAATATGGGCAAACTAAACACATTCTAGATTTTGAAGTGAAAATGATAAGGTTTGACCCGTTTCGGTTATTTTATGCAAACTAGTTACATAAACTGATCCGAACGCGAAACATGCGTAACGGGTAACCATAAGAGTCATAAACATGTTCCATAAGTTAATATGCCTTAAATATGTTGTGATATTAGTAGGATATCTTCCATTATGCCCAAAATGAATTTAAAACCAATTTATGCCCCGTAGGGGTATTTTGGTCATTTTAAAGGTTATAAGAGAGGTTAAATGATAATCTGAGGTTCTGGTCTAAAATGATTAGTAAATATATTTATTTTAATAAGTTATATCAGTAAAATATCTCACATATGTGAAATTTATCATTTATGGCCAAACTATGCACCGTAGGGGCATTTTGGTCATTTCACATATGCTTTAAGGGTTAATTTTGGAAATCTGAGTTCAAAACTTTTATTTACTGTTAAAGTATAAAAATTTATTCATAAAATCAGTAGGTATCAAGCTTTAGGTGCCCAATATGGTTTTAAACCATACTATGCGCCTAAATCGCATAAAAGTCGGTATTTGACGATATTCGGGTTGATTAATGAAATCTGAGATTTTGATCAACCTTTACTATTTAAAATAACTTATTTACCGTATAAAATCAGTAGAAAAAGGTTTGGTATGTAAAGGATGTGTAAAACTCATTTTATTAGTGAAAAGGGCACTATCGTCAATTACCGAGTCTATGCGATAACTCTATGTTATGATCAGATTAAAATTTTATAAAAATTTCCAAAAATCCCTAAATATTATATTATATCAGTAGGTGAAAGGTTTGATGACAAAATTGGGTTTATATAGGCTATATGCCAATTACGCTGTTTAATTAGTAGAAAGCTTCTCATTTACGCTAATGAGCATAACTCCTAATCTAGACCTCAAATTGATGTCAAATTTTAGGAACAAGTTCATAATTCATTAGTGAAGGTTTCTATCCTTTCACATTTTCAAAAATATCGTTTTAAGGTCAAAAGGGCATAACGGTCAACATTTTAGGCATTTAACGGAAACATGCATGAACTAGGATTTCTATGGAACCAAGTTGTATAACCTTGGAGGGTTATACTAACTTATAATATGGTCCTAATGGAATCCTAAGGCATTTCTAAACTAAGCTAAATCGGGTCAGAACTGAAAGTCAAAGCAAAAGTCAACTTTTGCGACTTTCGGTTCCGAACCGAGCCTATACTTAGAATTGTCGGGTTGAACATGCTTAGACATGTTCAACTAATATTTACCAAGTTATTAATGTGGCAAAACTGATTTTATGACTTTTAATTTATTAGTTATGCATTTTATTTAAAACTAACCCGTTTGACTTTCATTTGACCCGGCAATTTAACTAAGTAATCGTGGTAATTAGGAGGCGCCCTTTTGAGGGTTAATTACCTACCTAATTACGGTTACGTAGCCATGTTCGTTGCGAACCATGGCTTAGCCGTTTAAAAGTCAAAGCATTTATCGAAACGCTTGACTTTTCGGCTTTAACCGCTAAATAATTAAACTAAACACGAAAGGGGACTTACAAAGGGTCCAAGGGACTCGAGGAGGTTCTCAAAAAGGTTCAAGATCCTCACAACTCAGAGAATAGATCAGATTAGAAGGAGATGTGCAAATGAGAGCCAAAAATTCAATGGGTATATATAGGTTTTTGAGGACCGTTAGGATCGTTTCTTGATAAACGTGATTAAATCTGGACCGTACACCTTTACCCCTTGTTTTAGCAATCTATGGGCTGCCCAAGGACTGAAGAAAACCATTTTCAATTGATTAAAACAGCTGTAACAGCTGGTAACAGCTGGAAATCAAGTTTCTGAAATGGCAGTTTTGGTCCCTGCATGCTTCTAGCCCCTTTCTGATTCGTTTGAGGCCCGTTAAACCATTTTAAGGCTCTACAATGATGTTTAAACATAGGGGACATGAAACATGCTCAAAAATATGTCGGATGTCGGTCCGTTTGGCCGTATGGTCACGTTGTTCGTCTAATTACGACGAAACACGAACGGACGCGAAAAACGATCCAAATTACGCGACGAATGGAATTTTATCAAGGCGATCACTAAAATAAAATATTTTAGTGCTGACATAAATTTTTGGGTGTCCGGGGATATACAGAATGCGAGATATGCGCAAAAGTGCAAACTTGTGCACTTTTTGACACTTTTAGTCCCTGCATGACATAAAAGTTTATTTTTGCGTACCAAACACCTCTAAACCTATATATAAGCTATATAAAGGATAAATAGGGTATGTTTAACTTATGAACATATTCCGGAAGGTCCGTTACCATACGATTCGACCTCCTTTTGCAGTTTGACGCAATTAGTCCCTTAATTGCGCAAAGTAGCGCGAAATGCCGTTTAATGATATCTAAGCCTTCCATGTCCCATAATAATCATTCCCAAGCATATATTTAAATATTACTACACTCCCGTTTGCTTAAATGGTCACCGAATGGCGTAGATTCAAAAGTTGACGCTTTAGGTCCCTCTATTGCGCAAACTTGCGCATTTCATCATTTAATAGCATTGAAGCCTCATCTAATCCTTATTAGGCATTCTTGATAGTATTATTAAACATCACGATGCTTCGGATTCGCTAAAAGGTCATTCAGAGGTATAATTAAACATATTGACACTTTTAGCCCCTCTAACTTGCAAAGTTGCGCGTAACTTTACTTATAGGCATAAAAACCTTAGACGACCATTATTTGGCATTCCCGACAGTATAATTAAATATCATGAAGCTCTCGGTTTGTTAAAAGGTCACTCAGAGGTTAGAATTGACATGTTGACGCTTTTAACCCTTTATTACGCAAACCTTCAATTAATTACGCAAACGGCTACACTTAACCATCAAATGGCACATTTGTGAATATAAACATCGTAAGAGGTTATTTAGAAACTTATTTTAAGTATGTTAATACTTCAAGTTCTTTCATAATCAATATTTTTTATTTTTCAAAAAATTAGTCCCTTAAATTCAAGGTTTGACTTTATTAGGGTTTATTACACGTGTCAATACTTCATTGGACGTGATTTTTCGAGGTGTTACACTCGCAGGTCGTTAGATTTCTTGGATTTGGAACTTGCTGTCTGGAATGGCTGGAGTGGTCATGGGTCGAACTGATTGGAAGCACATGACGGGATTATTGATTTCACACATTTGCTTTGAAACATTTAAACTATGGTTTACTTAATGCTTCCGCTGAACTTGTTGGATTTTTATTAAACTTATTGTTGGTACATTTCATTTATAATTGGCAAATTCATTTGAAAACTTGTTATGAGTTCAATATGATTAGTGGCTAGATCCTGATACGTCACACGCCTAGCGGGGGTTTCCGCATGTGGTGTTTTGGGGGTGTGACAATTCTGAACCATTAAACCAAAATTCTGCATTATATTTTGTTATTAAATTGCTGAATTTTGCTGAAATATGCCAAATTCTACAGTTTTTGTGAGTTTTAGGCACTTTCCGGCACTTAAACTATCACTAGGAAGGCAGTTTTATGATCCCTACTTTCCTACAAACTATTCTAGTGTAACTCTTGGTTTCGGTCGCATTTTGTGTCTTAACATCATGTCTGCCTGAGTACTGAACTCCTGTCAGTACTATTTTGTCTGATGACTGTGCTAACTTTGTTTCGTGCACTAATTGAACCATATGGTGTTGCATGCAATAATGATAAATAATCTTGCAACATGTAATGCACTTGTATGTATATGGCAGCATTCAGAAATTCATTTATGTCATTAATTAAATTAGGCACAGTCATTAATGCACAAATTACTGTTTAACATTGTACGGAATATGTGGAAAAGTGTCAGTTGTCACTGAAAGCCGACTCAACCCTTACAGAAGATAAAGGGGGAGCATCAATAGGGATGGACATAGCAGAAACCGGCTCAGGTTTGGGATGTACCTTAAGTTTCTTCGAAGAGGGACCAGCTTCATCATCCTCTTCATCACTGGTCTCGAACAAGGCCCGCTTAAAGATATATATAATCATGCATAGCTAGAAATAAATATCAATGCACATTGCACTTTAGCCATGGTACTTTTGGAATGAGAATCCTTACTTTGGTTCATTGATGATAGGCATTTCTTATAAAACTGTCTCAACAACCTTCAACATACTTTAAGATTCAACTTTATCCATACTAAAAATGTCCCAGCATCTTCTGGATGTAGTTGATCAATAGATAAAAATATGATCACAAATATACTCGAACTGTAGGTTGAGTAATAACTAGATTGTGTCAGGGTCATTAAAAATCCCCCCTCTGAAAGCTCGACAGTTTCTCTCGATGATGCCTAGACACCATCATTATAAACTGGGATTATAGTGAATTTTTGGAGAGGACTTTCGATAAATATGGATAATATTATCAAACTTATATTGCTCTTTATCTGAATATCTCAAGTTGTACAATACTCGACTCGACTATTTTAGTCCATACCTTTTTATGAACATGATATAGTACATTCTTGAGGTTTTGATACCAAAGCTTCTTTCATTATTAATCCATGAGGGAATTTTTCCATCTTATCCAAATATGCATATGCATTCACTCTTTAGGAGTTTTGCTATAAACTAGCTCATTTAGTTTAACACATAGATTTCTACATTATATGCAAAGATATCATGAATACTTGTTTTTATTTCCAAAATACATATTGTACTATGCTTGTACACTTTTTATTGAGATATCATAATTATCATATATAAGTTTTCTATGTATCTTTATTGGTGCACAAGAATTACATCGTTAAGATGTTTCAATTCACCTTTAGGTAACTCATCAGGAGTTCAATCGTATTCAAATATGAATACGTATACAATGATCATATTGTTCTCGAGAACTTTATTTACATGATTTTGATAATTTAAATCCTCCAGGGACTTTCATGTAAACTTTCAGTATCAAGTGATAAATATCATTCATAAGACGCATGTCAATTCTCTCTTTAATATTATTACCAGACTAATTAAATATTGGAAAGCTATTGTATCCACCACTGGAGAATACGACTCCTCATAATCAATTTTAGGTCTTTGCGAAATCCTTGTGCCATCAATTTTGCCTTATACCACTTTCTTTTCATTTATTGATTCGCATAAAAGACTTGTTTGTTTCTAATATGTTTTACAACATTCATTGTATGGACTACTAGTTCGAAAACTTTCCATTTCAATAGAGAATTCAACTCTGCCTCATTTGCGTCTTTTCGTTTTGGCCAATTATTTCTTTGTATTCGTTCATAAGCAGATCTTAAATCTTGATCCTCATAATTTCATCATTAGAAGCGCTATATTATATACAAAAGTATAACGACATCGATTTTTATTTCAATTCCATACACATTTTAGACATGATACAGCTTATTGAGATCTCTTTATTTTCAAGTACCCGTGGTTCTACTTCTGGAACCATCATGTCTAATGTCTCTTCATGAGACCTTTTTAATATAACCCCGACCTGACCATCTTAATTAGTTGCTCCAACTTTCGAGGAATTTTATTATTGGAATCGATTAGTCTACCACGCACTAGACGTGCAATAGACTCATTACAAACATGTGGTTGTCCTTTTGGGACACATGTCTTAATTGGAGCATTAGCAGTTAGTATATGTGACATAGTTACCTTTTTAAGGTCAGTGAATGCGTCTGTTAAAGATTCGCTAATCTTTATAAATGAGTTATTCTTTGAACTTCTGGTATACACTTTTAGTTATGAGGATCAATGATAATTCATACCAACTCATTTCTTTCCCAACTGCTTTTTATCTCCCCTTGATGTTGGGAATGTTAATCCATTGAGATGGATATCAATTAAATGAGTCATAAATAAATATCTTGTGAAAGGCTCTATTCGTTATCATATATTTCCAACCACCTTTTAAGGTCCCATCTTTATGCCTAGTGGTGGATCAATTTCAATAAATATACCGCACAACCAAAATCTTAGAAGGGACATCTTTGGTTTCTGACCAAAAACCAACTATAATGGGGAGAAACTATTACAACATGTTGGCTTGATGTGAATTAATGTTATTGCATGTAAATTTACATGTACTCATATATAAACATGAACTTACTCTCATCATTATTGGCTTTTCTATCAATCGTAGACGTTTAGTGATCGTTTTAACAAAAGCAATTCGTGTATGAACATAATCTACAGGAAGTTCAACACTTATTCCGCCAATCATTAATAGCTAGGGAAATAAACTTATCGTCACTATTAATAAATACAGGCACTCTGGAATATTGTGCTTGCCATCTTATTAGCTAAGCCATAAATTACACAAACATCAAGTTGTGAATTTGATAACCATTTAGACGATGCATCAATTTAAAACACTAAATGGTATCATGTTGGGATATGCATATCCCTTAATCACTTCCAGAATAATTAGGGTTACACACCCTTAATTGACAAATACATAATTTCACTTAAGAGCAAACAATACATGCTATCAGCTAGAAGAATCTTCAAGTTCTTCATTATGTTTCACATCATCATTGATTTGGTGTGATCTAACCGGTCATGCCAATAAAGTAAATAATCATGATCTATAAACTTCTGGTTTATGATCGTATATGTATTACTTGCACTAATGTAATATAAAACATAGGATACGAGAGAATAAGTCCTTAGTTTACGACTTTTGGTGGTCCATCTTATTATTAACATAATCACCGTTGCATTTCTGATGGTCGATCTCATTACAAATTTTCAATCTTGTCCATGATCATTACCATTCCAATGGTCAATGTATAGTCACATTCACTTCAGGGAATGGAGTAAAACTAGAAAAGTCCCATGATTTTTTTATTATTCTCTCAGACATATGGATATAAAGTCAGTGCATACTTTAGACATTTGACAATATTGCTACTTCATGAGCAAATTGAGGTAAGATAAATGGAGATTGTTTTAACCATATTTTCTTTTTTATAATCTTCTCTTCACATAACTTTTACTAATATGTCCGAGTCATGTACGATTTATCAGTCTAAATCTTATGACCTTTTTATAAATTAATAATGAGATTCAATGAGTATGACATTTCAAATGTCATGTATAATCATATTTGTACTCTTTCATGAGAGTAACAGCATACCACACCTTTGGTTTAGTTGTTTTATCCTATAATAAATGATTGCATATAAAATTTGGTTCTATAATAATAAATGATTACGTATAGAATATGATAGAAGGTGTACATAAATTCAAATTTTAAAAATGCGTGATATTAAAAGATATCACCATATAATTCAAATTAATCATGCAACTTTACAAAATAGGGTATCTTTTCATCTCGAACAAGCAAACATATGTAATTTATGTATTAACCTATCATGGTATAATCAATAACAAGTACAACTTATATACATATATTTGTCAATCGACTTTTAAACATAAACAAGTATCCTCATGACGTTTAAATAACATATGACTCTTTTATTGCTTGCAGATAAGTGTTTTTTTATGGTGACAAATTTTATAAAAATAATCTCAATTTTGCAAATATATCTTTTACCATATAAACATTCATATATTTGTACCATTCTTATATAGTCTTTTAATAAAGTTAATATGGAACACATATATATTATTATTCAGAATATATCATGGTAATGATTTAACACATGAAGCAAACAATGCCACCTAAATAGACAAAATGTCGTAATTAGATCATGAACCAAAGCATAAGCAGACACGCATGTTCAATGAATTTAAACTCTAAGTTCATAAATTATTAATATTAGTAATTAGTAATAGTGATCTCTTATTTTATTGCAACTTAAATTTATACCAGATTATAAGGAAGAATCATCATAGTGGTCATTAAATACAAGAGAATGGTAACTAAATAATCCCTGTAACTCTTAACTAAATTATTCGGTAATCATGATAGGGATATTAGTGATAATCACAATCATTATAAACATATAAGGTGAAGATAGGGATATTGGTGATAATCACAATCATTATTATAAACATATAAGGTGAAGTGTCGTTACAATCATATTCAATACAACTAATAACTATACTAAATAACAAATGTTTTTAGTTCTAGTGTATCTCTTAATAACAAAGAATTAATAAAAAATACAAAAGCATGTGATGGTGACGTGCGCAATAAATCTTTTAATTTATCTCTCAAATTTAAAGAATCAATATCTTATTTGCATGATTTATATCATAAGTTAAGAAGAAAACATACCATTGATCCAATTTTTTTTAGGAAGAAAGTTGTCGCAACCCTCGCCCCCTATCTGTCCCGGGAACGGGCGGCCGCGAACTCAGTTTCGGTGGTATCGGTGTTTATCATTTTGGCAGCGGAATTTACATCAGGACCGTAGTTAGGAAATATTTTATCACAGTAAAACACCACATTTTATATAAATAAGTATATTGGGATAAAACCCAAGTTTTCATTACAAAATGATTTATATGGGCAAACCCCATTTTAAATAAAACATCTTTATTTAGGTAACTTTTATAGCCACTTTCTCCAAGCCTTCAGTGCTGTCCAGCTGGCTTCTAGTTGGCTTTCACATTTTGTTACATGAAACGCGTTTAAAAACATTTTGTCAGTGGGATTACTATAGTGTCAAGACGAGTGCTAATACCATAGTGAATATTTTCGTAATATTTACTTTGTCATTCTTTGAATCTTAAGTCCGAATATTCCTTCATTCTTCCCAATTACTCATACGCCTTGATTTTTCCTCTTGTAGGATAACTTGGTGTTCCCTCCATCAACCAACTCTTCACGGATTCAAGTATGAAAGCTTGCAAAACCGTGAGTATACTCGCAACCCCCTTTTTATGTTTACCACTTTTTGGGGTGTAACATGTTACATTATTAAAAACACACTTAAACGTATTCTTTATGCAATGAACAAAAAATCCTTATACATGAATACTATGTTATGATACTTGATGCTTACGTGGACCATACTTATGTGATATGTTTTAGTCATTAGCTTTCACGAGCCTCCATTTGACATGTATAGCGCTATAGGAGTAACGCACCGCCCCCTTTAAACTTGGGTCATGTTGAATTAACTAAACTTTCTTGCGTAAACAGAGGATTGGCTAAAAATATTGCATGCCATGTTAGGTTGATTTCGTATAAACTAAGTTGCCATGTGGATTCGTTTTTTTTAACTTTTATACTTATACTTATTCATAAACTTGTATACTCGCCTTTGCTTTTGCATTGAACTTTATTTTTAACATGTTACAGGATGAAGATGATGATGCTATGAAACAAAGTAGCGTTGATGCCTAGATACACATATAGATGTTTAGGTTTAAATGTCGTATCAATTTTGCCTATGTTGTTATGTATTTCTTTTGAACTTGTTGTTATTTGGGTTTATGTAATGTGACAATTTGAAGTTATGAAATGAAATGGGAATTATTTAATTATCGTCACATAAGGGTTATGAAGTCTCTTGCAATCTTCACACTTCGTCTCATCCCGATGTTTCCGCCATTGGTTGGGGTGTCACAGATTGGTATCAGAGCCATAACTATAGTGAATTAGGTAGAATTGCCATGTTCGACCTGGTCTATAGTAGGAACCATATTTTTGACCATTCTTGATAATTGCTTAAAACGTTATTCTTCCTTCTTTGCTCCTTTCTCTTCTTTTGGTCTTAATACTTACATTATGTCTTTCCTAAGACAATTTACACAATACACTTGAAGACATGAAGACACTCTTTATGAAAAAGAGACGAGTTACCAAAATAGGCGTGAAACCCACAATTTGGTAACGACTCTCATTCCGCTTATTCTTATTTTTGCACGAAATTTCGCCATTTAGCTAGGAGTGAAATCCACATCTAAATGGTAAATTTCCAATTCAAACTCTAGTGGACCCTCGTCAAAGTGTTGAAATTATATTTTGAACCGACGAGTACTAACCACATTAGGGTACGAAATCGTCAAGTTAGGGGTGAAACCCGCACCTTGTCGATTAAGTCCCATTCCTTGATTTTCGTTCTCGCCAAAGTTTCGATTGTTTCAATCGATTAGAGACATGTAGTAACTGGAAGGGTAAGATACCGTTAATCGCTTCTCGACAAGAGTATCTTACCTATAGGCCAAAGCACGTTTCTCTAATTTGAAAGGGCTTTCGATTCTCTTTGGAATAGTCGACGTTTCTCTACCCGAAACAATCCTATGTTTTATGAGCCTCTCTTTTATGTGATTCAATTTATATGTGATTTTATACTTGTACCTCGTTCGTTTCAAAAACCGTTACCCAATTCGCACGTCTCGCGCAATAAAAAAACAAAAATAATTCTCGTAAACAAACTAAATTTATACTCTTTTCATGCATTCATACGTGTTTATACTTGTTGAAATCATGCTAACTATGTGAACCATACGTGTTACATTATGTCTACATGTTTAAAACTTGCAAACTTATTTTGAATTTATGATCAAGTCTCATCCATTCCTTCTCTTTCCATTCTTAGATGTCGTCCAGCGGTGCATCAAAGAAAACCAAGTCAAAGAAGGGTTCGACTTCCAACACCATGTCACAAAAGGATTGCATGAAATTCATGGCCAAGCAAATGGCTAAGGTCCTACCCGACATTTTTAGCAAGATTCAGCCAAACACCGATTCACCGCATGGCTCTGTCGACTCAAAGGCAGACAAACCCAAATCGACCTTCCAGTTCAAGCAATTCATGGCTTGTAAACCCTTAGAGTTTACTGGCAAAAATGGCGCTACCGCCATGATGAATTGGTTTGATGCAATCGAGCTTACCTTCCTGCAAAGTGGCTGCCCTGATGAACTAAGAACTTTGAACGCAACTGGGGTGTTTCGTGAAAAGGCACTCAAATGGTGGACAACAGAACGCAACAAGAGGGGAAACGAGGTCGCACATGCTATGCCTTGGGGCGATTTCAAATAGCTTATGAGAGACCACTTCTGTCCTCCTCACGAACTCCAAAAATTGGAGAGCGAATTTTGGAACCTTACTCAGAAGGGGAGTGACATGGATGGCCTGATTACGCGCTTTAAACAACTCAGTGTCCTCTGTCCTGGACAAGTTGAGGCCGTCCCCAAGACCATAGCCAAATTCGTTCGTTGTGTTGCACCTTCCCTGACAAACCACCTTGCCTCTGCCAATCCCGAAACCATCGAAGATGCTTTTCGTATAGCCACCGAACTTAACAACAACTGCGTTCTTCATGGAACCTTTGACAAGGTTTCAACAAAGAATGCACGCCAAGCCACAATCGACACTGCTACTGATGAGCCCTCACCCTCCCAATCGTCCAAGAAAAACCAAGGCAAGAAGCGGAAGGCTTCAAGCCAAAATTATGCGGTCTTCACTCCGCCAAACCCACAACCCTTACAAGCCTTAGCCGCCGTCGCACCCGCGAACACCGAACCACCGAAACAAGGTTATGTTGGAACCCATCCCAAATGTACCACCTGTCTGTTTCATCATCCTACCAACGTACCCTGTCGCAAATGTGCCTACTGCCAGAGGTATGGTCATTTTGCTAACCGATGCCGAAACTTCCCACAAGCTCCAAATGCTCCTGTGCGAGCATGTTTCAAGTCTGGCGATCCCAATCATCTCACCAATGTCTGTCCCCAGCGTTATCAACCTCCACAACAACAGCACCAACAGCAGCAGCAGCAGCGACCGCCACAGCAGCAACAACAGGCTCAACAACCCGCTCGAGGCCGAGCCTTTCTTCTCACTACTGCTCAAGCTCAAAACGCGAATGATGTCATTACTGGTACGTTCCTTGTGAACCATATTTATGCTTCTTGTCTATTTGATACTGGCGCCGATAAAAGTTTTGTGTCGTTAGAATTCGAATCGTTGCTTAAGTGTAAACGCTCCAAGTTGCCAAAATCTTTCGCTGTCGAGGTCGCTAATGGTAAAACCGTCGCTGTCGATTCCGTTCTCTCCAATTGTTCATTGATCCTTAACGATTATACGTTTTTTATCGATCTCATACCTATGCAAATGGGTAGTTTCGACGTCATAGTAGGTATGGTCTGGCTTAGGCGAGTTCGTGCTGAAGTTGTTTGTTATGAGAAGTTTATTCGTCTACCTCTCCCAAACGGTGATTCCCTACACGTCTATGGCGAAAAGCCTTCTCAAGGGCTTAAGCTTATGTCGTGTATCCAAGCAAACAAATGCTTGCGCAAGGGTACCTTCGCCTTTCTCGCCCACATTGTGGAAAAGAGAGACAAAGGCCCAAGCATAAGCGACGTTCCCGTCGTACGTGACTTCCCTGATGTGTTTCCCGACGATCTTCCTGGACCGCCTCCTGCTCGTGCTGTCGACTTTCGAATCGATTTAGTGCCTGGCGCAACGCCTGTCGCTAAATCACCTTACCGTTTAGCACCCTCCGAGATGCAAGAACTCTCGAGTCAACTCCAAGAGCTTCTTGATAAAGGCTTTATACGCCCTAGTACTTCTCCTTGGGGTGCTCCCGTTTTGTTTGTCAAAAAGAAAGATGGGTCATTCTGAATGTGTATTGACTATCGTGAGCTCAACAAGCTCACTATCAAGAACTGATACCCTCTTCCGCGCATCGATGACCTTTTCAACCAGTTGCAAGGCGCGACCTGCTTTTCAAAAATCGATCTTCGTTCTGGGTATCATCAACTTCGAGTTCTCGAGGAAGATGTGCCTAAGACCGCCTTCCGTACGCATTATGGTCATTACGAATTCGTGGTCATGCCCTTTGGTTTGACCAACGCTCCTGCCGTATTCATGGATTTGATGAACCGCGTGTGCAAAGCGTATTTGGACCGTTTTGTGATCATTTTCATCGACGATATTCTCATCTATTCCAAGACACAAGAAGAGCATAAACGACACCTGCATCTTATCCTCGAACTTCTTCGTGCTGAACGTCTATACGCCAAATTCTCCAAGTGTGAATTTTGGTTAAAAGAGGTTCAATTCCTCGGTCATACTGTCAACGAGCTTGGTATTCACGTTGACCCCGCTAAAATCGAAGCTGTGAAGAATTGGATCACACCTAAATCTCCATCCGAAATTCGTTCGTTTCTTGGTCTTGCTGGTTACTATCGTCGCTTTATCTCTAACTTTTTGAAAATCACTTTCCCTTTGACCTCCTTGACTAGAAAAGAGAAACCTTTTGTTTGGAGTCCCGAGCAAGAGGAGTCTTTTCAGACGCTCAAGGACATGCTATGCAATGCTCCTATCCTCACACTTCCTGAAGGAAATGACGACTTCGTCGTATATTGCGATGCTTCCCGCCTTGGCCTTGGTTGTGTGCTTATGCAACAAGACAAGATCATCGCTTATGCGTCAAGGCAACTAAAGATACATGAGAAAAACTATACTACTCACGACCTTGAACTTGGCGCAGTTGTTTTTGCGTTGAAGATTTGGCGACACTACCTTTATGGTACTAAGTGTGTGGTCTTCACCGACCATAGGAGCCTTCAACACATCTTTGACCAAAAAAAACTGAACATGCGTCAACGTCGTTGGGTGGAACTATTAAACGACTACGATTGCGAAATCAAGTACCACCCAGGTAAAGCGAATGTAGTAGCGGACGCCCTTAGTCGTAAAACTCATGTCAAAACTATCCGTTGTTTCCAACTCATCCACGATCCTCAGAATCGCATACGTAACGCTCAATATTCATCTGTTAACGAGAGTAACATCTACAATGAGATGCAATGTGGTGCTGAAAAGAGTCTCGTGTCCAAACCTGATGGTATTTTATACTATCTTAATCGTATCTGGATTCCTAATCGTGATAACCTTCGAAAGTTCCTGATGAAGGAGGCACATAATACAAAATATTCTATTCACCCTGGTGCCGACAAGATGTACCATGATATGTGTACATCCTATTGGTGGCCTGGAATGAAGAAAGATATAGCCATTTTCGTCTCGAAATGTCTCACTTGTTCGAAGGTGAAAGCCAAACATCAACGCCCCTCTGGCTTGCTCGAACAACCAAGGATTCCTATCTGGAAATGGGAGAGCATTGCCATGGATTTTATCATTAAGCTTCCCCGCACTTCTTCTGGTCACGACAGTATTTGGGTGATCGTTGATCGATTAACCAAGTCAGCTCACTTTCTTCCCATTCGTGAAGATTTCAAAGTCGAGAAATTGGCTAAAATCTACACTGATGAGATCATCTGTCGCCATGGTATCCCCGTTGACATCATTTCTGATCGTGATGCTCGTTTTACATCTCGCCTTTGGCAAACTTTTCAATCAGCCATGGGTACTGAACTTAACCTTAGCACCGCTTTCCATCCTCAGACAGACGGTCAAACCGAGCGTACTATTCAAACTTTAGAGGATATGCTTCGTTCGTGCGTAATAGATTTTGGTGGCAACTGGGATACACACTTGCCTTTGGTCGAATTCTCGTACAATAACAGTTATCATGCAAGTATTCAGATGGCACCTTTTGAAGCATTGTATGGTCGCAAGTGCCGTTCGCCTATTTGTTGGCACGAGATTGGTGACACTCAAATCACTGGTCCCGAGCTCATACAAGAGACGACAGACAAGATTTTACAGGTTCGAGACAACTTACTGAAAGCCAGGAACCGACAAAAGAGCTACGCCGATAAGGGTCGCAAACCCATGGAATTCGAGACAGGTGACTACGTGCTTCTCAAGGTATCCCCTTGGAAAGGCGTGGTTCGATTTGGCAAGAAAGGGAAACTCGCACCTCGCTACGTTGGTCCTTTCAGAATTCTCGAAAGGATTGGCAAGGTTGCGTATAGACTGGACCTGCCTGAAGAACTCAACAATGTACACCCTGTCTTCCATGTATCCAACTTGAAGAAGTGTCTAGCGGATGAAGGACTGCACGTCCCTCTCGAAGATTTGCAAGTCAACGAAACTCTTCACTTTGTGGAAAAACCGGTCGAAATCATGGACCGAAGAGCCAAGCAATTAAGGCGCAGTCGAATTCCTATTGTCAAGGTTCGATGGGAAGGAAAGTGTGGCGCTGAATTTACTTGGGAACTCGAGAGTGAAATGAAGACGAAATATCCACATCATTTTCCCAAGTCTTCCTCAATTTCGGGACGAAATTCCCAAAAGGAGGGGAGACTGTAACGCCCCGCTTATTTGTACTTTCCATTTATAGCGAGTCTTATTCGTACTTTCTAATTCTGGAAGTTGTATCGTTGTGAACGTTCTTTCTTTGTACTCATTGTAAACTCGAGACTTGAATCATGAATGAAAACTTGCATTTCTTAAAATACGTGTTATACATGCTTCATACATAATCATACATTTGATGATGGAATAATTTGATACTTATTCGTGATACTTACAAACATACGTTGAGTTTATAAATACGTGACGTACATACTTCATACTATGCTTACATACTAATTCCATACTTAAACATGCTCATTTTTACACTTATGCAACCCTTAGAACATGTTACATATGCTTAAGAACCTTAAATAAATCACAAAACCCGTACTAAGTGACATTGGGACAAGTTGCAAAACAATAAAACATAAAATAAAAATTTGTGTCTTCTGCCCTTGGCTTACGGACCGTAAGCCTCCCACCCTTACGGTCCATAAGGGTGTCTGGGCGGGACAGCAGCTTGCAAACTCCGCGTTTTTGCATGAAATCCCAAGTTCTTACCTTCTCCAATCAGCTCTAAACCTCCTTTAAACACCTCCAATCAACCCTAAACTCATCCCCTATAAATACCCATCTTCTCCAAGCCATTCTACACTTTCAGCACTCCCAAATCTCTCCAAAATCACTCTCAAGTTCTTGCAAGATTCTTAAATTCGGACAGATTCATACCTTCATACAAAAGTGAGCATAACTTGCTCAAAACTCAACCAAATCACTTGATTCTTCTTCCTAATTGCTTGGATAATCTTTGGGTTTGATTCCTTGGTTTCTCCTTGGAGAAATCAGACCTGGAAGCGCCCTGAAATTGTCCATAAACTTTCTGTTTTGTTTCAAACTTTCTTAAACTCTTGAATACTTCAAACAAGCTTGTGTTCTTATGCTTCTAGTCCATAATATGATTAGTAAAGCTAAACCAAGGATGTTTTACACTAAATAGGAGTGTCTAAACACTCCAAACTTTCTGTTTTAATCGAGTTATTAGCTCACAAGTGGTGCCAAGTCTTGAACTTGAAGATGGTGTGACTACTTGGCTAGCCTAGGCTAACCTACATAAACAAGTCCACACACCACTTGATGTTTTGCTTAGTTAGTTGTATTATTTCTTGTACACATCTATGAGGTTCCTAAATGGAAGGTTCGCCTTCCTACCTCCTACATGACCTATATGTTAACATATCATTCGAGGTACCAAAGTGGAGTATTTCATCTCCCACCTCCTACTTGACTTACAGGACACCAAGAGGTACCAAAGTGGAAGGTCCAACCTTCCGCCTCCTACATGACTAAATATATTATTATGAATATATTATGACTATGATAAACCTTAAACCAAACCCTTGGTAGTGATTATATAAATCCACTATCAAGCTAATAAGTTTATCACTATGTGTGTAGTTCCTTGTCGCGATTCTAACAGGTCTTGAACCTATGAAATCACATACAATCCTTAGGGATTACTATAGTGTCAAGACGAGTGCTAATACCATAGTGAATATTTTCGTAATATTTACTTTGTCATTCTTTGAATCTTAAGTCCGAATATTCCTTCATTCTTCCCAATTACTCATACGCCTTGATTTTTCCTCTTGTAGGATAACTTGGTGTTCCCTCCATCAACCAACTCTTCACGGATTCAAGTAGGAAAGCTTGCAAAACCGTGAGTATACTCGCAACCCCCTTTTTATTTTTACCACTTTTTGGGGTGTAACATGTTACATTATGAAAAACACACTTAAACGTATTCTTTATGCAATGCACAAAACAATCCTTATACATGAATACTATGTTATGATACTTGATGCTTACGTGGACCATACTTATGTGATATGTTTTAGTCATTAGCTTTCACGAACCTCCATTTGACATGTATAGCACTATAGGAGTAACGCACCGCCCCCTTTAAACTTGGGTTATGTTGAATTAACTAAACTTTCTTGCGTAAACAGAGGATTGGCTAGAAATATTGCATGCCATGTTAGGTTGATCTCATATAAACTAAGTTGCCATGTGGATTCGTTTTTTTAAACTTTTATACTTATACTTATTCATAAACTTGTATACTCGCCTTTGCTTTTGCATTGAACTTTATTTTTAACATGTTACAGGATGAAGATGATGATGCTATGAAACAAAGTAGCGTTGATGCCTAGATACACATATAGATGTTTAGGTTTAAATGTTGTATCAATTTTGCCTATGTTGTTATGTATTTCTTTTGAACTTGTTGTTATTTGGGTTTATGTAATGTGACAATTTGAAGTTATGAAATGAAATGGGAATTATTTAATTATCGTCACATAAGGGTTATGAAGTCTCTTGTAATCTTCACACTTCGTCTCATCCCGATGTTTCCGCCATTGGTTGGGGTGTGACAGATTGGTATCAGAGCCATAACTATAGTGAATTAGGTAGAATTGCCATGTTCGACCTAGTCTATAGTAGGAACCATATTTTTGACCATTCTTGATACTTGCTTAAAACGTTATTCTTCCTTCTTTGCTCCTTTTCTTCTTTTGGTCTTAATACTTACATTATGTCTTTCCTAAGACAATTTACACAATACACTTGAAGACATGAAGACACTCTTTATGAAAAAGAGACGAGTTACCAAAATAGGCGTGAAACCCACAATTTGGTAACGACTCTCATTCCGCTTATTCTTATTTTTGCACGAAATTTCGCCATTTAGCTAGGAGTGAAATCCACATCTAAATGGTAAATTTCCAATTCAAACTCTAGTGGACCCTCGTCAAAGTGTTGAAATTATATTTTGAACCGACGAGTACTAACCACATTAGGGTACGAAATCGTCAAGTTAGGGGTGAAACCCGCACCTTGTCGATTAAGTCCCATTCCTTGATTTTCGTTCTCGCCAAAGTTTCGATTGTTTCAATCGATTAGAGACGTGTAGTAACTGGAAGGGTAAGATACCGTTAATCGCTTCTCGACGAGAGTATCTTACCTATAGGCCAAAGCACGTTTCTCTAATTTGAAAGGGCTTTCGATTCACTTTGGAATAGTCGACGTTTCTCTACCCGAAAAAATCCTATGTTTTATGAGCCTCTCTTTTATGTGATTCAATTTATATGTGATTTTATACTTGTACCTCGTTCGTTTCAAAAACCGTTACACAATTCGTACGTCTCGCGCAATAAAAAACAATAATAATTCTCGTCAACAAACTAAATTTATACTCTTTTCATGCATTCATACGTGTTTATACTTGTTGAAATCATGCTAACTATGTGAACCATACGTGTTACATCATGTCTACATGTTTAAAACTTGCAAACTTATTTTGAATTTATGATCAAGTCTCATCCATTCCTTCTCTTTCCATTCTTAGATGTCATCCAGCGGTGCATCAAAGAAAACCAAGTCAAAGAAGGGTTCGACTTCCAACACCATGTCACAAAAGGATTGCATGAAATTCATGGCCAAGCAAATGGCTAAGGTCCTACCCGACATTTTTAGCAAGATTCAGCCAAACACCGATTCACCACATGGCTCTGTCGACTCAAAGGCAGACAAACCCAAATCGACCTTCCAGTTCAAGCAATTCATGGCTTGTAAACCCTTAGAGTTTACTGGCAAAAATGGCGCTACCGCCATGATGAACTGGTTTGATGCAATCGAGCTTACCTTCATGCAAAGTGGCTGCCCTGATGAACTAAGAACTTTGAACGCAACTGGGGTGTTTCGTGAAAAGGCACTCGAATGGTGGACAACAGAACGCAACAAGAGGGGAAACGAGGTCGCACATGCTATGCCTTGGGGCGATTTCAAACAGCTTATGAGAGACCACTTCTGTCCTCTTCACGAACTCCAAAAATTGGAGAACGAATTTTGGAACCTTACTCAGAAGGGGAGTGACATGGATGGCCTGATTACGCGCTTTAAACAACTCAGTGTCCTCTGTCCTAGACAAGTTGAGACCATCCCCAAGACCATAGCCAAATTCGTTCGTTGTGTTGCACCTTCCCTGACAAACCACCTTGCCTCTGCCAATCCCGAAACCATCGAAGATGCTTTTCGTATAGCCACCGAACTTAACAACAACTGCGTTCTTCATGGAACCTTTGACAAGGTTTCAACAAAGAATGCACGCCAAGCCACAATCGACACTGCTACTGATGAGCCCTCACCCTCCCAATCGTCCAAGAAAAACCAAGGCAAGAAGCGGAAGGCTTCTAGCCAAAATTGTGCGGTCATCACTCCGCCAAACCCACAACCCTTACAATCCTTAGCTGACGTCGCACCCGCAAACATCGAACCACCGAAACAAGGTTATGTTGGAACCCATCCCAAATGTACCACCTGTCTGTTTCATCATCCTACCAACGTACCTTGTCGCAAATGTGCCTACTGCCAGAGGTATGGTCATTTTGCTAATCGATACCGAAACTTCCCGCAAGCTCCGAATGCTCCTGTGCGAGCATGTTTCAAGTCTGGCGATCCCAATCATCTCGCCAATGTCTGTCCCCAGCGTTATCAACCTCCACAACAACAGCACCAACAGCAGCAGCAGCAGCGACCGCCACAGCAGCAACAACAGGCTCAACAACCCGCTCGAGGCCGAGCCTTTCTTCTCACTACTGCTCAAGCTCAAAACGCGAATGATGTCATTACTGGTACGTTCCTTGTGAACCATATTTATGCTTCTTGTCTATTTGATACTGGTGCAGATAAAAGTTTTGTGTCATTAGAATTCGAATCGTTGCTTAAGTGTAAACGCTCCAAGTTGCCAAAATCTTTCGCTGTCGAGGTCGCTAATGATAAAACCGTCGCTGTCGATTCCATTCTCTCCAATTGTTCATTGATCCTTAACGATCATACGTTTTCAATCGATCTCATACCTATGCAAATGGGTAGTTTCGACGTCATAGTAGGTATGGACTGGCTTAGGCGAGTTCGTGCTGAAGTTGTTTGTTCTGAGAAGTTTATTCGTCTACCTCTCCCAAACGGTGATTCCCTACACGTCTATGGCGAAAAGCCTTCTCAAGGGCTTAAGCTTATGTCGTGTATCCAAGCAAACAAATGCTTGCGCAAGGGTACCTTCGCCTTTCTCGCCCACATTGTGGAAAAGAGAGACAAAGGCCCAAGCATAAGCGACGTTCCCGTCGTACGTGACTTCCCTGATGTGTTTCCCGACGATCTTCCTGGACCGCCTCCTGCTCGTGCTGTCGACTTTCAAATCGATTTAGTGCCTGGCGCAACGCCTGTCGCTAAATCACCTTACCGTTTAGCACCCTCCGAGATGCAAGAACTCTCGAGTCAACTCCAAGAGCTTCTTGATAAAGGCTTTATACGCCCTAGTACTTCTCCTTGGGGCGCTCCCGTTTTGTTTGTCAAAAAGAAAGATGGGTCATTCCGAATGTGTATTGACTATCGTGAGCTCAACAAGCTCACTATCAAGAACCGATACCCTCTTCCGCGCATCGATGACCTTTTCGACCAGTTGCAAGGCGCGACCTGCTTTTCAAAAATCGATCTTCGTTCTGGGTATCATCAACTTCGAGTTCTCGAGGAAGATGTGCCTATGACCGCCTTCCGTACGCGTTATGGTCATTACGAATTCGTGGTCATGCACTTTGGTTTGACTTTTATAAACTAAGTTGCCATGTGGATTCGTTTTTTTAAACTTTTATACTTATACTTATTCATAAACTTGTATACTCGCCTTTTCTTTTGCATTGAACTTTATTTTTAACATGTTACAGGATGAAGATGATGATGCTATGAAACAAAGTAGCGTTGATGCCTAGATATACATATAGACGTTTAGGTTTAAATGTTGTATCAATTTTGCCTATGTTGTTATGTATTTCTTTTGAACTTGTTGTTATTTGGGTTTATGTAATGTGACAATTTGAAGTTATGAAATGAAATGGGAATTATTTAATTATCGTCACATAAGGGTTATGAAGTCTCTTGCAATCTTCACACTTCGTCTCATCCCGATGTTTCCGCCATTGGTTGGGGTGTGACATAACATCTATAACACATAAAAATAAATAATAAACATATAAAACAATACACACACATGTATATAGGGTGTTACAAATAATTTTTAACGTGTAAAGTGTGTCGAAAGCACTAGCGTGAATATTACACTATAACTTTAAGGATAGTAATAATTGTTACACTTAAAATTTGTTACACGGCTATAATTATTACACTACAACTACAAGTGAAGTGCAACTATAATTGAAGTGCAGTGTAATTATTTGCTTAATAGTGTTGTGACACTATTTACAAGCATGGCACTGTGTGTGTATTTTTTTTTGTCTCGTAAGCTTTGCACCGAAAAAGTATTTGTATATTACTCCTAACACTATGGGCATGTGTGGCTAAGCTTATATAACTCAAAAATGACTTTTTTTTAAATGACTTATTAATTTATGCCTTTTTGAAAAGTAGTTTTTAAAAAATGTTTGGATTAGCTTATGTAGTGTGAAAAACTAATAAGCCAAAAAGTTTTGAAAAGTCAGGATATTTTAGTTTTTTAAAATGATTTTTCCACCTTAGACCATGTGTAGTGGTAATGCCCTTACCCTTGGGCGTTTTGCGCCATGTGACAGCCCAGTCAGCAATGGGGTATTATGGGGCATTTTCTAAAATGGGTGTAGTAGGGATGTGAGGCATTATGTTAAAAGAGGTGTAAAAAAATTAAATAAAAAAACCATCAAAAAATTTTATTGGACAAACAAAAAGAAGATCAAGGGTGATTGGCCAAAACTAATGAACCAAGGCGTGGAGAAAAGCACGCCAAAAGCAATTTTGTTGAAAAAAATGCCCCTGGGGGTGGGAGATGGGCATTGTGGGGCGTTTTTTAGGGGAAAAACACCCAAAAAATCCCCACTACGGGTGGTCTTAGCCAAAAAGTTATTTTGACAAGTCCTTTCCTTTATCCAAACATTATTTTGACTTATTGGCTTTTTGAAAAAACCAATAAATTAATAAATTGTTTTTAAAAGCTTAGCCAAACATTCCCTATGTGTGTATATAGATTTTAAATTCCTAAATTAAAGGGGGTTTATTCAGCCCACCTTGGTTGGAGCAAATATTGCAATCTCCTTGCACCAACTCATTATAATAATACTTTCACCTGGAAATAAATTAAAAGGAGAAAGGAGTGAAGTTAATTAAAAGGAACATTTAACATCTGTTCTCATTACAACCGGATTATTCTTTGCATCTTGTAGTTGGTGTCTGCTAAACAATTTTTCTAGCTACTCACTTAGGTGAACAAAAATCCTAAATAATTAAAAAGGTAACTTGGACTTGCAAAATACCACATCATATTATCACAGATTATTAACGAGTAAATTGCCAAAATCGTCCATAAGGTTTAGGTCTGTTTGTTAGTTTCATTCAAAATGACTTTTTTTTGTCTGCCAAATTGCTCTTCAATTCTGGCATTTTTTTGCCATTTTCATCCAAACCACTAACCAGATTACTTTTTCTGTTAAGTTGAAGGATATTTGGATGAAACTGACAAATATAAAAAAACCTCAGGGACAATTTCGGTAATTTACTTAAACTCTTTTTAATTTATTTTATTTAATTTATTTTGTCAACATATATATAAAACAGAATATACATGCAGTATTTATAAAAAAAAATAATAGTTTTGTCACATAATTTTTATAAATTTTCATCCAAACCACTAACTCAGTTTATTTTCTTTGAGGTGAAGGATGTTTTAAATTTTATAAATTAAGACAGAAATTAATTACCAGTTTCTTTTATATAGTTCCTAGTGACCTACTGAAGTTTTTGTAAATGACCAAATGACGTTTATACTGGTTTATGTTGTGGAAGTTTAAATGTTCAATACAGTTTGAAGTTTTTAAATGACCAAAGCACCCCTATAGAGGTTTATAACTTGAAACTTTAAAACAAAGGAACTTATTTTAGTACCATGACAACCCCAATTTGTATTTTTATTCGTATGTTTTTTGCTCTGTTGCTCTCTCTAATGAGTTTACTCTGAATTCATATGCGCAATGCAGGCTACTATTGGTATTGATTTTTTTTTTTATCCAAAACCATGTATCTCGAAGGTTGAACCGTTCGCTTGCAACTTTGGTAAGACTACATATTTCATAAATTTCAACGTCTTAATAGTCTAAGTTCCCAGAGGAAAGTGAGGTTAGAGCCTAGGTATCACAACAGAAACCTAATTCGCTGTAACCTATAGCTCTGATACCAATCTGTCACACCCTGAAATATCAGAGCATTGGCGTGACTGGACTGGTATCGTCATTGCACAGCGGAAGCAAATAAGCTAAGTCTTTGTAGAAATTGAACGCCCCCTAAGTACTCGACTCTTCATGGTTCCCCTATTCCAACCGTGCCTTGTCTTAGAACTGAAACCTGAGAAAGAAACATGCGAAAAATCAACATAAAGTTGAGCGGGTTCATAGTTTGTTCGTAAAAGATTTGAAATAAATCTTTTGAGTTGTTAAAGGTTTGAAATAAATCTTTTGAGTTGTGAAAGATTTAAAATAAATCTTTGGAGTAACCGGTTTTTGAAATAATATTTGAGAAAATGAATTTAAAAATCATTTTCTTGCCGAGTTATATGGAAACGTTGTGTTTGTAACACGTTATGTTCATAAAACCATGTATTTGTAAAGTTCGTATAATCATCAATGCCCACCCTGACTTTGACCCGCATAATCTTATGCCTTGAATTTTGTATAAAACATGGTATTTAATTTGTATGAACAAGTATGTTTCGTAAGTTTAAAATCCCTGGTATGTAGCAAATAAGGAAAAAGAGATCACCAATGGTTTGCAAGGCCATTGATATGTGTGAAGTGCAAGTAGGAAGACTCAAACCTAGCAGATTTAGCGTTGGGTACAAAGTCACCCCGAGGTCCGTTCTGGTTGGGCCTGGGGTTGGGCTCGCTACACCCAGATAGATCTACCGCTTACGTCCCTCGGTTCCTACAATGAGGATTAATGGTCTCCAGTTCCCGCCTACCCACTCACATGATCTAAGTAGTAAACCCTCCTTACGCTAATCATACCATGTATATAAAAAAAATCCCTAGTCACCCTGACCAGCTCCCCGGTCACCCTGACCAGCTCCCTGGTCACCCTGGCCAGAATCATTCCTATTTCGAAAATAAGCATTTGTTTTGTAAAAACCGGTATGTTTAGTATAACCTTTCGTAAATCATTTGCGTTCCTCAAAATCCCTTCGTAATATGATTTAGAAATACGAGTTTTGCGTTTGTTCTAAACTTTGTTTGTTTTTGCAAAACGTGCATGTCTTTCCACCCCGAAAACATTTACAAAAATTGTAAAACAGTAAAAAGTGGGGTTATGAACTCACCTGAATATTCCTGTGCAAAGCTAGCTAATTTACGACTTCGTGATGTCGTTTCCAAGAGTTGACTTGCTAGCGTGCATTCTACAATATTCCTAACACGGAATATCTAATAAGTTTCTAAATAAACGCAGTAACTACACTACGTGTCACCGAGCTCTACCGAATCGTTAATCGAACGATTCGACGGTAAGTTATTAACTTAACGAAAATAATTAAGTTATACTTGTTAAGTCTCGTTTAATGTCAGTAGTAATTTAATAAGTCTTGAAAAAGACTTAGTTTTCGAGAGACTTAGGGGCTGTTTGGCTAAGCTTTTCAAAATGACTTATTTGCTTTTCTGAAAAGCAAATAAGTCAATAAGCTGTTTTGAAAAGCTTTAAAATGGAGCTTTTCAAAATGACTTATTTGCTTATTTGCTTTTCAGAAGGCAAATAAGTCATTTTGAAAAGCTTAGCCAAACAGCCCCTTAAAATGAATAAATATCTATATAAAAATATCGTTGTAAGTGCGTTAGCCGTCTCGAGTAGTCGTACGTGTACAAAAAGAATATTTGTATGAAAATATCATATAACCAACTCGTATTATACATCGCGTTTCGTATGATCTTTGTCAAAATATACGTATGTGCCGTTTAGGCGTATAAAATAAATATGAAAAGTTGTATTTATTTTATAAAAGAATCGTCGAGTTGTTTTGTTTGGAAATAAATATATAAACTATATTTATTTTTATAAAACGAATACGAGTAGTTTGATGTTTGAAGTAAGTATATAACCATACTTATTTTTGTAAAAGAATACAAGTCGTATGATGTTTTGAAATAAATATATATGCTATATTTATTTTTAAAATAAATATATAATGACTATATTTGTTTTGGTAAAAGAATCGTCGAAAATGACATCCAAATCGTCGTTGTCGTGATGTTGTAAAGTGTTATCCGAAATGTTATACACTTGTATTTTACTTTATAAAAATCATTTGCAGTCGATCGGTTATGCTTCGTTTTATAATAAAACGTAATTATTTTACGGATTTTATCGAAAAACGGGCAGAGTTTCCCCTGTTTTTGGACGCCCCGACAACTAAAGTGTCGTTATTTAGTCAAGATTCAATCATTATATATATATATATATATATATATATATCAAATTCGCCAAGTATTTCGTAAACTATAACCACATTGGTTCGAGCTCGTTATCACGTGAAAATAAATAAAACTATAAAATAACGAAATAATTCACGCCGTAAAATCTTTACCGATCTTCGTGTGTCGATATGCCGAACATGCTGACCGAGTTGACCGAGTCAACTGAGTTGACCGAGTCAACTGAGTTGACTCGGGTTGACTGAGTTTGACCGAGTCAACCGGGTTTGACCCGAGTTGACCGAGCCGAAACGGAAGCTGACCGTCTGCCCGAACCGCGAGACCTGAATCGACCCGTTTAACCTGTTGACTGAGCCGGACCATGACCCGATCACTGAGTCGAACTGAGTAGCGCTAAAACACACCGAGTCGAACCGTATAGAACTGAGTCGAGCCGAGTTGGACTGAGTCGAGCCTGAACCTGTTGGATTTGACCGCGATGAACCCGTCGGACCGAACCCGGAACCCGAAATCAGAAGATATAACCCGAACCCAAGCTGAACCATCCTCTAATCTGAACCGAACATGACCAATCCACTGTTCATCATCATCTTTGACTGAATCCAGCCGGATAAACCTACCGACCACCGGATAAACAATCCGACCGGTGGTCCGAGTCTCCACCCCACTCTCGGCTGCTCGAATTCCCAAAACCGACTCGTCATAAACCCGAGTCGAACCCGAAACCGGTGTATTTCGCCGGATAAAGAAGGTGTCCGGCGGTCAAAGGTACCGACCGCCGGTTTCTCTCATTCTTCTTGGCTCTTTCTCTCGTCTCGTGTGTCGCACCATCGCACCACCACCAGACTGTGGTGGTGGTGGTGGTCGTTACACGGATCGAAGGAAGAAAGAAAGGGGGTGTTTGGCCGGACCACCGCCGCCTATGGCGGCTCCGCCGTTGCCCAGTTTGCCAGAGAGAGAGAGGAACAAAGGTTGGGTGTGTGTGGGTGTTGAGTTTTGTCTGTGTGTGTGTATATTGTATGTAAGATCGAGAGTGAGGGAAAAGAGAGACATAATGTGTGTTTAATTTAGAGAGAGGGAATAACCTCTTCTTTGTGTGTGTGTATAGTGATATGCAGACAAAGGAGGGTGCTTTAAATAGAAATTTGAGGATTAAGGTTCCTTGTGTATATTTATTTTACATTCAGGTCATACCCTTTATCTTTAGGGTTAAAATCTCTTGTAGAGATTTATATAGATTTAGTTGATTTTGTAAATCTTGCACAATCTAGTCAAAAGATTTATAGAGATTTAGTGCAGATTTTTAGATTCTTAAAGAGACCTTACTAGATCTAGTATATTATGCGTAGGTTTAGACTAGGGCTTGGGCCCAGGGCCTACAAGCCCATCTCATGTGTAGGTGGCCCGTAATTTCTACGAGACCCGATATCGCGACGCAAACTCCATAAGCATAAAATTATTCGTGTAACATCCATATTTTTCGGTGTCATCAGTATTTTGTACGGTATCAGTCCGTTGTCATTTGCTGTTCCACAGATTCCATGCGAATTTTTATATGCGTACTGTAGAGTCGGATAAGCGTTCCTAGGCACTCCAAAGGCCTAATTAAGTTAATTTGCGTCGTAAACCTTATTTATTATCGCGTTAATTACTTGTTAATCACGTAATTAGGTGCCGTAAATTACGGGTTGTCACATTCTCCCCCTGTTACAGAAATTTCGTCCTCGAAATTTAGACTATGTTATCCCCTCAGAATTGTGTTATTCGCAGGTAAGTCCGAATAATAACCAAGTGAATGACCGCGTAATCGAAACAAGACTTATTCGAATCATGTGAAATTAATGACATTCCTTCACAATAGGAATCCCAACAATTTAAAAGAAATGTGTCTCAGTAATTGATGTTAAAAGGAAACGAGACGTAATGATACAGTCATCAGTGCGACTAAGTTAACAAGGATCCAACAATGAACAGGAACTTCGACCAATCGAATTCCATATTAACATTTATAACATGTAAATGAGTTCTAGAAGCAATAACATCCACTGGATGAACTTAGAATCAACAATCTCAAATAGTTTGCATGAAACGCTCGATCGTGATCAGCACAAGCTGCAAGTTATACCGACGCCACAAGGTGTCGTAATGAATGAACCAATTCAATCAATAGTGGTGATTGAACAAGAATCACCTGTGTTTTGCATGAAACGCTCAATCATGATTAGCCCAAGCTACAAGTTTGTACTGACACCACAAGGTGTCGTAGTGACTTAAATAATTCAATAATAGCGGTGATCAAACAAATCCACCGTGTTTGAAGTCAAATGAAAGCGCAATGAAGTAATTGTGAATGTTTGTTCCAACAAACATCGAAAGAATTTTCAATTGAAAATGGAACATCAAAGAAATAATGTTTTCGATCGAAGATGAAGAAGTAATGAATATCGCAAAGCATCCAATCGAAGTTGAAAGAACCGTCATGAGGTACACCAGAATATGCAATGAATTTGTGTACCATTGTCATAACACACAATTGTGTTATGACCGCTTAACTATGATAAATCGAAACGGATTTAAAGCAAAATAATTAAATAAATAATTAAATCCGTTCACGAGATGCGTGAACGAGTTTAGCGCAAGATTCAAACTAATGGAAATCACCATCACATGGTGTCGAAATCAACAATTTAATGGAGTCGAATACCAAACAAGTTTACCACGACTCGGAACAAATGAAGTGTTCGTTAAAAATTGATTTGAATATGATGCTCCCAATACATCATATGGTGTCTCGAATCGAATAAGTGTAATGAGCAAGTTCAAACAGTTGAACTCGGTTTTAGAGCAATCCGACAATAAGTATATGTATCGACAAAAAAAAACTTTCGGCATGGTTACAAAAAAAAAAACCATGTATGTAACTTGTAAAGAAATGATTGTGATACAATGACCATTAAGAGGAGTAGAGATACGAAAATCTACTCAGTAAGTGTGAAATTCGAAATTTCAATAAAAGAAATTTGAGGACTTTACCTGGGGTTTCGTGTGACGACCAATTGTTAGGTGACATTACCATGGAATGTCGAACATAGTGTGTTCGTCGTTAGTTAGATAGGGGGAATGCGGAGACAATCGTCTTCTCCCTTGCGTGATTCGTGTCGTTGCAGGATCGCGTGACAAGTTGTCATTTCCTGATCGTTAGTTCTCCTGCTGACAGGGATCTAGCGTCGTCGTTAACTTTGCGTCATCGTTCCTTCTCAAAGGCCTCGCCTCGATAGTTGTATGTGTCGTACTTCAACCTCCGTTAATGTATATAGCTTAAGTTTCACGTATACCTGTGCACTAGCGTTACGTTCTGCGTAGAATGTGATGTACTCCGACGTCCGTTGACGTAAAGTTTGAGTTTCATGTATTCTCATGCGCTAGCGTGTTGTTATGCGTAGGCTGCCTGCTCGGGAAGTTAAATATTATAGGCAATATGGATAGCAGTGTGTGCCCGAGTTAATATACGTGGTTCCTATGTGATGACCTTTAATAAACACAACATGCACAATTAATCAATCATGTAATCAGATAAGCATGTTGGTCACCAATAAACGATCAAGTAATCTCCCCTAGTCCCACTAGTCTATCCTCCCAGCCTCTCAGACTGAATCTCCTAGTCCCACTAGACTATCCTCCCAGCTTCTCAGACTGACTCCCTAGTCCCACTAGCCAAATTCTCTCAGCCTCTCAGACTGCTCTTCCTAGTCCCACTAGCCTCCCAGCCTCTCAGACTGCTCTTCCTAGTCCCACTAGCCTCCCAGCCTCTCAGACTGCTCTTCCTAGTCTCACTAGCCTCCCAGCCTCTCAGACTGACTCTCCTAGTCCCACTAGCCTCCCAGCCTCTCAGACTGACTTCCTTTCCGAAGGTTTTAAATGCATGTTTCCTAAACTCTCAGATTTTTGTGTACTGTATGTAATCATTTCATGTACCGTGTATAAAACATCACAATAGCGTATGTTTGAAAACAAAATTTTGACTGTTTGTTTTTCGGCAACGGGTGGAGACCATATTTGAGTACTGGGCGTTCTATATGTATTCAACGTCTTAATAGTCTAAGTTCCCAGAGGAAAGTGAGGTTAGAGCCTAGGTATCACAACAGAAACCTAATTCGCTGTAACCTATAGCTCTGATACCAATCTGTCACACCCCGAAATATCAGAGCATTGGCGTGACTGGACTGGTATCGTCATTGCACAGCGGAAGCAAATAAGCTAAGTCTTTCTAGAAATTGAACGCCCCCTAAGTACTCGACTCTTCATGGTTCCCCTATTCCAACCGTGCCTTGTCTTAGAACTGAAACCTGAGAAAGAAACATGCGAAAAATCAACATAAAGTTGAGCGAGTTCATAGTTTGTTCGTAAAAGATTTGAAATAAATCTTTTGAGTTGTGAAAGGTTTGAAATAAATCTTTTGAGTTGTGAAAGATTTAAAATAAATCTTTGGAGTAACCGGTTTTTGAAATAATATTTGAGAAAATGAATTTAAAAATCATTTTCTTGCCGAGTTATATGGAAACGTTGTGTTTGTAACACGTTATGTTCATAAAACCATGTATTTGTAAAGTTCGTATAATCATCAATGCCCACCCTGACTTTGACCCGCATAATCTTATGCCTTGAATTTTGTATAAAACATGGTATTTAATTTGTATGAACAAGTATGTTTCGTAAGTTTAAAATCCCTGGTATGTAGCAAATAAGGAAAAAGAGATCACCAATGGTTTGCAAGGCCATTGATATGTGTGAAGTGCAAGTAGGAAGACTCAAACCTAGCAGATTTAGCGTTGGGTACAAAGTCACCCCGAGGTCCGTTCTGGTTGGGCCTGGGGTTGGGCTCGCTACACCCAGATAGATCTACCGCTTACGTCCCTCGGTTCCTACAATGAGGATTAATGGTCTCCAGTTCCCGCCTACCCACTCACATGATCTAAGTAGTAAACCCTCCTTACGCTAATCATACCATGTATATAAAAAAAATCCCTAGTCACCCTGACCAGCTCCCCGGTCACCCTGGCCAGAATCATTCCTATTTCGAAAATAAGCATTTGTTTTGTAAAAACCGGTATGTTTAGTATAACCTTTCGTAAATCATTTGCGTTCCTCAAAATCCCTTCGTAATATGATTTAGAAATACGAGTTTTGCGTTTGTTCTAAACTTTGTTTGTTTTTGCAAAACGTGCATGTCTTTCCACCCCGAAAACATTTACAAAAATTGTAAAACAGTAAAAAGTGGGGTTATGAACTCACCTGAATATTCCTGTGCAAAGCTAGCTAATTTACGACTTCGTGATGTCGTTTCCAAGAGTTGACTTGCTAGCGTGCATTCTACAATATTCCTAACACGGAATATCTAATAAGTTTCTAAATAAACGCAGTAACTACACTACGTGTCACCGAGCTCTACCGAATCGTTAATCGAACGATTCGACGGTAAGTTATTAACTTAACGAAAATAATTAAGTTATACTTGTTAAGTCTCGTTTAATGTCAGTAGTAATTTAATAAGTCTTGAAAAAGACTTAGTTTTCGAAAGACTTAAAATGAATAAATATCTATATAAAAATATCGTTGTAATTGCGTTAGCCGTCTCGAATAGTCGTACGTGTACAAAAAGAATATTTGTATGAAAATATCATATAACCAACTCGTATTATACATCGCGTTTCATATGATCTTTGTCAAAATATACGTACGTGCCGTTTAGGCGTATAAAATAAATATGAAAAGTTGTATTTATTTTATAAAAGAATCGTCGAGTTGTTTTGTTTGGAAATAAATATATAAACTATATTTATTTTTATAAAACGAATACGAGTAGTTTGATGTTTGAAGTAAGTATATAACCATACTTATTTTTGTAAAAGAATACAAGTCGTGTGATGTTTTGAAATAAATATATATGCTATATTTATTTTTAAAATAAATATATAATGACTATATTTATTTTGGTAAAAGAATCGTCGAAAATGACATCCAAATCGTCGTTGTCGTGATGTTGTAAAGTGTTATCCGAAATGTTATACACTTGTATTTTACTTTATAAAAATCATTTGCAGTCGATCGGTTATGCTTCGTTTTATAATAAAACGTAATTATTTTACGAATTTTCTCGAAAAACGGGTAGAGTTTCCCCTGTTTTTGGACGCCCCGACAACTAAAGTGTCGTTATTTAGTCAAGATTCAATCATTATATATATATATATCAAATTCGCCAAGTATTTCGTAAACTATAACCACATTGGTTCGAGCTCGTTATCACGTGAAAATAAATAAAACTATAAAATAACGAAATAATTCACGCCGTAAAATCTTTACCGATCTTCGTGTGTCGATATGCCGAACATGCTGACCGAGTTGACCGAGTCAACCGGGTTTGACCCGAGTTGACCGAGCCGAAACTGTAGCTGACCATCTGCCCGAACCGCGAGACCTGAATCGACCCGTTTAACCTGTTGACTGAGCCGGACCATGACGCGATCACTGAGTCGAACTGAGTCGCGCTAAAACACACCGAGTCGAACCGTATAGAACTGAGTCGAGCCGAGTTGGACTGAGTCGAGCCTGAACCTGTTGGATTTGACCGCGGTGAACCCGTCGGACCGAACCCGGAACCCGGAACCCGAAATCAGAAGATATAACCCGAACCTAAGCTGAACCATCCTCTAATCTGAACCGAACATGACCAATCCACTGTTCATCATCATCTTTGACTGAATCCAGCCGGATAAACCTACCGACCACCGGATAAACAATCCGACCGGTGGTCCGAGTCTCCACCCCGCTCTCGGCTGCTCGAATTCCCAAAACCGACTCGTCATAAACCCGAGTCGAACCCGAAACCGGTGTATTTCGCCGGATAAAGAAGGTGTCCGGCGGTCAAAGGTACCGACCGCCGGTTTCTCTCATTCTTCTTGGCTCTTTCTCTCGTCTCGTCTGTCGCACCACCACCGGACTGTGGTGGTGGTGGTCGTTACACGGATCGCAGGAAGAAAGAAAGGGGGTGTTTGGCCGGACCACCGCCGCCTATGGCGGCTCCGCCGCTGCCCAGTTTGCCGGAGAGAGAGAGGAACAAAGGTTGGGTGTGTGTGGGTGTTGAGTTTTGTCTGTGTGTGTATATTGTATGTAAGATCGAGAGTGAGGGAAAAGAGAAACAGAATGTGTGTTTAATTTAGAGAGAGGGAATAACCTCTTCTTTGTGTGTGTGTATAGTGATATACAGACAAAGGAGGGTGCTTTAAATAGAAATTTATTTTACATTCAGGTCATACCCTTTATCTTTAGGGTTAAAATCTCTTGTAGAGATTTATATAGATTTAGTTGATTTTGTAAAACTTGCACAATCTAGTCAAAAGATTTATAGAGATTTAGTGCAGATTTTTAGATTCTTAAAGAGACCTTACTAGATCTAGTATATTATGCGTAGGTTTAGACTAGGGCTTGGGCCCAGGGCCTACAAGCCCATCTCATGTGTAGGTGGCCCGTAATTTCTACGAGACCCGATATCGCGACGCAAACTCCATAAGCATAAAATTATTCGGGTAACATCCATATTTGTCGGTGTCGTCAGTATTTTGTACAGTATCAGTCCGTTGTCATTTGCTGTTCCGCAGATTCCATGCGAATTTTTATATGCGTACTGTAGAGTCGGATAAGCGTTCCTAGGCACTCCAAAGGCCTAATTAAGTTAATTTGCGTCGTAAACCTTATTTATTATCGCGTTAATTACTTGTTAATCACGTAATTAGGTGCCGTAAATTACGGGTTGTCACAATATATGACTAAGCAGCTTGGTTTCCTTTGTGGCTATGGCTATATATAATTAGACCTATGGTTGAGTCCCATTGAAAAAAAGAGAAAAAAATAAACCATTAAGTTCTCTTGTTCACTCACACGATAAACATACTAGAAAGCATATGCAACAGCCTTGTTCATCCCTCCGTCTTCGTGAAGTTTCCATTCTTCTGTAAAGGTAACAAATTAGTTCACATAGCAAAGCAATATTATTAATGCACTTTTCATACCTCTTGTTTTCCTGCAATATAATCATTAATTTAAGGCATGCACTTTGCTATATGTTTGCTTTCCTTTGGGTTTCTTTGCTGGGGTTCTTTAAGAAAAGCACACATAGAGAAAAAAAAATATAAAAAATATGTTATGCTTTGAAAATAATTAAGATTCCACATATATAATTAAAAAAACTATTATACATGCCATTTAAGATCATGGAGCT
Organism: Helianthus tuberosus; assembly: GCA_030545235.1. Taxonomy (NCBI): domain Eukaryota; kingdom Viridiplantae; phylum Streptophyta; class Magnoliopsida; order Asterales; family Asteraceae; genus Helianthus; species Helianthus tuberosus. The sequence goes on from CM060394.1 coordinate 186,715,240, forward strand.
AATAGTTAGTAGCAAAAGTTTAGGACTTATATGTTGTAAGTTTTGGGTGTGTGAATAAAAGTCTCAAAAGGTGGTAAATACTTTGTCCCACATCGGTGTGGGGACAAAGTGAGTGGTTGTTTATAAGGTAAAGTCTTTACTACTCTATTGTAGCTTTATGACATGTTTTACCACAACATAGCATTGTGGGGCGTTTTTTAGGGGGAAAACGCCCAAAAAACCCCCCACTACGGGTGGTCTTAACCAAAAAGTTATTTTGGTAAGTCCTTTCCTTTATCCAAACATTATTGACTTATTGACTTTTTTAAAAAGCCAATAAATCAATAAATTGTTTTAAAAAGCTTAGCCAAACATTCCCTATGTGTGTGTATATAGATTTTAAATTCCTAAATTAAATGGGGTTTAATCAGCCTACCTTGGTTGGAGCAAATATTGCAATCTCCTTGCACCAACTCATTATAATAATACTTTCACCTGGAAATAAATTAAAAGGAGAAAGGGGTGAAGTTAATTAAAAGGAAAATAACAGTTTGATTACCATTTACACAGTTTGATATATATGTAACAAAACTTGCAGTTCAATAATTAAAAAGAATTCGATCAAATTTAACTGCATAGTTTTGTTAATTGCATATTTAACTCGTTTAATTACCATTTACACAGTTTGATATATATGAGTATATGACTAAGCAGCTTGGTTTCCTTTTCGGCTATATATAATTAGACCTATAGTTGAGTCCCATTGAAAAAAAGAGAAAAAAAATAAACCATTAAGTTCTCTTGTTCACTTACACGATAAACATACTAGAAAGCATATGCAACAGCCTTGTTCATCCCTCCGTCTTCGTGAAGTTTCCATTCTTCTGTAAAGGTAACAAATTAATTCACATATCAAAGCAATATTATTATTAATTTAAGGGATGCACTTTTCATACCTCATGTTGTCCTGCAATATAATCATTAATGCTACACTCTCTCTCGTCATGATAAAATTTGATGTTGGTTGTATGATTCTCTCCATTACTCCATCTCTTCATGCTACGACAATCTCCCACACTTATATCCTCCAAGGAAGGATATTTGACGATAGAATGGCCAGAGTAGAAGCTCTCAAGTTTGGGGAGTTTATAAAGCACAATATGATAAAAGGAGAACACGATATTTGTATCCTTTTTTACCAATTCAATTTCACTTCCAGTTGTTTGCTCATCTCCATCCCAAATAACATTCACCAAACTTTCACAATTGAAAATACTTAAATCTTTGAGATTGACAAGCCCTTGCGCTATGCTAATAGGGAATAACTTTAATAAGGAGGAGCAATTGTCAATTATAATTTCCGCTAGATTACAAAAAAACTTTCCCTTTGTTTTCATCGGACCACTACGTTCATTTGAAGTCTGAATTCCATCCAAGTCACATGTCTTCACCAAGCTTCTAACATTCTTACAGTACAACAAATCAATATACCTTAATTCATCGAAACCTTCTTGATATTGGTCTGGTAAGATGTTATCCAAATCTTCTATATTTGACAATATTAACATTTCAGATAGCTGAATCAGTTTCCTAATTGGCATCGTCAATGAGCAATTATTATATCTTGAAACTTCTAGGCAGCGTTTATATAAACCCGTTGATGGCCATAGAGGTGAAGCAATGTCAAATTCTATCAAGGTTTCAATTTTGGGAATATAATGCAATTCCCAAACTCTTAAATGCAGAATTTTCAGCAACGTCAATTCGCTCAGTTCCGTAAGAAAATTACAATTCTCCTCCTTCTTCAACAACCAAACATACAACTCCTCCAACCTAATGAGCTTTGATATCACACCAGGTGTTACATAAGATAAATCGTAACAACAATACACATCTAGCAGCCTTAAATTGGTCAATTGTCCGATCTCTTCAGGGATATTTATAATTCCAGTACGTCTAAGCTTTAGAATCTCAAGACATGACAACCCCCCAAGTAAAGAAATTTCACAGAGAGATCTATTATCACTTAGATCTAGCAGGCGTAGCATTGTGAGCTGCGTTAGTGATTGTGGGAGAGATGAAATGATGTTACCCCCCATATCTAAAACTTTAAGCTCTTTCATGCCCCGAAAGAATTCATCCGGAACAATTGAAAGTTCATTCATTTGTATAAGGAAGGTATCAAGGTGTGGTATATCTAATTCATAATTAGGAAGCTTACATATTCTGTTTTCCATGAGCGAGATCTTCTTGTAGCTTTTTATAACGTCGCTTCTTGGCTGCCATTCTCTCAAACCTTTTCCAGACTTCACCAAAAACTTGTCATCACCTTTAAAAGTAATGAACAATGCCATATCACGAACAAGGTCGTGCATTTTAAATAATTCTTCTTCTATACTATTAGCTTCAAAAAAAAATCCATCCCATAAATAATTTTCTATATCCACAGGCAATAACAAGAAAGATGATTTAAGAGACTCAACAGCCAGTTGAACTATATCTTTTGTATCGTGAATGCTATCGGGATTATTAAATATCCCAAGAGCGAGCCCATAATGTGTCAACGTTTTAAGGCCAATGTTTCCATCTTCTGGGAACATACCACACAATAAGAAAAGTGACTTAGCTACTTCATCTTCAAGATGGTCGTAGCTTAGCTTCAATTGCAGTATACCTTCCTTTTTATAGGTGACATCCCCATCTATGGGAGCTTGTAGTCGTCGAAGCGCTGCCTCCCAAATTTTAATTTCTTTGTCTTTCAAAGCTTTTCCTACAACTTGAATAAAAAGCGGTAATCCACCACATTCCTTAACAATCGCCAATGCAACTTCTTTCAGTGTATCGTCCCATTCACTTTTACCAACCACACGTTCAAAAAGGGTCCACGCTTCTTCCTCTTGCAAAGGGTTCACCGAAATGTTCTTTTGGGCATTCATTGCTGCACACACGTCTCTGCTTCTAGATGTAAGCAAAATCTTGCAATTCATGTACTCACTCCCACATGGAATGCCCAATTCCTCAAGCTTCAGTTCTTCCCAAACGTCATCTAGAATGATTAGAACCTTCTCTCCCTTTATTATTCTACTTGCCGCAACACCAACCTTTTCTTGAATCGCTTTAACATCAACAGTTTTTGAGACTGTTATAAACACAATATCATCAAATTGATTCTTTAGTTCTTTAGCAACTTCACTAGCTAGTGTAGTTTTACCTACACCTCCTAAGCCATTAATTCCAACGATTTGTATCGTCTCATCTTCTATAGCTCGAATGATCTCCTCCAAATTCGACTTTTGGGTATTAATATCGTCAAGATTTTTACTTTGGTAGGTGTCTGTGAATCTTGGGGCTTGAGCAGGAAGGGAGACACGAGTTTCAAAACTCTTACCATCTTCTTGGTACTGCTGAAGAGAAAACGTTTTTTCTATCGCCGTCTTACTACAACGACGGAGGGTACACAAATGGAAGCATTTCTCCTGGTCTTCTCCTCCGTTAGTAAACAGCGTGGCGTTGGATGTATAATCATCTGCTTTCTTCATCCACTCTTCCACACCTTCTAGGAGATCTTCCCCTTTAGATTTAGCCAAATCTATATGTTGCTGAACCCTTCCCTTCATACTCGACAGCTTATCAGCTTCCTTTTTATATTTTTCAACATTTTTAGAGCAATTACACATGTAGCTTATCTCTTTAATAGCCACACCAAACAACAAGTCTACCACTTTTCCGATCACGGAAGAAATACCCGCCTCCGCCATAGTGTTATGGCGGTTTGGATGGAAAAGTAGTTCAAACCAAGAATGATAATCGAAATTCAAAAGAAAATAAAGAAAGTAGGTAGGTAGGGATGAAGATAGACGTAAATGAAGGAAGTAAGGCTGATTCTATTCCCACCCTCACTAATTCCTGATTACACCCCCGTTATAAAAAATGTCACATCCATCAATCATTTGGTTTTTGTTTTTAGCCTGTTTTGTCTTTTTGTTTTCTTTTTTTTATTCTTTTATTTAATTATTAGTTATTTAGTATTTGTTTATTATTTAATTAGTTATTATTATTATTATTATTATTATTATTATATTTATTATTAGTAGTAGTAGTAATGATATATTATTTATTATTAGTTTTTATTGTTATAATTTATCAAATTATATTTATAGCTGTAACAAAAGCTATATAAAAATAAGTACTTTTTTACAAAATTATTATCATTTAATAATTTACATACCGAGGTTTAATCTATACACCCCCCAAATGTAGCAGGTTGTGCTATCCAAGACTTATACATATTTTGGTGTCGCCCGAGAGCAGAAGCTGTCGCCCGAAACCCACAATTTCCATCACCTAACACGTTATGTATGCGTGTAACATACGCATGGAAGATTTTTGGAATTAGATGAATATAGTTGTGTATCACCTGTGATGCTTGATCTTGGTTCAACCCCATGAAGTCATAGCCTGGCGCACTTGTAGAGTTGGCGAAAGAACTTTGTCCGAATCTTAGTTTAATACACTGACCTGCTTTCTTATACTTTGAGATTTCACAAGCACATGGTAATCCATAACACTTACGAACTTGACAACGACAATGTGAACGCTTTAAATGACGCTCTTCTATTATTATATCAAGTGCTTCATGAGAAACAGAGCCATGTAATAGCTTCAACATTGGTAGGTTGTGTTTATGCATTAGAACAGTTCTACTTTTTTCGAAGCTATCTTTAACAATTGTATATTGCGAGTTCACTACTTCATCAATGTGACGAACAATCTTATCTAAGGTACAATTTGCTGAATTCAAGAATTTTTTTAGCTTGGCATGTTGGCTTTCAGCTCTGTTAGTTGTCTGATTTCCGAAATGTAACAATAGGGAGCCGCTAGAATGAGAACCACCACGAGTTATGAGAACCGCGAGAACCACGTGCCACGGAGGGGCGTTGACCACGATTTTTTTTTACAACTAGATCCGTATATTTTAACAACATTCGTAAAAAAAAAATTTCAAACGGCGCGCCCGAGGGGGTAGTTTTTTACACCCAAAGTTTGGTGTTTTTATTATTTTTTTGTTTTTTCTTTTTTTTTTACAAACTTTTGGTGTAAAAAACTACCCCTTCGGGCGCGCCGTTTGAATTTTTTTTTTACGAATGTTGTTAAAATATACGGATCTAGTTGTAAAAAAAAATCGTGGTCAACGCCCCTCCGTGGCACGTGGTTCTCGCGGTTCTCATAACTCTTGGTGGTTCTCATTCTAGCAGTCCCCTAATAATAATAATAACAAAAAAAACACTAAAATATACTAAAAAGACAACAAAAAGACAAAAAAAAAACTAAAAACAAAAAGCAAATGATTGATTGATGGATTGATGGATGTGATGTTTTTGTAGGGGGTGTAATCAGGAATTAGGGGGGGGGGGGGGGGGTGGGAATAGTATCACCCGGAGGTAATTGAATTGTACATGCCTTTCAAAAAGAAAAGAAATGAATTGTACTACGTACGTTATGATACATCATCTTCTGCAGCTTTTCAGAATGGAGGTCAAATTTACTGTTTATTCGTTGAATATACTTTATCATTTTACGCGGATAAGCAACCACTTTTTTTATTTGATATAACCTACTTTTATCATGTTTTATTTTGTGAGGTTGGATCCTGTACACGAGAGCATACACTTTCAAGAACTTATGCGAGAAAGTGATGAAGACGGGGGGTTATTATTGATGAAGGGTATTTTTGTCATTTTCTCATCTAAACAACTTACGACATTAATTTTTAAATTGTTATAACTTTTTCATAATATGTTGATATTTTTTTTTAAATTACACTATATTAACGAGAATTTTATTCTCTTTAACTTGAGCAGGCTATTGCTATAGTTTCTTAAAAAAATTACACGATTTTGAATGCTCATTAGTCCATTACATGATTACACATTTAATATAAACCATTACGTGATTACACATTTAATATAATTTCATTCATATAATAAGAACTTGATTGTTTATGCTTTATTACGTGATTAAATCTCTAACATATGGCATTATGTAGTTATCATAGCTTGATTTGGCTAATATTTTATATATAATTTATCCTTAATACGTGATTAAACCTGAAATATTTGGTATTCCATATAAAATATTATGTATTACATGTTTTTTTGTTTTTTCGTAAGTATGTAACCATTCAGTGTGGTTTCACATAAAAACTATAATAAAATCATATAATCACGATATCGGAATTCAAAATCACATAATCACATAATAATACAACGTCAACTATTGTTATGTAATTACGTAATTACTTAGTGGAGGTTTCACATACTATAATGAAATCACGTAATGGGTATTTAAAATCACGTAGTTATGTACTGGGTATTTAAAATCACGTAATCACATAATGGGTGTTCAAAATCATACAATTTTGTTGTATTCTTATGTAAGACTATGGGGTATGGGGCGGGGGTTGTGGCGTGGGTTGGGTACAAACGCCCAAGTCACCACCCTGGGTGTGCTTGGGTTTCGGCGTGACCCCTTGGGCGGGGGTTTCGGCCTGGGCATTGGGCGGGGCTATCAAGATGACATGGCGGGATCTCATTGGCCAAGACAAGTAGCCGTTTAGGCTAGCCGTTTATAAATTTGTTTTTAAAAAATATAAATATGGAGGTTTGGGCTGGCCACGCCCCAAACCCCCGCCCCACCATACCATCTTCAATGTGGGTCAGCCCAGCGAAGTCCACCCAAGCCACGTGTCAGGCCACGCACCAAACCCCCGCCCCACCATACCCCACGGTCTAAAAACGTAAGTTGTGCTAAATACTTGTGTAATAAATTGCAACTATGTTGCATTTGATAATAAAAAAGAATATTAAGTAACAATATATTAGTACAACTATAATATTAAGCTGGAGAGAAAATATAACAAAGAAAACAGTTTATTAGTATTATATAAATTTGAGAAAAATTCATTAGTGTTATATTTTTTTGAAAGACAAATGGGAATATTATTAAACAATCGAATCACAGCCAGCACTTAGCAAGAAGCTAATAGAGGCGTAACAACACCAAGACCAAACGACCATAACTAAGGAAACAAAGCTATTAAAAAACAAACAAAACATCAGTAACATTCAGCTCCAACTCTCCCAGTCTATATTCTTCCGTTTTGTTCTGTTCGTGATCCGCCAAAGCGCAGTTCCTTATTATCTTCAACTATTTTGCTGGCCGGAGTGGATACATGTTTAAAAACCTTATAATTACGAGCCACCCAGATCTTCTAACACGTTAACATAAAAGCTGCCTCCCGCGCTTTCTTCCTTGCCTCGTTTGCCTTATGCTCTGAAACATACTTCATCATGCCATGGACTGTTTCGATTTGGTTTGGGAATTTGATTTGTAACTGTGACACCTTGGAAAGTTCGACAAATACAATGGCAACACGTGTCCGTTAACTCTCAAATATTCCCGGCAAGTTGGACGAGAGGGATTAAATAAGTAAAAATATGGAAGATGGATAATGGAGGGATCAAACTTGAGAAAATGCCAAAATATTAGCTTCTAAAGGTCCCTTACGGACCGCAAGCTATTCCTTACAGTCCGTAAGGATGTTTGAAAAACCATGGGCGCCAAAGGTCCCATACGGACCGTAAGCAACCCCTTACGGTCCGTAAGGGGTGCAGCTGGCAACAACAGCTGCAGAAAGTGCCACATATCTCGCGATTTTTGCCACTTTTCTCCTGCTTTGCACATGTGTGATGACACTAATCCTTCCCTAAGCAACTCTGATCACACTTGGAAAGAATTAAGGGCTTGAATGCAACTATAAATAGCCTTGTTCATGCTTTCTTTCAACTTGCACCTTTCATTCTTTCTTTCTCCCGTCTTTGGTAGGGGTGTTCAGAATTTGTTTCGAATTCCAAAAATTCGAAATTCAATTAAATTCGATTCGATTATCAAGAATTCGTTTCGATTATAAAAATTCGAATTCGATTCAATTCGAGTAAAGTAAATCTAATACGAATCGAATACGAATTTATAATTTCAAATTCGATTCGATTCGAAATTCGAATAAAAATTATATTTTTTTATTTATTATTTTATATATAATACAAATATAACTTTTATTGGGCTATAATGTAAATTATTTCATAAATTATTCCATGTATTAAAATTACCGATCATCAAACCCACTACATGACCTATAACTAAAACCTAAGTAACATATCTATCAATAGATTTCGAACCTTATAAATATTAACTTATAATGTGGAGTGGTAATTCCCGACTTCTCATTTTGAATTTTAGACTTATGGTACTTTAGCTGCTCTAAAATTTATGTTTCATTTTGATAGTTTTTTACATGTTTTAAAAGAATCCAGATCAAATCGAATTTATTCGAATTCGGTTCGAATTCAAATTTTTAATCGAATACGAATTGGGTTTTTTATTCAAATATGAATTCGAATTGAATTGGGTAGATTTTAATCAAATTCGATTCGAATAATTCTAAAATTCGATATTCGATTCGATGAACGCCCCTAGTCTTTGGAGTTGCTTCTGCTTATAAGAGGCCTCCAACCTGAAGTCTAACTTTCCTAGAACACTTGTAAGTGTTCTCCTTCAGTCTTGTTTCATTTATAGACTAGTTATTAGCCGAAAGTCGAGCAAATTGACTTTAGCTTTGACTTTTGGTTATGACCATTCCGGTCAAGTCAAAGTTCGAATCGAACATGGCTATGTGATCGTAATAAAGAAGGTATTAATCCCCTATGAGGGCACCTTCTGAAGATCAAGTTAAGTTAGTGAAATGACGGGTCAAAGTTTTATTAAATAAAAGTAAAAAAACGCGAATTTTTGTAAATTACGTTAAATGAACTTCTAAGTATCGAAACCTTAACTTTTGGCATTATAACAGTTCATATTAGGACATGTTAACTCATGTCCAACTTGTCATTTCCTGCTTAGAGCTCGGTTCGCAACCGAAAGTCAAACAGTCTGACTTTTACTTTGACTTTCGGTTCTGACCCGTTCGAGATAGTTTAGATAGTGATTAAGGATTGTAATATGATCATTTTATTGTAGCAAATAACCCCTAAGGGTTATACCTTCTGATCATATCATTTGTCGGGTTTTATGCAAAGTCTTTATAATATGCCTAAAATTTCCTAAAATGTCCTTTTTACACATAGAATGATTTTAAAACATAACGAGCATATAATATGAGTTTTAAATTAATATGGTATCATAATAAAACATATTTTGGCATATTGAACTTATCATAGACCCATTCGACCACCCGGTGCCGTATATGCGCGTACGGTTGACTTATATAGCATAGTTTATATAAGTTAGCCGAATCGGATCAAAACTATTCAAAATCAGTTCTAATCAGAATGTATGGTTGTTTGACCCATATTATACGAGTTCTCGTACTTGGAAGGGTATAAACCATGTTCTATCCGGTCTCTGCTTAATCTAGTGAATCGTACTTATTTATTTAAAGTTAACCGGTCAAAGTCAAATGACTTACATAAGACCCGTTAACGTTCTAACGGATCATATTTCCATTCATTCCAAACTATGAGCGTCCAGTAAATTGCACCCGTGTTTAGGTTGTTTTGATTATGGTTGTGCTTAAGCATCTTTGATTTGTAAAGATAAGCGCATGTAAATACTCTTAGCCTATTTTCCCTATACGAGCTTGGGATACAGCACTACCCGTTTAGTCGGGTATTAAATCAATGACGAATGATGTCCAAAAGTTAAATAACCAGTTTTAATCTGTTTTTCTTGATAACTTAAACATGGGGGTTTAATACGACCGTTTCCTGGATATCCAAGGCTCGCTTAATTGCAAGTGGCCACGATCTAAGCATGGGGTGTAGGCATATACCTGACAAACGCTAATGCCATTACATATATTTTAATGATAATGTTGCGTGTCGGTTAATCATGTATCGATTTTCATCTTCGGTCCCCCATATGTATTGACAAGCATATAAAACTAGTAACAAAAAACATTACTTTGTCCAAAGTTATTTATAAAATGATATACCAAATGGTATAAAAATAATTTTGAAACGATTTTCAAAATGTATCGGTTAATTGTATTTACCAGTGAAAACTGACGTATTTTCAAAAGACTAAGCGCATGTTAATTAGCAAATACGGAATAGGCTGGAGCTGCTCGGTCTAGGCGTTATGGAATTTGCAACTCCACGAAAGACCTATTAGTCTTAAGTCTCATTTTGTTATTTCGGTCCGCCTATGGATCTTTTAGTACGAATCTGTCTGTATAATTATTTTCGAACTTTTCGGACATTTGTACTTTGTAATAATTTGATATTAAATCCCATCTTCTGTTGTGCTATGTGAATTACTGATATCAATCGTCACGCATAAACCCTAAGTCCGGGCCCACTAGGAAATCAGGGTGTGACAGTAACCAAGCGCAAATTTGCCACCAAACTGATCTAGCGTGATGTACGTCACCAGGAGATGGTCCGTTGACTCCAGAGCGTACCCATAGTATGGGCATAAGTTGTCTAGAACCGGAACTCCCCTTCTCGCCAAGTGAACAAGTTCACTTTAGGAACCGCCCAATTGTTCCATCTGAAGTTCCCTCCTTGTTGACTTGTACCCATGCCTTTAAGGAGGTCCATTTTAACCTTTTTCACCGAGAAATCATCATTCACGTTGTTCTTCCAGATCCACACATCTACCACCTGTTTAATCTGGCGGGCGCAAAGAATTTCCACTAGCCTATCATATTCTTCAAACTTCTTAGCCAACAATGGTATCTAAGCCCACTTAATATCCCATAAAATACCCCCATTCGCCTTTTGGTAGCACTGCTCGACCCAAGCTTCCTTATCTTGAAGATGTTTGGGAACCTGCTGTGCAGCGGTTCCCCGACACCCCACTTATCGATCCAAAAGAGAGATTTATCACCCTTCCCTAATCGAACCGCAAGAGTATTTCGAATGTCCAAATTATAACATTTCCTTATCAATTCCTCCTATATTGTTCCACACCCCAGCCAATCTTTTTTAAACAAAATGTTTTCCGTTTTCCGCTTAGAATCGTGTATAGCTTTCACCACTCTCGACTAAAGCCGTGTCGAGCCGTTTTTGTATCTCTACCACCATTTGACAACAATGCCAAGTTTGCTTCCTTAATACCTCCCACTCCTAACCCACCAAACACCTTGGATTGCAAGCTACCCACCTCATTTTCTGTTTTGACCCATTGTATCCCCAAAGAAACGTTCTACGCAAACCTTCCAAAGAGTTTGAAGTCCACTGGGATAAACTCTGATCAATACTCTTCAAACGTTGCTTTTACAACAAATGGTGATAGTCAAAGTACTGACAATGTGTCTTTTGTCCCCCACACCCCACTTATCAATCCAAAAGAGAGACTTATCACCCTTCCCTAATCGAACCACAAGAGTATTTCGAATGTCCAAATTATAACATTTCCTTATCAATTCCTCCTATATTGTTCCACACCCCAGCCATTGTTTTTTTAAACGAAATGTTTTCCATTTTCCGCTTAGAACCATGTATAGCTTTCACCACTCTCGACTAAAGCTGTGTTGGGCCGCTTTTGTACCTCCATGTCACACCCCGGTTTCCGGTGGGCCCGGATGGGTTTAGTCGTGACGGCTGGGTAGAAGTTATCACAATTAAATAATAATAATGCAACGGAAGTATTAGGAGTAAAATATATTCATAACATTAAAGTGTCGAACATTCAAAGTACAAAGATTGTTCAAGTGTTCATATAACAGCCCACAGGCGGATCGAGATAAAACGAAGATTAGACATCATAGGCCTTAAGCTAGGAGTTGCAAATTCCATAGCCTTTAACATAGCCGACCCGGATTCCCAGCCTAATATTCAAGGTTCGGTACCTGCAGTTCAATCTTTTGAAAATACGCTGGTAAATACAATTAACTGACTCATTTTGAAAATAGTTTTTTAAAAATGATTTTATACATAGAGAAAACCCGTAGGTAATCATTTAATATTTCTTGGGATTTTGTCTTGTCACCAGATTTACATATTTGTCATACAATGGGAACCAGATATCAAAGCCGGTCATTTTCAGTGCTATAATGATTAAGGTACACACTAAAGTTGAATAACGTGTCTTACAATCAGTATGCCTACCCCGGCACGTTATTCTATGGCCAAAATAGTTCATGAGTCGGGACGCCCGGATACGGTACCAATAACCCCCTATTGTTTCAGTTATCAAATATAACATATTAAACCAGGTTCTTACATTTATGAGCAATCATAGGTGGCTCATTTATGTAATACCTGCTCCAAGTGGTGTATTCGCCATACCCCAAGTTTTCAAAGAAAATAAGTTAAGAGTATTTACCTTTTAGCCAGCTTCCAACCAATAACGGTTTTCAAATATAGTAAAAGCCGTAAAGACAAAGTATTAAACTCAAGTCGGATTATCTGGGGGGTTCTACAGTCCGGAGTGAACAAAGTTAGCTATCTGTTAGAAAGTGTACGGGTTATAGGTTAGTTCCTTTGACACGACCAGTTACGTAAGAATAAGATTAATTCGCTAGATTAAGCGTAGATTGGTTAGAATGTGGTTTATACCTATCCGAGTGTAAGGACTCATTGGATAAAGGTTAATTAAACCAACATTCTAATTTGGAAAGGATTGAAAAGGTTTTGACTCGTTACGCCTAGTTTATGCGAACTAGGTTCGCATAACTAGTTATACGCATAAAGACGGGTTCGGAAGGTCGGATGGGTCTATGACAAGTCAAAGTAGTAAAATACATTTTTAGTTGAAGTACTTACTGATTTAAAGTCACATTATAAGTTGGTTTAGTTTAAAATCATTCAATTAGCCCATTTAACCATACAAGGACATTGTGGTTATTTTTTAATATAATTTCAAGACTTGTCAATAAACCTATCAAACTGAATGACCTTATGGTATAACTTCAGTGAGTTATACTCAACATAATTATGGTCCTAAAACAAGTTTAAAACAGGTCTAAACGTTGACCCAATGGGTCAGAATCAAAAGTCAAAACAAAAGTCAAACTGCTTGACTTTTGACATAGAATGAGACCCTAAACTGAATTTGACACGTTGAGCATGTTAATGTCAGTTTATATTAGTTATAAAACTTGTATATATGATAAAACATCTGAGTTTTAAGTTATAAAACCCATTTATACCATTTAGTCGAAAAATTCAAGTTTTACGTAACATGCTCAACTTATCAATTCAACTAGTAAACGTGATTATCCGAGGGTATGATCAAAGAGGGTCATACCATCGTTATTACGACCACATAGGAAAGTTTGGATTGAACTTTACCTTGACCAAAATGGTCAGAAGCTAAAGCCAAACAGAAAGTCAATTGTTTGACTTTATCTTCAAAATAACTAAATAAAATGAAAAAGACTAGGAGGAAACACTTACTTGGAAGTGTTTGAGCAGAAGAATACTTAAGAGGGAGTCCTCTTGTCCAGAGGAATGCTCCAAGAAGAGTTAGAGTAGAAAAAGTTAATGAGCAAGGAGTTTGTGTGAAAATGGAGGCTATTTATACTTGAAGATGGATCATGATATCATTCCAGGTGTTAAGATCTATTATGAGATGTCCCCAAGTGTCCCTAGATGTGTAAGAAGCAGAGAGAAATGGCAAGAATGCGAAATAGGAGGCATTGTGGCAGAAATGCTTGGGCAGCAAGCATAAACTGCCACTGGTAGTCCCTTACGGACCGTAAGGGATAAATGCTTACGGTCCTAAGGACCTTAAGCGCACAGAACATTCAAACATGCTTATGGACCGTAAGCGGGTAGGCTTTGCGGTCCGTATGAGACCTCCAGAATTGAATTTTTTAGATTTTTATAAATTTAGTCCTTGGACTTTACATTTGGCCATTTGGCACTTTTAATCCCTCTCCTTCCTCGTAGTTGGGATTAGTCGGAGATTCAGGACGCGTTTTAGTTAACTCACAATAATAATCTCTCTCCTTCCCAGAATTGGGAATAGTCGGAGATTCAAAATACGTTTCAGTTAACGTTCAGTGTAGGTCCTTCCTCCTTCCACATAATCGGGATTAGTTGGACGTTTCTCCCTCCACGTAGTCGGGATTAGTTGGAGAATTGGAAACGTGTCATCACATAATTGGATGGAATTTTCAGGGTGTTACACTCCACCACCGTTTCGAAAACAATGCCAAGTTTGCTTCCTTAATACCTCCCACTCCTAACCCACCAAACACCTTGGATTGCAAGCTACCCACCTCATTTTCAGTTTTGACCCATTGTATCCCCAAAGAAACCTTCTACGCAAACCTTCCAAAGATTTTGAAGTCCACTGGGATAAACTCTGATCAATACTCTTCAAACGTTGCTTTTACAACAAATGGTGATAGTCAAAGTACTGACAATCTGTCTTTTGTTCTTGACTTCTTGATGATCCGAAGCATATTGGTCCCACTGACTCAGAGGAAATGGATATTTTTCACTAAGTGGCCCTACTCAGTCTTAAAGCAAACAATTTCCATAAAAGAACTGGTAGGACGTATCTAGGACTAAATGGCAGGTCAATGGTGGGGTTTGATAAATCCAAGATAAAGTGTTTTAAATGCAATAGATTAGGTCACTTTGCTAGAGAGTGTAGAAGTCAAACAAGCAGCACTACACCTGTGATAACCTAACCAAATGAAAAACCTCAATCTAGCAATCAACAACACTTTTATCAAAATTTCCAACATACTCTGCAACAAATGTTCAGAATACGACACATTTTTTGCACAAGCCTTAAGCCATATCCCTATGCAATATGTTCAAACATCAGTTCCTCAAGTCTAATATGTTCAAGTGCCTGTTGTACAAGTTTAAGCACCTGCCCCCGCACCTGTAGAGGCCAAAGAATAAACTTTCTTCACACAAGGCTTTGTTGACTGGAGTAGTTTGCCTAAGGACTTAACAAATGAAAAGTTTGCTCTCATAGCAAAAATTACTGATGAATTTGTGAATTTTTATTTTATAGCACTTGAATCTATTGCAGAAGAAAGGGAATCAAAAGAAAAACTGACTGTTGGTGAAGATCAAACTGTTGATGATAAGGATGTAGGAAGCCTAGTGCAAACAACTGTTTGTGAAGAAGGCACTGAAGAAAGAGTGAAAGATGATGATCCCAAAAGTTCCACAGAATGTGAACATGATTGTGTATTATCTGCATATGCTAACGTATCCCCTCAAATTCTTAAAGAATTATATTCAGACAAATGCATAATTTCATTTGCCAACATAAAAAAGGTGAATGAAAACCTTAGAGAAAAGGTCCAAGTTAGTGAAATTTAGGTCGAAAAATTGATATGCGCCAAATGCAACACATAAATTGTATCAAATACGGTATAAAAACAAACTTTTTAGTACTAATGTTGGAAAAAGTGTGTTTCTTTGTTTACTTTTGATTTTCAGGATTAAAAGGGCTTAAATGAATAAAAGCAACAAATTAAAGGCAAAAACCGGCATAACTACAGAAGAAGGGAAGTTGATACACTATACCGACTCTCCAAGCTTCACCCCAATACCAAAAACAACAATCCAGAAGCCAAACACGGGGCCTTGCCTGCCAGGCATGGGGCCGTGCCCCACTCAAGATTCCCCAAAGAAAAAGACAAACAGAAGCCGACAAGGGACACGAGGTCGTGCCTCATGGACACGGGCCGTGGTCAACTCTCAGATTTGCAAATATGGGTTCATACAACAAGTACAAGGGCCACGGGGCCATGTCGTTGACACACGGGGCCGTGTGACCAGAATCACTAACAAGTGCATTAAATGAAGACAAAGAAGGAGAAGGACACGGGGTCGTGCCAACCAGTCACAGGGCCGTGTGAACCTACTGTTTCCAACTATAAATAGAGGTGCTTGGTTCACTTGCAACCCATCCCTTGGAAAACCATTTCTCTCACATCCACCACCACAACACCATCATCTTCCACCATAATCGTTAGAGTTAGAGTGGGTAGTAATCTTCGGATCCAAGATTGATAGTAAGAGCTTTCGTCAAAAATGGCCATGCTTGGCTAATCTCTTACATCACTTGGTGAAGATGAAATCTTTTATGTATTACTTTTGATTTCCAATCGTTGGTCACTTTTTAATTGGGTATGTATTAATGACTTTAATAACTAGTTTTTTATATTGAAAGTGAATTTTATTCTTTCGTTTCTTCATGTTTTGTTGATTCACTCATTCGTGTCTTTACGGTCTACATAAAGCGCGTTAACTGTCTGGAAGGGGGTAAGAAGGGTGATTTGGGTAAAGTTCTTGCCTCGTTCAGTGTATAGATCCTGCGAGGACTTGATTCAAGCTTATTAGGACTTCCTTTGAGGTATATAGCATCAAATCAAGGGAAGTAAGAACGACTTGAATCCGTTATAAATAAACTACTATTAAAACTTTAAACCGGCCTTGCGAGACTGTATCCCTGCTGACTCAGACCAATATAGTCGAGGGTGGCGTTGCCTCCAAAAGAGGGACATGCCACATTTTGCATTAATAACTTACTTAGTTTTCTTTCAATAATCCGGCCTTGAAGGACTATATCCCTGCTTACTTAGACCAATATGGCTGAAGGTAGCGTTGCCTCCAAAAGATGGACATGCCACTATAACTAAGATAATCTTTTAAAAAACCCAAAGTGTGGAAATCATCAAAGGATACATAAAAGATGAGTCGAAACCAAGTGGTTCTTTCTTGTTTATTTGTTTCTTTTAATATTTTAGTTTCTTTCTTTATTTTTACTTGTTTAAGAACCTTTTCTCAAAATTTGGGTCAATTAGACGTTGACGATAAACCGATATTAAAATCTCTTGTGTCCTTGGACGACCTTGGTATCTTACCAACACTACACTACGCCAACGATGGGTGCACTTTCCCTAACATGTTGTAGAGAGTGATAGTTTATATTGTGTTTTATAAATTTAAAGCTTGATAAAAGAGTAAAAAGTACTTAAAAATATATCGAAAATTCGTACACATTCGCATCACGTAAAGTTTTTGGCGCCGTTTCCGGGGACACATGGATTTTAAGAAAGCTTAAAATCAACGGCGTAATCATTTTCTTTAGTTTTTCTGTTCAAATTTCTTTTCATTTTACAAAACTTTTCAGTTATAGTAGCTTAACATGGGGTCGTGTCCAGTTTACAGTAACTAGAAAATTTTTACAGAAGGCTCACATGGTATCACACCCTGCAAAATCAGAGTTGGTGTGATCTGACTGGTATCTTCATTGCACAGCGAAAGTATATAATCCTAAGACTTCTAGAAAGTGAACGCCCGCTAAGTAATCGAATCCCCATGGGTTCTCCTATTCCAACAATGCCATAATTTGGAAATGTAACCTGAGAAAGAACATGTGAAAAATCAACATAAAGTTGGCGAGTTCATAGTTTGTTTGAAAAAGATTTGAAATAAATCTTTTTGATAACCGGTTTAAATAATGTTGAGGAAACGTAATAAAAATCATTTTCCTCAACATGCCATATGAAAACTTTGTATTTGTAAAACTTTGTATGTAGGACAATCCAGTCCCTGAGACTTAGTGCCTTGCACGAGCATAGGTGGGCCTAGCCCACTAGAGTTTTTGTGCCTTGCACAAGTGAGAATGGGCCTAGCCCATTTAAGTCTGTAAGCAGGACTATCCAGACCCCTTACTTTTATGCAAGTTGAAAAACGTCAACAAAGTTTTGTTAGGAAACTTTATTTGTAAGTATTGAAGAAAATCATATTCAACTGGATCTATGAAGAAGATGACAGTCCTGAAGATCACAAAAGGAAGAAGATCAGATAGGACAACTGAAATGAACAACATCTACTTCAAAGAATCACAAGTTGATCAAGAGCTGAAAAAGATTATCAGAGAAGGTCACTTCTGATGGATCTGATGATATTTCTGATGAAATATCATCAGTTTCTGACGATTCTGATCATCAGATTTTATGATGATTTGTTCACCAGAATTTCTGATGAAGTGGTTTATCAGAAATTCTGATGAATACCCCTCTTGTCTAAAAATCAGCTCTATCCTGCCACACTTACCGAAGCAAGTTGACATTATTGGATATCATGATGACAAAGGCAACTTGAATGTTGGATTCAATGAATATGTCAAATGGCTACTTTTTGCAGGACTTATTGCATGAATAAAAAAATGTTTATTCATGTACCCAGCCTTCTATAAATAGAAGGCTCACCATGGAGAAGACGATGAGTTAAGCTTAGCAATCATACATACTACAAAACTCCATTGCCCTCTCACCCACAGAATTCAAGATTCGTTTGTATTAGATAATAATCTTACAATCAACTTGTAAACTATTTTGTTTCAAAGTGATATAAACTTGATAATTCTGTAGGTCTTGTTTCTTGAAAGTCTGATTTCCATTTCCGCACATCTTTTTCACGTCTACTGAAATCACTTGCCATATTACGTGAAAAGAAGTTTTTAAGTCCAAACTGGGACGGACAATTAGTATCAGAGCAGATTGAATAAACTATTTTCAAACGATCAATTGCTCATCTTCTTTTCTCTAAATATGGCCAGCTTTCAATCCTGGAATAATGCTTTTAACATTGGTTCTATGTCCAAACCTCCGACTCTGGTCAGAGAGGAATACCCCCAATGGAAAATAAGGATGGTCAATTTCCTTAATGGTCATGACCGAGCTCTGTTTCAATCCATTGAAAGGGGTCCACATATACCAATGACAGAAATACCAGTTATTCCAGCAACTGACCAATCACCAGCAATCCCTGCCTCCCGTGCTCCCAAAAGTGAAATAAACTAGAGCGCGGAAGACAAGGAACTGGTGGCTGGGGATGAAAGGGCAAAATCACTTTTAATAATGGCCATCCCCAATGACATATTTTCACAAGTTGATGCATGTGCATCAGCCAAGGAAATATGGGATCAGTTGGAAAATCTTTGTGAAGGAGGAGAAAGGATGAAGAGAAACAAGAGAACAAACAATGTTTCCTCATATGAGAGGTTTAAAAGTTTACCCAATGAAAGATTAAATGATACATATCAAAGATTTACAAAACTTTTAAATGAGCTAAAGAAATTTGGTATAACAAAATCAAATGATGAAAGAAACATAAAATTTCTTGATGCTTTACCTAGAGAATGGAGAAGTCTAACCATGACTTTGTCCTCAACCTTATAACTAGGAAATATGAGTCTTCATGACTTATATAGCATCTTGATCCCCAGAGAGGAAGAAATATTTGAAGAAACCATTCAAAGAGGGGGATCTTTAGCTCTTATCTCAAACTCACAAAGAACAACACCAACCAATGATCCACAACCATCAAACAGCCAAAATCTTGAAATTTCTGATACATCATCAAATTTTTCAGCTTTTGCTGAAGCAATAGCACTGCTCACCAAAACATTTGAGCAGAGGTTGAGGGGAGGAAGCCAGAGATACCAGAGAAGTGACAGAGGGAGGATGGATGTTAGATCTAAAGAAGAAGGTAGATCTAAGGATAAAGGAAAAGCTGAAGTTGTGTGTTACAAATGCAAGCAAAGAGGTCACTATGCATCAGAATGTAAGACCAAGAAGCTCAAGGATGTTGCTTATTATGAGAAAAAGCTAGAAGAAGCAAAGAAGCAGCAACTAGTCAGCTTAATAGCTGGGACATATACATGGCTATCTGATGATTCTTCTGATGAAGAAGAAGAAGAGATGGCTAACTTCTGTCTAATGGCACTTTCTGATGGCATACCAGAAACTTCAGAACAACAGGTAAATTTAGATAATCTTGATCTTGAACACAAGCTAAACAAGCTCATGTCAGATTTTCTAAATCTGCAAGATAAACATCAATCAGATATTAAAAAATCTGATGAGTTGCAAAGGACCATGAATAAAAATCATAATTGAAAACCAATTACTCATAGAAGAAAGTTTAGATCACAGAGCTAAAATCGAGTTCTATGAAAATGAAAGAAAAGATCTTTACAAGAAAATCAATGATAAAGAAATTAATGTAAGAGGTTTTCAACAAGCCAAGGAATTCATAAATTTCATTGAGTCCACACCAAAGAACAAAGGACAGGGTTTAGGATATGTAAAAACAAGAGGAAGTAAACCCACTGTCTTTGTAAAAGCAACCCATCAGATTTCGGATAATTTTTTATCAGAATCAGATTCTGAATCTTGCAAGTCAACCTGTTCTGAATATTCTTTTGAAAAACCCAACTTCAAACCAAAAGGAAGTGAATGCAAACAAGAATCTTTAAAATCTCCAGAAGCAGTTCACTCATCTTTTCGAAATTATCCACTCATTCCATCACAAGAAAAAATATCAGAAAATTCTGATAAATCTTGTATGTGTGTTGACATACTGAAGCTTGTTCAACACCATCTCCAAAAGAAAAATGAAAAATCTGTTTATGGCTTAGCATATAACAGAATTTCTGATGAAAAGCCAACAAGAAAAAATAATTTGATTAGAATCCCATCAGAAAAAGTACCCAAGCATGCCTGGGTACCAAAAACCCTCTGATTTTTCCATTTCAGGACCATCATGTGCAGCAGATCTGGTATTGCGACTCAGGAAGCTCCAAGCACATGACTGGGGACAGGAGCTTACCCAGCAACTTTGTTCCAAAGCTGGGTAGAATGGAAAACTTTGGAAATGGAGTAAAAGGGAGGATTATGGGATATGGATGTATCAAGTATGGATGCTTGACCATAGAGAAAGTAGCCTATGTTGAAGGCTTAAAGTACAATTTGCTTAGCTGTGGTCAATTCTGTGACAAAGGTTTTCAGGTAAACTTTTTACCAGAAAAATGCTTGCTAATAGGAATGGATGATAACAAAATTTATTTAAGTGGAAAAAGGATAAGACAATCAATTTACTATTTTGATTTTAAAGAAGAAAATGAACATCCAAAATTGTGTCTATTTTCAAAAATCAACAAAGGTAGTAGTTTGTTGTGGCATAAAAGATTAGCCTACTTAAATTTCAAAAACCTAAGCAAATTAGCAAGTAAAGGTCTGGTAAAAGGACTACCTTTGATATCCTCAAAGAAGGTTAAAATTTGTGAAGCATGAGAGATGGGAAAATCCAAAAGAAACTCACATAAGTCAATTTCCGAGTCTTCAATTACACAAAATTTGGAACTTTTGCATATGGATTTGTGTGGACCCATAAGTACAGAGAGCTTTTCTGGAAAGAAATACATACTAGTAATAATAGATGATTTTTCCAGGTACACATGGGTAGAATTTTTGAGAAAGAAAAGTGAAACTCCTGATCTGATCATTAATTTTATCAAGAAAATTGAAAATCTGTTAAAACTAACAGTCAGAAGGATCAGATCAGATGTCACACCCCGACCGCGTAAAACAACAAACCGCGGCGGAAACGCCGGGGAGTGATTGCGACAGAATTAATTATTTCACAACCATGGCATACAAAGTTATATTTTATTTATTAAACAAGAGTGTTGCATTGTCTTAAACAGGAAACAAAGAGTTCATAACATAATTAAACTAAGTCTATCTTCGTTTTATGTCTCTAAGGCACTGGTCCGCCCTAGTGTCACGATCATTGTCCTAAGCAACAGCTCCTGAAAACACATGTGAAAATAGGTACGTCAGCATAAAAATGCCTGTGAGATACATAGGTTTTGTGAAAATAGGATTCATGACTTGTGTTTAAGAAAATGTTTAGTCATGAACCTTGTAATTTGCTTTGTCTTGTAAATCCTTTGAAAAATGATAAGATCAGATGATATGTGTAAATAATGTAAGGTTAAATGAATAACCATGTAAAATGAGTTTGTATAAGATAAGTTGTTTGTAAAACAATGTCTTGTGAAAAGTATGTTATTTGTATAAAATGTCATGTGTCTTAAATTGAAATGATTTAAATAACGCTACGTTATGTAGTACCATACAAACACTTATATATAGGAAGTACCAGCGGCGTATCCACCATGCTTGTATCATATTACACATGCCTCGTTACTTAAATCACTTACTCAAACCAAACCACCAATGTAAATTGTTTATGTATAATCAAATGTCAAAATGTTATTGTGTAAACCATATCAAATGTCCGTGTTTAATGTAAATCATGAATTGTGTATATCAATGTCAAAATGTTTATGACTAATGTAAATCATGTAATGTGTATCCAAAAATGTCATGTATGGTAAGTGAAATATATCAACTAAACCATATGTAAAATGCACAGAAACAAGGTATTGAAGTAAAACGTGGTTTAAATCAAAGTTATGTTCTGTGGAACAAATGCATGCTATACTGATATAAACATCTATGCGGTGTTGTGAAAATGCATACACTCAAGCCTTGAGACTGTGGCGATAAACCCTTAAACAAATTAAAGGTTTATCTAAGTTATGTATATCGAATTCGGTCATTCCTTCCAATCCAAACAAACCTAGGATTTCAGGAACGGGAGTTGTCAATTCCTACGGTACCACTACCTACTAACAAACGGCGTAGCTAATGTTAATGAATGTATTGTTCCATTTAAGCAAACCAAATGTCATACCAAAATGTAAGCATGTGATGAAAACAACTGTACTAAGTATGTAACAAATGGACATACATAGCATGTGACGTGAAACAAATGTACTAAGTATGCACACAATGGACATACAAAGCATGAAATGTAATGTAAAACAATGTACTAAGTATGCACACAATGGACATACATAGCATGAAATGTAATTAAATCATGTACTATAATGTACTAACGAACATAGCAGGTATATGATGTGAAAACATGGAAAGCATGAAAGTAACAAGTAGGCACATGTGTTCCACCCCAAAACGTTTTGAAAACAGTAAAAGAGGGGGGTTCTATGTACTCACTTGAGATTGCTCAGAAGTCCTAAGATAACCACCAAGCAATGCTAGAGATCACGGAATCAAACGGCACCTAATATAGGTAACTATGTTAATAAACCGGACCTAAATCGGAGGATTAGATAGAATGAGGGTTCGTAAACCAAACGAGTATGGAGACTCGTGTCATATGGTTTAACAAAGCCTACATACTAAATGAAACCTAACCTAAGTGCTTACGACCCATTACAACCCGTTTAGGTAGCTTATGCTACTTTAACGCGTCGTTCGCGTGAAACGCGTTCGGACCGCCTAACTAGTCCTATGACAAGTAAAATATGCCTTATCATGTTTAATATTGTTGATAAATCAGTTTAGAGGTCATAGGTTATGTTACATATGTTTAAAATGAATTTTGGCATCGAAGGGGTATTTTGGTAATTTACCTAAGGCATATAAACTACCTATCATACAACTACTCAAACGATGCGACCATAAGGTATAACCTCGAAAGGTTATTCCCTATATACTATGGTCACCTAATGTGCTTGGTCGGATCCTAATGATCGACCAAATGGGTCGGGTTAGAAAGTATAAGCGATTGTTTAGATCGCTTACCTTACGACCCTACATAAGCACTAAACTAAAAGTGACGAGCTAAGCATGTTAAAACATGCTTAACTAAGTTTAGAAAACAGGTTTGGTATCAAAACAAACGGTTTTGATACCCATGAGTAGTTTGGTTACAAAATACGCAAGAATGCGCATTTTGGACGAAACTACGACTCGTCACTGAGCCTAGATAACGTGGTAATCAGTAGGTATAGTCACTAGGGACTATAACCATCGTGATCACGCTCACGTTATGAAGTTCAAACGAACTTCGCATTGACCATAAATTGGTCAATGCAGAAAGTGAAACAAAGTTTGACTTTCAGACTCGAAAAGCAATAAAAGAACGAAGGAACACTTACAAAGGGTCCCCGAAAGCTAATCTTGATCCAAGTAGCTCAGGTATGAAACAATGGTTTCAACTTAGAGCTTCTCAAATCAGATTTGTGAGGAATGAGTGAAGTTGAGGTGGGTATTTATAGTAAATGGACAACCGTTAGGATCGTTTCTCAAATAACGTGATCAAATCTCATCTGTATAAGTGTTGGAATGTTGTGGTAGCTCATTTTGCCCCCACCACCAGTTATTGACAAGTGGCATTGGCCTTTGGGGTGTTTGGAAGCCATTAATCAGCAGCCAAAACAATTTTCTGCATCTGACCCCTGCTTGCGCACCGCAACACATATGACCTTACGGTGCGCAAGCACCTTGCAGACCTGATACTTTAAAAAATGGCAGAACAGGCCCCTGTGCGCGTATCGTCGTGTTTTGGCACTTCTAACACCCGTCAAACCCATTTTTAAGCTTTATAAGGATGTTAAAGTATAGGGAACATGAAACATGCTCAAAAATATGCCGTATGTCAGTTCGTTTGGTCGTACGATCGCGATGTTCGGTTAATTACGACGGAATGCGCATAAGCGCGAAAAACGATCCAAATGGCGTGACGAATGGATTTTTATTATGCCAAACACTAAAATAAAATATTTTAGTGCTCACATAAATTTTTGGATGTCCGGATGTATTCAGAACGTAAGTTATGCGCGAAAATGTAAACTTATGCACTTTTTGACGCTTTTAGTCCCTGAATGACCCTAAAGTTTATTTTAGCACACCGAACCCCTCAAGGCCTATTTCTAAGCTATATAAAGGATATTTATGGTGTGTTTAACTTATGGTCATGTTCCGGAATGTTCGTTACAGTTCAAATTGGCATACTTTCGCAGTTTGTCAAGTTTAGTCCCTGTAAGCGAATTAACTTATTTTTGCTATACCAAAGCCTTTAAAACTTATTTCTAAGTTATGTAAAGGTTATTTAAGGTATGTTAAGTATATGTTGATGTTTCGGAGTATTTTTCGCATTAAAATGGTTACGTTTACGCACCAGTTTGCGTATAACTCTCCAGAAAGCGATATAGAGTTTGAAATTGAGCAAAAGTCAAAACATGAAAAATGTAAAACATAACCAAACAACCATTGGGATAAAATAACATTGTTTTATTGATAACTGAACTGTTCACAATGATTACAAGCACAGATGTTACAGTCTCCCCTACTTGTGGAAATTTCGTCCCGAAATTTATTTAGAGGAAACTCGTGGGAAAAGATGCGGATATTTCGCCTTCATTTGATCTTCGCGTTCCCAAGTAAACTCGGGTCCACGTTTAGCTTCCCAGCGAACTTTGACCAAAGGAATGCGTTTGCGTTTAAGCCACTTGACTTCACGTTCCATGATTTCCACTGGCTTCTCAACAAATTTCAGTGTTTTATCAACACGAATTTCGTCAAGCGGTATGTGGAGGTTCTCATCAGCTAAACACCTCTTGAGATTGGACACATGAAAGGTTGGATGAACATTTCCAAGTTCAGGAGGTAACTCAAGTCTGTAGGCTACCTTACCGATTCTTTCGACGATCTTGAATGGTCCAACGTATCTAGGTGCAAGTTTTCCTTTCTTTCCAAACCTGATCACACCTTTCCACGGTGAGACCTTAAGTAATACTCGATCACCGATTTGAAATTCCAAGGGATTGCGTTTTGGGTCCGCGTAACTCTTTTGACGGCTTCTAGCTGTCTGAAGGTTATCACGAACTTTCTTAACCTTATCTGTTGTCTCTAAAATGAGGGCAGGTCCAGTAAGTTGAGCCTCGCCGATCTCATTCCAGCAGACTAGTGAATGACATTTTCGACCATAGAGAGCCTCGAAAGGAGCCATGTTGATGCTAGAGTGATAACTGTTGTTGTAGGAGAATTCAATCAACGGAAGATGTGAATCCCAACTACCACCAAAATCGATCACACAAGCTCTAAGCATATCCTCCAGAGTCTGGATTGTTCTTTCAGATTGACCATCCGTTTGCGGATGATAAGCTGTGCTCAGATTAAGTTGGGTCCCCATAGCAGATTGCATGGTTCTCCAAAAATGAGAAGTGAAACGAGCATCTCTGTCAGAAATGATGTTCAAAGGAACACCATGTCGAGCTACAATTTCATCCACATAGATTTTAGCAAGTTTGTCAGCAGAAAAATCCTCACGGATTGGTAATGTTATGGCTCATTTTCTAAGCATACATATCTTGAACTATATCCGGCTTTTTATTGTTTATCTATGATCAGGATACTGGACGGGGACATTGCTAACATCCTGGGTGATATCCTGAGGTATATCAAATTAATCACGTGCAGGTTAAAGACTAGGACTTGCCAACGGTCAAGTGGACTCCATCTCCTCAAGACTCGGGCGTATTTGTTAAAGGAGAGACGTTGAGCCCGAGAGACCAGGTCTACAACGTTCAACTAAGGAATATTCGTTGGATCCCGGTTATGTAGGATAGTTAGTTACATTTGTTTTACTATAAATAGATGAGGGCGGATCAGATTAAGGCACTCAACTTACACGTTTTCGAACACTTTCTCTCTAGCTCATCGCAAACACTACACACAACACTTGTATTCGAATTACATTGTAACACATAGTCGATCCGCACCACATCCTGCACTGTATCCTGATATTTGAAGTAATAGAAGAACAAGGCAGCTGCGATTGTCAGCTCCCGAGGTTTTATGCCGGCGATCTAGTTTGATCAAGGGCTTTCCTCGTACATCACGTGTCCACTTTTACATTTTCGCTCATTGTTTGATCATAGATACAGCTCTATATCCCGAGCCGTATCCTGAAACTGTTTTCATATCTAATTTGGTTAACACATTTTTTCACACATATTTCTAGCACACTACCTCACTTAACTAATTTGATCACTTAATTGCTTCGGTAATTTTTGACCAAAACAATTTGGCGCCCACCGTGGGGCAAGTGGTGCTACTTTTACTAAAAATCTTTGTAAAATCGTTAATCGGTTTTTTATTTTCAAAACTTTTTGCCACATTATTTACAATGGCCTCAAGATCAAACATGAGCTCCTCTACTATGTCTGCTACAACCTCTGCTACTACTGGTTCGGTGCTTCCACCACCTCCTCCAAGGATGCCGTTTTCTTCACAATCTCAAGATGTTATCCCTACTCGGAGTGTCCAGGGATCTGCTCCCGTTTTAGCCTCTAATGATGAAATTCTGACTTTATTTGGAAGTGTGCAGGAACAAATGAGGCAGCAACAGGAGACTAACCAAATGCTGTTAAGAGAAATACAACTCTTAAAAGCTAGCTCGAGCAGACCTGTTGAAGAAACTGTCACTCCTATACAGCCCAGGGCTTTGAACTTCAGTTCCGCAGTTTACACTGAGGATAATAGGGGGAATATCGTCCCAGGCCATTCTCAGAATCATACCCCTGAGATACCCTCTTCGGTCAGGATATCGACTGTGAGAAGTTCAGGATATGCTTCAGGATATGGCCAAAATCCTCAGACCGGGTTTGGGGGACAAAGCCAGGTGGCCTCGAAAGAACCAGCAGAAAGCTGATTGGAAGGATAAATCCAAATGGTGTGCCTTCCACGAAGACTTCGGACATATGACCGAGGATTGCATTGCTTTAAGGAAAGAAATAAGTTACCTGTTAAGCAAATGGTATCTAAAGGACTTGCTGGGAAAAAAGAAGAATAAAGGTCAGGATCCCGAGAAGGATCCTGAACGAGCAGCATCACCCCCAACAGATGCCAAGATAATTAACTTTATTTCAGGAGGATCCGATATTTGTGGAACTTCGTATTCGGCGGCCAAGAGACATGCAAAGGAAGCTAAGAGTGAGAGGGGAGACAGACCAGTCAGAATGACTACCCTCACAACTGATAAAGTGATCACTTTCGATAGTGATGACAAGGATACTGTTCAGGATCCTCACCATGATGCTTTGGTAATAACATTATATGTGGCTAACCATTTTGTACGCAGGATACTGGTAGACAACGGTAGTTCTGTCAATATAATTCAGCTGGAAACATTGAAGAGGATGAGTGTATCTCCGATGGACATTACTTCGAAGTCCACTGTGCTCGTTGGTTTCAGTGGAGAGGCTAGGAATACCGTAGGGGAGATAAAGTTACCGGTATATGTTGAAGGGGTCAACTCGATACAACGTTTCTGTGTGATGGACTCCTTATCCTGCTATAACATCATACTAGGGAGACCATGGATTCACGACATGAAGGCTGTGCCATCAACATATCACCAATGCATCAAGATCCCTACCCCTTGGGGAGTGGTCAAGGTTGAAAGTGATCAACAGGAAGCGAAAGAATGCTACTCATCCTCAATGAAATCCTCAACTAAGCCTAGTACAGCATAACAATTAAAGATGCGGGCCCAGGATATCGTGGAGGATTCGGAGCAGGATGTGAAGAAAATTATCCTGGATCAGGATAATCCTGATATCTCGGTGCTCGTAGGAACCAATATCCCTCAGGATATTGAAGAGCAGTTAACTAACTTTTTGAAATGCAGGATGTCACCGTTTGCATGGAAACATGAGGATATGACAGGCATATCCAAAGACATTATCACTCACAAGCTTGGAATTGACAAATCATTCAAGCCTGTTCAGCAAAAAAGAAGAAAATTTGCTCCTGAGCGGAATAAGATTATCCAAGAGGAAGTTGAAAGATTGTTGAAGTCCAGGATGATCAGAGAAGTCAAGTTTCCAAGATGGCTAGCAAACGTAGTTGTGGTACAGAAGAAAAACGGGAAATGGAGAGTCTGTGTAGACTACACGGACTTGAACAAGGCTTGTCCTAAAGATCCATTTCCTCTCCCTCATATCAATGCAATGGTAGATGCTACTGCTGGACATGAAATGTTAACATTCATGGACGCATCCTCAGGATTTCTGCAGATTCAGATGGAGCCTTCGGATCAGGAGGATACTGCTTTCATGACACCAACAGGTATATATTGCTATACTGCTATGCCTTTCGGTTTGAAAAATGCAGGTGCAACGTACCAGAGATTAGTAAACATGATGTTCAAAGATAAGCTGGGGGACACCATGGAGGTATATATTGACGATATGGTGGTAAAATCTAAAAAAGCTGAGGATCACCTCCAGGATATCAAAGGAGCATTTGATATCATGGATCAATACAACATGAAGCTGAATCCTGCTAAGTGCCATTTCGGAGTAGGGGCAGGAAAGTTTCTAGGATATATGGTGACAAAAAGGGGGATAGAGGCAAGCCCGGAGCAGATTAAAGCTATCCTGGATATAAAATCACCCTCGAATATGAAGGACGTACAACAGTTAACAGGCCGAGTAGCAGCTTTGAATAGATTTATTTCTAGATCCTCGGAAAAATGCAGGGAATTCTATGATATCCTCAAGAAGAATAAGAAATTTGAATGGGGAGCAAAGCATGAAGCAGCCTTGCAGGATTTGAAGCGATATCTCTCAACCGCACCTCTATTGATGAAGCCTGAAAATGGTGAACCACTATCCCTATACCTCGTTGTATCAGGGAATGTTGTAAGTGCCGTTCTTATAAAAGACCATGAAGGTCAGCAATATCCTGTTTATTATGTTAGTAAAAGTTTGTTAGATGCTGAAACTAGGTATTCTCATTTAGAAAAATTGATATTAGCTCTAGTCATGGCATCGACAAAGCTTAGACATTATTTTGAGATACATAGGATCCATGTTAAAACGAATTATCCTGTCAAAAATGTGCTTAGGAAACCAGAGATGTCAGGCAGGATGGCCAAGTGGTCAGTAAAGTTAAGTGCTTATGATTTAGTATATGAACCTAGAAATGCCATAAAGTCTCAGGCTTTAGCTGACTTTGTGGCTGATTTCAGTAGTGATATTCAGGATGAGGTAGACCTAGAAGTTCAACAGTTAGGAGAATCTTCAGGATCCTGGACATTATATACTGATGGTGCATCCAATATAAGAGGTGTAGGTTTAGGTATACTACTAAAATCGCCACAGGGGGACATATTACCCCAGGCTATTAGGTGTGAATTTCCTGCTACTAATAATGAGGCAGAATATGAAGCTTTAATTGCAGGATTAGAATTGGCTAAGAGTATGAGTATCAAGAATTTGTAAGTATATGTTGACTCCTTGTTAATTACTAACCATTTTAATGGATCCTATGCAGTTAAGGGTGAGAAATTAATCGAATACCTCGATATTCTCAAAAAATTAGCAGGATATTTCGATGTTTTTACACTTGAACAGGTACCAAGAGAGGATAATGCTGAAGCAGATGCCTTAGCAAATCTGGGATCATCGATCAGGATACCAGAAGGAACCCAAATACCAATATTACATGTCTTGTATCCTGCAACGAATCCTCGGGATAAAGAAGTAGCGGGTATTCAGAATCCTGGAGCAGGGTATCCTGAAGAGGATCCTAATTCTTGGACGGCTCCAATCATGAGATATCTCAAGGATGGACACATCCCCGAAAATGAAAATCCTAAGGCATTTAGGATGAAGGTATCATGATTCACTATTATAAATAATGTTTTATACAAGAAATCTCTTGCAGGACCGTATTTGAGGTGTTTGGAGGATCCTGAAGCCAAAGAAGTACTTCAGGATATACATGAAGGGGATTGTGGTAACCATACTGGGGGCAGGTCATTATTCTCAAAAGTATTAAGGATAGGATATTATTGGCCGACAATGAGAAAAGATGCCGCAGAATATGCTCGAAGATGTGACGCATGTCAAAGACATAGTAACATATTACATCAGCCTGCTGAACCACTGTATCCTATTGTTTCCCCTTGGCCGTTTATGAAGTGGGGTATGGATATAGTGGGAAAGCTTCCAAAAACTCCAGGAGGAAAGGTTTTCATGTTGGCAATGACGGATTATTTCTCCAAGTGGGTTGAAGCAGAAGCATTTGTTCAAGTTAGAGACCAAGAAGTAGTATCCTTCATAAAGAGAAATATCCTGACCAGATTTGGAGTACCAGCCGAGATAATCTGTGACAATGGTTCTCAGTTTATAAGCAAGAGAACTACTGACTTTTGCAAAAGTTGGGGAATCAAAATGATAACATCTACTCCGGTACATCCTCAAGCGAATGGACAAGTAGAATCCTCAAACAAGATAATTGTCAATAACTTAAAGAAGAGGCTTGGAGCCAAAAAAGGAAGATGGGCAGAAGAATTACCCTTTGTTTTGTGGGCTGATAGGACAACGGTAAAGAACGCAACAGGCCAAACCCCATTTTCCTTGGTATTTGGAGCAGAAGCAATGATTCCAACGGAAATGGCAATACCTACTGCAAGATCTACCCTAAGTGATCCTGAACAGAATCCTGAAGCCTTGAGTCAGGATTTGGATACTATAGATGAAAAGAGAGATGCAGCAAGGCTAAGGATGGCAGCATATCAACAAAGAATATCCAGAGCATATAACAAGAATATTAGGACCAGAAGATTTAAGGTTGGAGATTGGGTGTTAAGAAAGGCTTTTTCAGAATACCACTAATCCTGCCGATGGCAAGCTAGCTCCAAAATGGGAAGGACCATATGAAGTTGAATCAGAAGCAGGGAAAGGAGCATATAGACTCAAGAATATGAAAGGGGATATGCTACCGAGATCTTGGAATGCTATACACCTTAAGCTTTATTTCAAGTGAGTTTAGAATTTAATTTCTAACTCAGGATGGTATGAATTCTATCTTTTTTAAATATGTTTGGTTTAATTTGTTCATTGTAACCCAATACTAACTTAAGCATCGGAGGGGTGTTAGCTAAGCTAACACCCACCTTAGTGTAAGGATGTTTTGCAGTATATGCTTCGGGATATAGCTCCAGGATGCTCGCTCAGGATACTTTAGAAGATTAGAGGATTGGCCCCCTCTCTCACGTACAAGGGATCCTGATCCCTTCACAGGTTTAAAGGTATTCACCTTTCTTCCGAATTGGGTTTAAACACTCCGCCTGGAGCGCAAGTTATTCAGGAATAGTTCAAGGTGGCGGGACCAGTCCATGTAAAAGTGGCTGACAATTTCGTTACTGTTGGCTATATCCTGAATCCTAAAGGTATATGAGGATTGATCACCCTCTCTCACGAAAGGGTATTTTCATACTCTCTAAGGTTTAAAGGTTTTCACCTTTCTAAGTCTTGGAGTTTATACACTTCCGCCTGTAGCGCACGAAAATTTGGGATTTTCCCCAGGATACAAGGAATTTATTTCCAAAACATTTTTGGGTATTACCCCTGTGACATGAAAAATTGTCTATGCAATGGAAAATGATATCCAGAAGATTTCTGAGTATTTGAAGACATTGTACACAGGGGACATCCCCACTAAAGCAATAATGTAAAGCTCAAAGGATAAGGCTTGGAACTAATGCACAAAGTGTCTCAGACAGGGGACATCTTCATTGGAAAAGTTGCAAAGGGATTGAGGTTTGATGATAGGGTTATACCCTATTCCTGGTATGATCTTTCCTTTATAAACAACGTTTAAATTTTTGATAATACTATGTTTGGTAAAAGGTTAAATATCCTGACATATTCTCAAAATATGTTTTTAAATACTTCTCAGAATATTTGATTAAAATATGTGAAATTGATACTAGTTTGAAACTTTGATCATTTGGGTATTATCAAAACAGGTTTTGGAAAAGTGGATTATTTTTCACTCTTTAAAGAACTTTCTACAAAGTTGAACGAATGTTTGGAAGTCCTCTCCAATAAAAAGTTTTTATAATATATCACTGAGCATATTGATCAGGATATTTTTGAAAGATAGTTGTACGAAATTTTGCAAAGCTAAGATCTATGCTAAGAAAGATGGAAGATAATAACAAGAAAAATGAAAGATGAAATTATTTTTTGAAACAATTAGTACTGGTTGATAACCGAAGGTTTCATCCTGAAACCCAGGACCCATCCACCTTCGGCTATCAAATTGTTTTGATGCAGAAATAAAAATTGTTCATAGGACATAAAATTGTTCAAACAATTTAAAGGAAATAAGCTTTAGGGGGTATTGCCTTCTTCGTCCATAGTGATTTCAGCAGCATCCGTCTTGGGATCCGCCTCAGCATCCTTCTCAGCATCGGTTGCTTTTTCAACTGCTTTGGAAGATTCTTCGACAGCTGGTTTGGAAGAAGTGCCGCCGAGGTTCTTTAGCTTGGTCTCCCAGGCACCAACATCCCAAGAAGGGCATTCAAAACCTAATGTTTTGGCTTCATGGGCCATCTTCAACCTGGCTTGGAGGAGAGAAATGACGATGGAACTCTTGAGGCTTTCCCGGTAGCTGACCATATCCCGTTCATGTTGCATATGGGCAGCTTCAAGATCGGCCTGGGCTTGAAGAGTAGCTTTGTTGAGAGCAGTCTGGTGTTCTTGAATCATAGCTTTGAATTTATCCTCGTAATGACGAGATTTGGCGGCTGCAATCATGCCTTGATCGGAGATTGTGATTTCTGCTTCCTTTAGCTTGGATTCAAGCGTCTTTTTAAGCCTGTAGGATTCTTGATATAGGTGAACCAGACGCTCAAGACCCTATGAAGGTTAGAGGACAGGTATTAATATTGATAAATCTTTGTAAATGATGTAAGCCGCAGGATATAATATGAGAATACTAACCTGGTTAAGAAAGGAAGTCATAAACCCGCTAGCTTCAATGAACCCGTGCTTCTCATAAGGAAATGTGTCAGAAATGACAGGAGAATCAGGCTCTTTCCTTTTGCGGGAACTTGAACTCCGGGGCTTGGTAGCCGGTGAAGGTTTGGGAATAATAATGGCTTTGGAACTGCTGGGTTTGGATGAGGCTGTGGCCTTGGGACTAGGTTCCTTCTTGAGCTGAATCTGATCAGAATAACTGTCCAACTCGTCGAGGTCAAAGACTTCAGGGATCTTGGCCGGTGCTGCATAAAGGGAAAAGTTTCACATCATTATTACTCTTTATTTTATTATTATACTGTGTTAGCTAATTATTTTAAAAAGAAATCCTTACCAGACATTTCAGATGACGAGTATTGACTGGAACTCGGGACGTGCGTGGTGAAAGTCCTGTCTATTGCGGCTAATTGGTAAACAGTGTTGATTCTTTCTTCTGATTCAGCGGTAGGGGGAGCTACTTCCTTGAAATTCACTGCATAAGGATCAAAAAGAAGGATATTAGTAGAAAATAAAAATCAAACGGTCCATGAGAATATTTATGACCCTACCGGTGGTTAACCACTCCGCTGGAAGGTTGGCACCCTCAGGAATGGAGTCTCGTTTGAGAAAGAAAAACTTGCGTTGCCATCCGTCTTCGTTTTTGGTGGCTTTAAGAATCAGGGGTTTGCTAGAGGTCGAGAAAAGCAAGAACCGGCTAGAGCCATGGGATCGGAGGCGATAAGCAATAGGCAAATCCTCGATGCGGAGATCGGGGCAATGAAGGTTTTTGATTTGGTTAAGTACAATTAATACTCTCAAAACCATGGGCATGGTTTGAGCAAAAGAGATGCCGGTGGTTCGGAAGAATTGCATCATGAATTCGGGAAAAGGGTGTCGAAGACCTAGCGAAAAAGGATATGCTAGAAAGCAAACCCAATCAGTGGAAGAAACATCCGATCGAATTGACCGATCGAACGGTCTAAAGACCGTGTTATCAGGGAAAGCGCCGGAAGCTCTCAAAGCCGCAATGTCTGCGTTGTCAAAAGCACAGACCTCCTTTTCGGGATTTTTGAGGAGATTCTGCTGGGTGAAGGTCTCGGCATCCATTACGAATAAGGCAAGGAAAATTGATAGAAAGTAAATGAGAAATGGAGAATTACCTGAAGGCTCTGTTGAAGATATTTGCTTTTCAAACAAGAAGAGAGAAGATATAGGGGCATTATGGATCTCCATTGAGCAAAAAGCGTGTTGGAGGTTACGATGTGATCTCGACCGTCGCTTCGTTTTAAATGCCTTGGATTATGGGATAAGACTTTTGAAATATATCCGTTGGATTGGTATACCAACCGATATATTTGGGGACAATTGTTATGGCTCATTTTCTAAGCATACATATCTTGAACTATATCCTGCTTTTTATTGTTTATCTATGATCAGGATACTGGACGGGGACATTGCTAACATCCTGGGTGATATCCTGAGGTATATCGAATTAATCACGTGCAGGTTAAAGACTGGGACTTGCCAACGGTCAAGTGGACTCCATTTCCTCAAGACTCGGGCGTATTTGTTGAAGGAGAGACGTTGAGCCCGAGAGACCAGGTCTACAACGTTTAACTAAGGAATATTCGTTGGATCCCGGTTATGTAGGATAGTTAGTTACATTTGTTTTACTATAAATAGATGAGGGCGGATCAGATTAAGGCACTCAACTTACACGTTTTCGAACACTTTCTCTCTAGCTCATCGCAAACACTACACACAACACTTGTATTCGAATTACATTGTAACACATAGTCGATCCGCACCACATCCTGCACTGTATCCTGATATTTGAAGCAATAGAAGAACAAGGCAGTTGCGATTGTCAGCTCCCGAGGTTTTATGCCGGCGATCTAGATTGATCAAGGGCTTTCCTCGTACATCACGTGTCCACTTTTACATTTTCGCTCATTGTTTGATCATAGATACAGCTCTATATCCCGAGCCGTATCCTGAAACTGTTTTCATATCTAATTTGGTTAACACATTTTTTCACACATATTTCTAGCACACTACCTCACTTAACTAATTTGATCACTTAATTGCTTCGGTAATTTTTTTACCAAAACAGGTAAGAAATGCGCTGACTTTGTAAGACGATCAACAACTACCCAGATGGCATCATGACCTTTCTTTGTGCGCGGAAGTTTAGTAATGAGATCCATAGTAATGTTTTCCCATTTCCAAACTGGGATCTCTGGTTGCACCAATAAACCAGAAGGACGCTGATGTTCAGCCTTAACCTTAAGACAAGTAAGGCATTTTGATACATATAAGGCAATGTCTTTCTACATACCAGGCCACCAATACTGAATACGAAGATCCTTATACATCTTATCTGAGCCCGGATGAATAGAATAACGAGACTTATGTGCTTCATCCATAAGCAAGGTACGAAGATCATCCTGGCTTGGGACCCACAAACGGTCCATGAAGTAATACGATCCATTGTCCCTCAGTTCAAGATCAGGTGTTATGTGATAGGGAAATTCCTTATCCATCAAACCTTGTGAAATACAAGTGTGTTGAGCCTGAGAAATGCGTGCTTGGATATCGGATCGAGCTTGAAGATCAGATTGAACACGAACACAATGAAGCTTAGTACGTTCCTTACGACTCAATGCATTGACTACGACATTCGCCTTACCAGGATGGTAGCGAATTTCGCAGTCATAGTCGTTTAGAAGCTCGACCCAACGTCGTTGCCTCATGTTGAGTTCTTTTTTATTGAAGATATGCTGAAGACTTTTGTGGTCTGTGAAAACCACACATTTTGTACCGTACAAATAGTGTCTCCAGATCTTAAGAGCGAAGACAACTGCACCCAACTCAAGATCATGAGTGGTGTAGTTCTTCTCATGTATCTTCAACTGCCTCGATGCATATGCTATGACTTTGTTCCTTTGCATCAGAACACAGCCAAGACCCAATTTAGATGCATCGCAATAAACGACGAAATCATCATTGCCCTCAGGCAAAGTCAGAACAGGCACGTCGCAAAGTTTTTGTTTCAAAGTCAGAAACGCTTCCTATTGTTTGAATCCCCAATCAAAGGGCTTATTCTTCTGAGTTAGAGCAGTTAGAGGAACTGCAATCTTTGAGAAGTTCTCAATGAAGCGGCGGTAATAACCCGCTAGACCAAGAAAAGAACGAACTTCAGTAGGAGTAGAAGGTGTATCCCAATCCTTAATCGCACTGATCTTGGAGGGATCTACATGAATACCTTGTCCGTTGATAATATGCCCCAAAAATTGAACTTCTTTAAGCCAAAATTCGCACTTGGAGAATTTGGCGAAAAGTTGCTCTTTCTTTAGGAGTTCCAAAGTAAGACGAAGATGTTGCTCGTGGTCAGCTCGCATCTTAGAGTAGATCAAGATGTCGTCAATAAAAACAATGACGAACTGATCTAAATAAGGTTTGCAGACCCTATTCATTAAGTCCATGAAAACATCCGGAGCATTAGTCAAACCGAATGGCATGACTGTGAACTCATAGTGCCCATAACGAGTGCGGAACGCTGTCTTAGGAATATCTTCTTCATGCACACGAAGTTGATGATATCCCGATCGCAGATCAATCTTTGAAAAATAAGAAGCGCCCTGTAACTGATCAAAGAGATCATCGATGCGAGGTAGGGGATATCGATTCTTGATGGTAAGCTTGTTAAGCTCACGATAATCGATACACATCCTAAATGATCCATCCTTCTTCTTGACAAAAAGAACGGGAGCACCCCAAGGTGAAAAGCTAGGACGGATAAAACCTTTATCAGAAAGCTCCTGAAGCTGCTTGGACAACTCTTGCATCTCGGATGGTGCAAGACGATATGGAGCTCTGGCAATGGGATTTGCACCAGGTACGAGATCAATACGGAACTCGACTTGGCATGCTGGGGGTAGACCAGGTAACTCTTCGGGGAATACTTCAGAATAATCCCGAACGACAGGAATATCTGAAATAGACTTACCTTTGCCTTTATTTGCTGTAACATGTGCCAAGAAGGCCACATAATTCTTTCGTAGATACTTCTGAGTTTTAAAACAAGACATGAGTTTGAGACCACAAAAAGGTTTCTCACCATGAACTTGTAGGATCTTGTCTGTCGGAAGCGGCACACGAACAATCTTCTCAAAACAAACTACCTCTGCGTGATGCTTGGCTAACAAATCCATACCCACAATTACGTTGAAGCTTCCAAGTTGCATAGGCGTGAGGTCAATAGAAAATAGATAGTCGTTAAGGTTCAACTGGCAGTTGCGAAGAACAGAATTAAGAACAATGGGTTCACCATTAGCAACTTCTACTGTCAAAGGTTTACCTAGTTTCGTTCTAGACACGCAAAGCATTGGCTCAAAAGACAATGACACAAAACTCTTATCGACACCAGAATCGAAAAGAACAGATGCAGGCTGATTATTAATAAAGAACATACCGTTCACCACATTATCGTCCGCCTGCGCCTCTTGGGCATTCATGTTAAAAGCTCGCCCTCGAGCCTGAGCCTGATTCTGGTTTGCATTCACCAATCTTGGGCACTGGTTATGGTAGTGGGTCAGATCCCCACAGTTATAACAAGCACCTGGTGGGTAGTGTGGTCGTGCAGCTTGACCCTGTTGCTGAGAAGGAGGCTGAGCAACTTGTTGAGCCGGGTTCTGAACTGCCCGATTCTGAGCAAATCGACAAACATTGGCAAGATGACCTGACTTCCCACAGTTATTACAGAAACGACACTGATGTTGCGGCTGATGGTGACTGTTGCATCTATTGCACAAAGGTGCATTCCCTGAATAGGGTTTCTTTGCTGGAGGCTGTGCGGGTTGGTTGGGAGCTGCCTGGTTAGCTTGGGCAGTGACAGCAAAATTTTGGGAAGCCTTTCGCTTCCTTGACCTCTTCGAAGCACCAGAGTCCTTACCTTTCTTGTTTTGACCTTTCTTGCTATCCTCTTTGTCAGATGCCTGCTTCTTACCCTTGTCACCCTTTTTATGCAGCTTTCCCTTTCGAACCTGCGACTCAGTCAATGTCGCTGCTAACTCGATCGCCTGACGGAGTGTGGTAGGACTACTACCAGTAAGGATGTCTTGTACCGAGTCAGGTAGGCCATCGATGTACCTTTCGATAGCCTTGTCAAGTGGGGTAACCATAGTCGGGCAAAGCAGACTCAACTCCTCAAATCTATCAGTATACGCCCTGTGCTCGCCACTATCTTGCTTCAAATCATCGAACTCTCTCTCCAAAGCTCGCAGTTCATGACGAGGACAAAACTCCCTCATCATAAGAGCTCTAAGTTCAGCCCAAGTCTGTGCTAGAGCAACTTCTGCACCACGATCTCTCATAACCCCGTTCCACCATGTGAGAGCCCTCTTCTGAAACACACTCGAAGAAAACTCGACCTTGCAATTGTCAGGACACTGAACATGAAGGAAAGTATTCTCAATGCTCTCGAACCATTGAAGAAGCCCAGTTGCTCCCTCAGAACCACTAAACTTGAGTGGTTTAGCCGAGTTAAAATCCTTGAATTTGCATGGAGCATTGTTGTTGTTGTTGGCTTGGTTCCATTGAGCAAAGAGGTTTGGGAATTGTTTTGGTCAAAAATTACCGAAGTAATTAAGTGATCAAATTAGTTAAGTGAGGTAGTGTGCTAGAAATGAGTGTCGAAAATATGTTAATCAAGTTAATTTGTAAAAACAGTTTCAGGATACGGCTCAGGATATAGAGCTGTATCTAAGATCAAACAATGAGCAAAAGTAAAGTAAACGACACAGGATGTACGAGGAAAGCCCTTGATCAATCTAGATCGCTGGCATAAAACCTCGGGAGCTGACAATCGCAGCTGCCTAGTTCTTCTATTGCTTCAAAAATCAGGATACAGTGCAAGATGTGGTACGGATCGACTAAGTGTTACAACGAAACTTGAATACAAGTGTGGTGTTTGCGATGAGCTAGAGAGTGTAAGTGTATGAGAGTGTTAGTGAAAAATCGTGTGTTCTAAGCTGATCCGCCCCCATCTATTTATAGTAAAGATAAAATAACAAACTAGCCTAAACTTGCGGGATCCACCGAATATTCCTTCTTCGAACGTTGTAGACCTGGTCTTTCGGGCTCAACGTCTCTTTCTCAACAAATTCGTCCGAGTCTTGAGGAGAAGAAGTCTTCTTGACCGTTAGCAAGTCTCAGCCCTTAACCTGCACGTGGTTAATTCAATAAGCCTCAGGATATCGCCCAAGATGTTAGCAATATCCTCTTCCAGCATCCTGGTCACAAATGAACAAACATAGGCAGGATATTGGTCAGGATATATACGATAAGAAAATGACCCCTAACAATTGTCCCCAAATATATCGGTTGGGATACCAATCCAACGGATATATTTCAAAAATCTTATCCCACAACTCAAGGCATTTAAAACGAAGCGACGGTCAAGATCACATCGTAACTTCCAACGCATTTTTTTACTCAATGGAGATCCACGATGCCCCTATATCTTCTCTTTTCTTGTTTGAAAAGCAGATATCTTCAACAGACCCTTCAGGTAATTCTCCATTTCTGATTTTCTTCCCGTCAATTTACTTCATCTTTCTAGCAATGGCCGCCGAGACCTTCACCCAGCAGAATCTTCTTAAAAATCCCGAGAAGGAGATCTGCGCTTTTGACAACGCAGACATTGCAGCTTTAAGAGCCTCCGGCGCTTTCCCCGACAACACAGTCTTTAGGCCATTTGATCGGTCAATCCGATCGGACGTTTCTTCTACCGAATGGATCTGTTTTCCAGCATATCCTTTTTCACTAGGTCTTCGATACCCTTTTCCTGAATTCATGATGCAATTCTTTTGTATTACCGGCATCTCTTTTGCTCAAACCATGCCCATGGTTTGGAGAGTACTAATTGTACTCAACCAAATGAAAAACCTCCATTGCTCTGACCTCTGCATCGAGGATTTACCTATTGCTTATCGCCTCCGATCCCACGGCTCTAGCCGGTTCTTGCTTTTTTCAACTTCTAGCAAACCCCTGATTCTCAAAGCCACCAAAAACGAAGACGGATGGCAACGCAAATTCTTCTTTGTCAAACGAGATTCCATTGCTGAGGGTGCCAACCTTCCGGTGGAGTGGTTAACCACCGGTAGGATCATCAATATCCTCACAGACGATTTGATTGCTATCCTCTATTAATATTCTTCTTTTTGATCTTTATGCAGTGAACTTTAAGGAAGTCGCTCCTCCTACCGCTGAATCAGAAGAGAGAATCAATACCGTTTACCGGTTACCTGCAATAGACAGGACTTTTACCACACACGTCCCGAGTTCAAGTCAGTACTCATCATCCGAGATGTCTGGTAAGAATTCCTTTCAAAATAATTAGTCAAAACAATATAATGATAAAGAGTAAAACTTTTCCCTTTACGCAGCACCAGCTAAGATCCCTGAAGTCTTTGATCTTGACGAACTGGATAGCTATTCTGACCAGATCCAGGTAAAGAAAGAACCTGGCTCCAAGACCACTGCTACATCCAAACCCAGCAGCTCCAAAGCCATCATTGCTAAACCTTCACCGGCTACCAAGCCCCGGAGTTCAAGTTCCCGCAAAAGGAAAGAACCCGATTCTCCTGTCATTTCTGACACCTTTCCTTATGAAAAGCACGGGTTCATCGAAGCCAGTGGTTTTATGACTTCTTTTCTTAACCAGGTTAGTATCTTCATATCATATCCTGCAATTTAGATTATTTTCAAAGATTTAACAATATTAATCCCTGTCCTCTTACCTTTGTAGGGTCTTGAGCGTTTGGTTCACTTATATCAAGAATCCTGCAAGCTTAACAAAACACTTGAATCTAAGCTAAAGGAAGCAGAAATCACAATCTCTGACCAAGGTATGATCGCGGCCGCCAAGTCTCGTCATTACGAGGAGAAATACAAAGCTATGACCCAAGAACACCAAGTTGCTCTCAACAAAGCTACTATTCAAGCCCAGGCCGATCTGGAAGCTGCCCATGTGCAGTACGAACGGGATATGGTCAGTTACCGAGAAAGCCTCAAAAGTTCCGTCGTCATTTCTCTTCTCCAGGCTAGGTTAAAGATGGCTCACGAAGCCAAAACATTAGGCTTCGAATGCCCTTCTTGGGACGTTGGTGCTTGGGAGACCAAGCTGAAGAATCTTGGCGGTACCTCTTCCAAATCAACTGCCGATGAACCTTCTAAAGCAGTTGAAAAGGCAATCGATGCTGACAAGGATGCTGAGGCGGATCCCAAGATGGATGTTGCTGAAACCGCTATGGACCAAGAAGGCACTACCCCCTAGAGCTTATTTTCATTCAAACACTTTTATGTCTTTATGAACAATTTTCATTTCTGTCTCTAAACAATTTGATAACCGAAGGCGGATGGGTCCTGGGTTTCAGGATGAAACCTTCGGTTATCAACCAGTATTGATTGCTTTAAGAATAATTCCATCTTTTGACTTATTTTCTGTTACCTTGCATTACCTTGCATTACTTAGTGCGAGTCTTATCTTTGTAAAGATTTTATATTGTTATCTTATAAAATATCCTGATCAGTATGCTCAGCAACATACTGCAAAAGCCTTTTATTAGATAGATTTTCCAAACGTTCCTTCAACTTTGTAAAAATTTCTTTAGAAAGTAAAAAATAGTCTATCTTTTCAAAACTAAGTTTTGATAATATTTAAATGATCAAGGTTCCAAACCAATACTAGTTTCAAACATCCTAATCACATATCCTTAAAAGGACTTTGAGGATATATATCAGGATACTTAATATAATGTCACCAAAAACCTAAACGAGGCTTATAAAGGAAAGATCATACCAGAAATAGGACATAAACCTATTTACCAAACTTCAATCCCTTTGCAACTCTTCCAGTGAAGATGTCCCCTGTGCAAGGTACTTAGTGCATTAGTCGCAAACTTCATCCTTTTAGCTTTACACCACCACCTTGGAGGGAATGTCCCCTGTATACAATGCCTTCAAGTATCTTAGAAATCTACTTAATGTCAGTTTCCATTGCATAAGAGATTTTTTACGTCCCAAGGGTAGAACCCAAGGATGTACTGGAGATAAATCCCTTGTATCCTGGGGAAAATCCCAATTTTTCATGCGCTACAGGCGGGAGTGTATAAACTCCAAGACTTATAAAGGTGAAAACCTTTAAACCTTAGAGAGTATGAAAATACCCTTTCGTGAGAGAGGGTGATCAATCCTCATATACCTTTAGGATTCAGGATATAGCCAACAGTAACGAAATTGTCAGCCACTTTTACATGGACTGGTCCCGCCACCTTGAACTATCCCTGAATAACTTGCGCTCCAGGCGGGGTGTTTAAACCCAATTCCGAAGAAAGGTGAATACCTTTAAACCTGTGAAGGGATCAGTATCCCTTAAACGTAAGAGAGGGGGCCAATCCTCTAATCTTCTGAGTTATCCTGAGTGCATATCCTGGAGCTATATCCTGAAACATATCTTGCAAAACAATTGTAAACTAAGGTGGGTGTTAGCCTGGCTAACACCCCTCCGATGCTTAAGTCAGTATTGAGTTTCAAAGAATTAATTAAACCAAAACATATTTAAAAAAGATAGAATTCATACCATTCAGAGTTAGAAATTGAATTCTAAACTCACTTGAAATAGAGCTTAAGGTGTTAGCATTCCAAGATCTCGGTAGCATATCTCCCTCCATATTCTTGAGTCTGTATGCTCCTTTCCCTGCTTCTGATTCAATTTCATATGGTCCTTCCCATTTTGGAGCTAACTTGCCATCGGCAGGATTAGTAGTATTTTGAAAAGCCTTTCTTAACACCCAATCTCCAACCTTAAATCTTCTGGTTCTAATATTCTTGTTATATGCCCTGGATATTCTCTGTTGATATGCTGCCATCCTTAGCCTTGCCGCATCTCTCTTTTCATCCATAGTGTCTAAATTCTGACTCAAAGCTTCAGGATTCTTCTCAGGATCACTTAAGACAGATCTTGCAGTAGGTATCGTCATTTCCGTTGGAATCACTGCTTCTGCTCCAAACACCAAGGAAAATGGGGTTTGGCCTGTTGCATTCTTTACCATTGTCCTATCAGCCCATAAAACAAAGGGTAATTCTTCTGCCCATCTTCCTTTTTTGGCTCCAAGCCTTTTCTTTAA
This sequence comes from Helianthus tuberosus, assembly GCA_030545235.1. Classification (NCBI taxonomy): domain Eukaryota; kingdom Viridiplantae; phylum Streptophyta; class Magnoliopsida; order Asterales; family Asteraceae; genus Helianthus; species Helianthus tuberosus. The sequence continues at coordinate 186,758,928 of CM060394.1, forward strand.
GTTATTGAAATTTATCTTGTTTGAGGATTCTGCTTGTCCATTTGCTTGAGGATGTACCGGAGTAGATGTGATCATTTTAATTCCCCAACTCTTGCAAAAGTCTGTAGTCCTCCTACTTATGAACTGAGAACCATTGTCACAGATTATCTCAGCTGGTACTCCGAATCTGGTCAGGATATTCCTCTTTATGAAGGATACTACTTCTTGGTCTCTAACTTGAACAAATGCTTCCGCTTCAACCCACTTAGAGAAATAATCCGTCATTGCTAGCATAAAGACTTTTCCTCCCGGAGCTTTCGGTAGCTTTCCCACTATATCCATACCCCACTTCATAAATGGCCAAGGGGAAACAATAGGATACAATGGTTCAGCAGGTTGATGCAGTATGTTACTATGTCTTTGACATACGTCACATCTTCGAGCATATTCTGCGGCATCTTTTCTCATTGTTGGCCAATAATATCCTGTTCTTAATACTTTTGAGAATAACGACCTGCCCCCAGCATGGTTACCACAATCCCCTTCATGTATATCCTGAAGTACTTCCTTGGCTTCAGGATCCTCCAAGCACCTCAAATACGGTCCTGCAAGAGATTTCTTGTATAAAATATTATCTATAATAGTGAATCGTGATACCTTCATCCTAAATGCCTTAGGATTTTGATTTCCAGGGATGTGTCCTTCTTTGAGATATTTTATGATTGGAGCCGTCCAGGATTTAGGATCCTCTTCAGGATGTTCTACTCCAGGATCCTGAATACCAGCTACTTCTTTATCCTGAGGATTCGTTGCAGGATATAAGACATGTAATATTGGTATTTGCGTCCCTTCAGGTATCTTGATCGATGATCCCAAATTTGCTAAGGCATCCGCTTCAGCATTATCTTCCCTTGGTACCTGTTCAAGTATAAAAACATCGAAATATCCTGCTAATTTTTTGAGAATATCGAGATATTCGATTAATTTCTCACCCTTAACTGCATAGGATCCATTAAAATGGTTAGTAATTAACAAAGAGTCAACATATACTTGCAACTTTTTGATACTCATGCTCTTAGCCAACTCTAATCCTGCAATTAAAGCCTCATACTCTGCTTCATTATTAGTAGCAGGAAATTCACACCTAATAGCCTGGGGTAATATATCCCCCTGTGGCGATTTTAGTAGTATTCCTAATCCTACTCCTCTTACATTAGATGCACCATCAGTATATAATGTCTAGGATCCTGAGGATTCTCCTAACTGTTGAACTTCTAGGTCTACCTCGTCCTGAATGTCACAACTAAAGTCAGCCACAAAGTCAGCTAAAGCCTGAGATTTTATGGCGTTTCTAGGTTCATACACTAAATCATAAGCACTTAACTTTACTGACCACTTGGCCATCCTGCCTGACATCTCTGGTTTCCTAAGCACATTTTTGACAGGATAATTTGTTTTAACATGTATCCTATGTGTCTCGAAATAATGCCTAAGTTTCGTTGATGCCATAACTAATGCTAGTATCAATTTTTCTAAATGAGAATACCTAGTTTCAGCATCTAACAAACTTTTACTAACGTAATAAACAAGATATTGCTGACCTTCATGGTCTTTTATAAGAACGGCACTTACAGCATTCCCTGATACAGCAAGATACAGGGATAGTGGTTCACCATTTTCCGGCTTCATCAATAGAGGTGCGGTTGAGAGATACCGTTTTAAATCCTGCAGGGCTGCTTCATGCTTTTCCCCCCATTCGAATCTTTTGTTCTTCTTTAGGATATCATAGAAGTCTTTGCATTTCTCTGAGGATCTTGAGATAAACCTGTTTAGAGCTGCTACTCGGCCTGTTAACCTTTGTACGTCCTTCATGTTTGAGGGTGATTTTATATCCAGGATAGCTTTAATCTGTTCCGGGCTTGCCTCTATCCCCCTTTTCGTCACCATATACCCAAGAAACTTTCCTGCCCCCACTCCGAAATGGCATTTAGCAGGATTCAGCTTCATGTTGTATTGATCCAGGATATCAAATGCTCCCTTGATATCCTGGAGGTGATCCTCAGCCTTTTTAGATTTCACCACCATATCATCGATATATACCTCCATGGTGTCCCCAGTTTGTCTTTGAACATCATGTTTACCAATCTTTGGTATGTTGCACCTGCATTTTTCAAACCAAAAGGCATAGCTGTATAACAATAAATTCCTGTTGGTGTCATGAAGGCAGTATCCTCCTGGTCAGAAGGCTCCATTTGGATCTGTTGAAATCCTGAGGATGCATCCATGAAGGTCATCATTTCATGCCCGGCAGTGGCATCTACCATTGCATCAATGTGGGGAAGAGGAAATGGGTCTTTAGGACAAGCTTTGTTCAAGTCTGTGTAGTCTACACAATCTCTCCATTTCCCATTCTTCTTCTGTACTACAACCACGTTTGCTAGCCATCTTGGGAACTTAACTTCTCTGATCATTCTGGACTTTAATAATCTTTCAACTTCCTCCTGGATAATCGTGTTCCGCTCAGGAGCAAACTTCCTTCTTTTTTGTTGCACAGGCTTGAATGATTTATCAATTCCAAGCTTGTGAGTGATAATATCTTTGGATATGCCTGTCATATCCTCATGCTTCCATGCAAATGTAGACATCCTGCATTTCAAAAAGTTAATTAATTGTTCTTCAATATCTTGAGGGATATTGGTCCCTACGAGCACCGAAATATCGGCATTATCCTGGTCCAGGACAATTTTCTTCACATCCGGCTCTGGATCCTCCGCGATATCCTGGGCCCGTGTCTTTAATTGCTATGCTGCACTAGGTTTGGTTGAGGATTTCATCGAGGACGAGTAGCATTCTTTCGCCTCCTGCTGATCACTATCAACTTTGACCACTCCCCAAGGGGTAGGTATCTTGATGCATTGGTGATATGTTGATGGCACGGCCTTCATATCGTGAATCCACGGTCTTCCCAGTATGATGTTATAGCAGGATAGAGAATCCATCACACAGAAACGTTGTATCGAATTGACTCCTTCAACGTATACTGGCAACTTTATCTCTCCCACTGTGTTTCTAGCCTCCCCACTGAATCCAACAAGCACGGTAGACTTTGAAGTGATATCCATTGGAGATACATTCATTCTCTTCAGAGTTTCTAGTTGGATTATGTTGACGGAGCTGCCATTATCAACCAGTATCCTGCGTACAAAATGGTTAGCCACATATAACGTTATTACCAGAGCATCATGGTGAGGATCTTGGACAGTATCCCTGTCATCAGCATCAAAAGTGATCACTTTGTCAGTTGTGAGGGTAGTCATCCTGACAGGTTTGTCTCCCCTTTCGGCCTTGGCTTCCTTTGCATGTCTCTTTGCTGCCGAATACGAAGTTCCACAAATGTCGGATCCTCCCGAAATGAAGTTGATTATCTTGGCATCCGCGGGAGGTGATGCTGCTCGTTCAGGATCCTTCTCAGTATCCTGACCCTTATTCTTCTTTCTTCCTAAGAGATCTTTCAAATATCCCTTGCTTAGAAGATAGCTTATTTCTTTCCTTAGAGCAATGCAATCCTCAGTCACATGTCCGAAATCTTCGTGGAAAGCACACCACTTTGACTTATCTTTCCAGTCAGCCTTTTGTTGATTCTTTCGAGGCCACCTAGCCTTGTCTCCTAGACCTTGCATAGCATACATCAATTCAGGAATATTAACAGAAAAGCAATATTCGGACAACTCAGGATACTCTTCAGGATCCTCATCTTCGACAGCGTTCACTCTTTTGTTATCATTTCTACTATACGGTTTAGGCTGATATGACTTGAACGAGGATTCTGACTTCCTATTAGTTGACTCATAAGTGTTGGATGAGTTCATCCTTTCTTGCATCTTCCTGTCATCTTCCAGACGGATATATCTCAAAGCCCTGTTACGAGCTTCGTCGAGATTCCTGCAGGGATTCATTACAAGATCCTGATAAAACTGAGAATCCTTTTGTAATCCCATCTTGAAAGCTTGCACAGCTGTTGCAACATCAAGATGTGGGATATCCAAGGATTCTCGGCTGAATTTGTTCACATAATCCCTCAAGGATTCCTGAGGCCCTTGAGTTATCCTGTAAAGATCACTGGTTAGTTTCTCAAAACTCCGACTACAAGAAAATTGACTGTTAAATAAATTAACCAAATGAGCAAACGAAGTAATTGAGTGAGGAGGAACGTTTAATAGCCATTTTAAGGCCGATCCTGTTAGAGTAGAACCAAATCCCTTGCACAAGCACGCTTCCTTGAGCTCTGGAGGGATAGGGTTAATCTCCATTTTTTCCCTATACTGAGCAATATGCTCCTCAGGATCCGTACTCCCATCATAAAGCTTCATGTTGGGAGTTTGGAATCTCTTTGGGATCTCAGCATCACAGATAGGATATGCAAAACGAGATATCTTGTGGCTGTCTTGAGACACTTCCGGGATCGGCTGGACCACCCCAGGTACACTAGATATTATGTCCTTCAACTTCTGAAGTTCCCTAGTAAGCGCTGATGTCACACCTGTATCCTGTAGAGATCCACTATTGTTAGTAGCATGAATATTATTATTATTTGACACGTTACCCGTTGGAGGATTTTGCCCATATCCTGAAGCATATCCTGAGCACCTCATGGTTGACGTCCTGACCGAGGAGGGTATTTCAGGAGTATGATTCTGAGGAAGGCTGGGCACAATATTCCCCCTGTTATCCTCAGTATACACAGCTGAACTGAAGTTCAAAGTTCTGGGTTGTAATGGAGTGACAATATCCTCAGCAGATCTGCTCGAGCCAGATTTCAGGAGTTGTATTTCCCTTAAAAGCATTTGGTTTGTTTCCTGTTGCTGCCTCATTTGTTCCTGCACACTCCCAAATAAGGTTAAAATTTCATAGTTAGAAGCTAAAACAGGAGCAGACTCCTGAACATTGCGGGTAGGAATAATATCCTGAGGTCGTGAAGAGGCTGGCATTCTTGGAGGAGGTGGTGGAAGCACCGAACCGGTAGTAGCAGAAGTCATAGCAGACACGGTAGAGGAACTCATGTTTGATCTTGAGGCCATTGTGGACAATGTGGCAAAAAGTTTTGAAAATAGAAAACCGATTAGCGATTTGACAAAAAATTTTAGTAAAGAGAGCACCACTTGCCCCACGGTGGGCGCCAAATTGTTTTGGTCAAAAATTACCGAAGTAATTAAGTGATCAAATTAGTTAAGTGAGGTAGTGTGCTAGAAATGAGTGTCGAAAATATGTTAATCAAGTTAATTTGTAAAAACAGTTTCAGGATACGGCTCAGGATATAGAGCTGTATCTAAGATCAAACAATGAGTAAAAGTAAAGTAAACGACACAGGATGTACGAGGAAAGCCCTTGATCAATCTAGATCGCCGGCATAAAACCTCGGGAGCTGACAATCGCAGCTGCCTAGTTCTTCTATTGCTTCAAAAATCAGGATACAGTGCAAGATGTGGTACGGATCGACTAAGTGTTACAACGAAACTTGAATACAAGTGTGGTGTTTGCGATGAGCTAGAGAGTGTAAGTGTATGAGAGTGTTAGTGAAAAATCGTGTGTTCTAAGCTGATCCGCTCCCATCTATTTATAGTAAAGATAAAATAACAAACTAGCCTAAACTTGCGGGATCCACCGAATATTCCTTCTTCGAACGTTGTAGACCTGGTCTTTCGGGCTCAACGTCTCTTTCTCAACAAATTCGTCCGAGTCTTGAGGAGAAGAAGTCTTCTTGACCGTTAGCAAGTCTCAGCCCTTAACCTGCACGTGGTTAATTCAATAAGCCTCAGGATATCGCCCAAGATGTTAGCAATATCCTCTTCCAGCATCCTGGTCACAAATGAACAAACATAGGCAGGATATTGGTCAGGATATATACGATAAGAAAATGACCCCTAACAGGAATTGAGCAGCCATTTGCTGCGCAATGATTTCTGCCAGTTCGGCAGTCGCTATCTGGTTTTCGCGTCGAGGAGGCATTCTAAAAGAGGAAAACATGAAAGGAAACGAGTGAGATGATTGGATGAAGAGAATGAGTTGAAACAAAATCAACAAAAGCAGAGATGGTGGTCATTTGCCCGCATCGCAAAGCAAACAAGCGACACACAGTGACTAATAAAAGTAAATGGGTCAAAAATAATGTATCGCGAAGACATGCTCGCCTATAAGTGAACACTCACCCCAAGAGTTCCCAGGTAAGAGTGACTGGTCCGATTATGTGGATTTGTACGAACACTCTAGCCTTAGACAGAAAACCCAGGGTACAGGCATTCACTCTTCCAGTTTGCACGTGTTCACACTATTTAGGACCCAAAACTTTGACGAGAGTTTTGAAAATTCAAAGGGGTTCAAAACCTTATAACAGAGGGTTCAAAACCTTGTAATAAATCATTTAAAAACAGAAGATTGTTTTTCAAAAATCATTTCAGAAAATTGGGTTCTTGTTTTGATAATCACCTAAGGATAGGTGATGTGCATGTTTTAAGATCTAAACACAAGACAACTTGTGTTAGGGTCCTAGAAAGGTTATAGTCTAGGTCAAAGCATTACTAATAACTTAATTCCCTATAACCATTGGCTCTGATACCAACTCTTCTGTCACACCCCGACCGCGTAAAACAACAAACTGCGGCGGAAACGCCGGGGAGTGATTGCGACAGAATTAATTGTTTCACAACCATGGCATACAAAGTTATATTTTATTTATTAAACAAGAGTGTTGCATTGTCTTAAACAGGAAACAAAGAGTTCATAATATAATTAAACTAAATCTATCTTCGTTTTATGTCTCTAAGGCACAGGTCCGCCCTAGTGTCACGATCATTGTCCTAAGCAACAGCTCCTGAAAACACATGTGAAAATAGGTACGTCAGCATAAAAATGCCTGTGAGATACATAGGTTTTGTGAAAATAGGATTCATGACTTGTGTTTAAGAAAATGTTTAGTCATGAACCTTGTAATTTGCTTTGTCTTGTAAATCCTTTGAAAAACGATAAGATCAGATGATATGTGTAAATAATGTAAGGTTAAATGAATAACCATGTAAAATGAGTTTGTATAAGATAAGTTGTTTGTAAAACAATGTCTTGTGAAAAGTATGTTATTTGTATAAAATGTCATGTGTCTTAAATTGAAATGATTTAAATAACGCTACGTTATGTAATACCATACAAACACTTATATATAGGAAGTACCAGCGGCGTATCCACCATGCTAGTATCATATTACACACGCCTCGTTACTTAAATCACTTACTCAAACCAAACCACCAATGTAAATTGTTTATGTATAATCAAATGTCAAAATGTTATTGTGTAAACCATATCAAATGTCCGTGTTTAATGTAAATCATGAATTGTGTATATCAATGTCAAAATGTTTATGACTAATGTAAATCATGTAATGTGTATCCAAAAATGTCATGTATGGTAAGTGAAATATATCAACTAAACCATATGTAAAATGCACAGAAACAAGGTATTGAAGTAAAACGTGGTTTAAATCAAAGTTATGTTCTGTGGAACAAATGCATGCTATACTGATATAAACATCTATGCGGTGTTGTGAAAATGCATACACTCAAGCCTTGAGACTGTGGCGATAAACCCTTAAACAAATTAAAGGTTTATCTAAGTTATGTATATCGAATTCGGTCATTCCTTCCAATCCAAACAAACCCAGGATTTCAGGAACGGGAGTTGTCAATTCCTACGGTACCACTACCTACTAACAAACGGCGTAGCTAATGTTAATGAATGTATTGTTCCATTTAAGCAAACCAAATGTCATACCAAAATGTAAGCATGTGATGAAAACAACTGTACTAAGTATGTAACAAATGGACATACATAGCATGTGACGTGAAACAAATGTACTAAGTATGCACACAATGGACATACAAAGCATGAAATGTAATGTAAAACAATGTACTAAGTATGCACACAATGGACATACATAGCATGAAATGTAATTAAATCATGTACTATAATGTACTAACGAACATAGCAGGTATATGATGTGAAAACATGGAAAGCATGAAAGTAACAAGTAGGCACATGTGTTCCACCCCAAAACGTTTTGAAAACAGTAAAAGAGGGGGGTTCTATGTACTCACTTGAGATTGCTCAGAAGTCCTAAGATAACCACTAAGCAATGCTAGAGATCACGGAATCAAACGGCACCTAATATAGGTAACTATGTTAATAAACCGGACCTAAATCGGAGGATTAGATAGAATGAGGGTTCGTAAACCAAACGAGTATGGAGACTCGTGTCATATGGTTTAACAAAGCCTACATACTAAATGAAACCTAACCTAAGTGCTTACGACCCATTACGACCCGTTTAGGTAGCTTATGCTACTTTAACGCGTCGTTCGCGTGAAACGCGTTCGGACCGCCTAACTAGTCCTATGACAAGTAAAATATGCCTTATCATGTTTAATATTGTTGATAAATCAGTTTAGAGGTCATAGGTTATGTTACATATGTTTAAAATGAATTTTGGCATCGAAGGGGTATTTTGGTAATTTACCTAAGGCATATAAACTACCTATCATACAACTACTCAAACGATGCGACCATAAGGTATAACCTCGAAAGGTTATTCCCTATATACTATGGTCACCTAATGTGCTTGGTCGGATCCTAATGATCGACCAAACGGGTCGGGTTCGAAAGTATAAGCGATTGTTTAGATCGCTTACCTTACGACCCTACAAAAGCACTAAACTAAAAGTGACGAGCTAAGCATGTTAAAACATGCTTAACTAAGTTTAGAAAACAGGTTTGGTATCAAAACAAACGGTTTTGATACCCATGAGTAGTTTGGTTACAAAATACGCAAGAATGTGCATTTTGGCCGAAACTACGACTCGTCACTGAGCCTAGATAACGTGGTAATCAGTAGGTATAGTCACTAGGGACTATAACCATCGTGATCACGCTCACGTTATGAAGTTCAAACGAACTTCGCATTGACCATAAACTGGTCAATGCAGAAAGTCAAACAAAGTTTGACTTTCGGACTCGAAAAGCAATAAAAGAACGAAGGAACACTTACAAAGGGTCCCCGAAAGCTAATCTTGATCCAAGTAGCTCAGGTGTTAAACAATGGTTTCAACTTAGAGCTTCTCAAATCAGATTTGTGAGGAATGAGTGAAGTTGAGGTGGGTATTTATAGTAAATGGACAACCGTTAGGATCGTTTCTTGAATAACGTGATCGAATCTCATCCGTACAAGTGTTGGAATGTTGTGGTAGCTCATTTTGCCCCCACCACCAGTTATTGACAAGTGGCATTGGCCTTTGGGGTGTTTGAAAGCCATTAATTAGCAGCCAAAACAATTTTCTGCATCTGACCCCTGCTTGCGCACCGCAACACATATGACCTTACGGTGCGCAAGCACCTTGCAGACCTGATACTTTAAAAAATGGCAGAACAGGCCCCTGTGCGCGTATCATCATTTTTGGCACTTCTAACACCCGTCAAACCCATTTTTAAGCTTTATAAGGATGTTAAAGTATAGGGAACATGAAACATGCTCAAAAATATGCCGTATGTCAGTTCGTTTGGTCGTACGATCGCGATGTTCGGTTAATTACGACGGAATGCGCATAAGCGCGAAAAACGATCCAAATGGCGTGACGAATGGATTTTTCTTATGCCAAACACTAAAATAAAATATTTTAGTGCTCACATAAATTTTTGGATGTCCGGATGTATTCAGAACGTAAGTTATGCGCGAAAATGTAAACTTATGCACTTTTTGACGCTTTTAGTCCCTGAATGACCCTAAAGTTTATTTTAGCACACCGAACCCCTCAAGGCCTATTTCTAAGCTATATAAAGGATATTTATGGTGTGTTTAACTTATGGTCATGTTCCGGAATGTTCGTTACAGTTCAAATTGGCATACTTTCGCAGTTTGTCAAGTTTAGTCCCTGTAAGCGAATTAACTTATTTTTGCTATACCAAAGCCTTTAAAACTTATTTCTAAGTTATGTAAAGGTTATTTAAGGTATGTTAAGTATATGTTGATGTTTCGGAGTATTTGTCGCATTAAACTGGTTACGTTTACGCACCAGTTTGCGTATAACTCTCCAGAAAGCGATATAGAGTTTGAAATTGAGCAAAAGTCAAAACATGAAAAATGTAAAACATAACCAAACAAAAATTGGGATCAAATAACATTGTTTTATTGATAACTGAACTGTTCACAATGATTACAAGCACAGATGTTACATCAGACAATGGAACAGAGTTTAAGAATTCAAAAATTGAGAGCTTTCTTGTAAGTAAAGGAGTCTCTCATGATTTTTCTGCTCCCAGAACACCTCAACAGAATGGGGTAGTTGAAAGAAAAAATAGGACCTTGGTAGAAGCTGCCAGAACCATGCTTGCTTATGCTAAAATGCCCACTCATTTTTGGGCAGAAGCAATAGCAAATGCCTGTTTTACCCAAAACAGAACCATAATCAACAAAAGGCACAACAAAACACCTTACAACATTATCAATGGAAGGATTCCAAGTGTAAAATTTTTTAATACATTTGGTTGTAGATGTTTTGTTTTCAATGATTTTGAAAGCCTTGAAAATTTTGACAGAAAAGTAGATAAAGGTATTTTTCTTGGTTATTCTTTGTCCTCAAAAGCATATAGAATTTTTATTCTCAACACAAGGACAATCAGAGAAAGTCTGTATGTTTCTTTTGATGACTCATCAGAAACTGAAGTTTCAGATGAATACATGAAAGAAATAAATTTTTCTAACAAACACGAAAATTATGAACATTTCTTTGAAATGATAACTGAAGAATTCTTAGAACATGATAAATCTCTCACAAACAAATCAATAGATATTTCATGTACTAATCCTGCAGAACAAATGAATAGTGAATCAGAAGTCTTGAATCAACAGCAAAATCAGCAAAATTCTGTTACACTAAACACAACTAAAGCAACTGTTCAGGGGGGAACTTCAAATCCATCAGAACCAATAACTTTTCACAATAAGTTAAGATGGATCAAAGGACATGTTCATTCTGACATCATTGGCAATCCAGCTGATGGTGTAAGAACAAGATCTGCAACTGCACATGAGTGTGCATTTGTTGGGTTCTTAAGCAAAATAGAACCTAAATCTGTCAAAGAAGCTCTAAATGACTCAGACTGGATTCAAGCCATGCAAGAAGAGCTTTATCAATTTGAAAAGAGCAAGGTATGGGATCTAGTACCCAAGCCAAATGACAAATCTGTCATAGGCTCAAAATGGGTATTCAGAAACAAATCGGATGAAAATGGCATAATCACCAGGAACAAAGCAAGGTTAGTGGTCAAAGGTTATTGTCAACAAGAAGGTATTGATTATGATGAAACCTTTGCACCAGTAGCTAGATTAGAAGCTGTAAGAATTTTTCTTGCTTATGCTGCATCCAAAGATTTCAAAGTTTATCAAATGGATGTAAAATCAGCTTTCCTGAATGGTAAAATTGAGGAAGAAGTTTATGTGCAGCAACCAGAAGGCTTTGTTGATCCAAAATTTCAAAATCATGTTTACAGATTAAACAAAGCCTTGTATGGTTTGAAGCAAGCTCCTAGAGCCTGGTATGAAACACTATCAAACTTCTTACTCAATTCTGGGTTTACCAAAGGTACTATTGACACAACATTTTTCTCAAAACACACAAAGGGCATACTTTGCTGGTCCAGATATATAAGTTGATGACATTATATTTGGATCAACTAATGAAAAATTCTATAAAAAGTTTCAAAAGTTAATGACCAGCCATTTTGAAATGAGTATGATGGGCGAGTTAACCTTTTTCCTAGGGTTACAAGTAAAACAAAGAATTGATGGAATATTTTTGAGTCAGTCAAAATATGTGACAACAATTCTACAAAAATACTCACTTGAAAACTGCTCTATTTCAAAAACTCCCATGGCAACAAGGAACAAATTAGATTATGATAAAGATGGAATAAGTGTAGATATCAAAACATATAGGGGGATGATAGGATCATTGCTTTATTCAACTGCAAGAAGACCAGATATTATGTTTGCAACATGCTTTCTGGCCAGATATCAATGTGATCCTAAAGAATCCCACCTAAAAGCGGTAAAAAGGGTTTTTAAATATCTAAAAGACACATCAGATCTTGGTCTCTGGTATCCTAAGGATACAAACCTTGAACTAATTGCATACACAGATGCAGATTATGCAGGGTGCAAGATTGACAGAAAAAGCACATCTGGTGCATGTCAAATATTGGGAGAAAAATTGGTATGTTGGGCAAGCAAGAAACAACACTGTGTTGCCACATCAACAACAGAATCAGAATATGTTGCAGCAGCAAGTTGCTGTTTACAAGTGCTGTGGATGCAAACTCAACTAAAAGATTATGGAGTAAATCTGACAAAAATAACAATTCTATGTGATTCAAAGAGTGCTATTGCAATAACAGAAAATCCAGTTCATCACTCAAGAACCAAACACATAGATGTTAGATATCACTTCATAAAAGATCATGTGGAGAAAGGTAACATAGAAATGTATTTTGTTCCAACTGAAAACCAAATTGCTGATATCTTTACAAAACCTCTTGATGAAAAGAGACACAATTTTTTGATCAGCAAACTTGGCATGGTTAATTTAAATGAGGAAGATTTTTCAGAAAACACAATGACACAAATTAAAAACCAAATTGATGAACATCAAAATTCTGACAATCAAAGAACAAATCAACTGGTTTCTGACAAAGAAATCCATCAATCTGATGGAACATCAGAAAATCTGATGAATCATCAATAAACGATGTTTTATCAGAAAATCTGAAGAAATATCAGAAAATCTGGTGAAATCATCAGAATTCCTGATATAAAATCAGAAACCTTGTTGAAACAACAGAATGATCAGTAATCTTCTTACACTTCCATCTTCATACATATTCCACATGTGCATAGTTTGTTTTTGTATTTTTTTTCTTTCTTTAAAAAAAAAACAAAAAGGGTGAAAAGTTACATGTATTAAGTTAAAATCTCAATATAGCAGAGAAAATCAACAGTCAATAAAAAATTTGTGGCAAATTTTTGGCAGATTATTGAATTTTTTTTCCAATGCATGCAACATCATTTTTTTCATAAGAAGCTTAAGAGGCACGTAGGCACTAAAATGATTAGGAGCTATGAAAGTAGCTGCCTAGCTATTCAATGCTTACTCACACATAGGGGTCTTGTAGACTGTCATATTCTCACTGCAACTACAACAGATATCGTCTTAATTGAAGAGATTGAAATGAAAATGAAATTCTTGGGAACTTTGGATGATAATAACATTTATGGCACAACTATCGCTTTCACCTATAAATATTAACATCCTGAAAAAGACTTTCTTCACCAAACAAATCTTCTCTTCAAAAGCCCTTCATCAAAAAATTTCTTATTCTAAAATGGGTCGCCCAAAAATGATGAAAGTAACACAATTCCCTCTCCCGCTACACAGACATCATAATCTCAGACTTAGATCTAACTTGGAAGGACCTGCATGGGAGAACTGCAGGTATGTGTATAACATGATCATGCGAAGTCCCTTGGGTTTCGCTGTATCTACACATGTCACCATCTATCCAAAACTTCTTCAAGAGTTCTGGTGGAACTCTGAAATCATTTTCAGTGGCACTTCCATGTGGATAGAGAGTGAGGTTATGGGGGTCAAAATTACCCTAAAGGAGGAAACACTCAGAAATGTCCTCCAACTGGGTAATGATCATGAAAACAAATTCCTGGATAAGGCAGATGTGAAACAGACCTTGACAGAAATGGGCTATCATACATACAACTCGTCAAGGGCGGTTAGCAAATCTGGTTTTATACCACCTTTCCAGTTTTTGGTAACACAGCTCACTGTCTGCTTCTCCAAGAAGATTGGACACTTCAACGGGCTATCCCATAGGATGATGGAAGTGATTCATGCTGTTGTACAGGAAAAACCTTACAACTTCTCTAAGTTTCTCATGAGAGACCTAGAAGCAAACATTCACGACCGTCAACCTTTTCTGATCTACCCTCGATTCGTAACCAAGGTGATTACAAGTCAGCTGGACTTCGGAGGAGTAAGAAGCTGCTATCCAAGGGCCGAGCTGACTCTTCAAGAAAACATAAGTGATCCTACCCTGGTGCCATCAACGAATCACACTGGTCGAATAACAAGTATCTGGTTATATGTGAAGTGCATGTACAACGTGCTGGAGGATGAGGAGTAGGTATTTTTTACTTGTTTTTGTCATTTGTTATTCTTGTTTGTGCTTGAATGATATTTTTTTTTCTTAAAAAAAAAACCAACACAAAAACATAACAATAGATCTAGGGGGAACTAAAACAACAGGTCTGATTAAAACAAGGGAAATCTGGTAAAACCTAAAAAGAAATCTGATAGATTTAGTGAAACTCAGAAAATCTGATGGTCAATCAGAAAACCTGGTATAAAATCAGAAAACCAAATGATTCACCAGAATCTGTTCATACATCAGAAAATTCTCACATTTACCAGAAAATCTGATAAAATATCAGAAAAATCAAACTGTGATCAGTCAAATCTCTTGACAACCAGGAAGTCTGACAAACCAATAGAAAAACATTGTCTTTAACCAGATTCAAAGAAACTTAGTACCAACAAAAGTTTTTGAAATAAGTTTCTTTCAAAACATTTTTTCTGAGGACTAGAACAAGCTGCATGACAAACACTTCCTGAAAATCAGAACAAAGGTGTGGAGTTCAGAATTGCAATGTAAAAAAAATCCTTAAACTCTACTTATTCCCTCTCATCTCATAAAAAAATTGCTGATTCTATTTCTACATATGAATCAAATGCATTCTGATGAAATATGAAGAAAATCCATCTCTCAAAGTTTTATGTAAAGATTTTCTGATATAAATCATCAAGAGAAAAGGTTGGGAAGATACAAAATCTCAAAAGGAGTTTCATTGGACCTTTTGAAACAAAAAGGGTCCCACATGGAGAAAAGGTGCAAGTTGGACATATGTGTCTATCCAATAAATCATTGGAATCTCTGATTTTCGTTGATATTAAATTAGAGATAAACCAAAGGTTTTCAAAAACGGTTGTTTTGCAAACGGATTGCAAACAAATTAAAAATATCATTTAAGGTGTCAATAATCACCTTGAACTCAAACAACCTACGGGAAACACTCAAAGATCTCTGTTTCAAAACATCATAAATATCCCATTCAAAAACAGAGACTTCCACCTTCAACCTTCAAACTCAAAACCCTAAAAACCTTTTGCGAAAACAAAAACTCAAATTCTCAATGGCTTCCATCAACATCAATATGCCACCAATTGAACACTCTGTTCCCTTCATCACCGAAGCAGAATTTCTTCCATTAAAAAGCAACAATGAAGTGATGAACGATGATATTGAAGAATATGATGCAAAGTGTCAGATTCTGATTGAATTCTTAACCAGATGTCCAATAGCTCAAGCTCTTTCAAAGACCAGAGAGGTGCCAGAAAATTTTTTACAGCAAGTTATAAAGACTCTCATACTTTCGAATTAAACAGAGCTCACAGCACATGTGTGGGGAGATATCTTCATTACAATCTCACCGGAGAAATTAAGGGAAAGTTTGGAACTACCCTTAAGTCAAAGCTATGAAGATATACCAGAAAAGGAAGTTATGTTCTCACTACTTGATGCAGTAATGGGTTACAAGACAAAGATCTTAAAAAACAATGAATTCAAGAGAAAATAGCTACCTGCCTTCTGGCAAGCATTAATGGAAATTTTGAACAAGTGTTTATCATCAAAAATTGGAGGTACAGATCAGATAAATATGAATGTTCTAACAATTATGTTCAGTCTCATTAGTGGATTGAATATTGATTTTGGAACAGAAATATTTAATCTGATCAGAAGATCAATCCTGACTAAAACTGGAAGGATAGATTCTCATCTACCTTTTCCTAGATTTCTGTCAATCATAATTTCTGATGCATTTTCTGAAAGGAATCTAGAAATTCCAGCTTCAGAAAATATGTGGAAAACAGAAATCATGAGACCTTGGAATGCTGGAGGATCTTGGAAGCCAGATCATGATGTGCCTGTTCTGTTAGAAAGAATGATGAATCTCATACCAGAAGACTTACCTTACAGAGCAGAATATCTAAGGATATTGAGCAAAAAGCCAGAAAATAAAGAAGTTTTTGAAAGTGTATCCCCCATGGAGCATGATGCACAAGAGTAAAGCACACCAAGAATGGAGCAGCAGGGTGAATCAGATCCTCACCCAGCTGATGAAGATGTGAACATGAGTCCTGTGGCAGAAGAACATCATGCTGAAGACTTACATATGGGAGAAACAGGTGCACAACACTCAAAACTAAACATATTTCATAATTCTGAGAGTGACTCTGATGATTCAATTCAAGGAAAATTTGAAATTTTACATAGAGGCACTGTTTCTACAAAACAAAATGTGAGTGGAACCAATGACCCATTTTCTGAATCAGATTCTGAAGAAGAAAATGTGGTAACAACAGGTGGAGATCAGTCAACTGATCAAGGAAGCCTAGGTGAGAAAATTAAAAGTTTCTCAACAACTCATGGAGAACCTGAAAAGGTTCAAGGATATGAGGAAAACCAGAACTTGAATGTGTTTCAATTTTCTGGTGAGGGTATAGAGAATTTGGAATATTTCAATCCTCTTAACCTCAAAACAGCAGAGAATGTTTTTCTGCTGGTATTGGAGCATCTGTTGTTCCTCTTATTACCCAAGGACACAAATCTATGTCAACTGAACAACCACATAAGGAGCCTGAAGAAACAACTGCTGCTAGTACTGAGAAAACAGCCACAGAAGATAAGCTTGATCTGATATTGAAGGAAATCAAAAATCAAAGATCAGACATCTAAGTATTATCAGAAACTGTCAAAGCAGTGCAGAAGCAAATAGAAGACAACCCTGCAGCCCTCAACAAATTGCAAAAGTTATCAGAAAACAAAGAGAGCTCACCAGAATTCAATAACGCTCTCAATGAATTGCAAGAAATCAAGAAACATATGGCTAAGGCTACAAGTGCTGGGGAAAGCTTAAGTTCAGGAAAAATCCTTGGAGAAATTCAGTTCCTCAGAGCCAACAACAGCAGCATGGCTGAGGCTCTTGAAAAGCTGATAGTGGAATTGTCTGTACAGAAAAATCAGAATAAGATGGAATTTCAGAAAATGAAGAAACAAGAAGAATCAAATACTCAAGCTCTTACTAATGTTCATCTGTTAGTAAAGAGGTTAGAGTACAATGTAGCCAGACTGGCAAAAGTTGATATTCATGAACTGAAAGCCTCAATTCCACAAGAGAAACAAGTAGGAGAATCAGAAACTCCTCAACAACAACCAGAAACCACTCAACAAGATCAAACCAAACAATCAGAAACCTCAACAACTCAAAAACATAAGTTACTCATGGGTCCTCCTCTTAGCAAGCCAAAGTTACTCATGGGTCCTCCACCAAACATCTCAAAGCCAGATACTTCAAGGGTGCAACAGAAAGAACATGTTCCAGTTCAGTCATCTTCCACAGCTCTCACAGGAGAAACAAAGTTCAGTATAAAGATGGATACAAAAGAGAAGAGAAGAATGGAACATGAAGTGACCTCCTCAAAAAGGCCAAGAAAAGAGATGATAGAAGATTCGGATGGGAACATCAAAGAAATGGAAGTGCTGAAAGGTGATTTACACACAATTATGTACCCTGAAGAACACCTAAAGCACTACTACAGGAAAGGTCCAGAAGACAACCCAAATAGGCCACTCTCTTCAATGAGTAAAGGTATTGTTGAATTAAGGAACAATGGAAGCTGGGAAATTCTGCACAAACAAATGACCAATCCAATAGTATCTATTGAAAGAATCGATACTTTGACCACTGGAGGAGGTATCTTAGGCAATGAAGGACAGAAAAAGTATACCTTGATCAGAAAAGATAACAGTGAACAAAAGGTTACTGATGGAAATCTGGCTGATGATATTCACCCAATGGGTATAGTCAAAATGAAGAATATCATTGATAGAGATAAAAGTGGTTCAGTTGTGATCAGAAGAGCCCTTGACAGCATCAAAAGTGCAGGAGCAAAGTTATACAAAAGGGCTGCACTGGCAGACTTTGATCTATGTATCAATTTTGAGTATAGCAACAAGGTGCTGATTCCTCCTCCCAACAACACAATTCCAGCTGAAATTCCCTCTAAACTAGTAAGAATTGGAGCAATCTTTGATAAACCAAAAATGTGCGTAGTCTTCAAAGATGCTCATGATGAGAAAGCTCTATTCAGAATCAGTGAAATATGCAGGTATTCAAATCAAACTCTGAAATACATAAAGAACTGCGTGAATGAAAAGCAAGAGCAGCTCAAAAAGAAGGGAAAGAACAATGAACAGCTGAGAAAAACAATTGAAGATTGCATTGATAAATGGATGGAATCCATAAGATGGTACAAAGAACTATACAAGGAAACTCAAAAGGCAATTGATTACAAGAAAAGACTGAAACCATGAGATAAATACAGAAGTGGAGTGAAGATCAATTGATGATTTGATGAGACTAAATTTTTGCTTTTGAGAACAATATGTTACAGTTGTCTGTTTTGAACATTGGTTGGTTTGATTATGTTTTTGTTTCTGAATTTAGTTGTTTGAACTTTCTCTTTCAAGAATTAGTTGAAGTTGTTTATGTTAGATATAGATAGTTCATTTTCTTACAATACTTAGGGGGAAACTGTTAGGAAACTTTATTTGTAAGTATTGAAGAAAATCAGATTCAACTGGATCTATGAAGAAGATGACAGTCCTGAAGATCACAAAAGGAAGAAGATCAGATAGGACAACTGAAATGAACAACATCTACTTCAAAGAATCACAAGTTGATCAAGAGCTGAAGAAGATTATCAGAGAAGTTCACTTCTGATGGATCTGATAATATTTTTGATGAAATATCATCAGTTTCTGACGATTCTGATCATCAGATTTTCTGATGATTTGTTCACCAGAATTTCTGATGAAGTGGTTTATCAGAAATTCTGATGAATACCCCACTTGTCTAAAAATCAGCTCTATCCTGCCACACTTACCGAAGCAAGTTGACATTATTGGATATCATGATGACAAAGGCAACTTGAATGTTGGATTCAATGAATATGTCAAATGGCTACTTTTTGCAGGACTTATTGCATGAATAAACAAATGTTTATTCATGTACCCAGCCTTCTATAAATAGAAGGCTCACCATGGAGAAGACGATGAGTTAAGCTTAGCAATCATACATACTACAAAACTCCATTGCCCTCTCACCCACAGAATTCAAGATTTGTTTGTATTAGATAATAATCTTACAATCACCTTGTAAACTATTTTGTTTCAAAGTGATATAAACTTGATAATTCTGTAGGTCTTGTTTCTTGAAAGTCTGATTTCCATTTCCGCACATCTTTTTCACATCTACTGAAATCACTTGCCATATTACGTGAAAAGAAGTTTTTAAGTCCAAACTGGGACCAACAAGTTTGATGAATTCTTGTGTTTTGAGTTCGCATCAAATGAATCTTAAAAACATATGAAAGTTCGAGTATAGAAAACTGGTATGTAAAGCGTCAAACATCTATGTGGTATTGTGAAAATGCATACATTCAAGCCTTGTGACTGTGGTGATAAACCTTTAAACAAATTAAAGGTCAATCTGTGTTATGTTTATCGAATTCGGTCATTCCTTCCATCCAAACATACCTAGGATGTCAGGAACGGGAGTTGTCAATTCCTATGGTACCATTACCTACTAACGAGCGGCGTGATCAAAGTTAATGAATGTATATGGTCCCACTTAAACAAACCAAATGTCATACCCAAAATGTAAGCATGTGATGAAATGAAAATGTACTAAGTATGCGGCAAATGGACATACATAGCATGCGATGTAAAACAAATGTACTAAGTATGATGAACATACATAGCATGAAAAGGTAATGTAAAACAATGCACTAGGTATGCAACAAAGGACATACATAGCAAAAACACAATGAAATCATGTACTATAAGTGTACTAATGAACATAACAATCATAAGATATGAAAACATGGAAAGCACGAAAGTAACAAGTAGGCACATGTGTTTCACCCCAAAACAGTTTGAAAACAGTAAAAGAGGGGTCTATGTACTCACTTGAGATTGCATAGAAGTCCTAGGATAACCACCAAGCAATGCTAGAAGATCACGGAATCAAACGACACCTAATATAGGTAACTACATTAATAAACGGACCTAATCGGAGGATCGGGTAGTACGAGGGTTCGTAAACCAAATGAGTGTGGGAACCCATGTAATATGGTTTAACAAAGCC
The DNA here is from genome assembly GCA_030545235.1 of Helianthus tuberosus. NCBI lineage: Eukaryota > Viridiplantae > Streptophyta > Magnoliopsida > Asterales > Asteraceae > Helianthus > Helianthus tuberosus. The sequence goes on from CM060394.1 coordinate 186,779,335, forward strand.
TACATACTAAAACGAAACTTATCCTAAGTGCTTTTGACCCGTTACGACCCGTTTAGGTAGCTTATGCTACTTTAACGCGTCGTTTGCGTAAAACGCGTTCGGACCGCCTAACTAGTGCTATGACAAGTAAAATATGCCTTAACATGTTTAATATTGTTGTCAAATCAGTTTATATGTCAAAAATTATGTTACATAGGTTTAAAATGAATTTTGGCGCAAAAGGGCATTTTGGTAATTTTCCTAAGGCATATAAACTACTTATCATACAACTACTTAAATGTCGTGACCATAAGGTATAACCTCGGAAGGTTATTCCCTATACAACTATGGTCACCTAGTGTGTTTGGTCGGATCCTAATGATTGACCAAATGGGTCGGGTTCGAAAGTATAAGCGATTGATTAGATCGCTTACCTTTACGACCCTAGACAAGCACAAATCTAAAAGTGACGAGCTAAACATGTCAAAACATGTTTAACGAGGTTTAAAAACAGGTTTGGTATCAAAACAAACGGTTTTGATACCCACAAGTAGCTTGGTTACAAAATACGCGAGAATACGCATTTTGGCCGAAACTACGGCTCGTCACTGAGCCTAGATAACGTGGTAATCAGTAGGTATAGTTACTAGGGACTATGACCATCGTGATTACGCTCACGTTATGAAGTTCAAATGAACTTCGCATTGACCATAAACTGGTCAATGCAGAAAGTCAAATGCAGTTTGACTTTAACGCTAAAACGAAAGAAAAGAACGAAAGAATACTTACAGAAGGTCCCCGCAAGTATTTGATCCGATTTACCCTCAGGTATGAAGTATGAACTCCAACTTAGAGGGCCAAAATCAGATTCAAATTGTGGGTTGCAACAAATGAAGGGAAGGGGTATTTATAGATATGGTAGAGCCGTTAAGATCGTTCCTCGTTAACCGAGATTCAATCCTAGCCGTACACATCGAGTCCATAGATTTACAAAACCAGGGGAGCCCCTAGAAATGCCCCAAAACCATGTGCAAAGGTGCCTAACAGCTGGAACAGGCTGGAAATAGCTGGAAACATGATTCTAATATCTAGAACCCGCTTACGGACCGCAAGGAGAAGTGCGTACGGTCCGTAAGGGCCCTGCAGACCAGCCAAGTTTGAAAAATGGCAGAACAGGCCCCTGAGTGCGTATCATTGTGTTTTGGCACTTCTAACACCCGTCAAACCCATTTTCAAGCTCCATTAGGATGTTATAACATGGGGAACTTGAAATATGCTCAGAAATGTCCCGGATGTCGGTTCGTTTGGCCGTACGGTTGCGTTGTTCGGTTATTTACGACGGAAATCGTAACGAACGCGTGTACGATCCAAAATGCGAAACGAATGGAGTTTTAGCATTCCAATCACTAAAATATAATATTTTAATGATTACATAAATTTTTGGATGTCCGGATGTATTCAGAACGTAAGTTATGCGCGAAAATGCAAACTTGTGCACTTTTTGACGCTTTTAGTCCCTGAATGAGTATAAAGTTTGTTTTAGCACACCGAACCCCTCAAAGCCTATTTCTAAGCTATGTAAAGGATATTTAGGGTGTGTTTAACTTATGGTCAAGTTCCGGAATGTCTGTTACAGTTCAAATCGGCATACTTTCGTAGTTTGTCGATTTTAGTCCCTGTAAGCGAATAAACTAGATTTTGTCATACCAAAGCCTTCAAAACTTATTTCTAAGTTATGTAAAGGTTATTTAAGGTATGTTAAGCATAAATTGATTTTCCGGAGTATTTGTCGCGTTAAACTGATTACGTTTACGCACCAGTTTGCGTATAATCCTCTAGAAAGCGATACAGAGTTTGAAATTGAATAAAAGTCAAAACATGAAAAACATCAAACATAAACAAACATACATTGGGATCAAATAACTTTATTTCATTGATAACTGAATTGTTTACAATGATTACAAGCACAGATGTCACAATAATCAAGCGTAAATTTAAGTAAAATCCATACCTTTAGTGTTGATGAACAAGAAAAACTAAGAAAAGATGTAAAGCAAGAAACTTGATGGACACCCTTCAAAAACCCGAAATTTTACGCCCAGAAATCTTGCAAATGAGCAAGAGTTGATGAAAACCATGATAGGGGTTTTGTTCCTCTCGAAAAATTACATAAGATGGACTCCAGAATCAGGTGAATTGGTGAAGATTTGAGGGAGTTATGAGAGTATGAAGATCTAGGGTTCTTGAGTGAGAGGGAAGAAGATGAAGTGAAAAGGTGGGTTAGGAGAGAGAGAGCAGTGGTTTTTGGAAGGAAGTAATGATGTGGGATAGTTGTGGGCCGAAAATATGGTGTAAGTTGGGTTAGAATTGAGTTTATTTGGGTGGAAAGGAGTTTTGATTCGGGTTTATACACAAACGAATGAACCAGCGCCGCAAACAAAACTACAGCCCGTCGCCGACGGGTTCTACAAAATAGATCTCTGTGGCGAAGCCTTAAATGGCTGTTTACGGGGACAATGTGCCGACGACACTTTTGAGGGCTCGTCCCGGACGGGTTTATACCCCGTCGCTGACGGGTGCTACTTTTCAACTTTTTAATTTTTCAATTTATTTTTAATTTTTTATATTTTTTGTAGAAAATAGGAGGAAAAATATGGACTTTTTGTAAAGGGACTATATACATTAAAAATTTCTAAAAATTATTAAAAATCTTTTTGTAAATTTTTATAAGTTAAAATTTGAAAACACGAAAACCGTTAACGGCCCTACCACCCCCCAAAAAGTCGTGTATTGTCCTCAATGCACATAACAAAGTCTAAAAACATACCTTACGTCTTCATGACTCGTTCGGAATATCCGGACTTCACATAATCAAATGGGGTTAGTATGAAACGAAAACAATTATATCCAAAACACTCAAACAATTAAAAAATTATACATAACTCTACACAAAATGTTACCGGTCCTTTTTAGTCGACCTCATAAACCGGAATGCTTACCACGAAGCTTACCGATTCCTTGTTTTCATCCACTTTTTCATTACCACCGAGGAACGGTTTTAGCCGATGGCCATTAACCATTTGCCGTGACCCATCCTTCGGATCCTCGATTGTAACATCACCCAATTGTCCGACCCGGGTGATCACATAGGGTCCCATCCATTTGCTTCGGAGCTTTCCGGGAAAAAACTTGAGTTTCGAATTGTAGAGCCATACCTTTTGCCCAATCTCGAACTCTTTCTTCCTCAACTTAGCATCATGCGCCTTCTTCATCCCATCTTTGTACTTGGACACGCATTCATATGCCATTTCCCTTAGCTCCTCCAACTCGCATAGCTTAAGTTTCCGTTCCTTACCTGCATCATCATATTGAACATTAACTTCTTTAATAGCCCATAATGATTTATGCACAAGTTAAACCGGTAAATGACAATTTTTACCGTAAACCAACCGGTAAGGTGTAGTGCCAATGGGTGTCTTATGTGCCGTACGGTAGGCCCATAAAGCATCGTTCAACTTGATTGACCAATCCTTACGGTCCGCCCGCACGGTCTTTTGCAAAATCTCTTTGATTTGCCGATTTGACACCTCTACTTGCCCGCTTGTTTGCGGGTGATAGGGGGTTATGGTCAACACCAAACCGTTTTAAAAGTTTTCCAAACCGAAAGTTTTTAAATTGAGATCCTCCATCACTTATGATGACACGAGGAATCCCAAACCTTGAGAAAATATTGGTTTGAACAAAATTACAAACTACGGAATGGTCGTTCGTCTTGGTGGCTATTGCTTCGACCCACTTTGACACGTAGTCAACGGCCACCAAGATATATAAATTGCCATAAGAATTGGGGAATGGGCCCATGAAATCAATACCCCACACATCGAAAATGTCGACTACGAGGATTGGTTGCATGGGCATCTCATCCCCTTTTGAAATACCCCTAGTTTCTGGCACTCTACACAATTCTTGGAAAACTCAAATGCATCTTTAAAAATAGTTGGCCAATAAAGGCCACTGTTCAACACTTTATGACTCGTTTTGTGGCCACTAAAATGTCCACCACATGCAAATGAATGTAGATGCTTTAACACGCTCGTAATTTCCTTATCATCTATGCATCTTCTAATCACTTGGTCCGCACACTCTTTCCACAAGTGCGGTTCTTCCAACCTGTAATACTTAATTTGAGACATGAAATGTTGCCTCCTCCGTCTATCCCAATGTGGCGGTAAGTCACCTGTAACAAGGAAATTCACAATGTTAGCATACCACGGTAACTTATCTAATTTCATAATATGCTCATCGGGAAAAGACTCATTGATCTCTAAAGATTTAGGATCCTCCTCAACCATCAATCGGGACACATGGTCCGCTACCACATTCTCGGTACCCTTTTTATCCCGTATCTCCAAATCAAACTCTTGGAGCAACAACATCCATCAGATAAATCTCGGTTTGGCATCTTTTTTCTCCATGAGGTAACTAACAACAGTGTGATCAGAATAAATAATCACTTTACTACCCCATATATATGACCGAAATTTATCCAATGCATATACCACCGCGAGTAGCTCTTTTTCGGTGGTGGTGTAATTCAATTGTGCATCCAAAAGAGTCTTACTCGCGTAGTATATGGCAACGGGTTTCTTGTCAACCCGTTGTCCCAACACGGCCCCCACCGCATAATAACTTGCATCGCACATAATTTCAAATGGTAGAGACCAATTTGGCGATTGCAATATGGGGCCTCAACTAATTTTTCCTTTAAACTGTTAAACGCATTTTTGCAATCTTCATTAAAATCAAACGGTTGATCTTTTAACAACAAGTTACACAAAGGCTTGGTTATGTCACTAAAACCCTTAATAAACCGTCGATAAAAACCCGCATGACCTAAAAATGACCTAACACCTTTAACACTCGTGGGATACGGCAAAGTGGATATAACTTGTACCTTTGCACAATCGACCTCTATCCCACGACTCGACACCACGTGTCCCAACACGATTCCCTCTTGAACCATAAAATGGCTCTTTTCCCAACTCAAGACCAAACTAGTTTCTACACACCTTTTTAGCACTTTGTCTAATTGGTCCAAACAAACCTCGAATGACGACCCAAAAATTGAGAAATCATCCATGAAGATTTCCAAAGACTTCCCCACCATATCTGAAAAGATTCTCATCATGCACCTTTGGAAGGTGGCGGGGGCGTTACATAGTCCAAACGGCATTCGCCTAAATGCGAAGGTACCGTATGGACAAGTAAACGTTGTCTTTGCTTGATCTTCTGGATGGATGGTAATTTGATTATAACCAGAATAGCCATCTAAAAATCAATAAAATTGTTGCCCCGATAATTTCTCAACAATTTGGTCAATAAACGGTAAAGGAAAATGATCTTTGGAAGTTGCGGTATTCAACTTCCTATAATCAATACAAATTCGCCACCCGGTTACCGGCCGAGTGGCTACCTCTTTACCTGCGTCATTTTTGACGACTTGTATACCCGCTTTCTTTGGAACCGTCTGCGTTGGGCTCACCCATTGGCTATCCGAGATCGGATAAATGATACCCGCATCAAGCCATTTCAACACTTCCTTTTTCACCACCTCATACATATTCGGATTCAATCTCCGTTGTGCATCTCGAACGGGAGTCACACTTTCTTCCGTGATGATTTTATGCATCACCACCGAGGGACTAATACCCTTCAAATCAGCAACGGTCCATCCAATTGCCGCCCGATTGGTGACCAAACCACCCATTAACTTCTCCTCTTGCTCCTCGGTTAAGTTTGATGCAATGATAACCGGGAGTGTATTGACTTCACCAACATAAGCATACTTGAGATGCTTCGGCAATGCCTTCAATTCAACCTCCGGAGGCTCTACTAATGACGGCTTCAATTTAGTGTCAATGCTCTCCGGTAAACTCTCAACTTGGGGCATCCATATCGGTTTTCCTTCTTTAACCGCAAGCAGCTCCAAACTCTTCACTTCCTCGTCTATGCTCTTATTTGTCTCTACCTGTGACCTGTCAAACATATAACAATCCTCCATTGTGTTTTCCCCATCTACGACTATATCGCAAAGAGGTATACACGTGTCAACAATGTCCGCCATATAGCATTCATCATCAACTGAATGGTTCATAAGTCCGGAAAAAAACATGCAACCTCAACCTTCGATTTCCAAATGTCATGTCAACCTTTCCTGTTTTGCAATCAATTTGAGAATTTGCGGTTGCTAAGAATGGTCGACCCAAAATTACCATAGGTTGCTTTGTTCGGTCCTTGGCCACATAATTAAGTACCAAAAAGTCCACCGGATAGTAAAAATCCTCAATTTTTACTATCACATCCGAGATAATTCCACGGGGTAGTTTGGGTGTCAAATCGGCTAACACCACGGTGGTATTTGATGACTGAAGTGGACCAAACTCGTATTGGTCATACAAACTACCTGGTAGAATGCTCACGCTAGCACCAAGATCTAGAAGTGCCCGGTTGATTTTAAAATCGCCTACTTGAATTGAAATGATAGGCGCACCCGGATCTTGGAGCTTAGGTGGAAGTGCACCCGAAAGAATCGAACTCACATTCTCGGTTAAATCTAATTTTTTTAGGAAATTTATGAGTTTGCTTCTGGGTACACAATTCTTTCAAGTACTTAGCATACGACGGTACTTGTTTGATTGCATCCAAAAGAGGTAAATTAATTTTTACTTGTTTGAAAATTTCCAACAACTCTTCTTGTTGTGGACCTCTTTTGTTTACAACCTTCTTCACGGGTCCCTTCAATGCTTTGGGATAAGGGGCGGTATTAGCCTCCACACCTTTTTCCTTAGCCTTAGGGACGGGGATGGTCACAACGGGAGTATTATTATTCTTTTTTAAATCATTTTTGTTTTGACCCGTTTGATCATCCTCATGTTCATCCTCACTAGCATCTTCCACCACCCCTTCAACAAACTGGGGTGGTGGTGTTTTGACACCATTATCCATGACTCGACCACTACGTAGAGTTATTTTATTAATTGGTACCTCACGTGTGTTCCTTGAGTTTGACCCTTGATGCTTAGGGTTCACCGTGGTGTCACTTGGAAGCTTTCCCGTGCTTCCTCTTATTTGAGCCATTTCCTACGCGAGTTCGCCCACTTGCTTTGACAATTCTTCATGTGCTTTGTCCCGGATCTCATTCTCTTTCTTGGACTCATGCATCATCGAAAGCATCGCATCCATCTTTCCATTCAAATCATTACCACCCCCTTGGTTGTTTGACCCACTTCCATTACCGCCTTGGTTATTGTAATTTCTTTTATACCCACTTTGGTAGTTGTTGTCCCCACCTTGGTACCCTTGATTGTAATTAAGTTGGTAACCCCCTTGATTACCACCTTGGCGATTTTGGTATGATGACCCGCTTTGATTACCCGATTGAAAATTCGGGTTCATTTGATTTGCAGCATTCCCATACCGGAAGTTAGGGTTATTTCTCGATCCGGGATGATAAGTGTTCGAATTCATATCCCCGAACACTTGATTTACCTCTTCCGTGTAATCACTCGGTCCCGTTTGGCATTGGTCGGTCCGATGACAATTTCCCCACAATCCTCGCAAACTGCGAATTGCACCGCGTTCACCTCCTTTTTCTTCATACGAGCTAACTCCCGTTCTAGAGTAGAAATCCGATCCTTAGAGTTAGAGTCAAGATCAGGAAGTGAACGGGAAACGGGATGTTTTTTAGCTCTATCGGCCGACTCCTTTGCCTTTGACCTCTTACTCATCCTCTCAAGAAATTCCCAATCATCATCTTCACGATTGCTCAGTAGGGTTCCGTTTCTCGTTGACTCAAGGAGATTCCATGTCTCATCGTCTAACCCTATTACAAAACATTTAACCAACTCCCACTTTTCGATTTGATGGTGTGGGCATTTCCGAATCAATTCTTTGTATCGAGTGAACGCTTCATGCAACGGTTCACTCGATAGTTGCCTAAACGACCTTATTTCATCCCGCGCATCATCAGTCTTCGCCATTGAGTAGTACTCGTCAAGAAATACTTGTTGCATCTCACCCCACGTCCGAATACTATTCGCCGGAAGTGTGAGAAACCATTGCTTCGCCTTATCTTTTAGCGAAAACTGAAATAATCAAAATTTGACTTCCTCCAATGCAAAATTATGCCCCCCGATTGTGCTACATATAGACGAAAACTCTGCCAAATGAGTGTACGGTTCATCATTAGACCTCCCATTGAAATGGGGAAGTATGTTGATGTAGTGAGGCTTGCAATCGAACATCCATCTTTCACAAACTATTGGAGAGTCATTATCGATAACCACCGGTCGAAAACGGTCATTCACTCCATGTGGAGGTTGTTGACGACGCTATGGACCGTTAACATCTTGATCAACCGGCCTTTGATTGTCCCTTCGATCAGCTCCCCTATCACCTCTTTGATTCCCACCTTGATTAACTCTTTGGTTACCTCCTCCCACGAAACGAGGAATCCGGTTAGGGTTAGCATTGTTGTTGTTATTGTTGTTGTAAAACCCAGCATTCCGGTTCCTTTGATTGTTGTTTCGTGGTTGACGGTTGTTCTCGTAACCATCATTTCTCGCATTCCCGTACCCATAGTTATCATTCCCCATTAAATTGGCATTTTGATAACCAAACTCTTCATCGTCAAACCCTCTTGCATTGTAAATGTTGTCCAGATTCACATACCCCCAGTCTTCGTCATCAACCCGATCATCGTAATTACCCCCATCATCCGAATATTCCGTATGGACACTCACATGTTCCAGCGATTGGAAACCGAGAACACTAAACGGCTCATCGTCTGGGATAGCGTTTCTCAAATCATCTATATTAAAGAACGGGTCTTCATTCGTGGGATTGCCACGATCTCGATTGCCTCTACGGTCGGAATTGACATTCCGGTCATCGAGGTGAACGGGTAAGGAATTTTGTCTGTGAAGGTTTAGTTGTTGGGGTGTTCTTTGGGTGTTGTTGGGATTTTAGTTTCGGAACGGTGGTGTGGGTGGTCTAGAGTTATTATTACCACCCGATTGCTCTTGAGGTATAGGTTGGACGTTTTGGGCGGGATTGAAATTGCTTTGGTATTGGAATTGGTTCGGATTTTGATTTTGGTTGAGGTTTTGGTTTGAGTTTTGATTTGCCATTGAATCGGTTTCAATGGATGGTGTGAGTTGTGGTGTTTGGGTGACTTGGTTAGAAGCAAGTGTTGCCTCCAACCGGCTTGCTAAATTCCTTCTTGCAACTCTTTCGATTTCCGGTTCGTAGACTAACGGTGAAGCCCTCCCGGAGCTCCGCGTATGCATGCACTACCTGTAACCTGCACAAGTAACACACTCCGCGTAACAAAGAAAAAGACAAAGTACAAGAAAAGAAATTATGCAAATTAAACAGTTATTCACACAAATTCAAACAATATCCAAACACAAAGAGCACGCACTCCCCAGCAACGGCGCCAAAATTTGATCGAAGTGTCGCGCTCCGGTCAAAGATAATATTTATAAACCCAAATTACCCTTAACAAATAGTTAGTGGTAGCAAGGGGTCGAACCACGAAGAGTATGTGGTTTGTGAATGGATTCGATTGAATTAAAATGAAAGTCACAAATTATGAAGCTTGCTATAATGTTTTTTGTATTTTTATTTAGTTGAAAAAGATGTGAATTAGTTTAATTGATTAAAGACTAATGATTAACGATTGCAAGAAAACTTGATTACTAAACAATAATGATAAAAAGGGTTCACACCCGGTTTCGGTAATTGCCAACCTAGGATTTCTACAAGTTTTAGATTCAACTCAATTATATACGATTAGCGGATTTAGTGCATCGTGACTTAGGTGCCAATAACTATCAACGTTTCGAAAGACGGACAAGAATGCACTTTGTAATCAACACAAGTAAAACCTAACCATGACAACGCATAACTACACATAACCATTTCGCAAAGTCATAACTTTATAATCATTCGACAATCTACGAATACGAAACAAATGTCAACTATTGTCAATGGTTTCAAAAATCAACACAATTTATCACAAAGTTGAATCAAGAAGCAATTCAAAACCCTAGATTAAACAACTACCTACACCGGGGTGAAACCAAGGTGATTAGCCGCTCATGGTTGATGAAACTTGATCACCGGATGCTTGGAACTTGACTTGAACCATCTTGAAGCTTGAACAATGGAGAAATGGTGGATGTTGAAGGTTTTGGTGAAGGATGATGGTAAAAGGAATGAGGTATGGATGATTAGGGTTTATGGATGGATTGATGATTGTGAATGATGATGATGATGTTCTTGATGATTCGGTGCTATATGTGATCAGAGATGGAATGGAAGTGAATGGTGATTGATAATAGGCTCCCCGATTCAGATTTGAACTTCAAACTAAATGTAACTTACGAGTTTAATGCCCAATAACCATTTGAAATCGCTCCCAACACCCAAAACAACGAAATTCGCGTTTGGCCAAAATACTGCCCGTCGGCGACGGCCAGGGGCCCGTCGGCGATGGCCTTCCCTGAGCTGCTTTTCCGCCGACGGCCTAATTGGCTGTCTACGGGTTCTGGTGGCCGACGGGGTTATCTAGAGCCCCTCCTGGACGGCCCTATACCCGTCGGCGATGACCTCTCCAACTCTGCTTCTACAATTTTCACTTTTTGCACTCCCGGTTGATCCGCAACGCGTCCCGGTTGTCCAGTTTTCGACCCGGTAACTCGTAAAGCTCCCAAAAAGCTCCATAAACTCCATCAAACCTGCAAAACACATTTTTAATTAAGAGTAGGCTAGTTGGAATTAAACTCATGTAAAAACACTAAGTTACACAATTACAAACACCGGTTTTCAACCACGTATCACATCCCCACACTTGTCTTTTGCTTGCCCTCAAGCAAATATGTTTTTCACTTTCACGTGGGTCGAACAACGAATACACTTCCCATTCATGAGACAAAGGTTAAGGTTAATTGTTATGCCCAAGTTCAAACATTTTTACAGTTTTCAACATATTTAATGATCAAGTGAATAATCACATATAATAATGGTTATCCAAGATTAACCCGCCCACGAAACCAACAATTCAAGCACATCCCTCACAATGTTCTCTCCACTCGGCTTATATATTGGCTAATGTGTATAATGGATTAGCACTTCAATCAATTAATCGCTCAAAACCGATTAGAACACGTACCCGCATAGGCTTGCAACTCAATCATTCTCCACCACCGATCACGAATACTAAGCACAAGTCATAAGGTCTTTGTAAGGGTTGTAACGGGGCTAGGCTAAGGGTAGGAAATAGGATATTTTAAAGTGGCTAAGGTGATGAAAATTCGATTTTTATTACAAAACAACTATTCTATGCACAACTAACTATCAAAATCAAGCTAGAAGGTAACAAGCTTTTGTCTTTTATTTCTCAAACTAAGAACATATATTTTTGTTCTTTTCTCAACAATTTTCTTGTCTTTTTCATAACATTTTCTGATTTTTATCTTTTTTTTTATGTGCAAACAAACAATTCACGAATATACAAACTTGATTCCTATAATCGAATTTCCATCACACGGGTTTTAAAAGAAAAAAAGGTTTTAAGGTTATGGGCTAAAGGGTGGTCAAACGAAAGGATTAGGATCAAAATTGGCTACTAGGGGATAATTTTAGGGTAAGGATATATAAATGGTGTAAAAGGAAAAGGTTTACCTAATGCCTTAGTCATTCTTGTGCATGTATTCGGTCTATGGTCTCAAACGTATCGAAAGTTGCAAGTTCTACAATACGTGACTAATGGTCCACTCAAACAAAGAAAACACAATATGTAATTCTATGAAGTAAAAGTGGCTCAAAATCTCACATATAAAGAGTATGGTTTGTGACATGCATAAAATGCTAGTTCCTTAGGCGGATTATTCCCAAATAACCACCCGCTAAATACCCATCATGCTATTAATTTGAACTTGACCATGACAAAAGACCAAACGGGTTGTGACATCCCTTGTTGACTTAGTTACCTGTGCTTTAAGATCGCTTTTGAAACAAGTCATTTTTGAAAAAATTTTGAAATTTTCTCCCATCCCCACACTTGAGGTAAACATTGTCCTCAATGTGTAGTGTTTAAATGAACGGGTCAAAATCGAAAACTTTTACTACTCCAGGTACACATTGTCCTCAATTGTGTAAGAACTAGAGTTTTAAAATGCATAAGGGATGCGACACGGCTAACTTCCCAAAAATTCCACCCCAGAAAAATAACATACAATTAAATTCCACTTATTACTAATCTAAAAATCAAGGTAAAAAGGAAACGCATGCACCTGATTTTTGTCGCTTGATGCCTATATCTTCTTCTTCTCTTCACAAAATGATCGTCCCTCGAACATAATGTACCTACAAATTCTAACCCTTGTGTAGAAGCATGCTTCTCACAACCATTGAAATTTGTTAGCTACTTAGTTCTACCATTTTTATGAAAGTGTTACCAAGCTATGCGTTAATTTACCTTGATTTATGTGGAAAAATAATTTACAACAATAACAATCCTAACTCACTTTCGTAGGAATCATGACGACATTTAGCATATGCACGCAAGCCCTTTAAACCTCCCGATAGCTCGGGAGGACGAGTAGGTCTCGTGAGGGTTATATAGGGAACACACCCACAACGTTCATTTAACTAGGCAAAAAGAAATAATAACGAAATAGAAATAAAGAAAACCAAAATATACAACAACAACACAAAACATACCTTGCTCTCACCGCTGATATCTCTCGTTGGGGTTAACTGGCGGGTTTGGCTGGTATGGATAACCAGTGAGGGCCTCGAACATCTCCCTGTAGTTATCGAGTGGGTTCGGCTCTCCTTGAGGTGGCGGCTGATAGGGTATCGGAATGAAGCTGGACCCAACTGCCTCGGGCCAGTGAGGGGATGGATCGGATGGGCCCCGTGGAACTGGGAGGTTGGGGTAGTCGGTCCACCCCGAGTGTTCGACATAAGGAAGGCCGGCTTCATAGTCCCTCTGATGTCGCTCCTGGTCATGGAGGACCTTGGCATTATTAATAGCCATTTGGTTTGAGACATATAAAGCGCTCCATCGGCGTCGTTCCAGTTCATTGCGCTCGTTTTGACGCCTCTCCTCGTCTGCCTCCCATGCCCGTCTTCGGGCTGTCTCATCCTCCTGCATCTTTATCAATCGCTCCATTTGGGATCTTTGGAGCACTTGTTGCAGCTGCTCTTCTTCTATGTGTTTCTCCATCCTCTCACGATAGGCCGCTTGGACGGCCCACTGTTCCTGCATCTGGGACCCGTGCATATCTTCCCATGCCTTCCTTCTCACCTCATATTCCCTTCCTTCGCCTATACATGTCGACACATTATCATAAACTGCCTGTTGCCCGCGGTTAAAATTCCTGTACGACGGCCCCTGTCTTTGATTCACAAAATTTGCTACATCGGTGGAAATTTCCCGATGTTGCCGCCTGTACCTCTGCCTTGGTCCCCGGGGACCAAGAGGCTCGGTTTCGTCTTCTTCATCAACCATTTCCTCATCTCCCCCAGCTCCTTGTTGTGAATCTGGATCAACAAACTCATACATGTGACCCATTTTATCGGTCACCACATACTTGCTCCCCGAAAGCTTCACATCTATCTTCCAATTTTTCTTTATTGCTACTAGGTTGATTTCTTCCAAAGGCTTAGATACCCAAAGCGATTCCGGAGGAAGACAATTCTGCTGGAGGATCATGGCACTAATGAGGCGTATATATGGAATAAAACGCCTTTGAGACGACTCCCGGGTGAACCATGTGTTCATCATGATGATATGCCTCCATGACAAAGTAGGTGTCCCGTACAACAAGGAATGAACAACCCTACAATCACTTGCTCTCACTCATCCCCTATCACCAAATCTCACCAAAACATTCTCTAGGGAAATTCCTTGAAGCATCCCCCCTTCAATCGTCATTTGAGTTCTTTCACATACTACCCTTTCCGGCACCGAAGTGTTCACACCATTGACCATTTTCCACTTCCACAGTTTGGCTTCCAACTTCCTATCTTGGTAAGCCGACAGAGGTTTGTTTTTCTCTTCATCCCAAACCAAAGCGCTTCTACTATCCCTGAATTTTTACCACGCCCAGTCTTGCCTGTATAGCCTAGCATCACCCTCTTCTATGGAGCTTAGTTGCTCCCACTTCTTCGGTATTAAACCGGAAGACGTTCCCACTCCAGATGATGAGCCTTGCGCTGTAGGTTTCTTCTTTTTTCTACCTCCGGCCATAACTACAATCACCAAAACAGACAAAGCATCAACATAAACCCAACCTTAACATATTCTCAAACTTTGAACATAATGTATGATGTTGAACTTTTCATTTAACAAGCAAATGAAAAATCGCCTTTTTAAACTTCCAAAGTCGCCTATTTTATCATTTACCTATCAATTTTTACTTGTTAATTCACAATTTCTTATGAGTTCAACAAAGTTCAACATCACCTTCATGTTCAATCATGTAAACAACGAGTGTAATCACTTCACTTATGGTTGTAGCATGTTCAAATTCCATCCCAAACAACCAATCATACTTAAACTCATGCTAGAACAACATACATTGTTTAAACAACCTACTCTTAAACTAATAAGTTTAAAATTTCGGAAGAAAAACAACCAAACATATGATAATCAAGCATAAATTTAAGTAAAATCCATACCTTTAGTGTTGATGAACAAGAAAAACTAAGAAAAGATGTAAAGCAAGAAACTTGATGAACACCCTTCAAAAACCCAAAATTTCACGCCCAGAAATCTTGCAAATGAGTAAGAGTTGATGAAAACCGTGATAGGGGTTTTGTTCCTCTCGAAAAATTACACAAGATGGACTCCAGAATCAGGTGAATTGGTGAAGATTTGAGGGATTTATGAGAGTATGAATATCTAGGGTTCTTGAGTGAGAGGGAAGAAGATGAAGTGAAAAGGTAGGTTAGGAGAGAGAGAGCAGGGGTTTTTGGAAGGAAGTAATGATGTGGGATAGTTGTGGGTCGAAAATATGGTGTAAGTTGGGTTAGAATTGAGTTTATTTGGGTGGAAAGGAGTTTTGATTCGGGTTTATACACAAACGAATGAACCAGCGCCGCAGACAAAACTACAGCCCGTCGCCGACGATCATGACCCCGTCGCCGACGGGTTCTACAAAATGGATCTCTATGGCGACGCCTTAAATGGCTGTTTACGGGGACAATGTGCCGACGGCACTTTTGAGGGCTCGTCCCGGACGGGTTTATACCCCGTCGCCGACGGGTGCTACTTTTCAACTTTTTAATTTTTCAAAAAAAAAAATATTTTTTTTTTATTTTTTTTTAAAATAGGAGGAAAAATATGGACTTTTTGTAAAGGGACTATATACATTAAAAATTCCGAAAAAAATATTAAAAATCTTTTTGTAAATTTTTATAAGTTAAAATTTGAAAACACGAAAACCGTTAACGGCCCTACCACCCTCCAAAAAGTCGTGTATTGTCCTCAATGCACATAACAAAGTCTAAAAACATACCTTACGTCTTCATGACTCGTTCGGAATATCCGGACTTCACATAATCAAAAGGGGTTAGTATGAAACGAAAACGATTATATCCAAAGCTCTCAGACAATTAAAAAATTATACATAACTCTACACAAAATGTTACCGGTCCATTTTAGTTGACCTCATAAACCGGAATGCTTACCACGAAGCTTACCGATTCCTTGTTTTCATCCACTTTTTCATTACCATCGAGGAACGGTTTTAGCCGATGGCCATTAACCATTTGCCATGACCCATCCTTCGGGTCCTCGATTGTAACATCACCCAATTGTCCACCCCGGGTGATCACATAGGGTCCCATCCATTTGCTTCGGAGCTTTCCGGGAAAAACTTGAGTTTCGAATTGTAGAGCCATACCTTTTGCCCAATCTCGAACTCTTTCTTCCTTAACTTAGCATCATCCGCCTTCTTCATCCCATCTTTGTACTTGGACGCGCATTCATATGCCATTTCCCTTAGCTCCTCTAACTCGCATAGCTTAAGTTTCCGTTCCTTACCTGCATCATCATATTGAACATTAACTTCTTTAATAGCCCATAATGATTTATGCACAAGTTCAACTAGTAAATGACAATTTTTACCGTAAATCAACCGGTAAGGTGTAGTGCCAATGGGTGTCTTATGTGCCGTACGGTAGGCCCATAAAGCATCGTTCAACTTGATTGACCAATCCTTACGGTCCACCCGCACGCTCTTTTGAAAAATCTCTTTGATTTGCCGATTTGACACCTCTACTTGCCCGCTTGTTTGCGGGTGATAGGGGGTTATGGTCAACACCAAACCGTTTTAAAAGTTTTCCAAACCGAAAGTTTTTAAAATGAGATCCTCCGTTACTTATGATGACACGAGGAATCCCAAACCTTGAGAAAATATTGGTTTGAACAAAATTACAAACTACGGAATAGTCATTCGTCTTGGTGGCTATTGCTTCGACCCACTTTGACACGTAGTCAACGGCCACCAAGATATACAAATTGCCATAAGAATTGGGGAATGGGCCCATGAAATCAATACCCTACACATCGAAAATGTCGACTACGAGGATTGGTTGCATGGGCATCTCATCCCTTTTTGAAATACCCCCTAGTTTCTGGCACTCTACACAATTCTTGGAAAACTCAAATGCATCTTTAAAAATAGTTGGCCAATAAAGGCCACTGTTCAACACTTTATGACCCATTTTGTGGCCACTAAAATGGCCACCACATGCAAATGAATGTAGATGCTTTAACACGCTTGGAATTTCATCATCATCTATGCATCTTCTAATCACTTGGTCCGCACACTCTTTCCACAAATGCAGTTCTTCCAACCTGTAATACTTAATTTGAGACATGAAATGTTGCCTCCTCCGTC
Organism: Helianthus tuberosus; assembly: GCA_030545235.1. NCBI lineage: Eukaryota > Viridiplantae > Streptophyta > Magnoliopsida > Asterales > Asteraceae > Helianthus > Helianthus tuberosus. Next base: position 186,796,290 of record CM060394.1, read on the forward strand.
TATCCCAATGTGGCGGTAAGTCACCTGTAACAAGGTAATTCACAATGTTAGCGTACCACGGTAACTTATCTAATTTCATAATATGCTCATCGGGAAAAGACTCATTGATCTCTAAAGATTTAGGATCCTCCTCAAATATCAATCGGGACAAATGGTCCGCTACCACATTCTCGGTACCCTTTTTGTCCCGTATCTCCAAATCAAACTCTTGGAGCAACAACACCCATTGGATCAATCTCGGTTTGGCATCTTTTTTCTCCATGAGGTACCTAACAGCAGTGTGATCAGAATAAATAATCACTTTACTACCCCATATATATGACCGAAATTTATCCAATGCATATACCACCTCGAGTAGCTCTTTTTCGGTGGTGGTGTAATTCAATTGTGCAACCGAAAGAGTCTTACTTGCGTAGTATATGGAAACGGGTTTCTTGTCAACCCGTTGTCCCAACACGGCCCCCACCGCATAATCACTTGCATCGCACATAATTTCAAATGGTAGAGAGCAATTTGGCGATTGCAATTTTGGGGCCTCAACTAATTTTTCCTTTAAACTGTTAAACGCGTTTTTGCAATTTTCATTAAAATCAAACGGTTGATCTTTTAACAACAAGTTACACAAAGGCTTGGTTATGTCACTAAAACCCTTAATAAACCGTCGATAAAAACCCGCATGACCTAAAAATGACCTAACACCTTTAACACTCATGGGATACAGCAAAGTGGATATAACTTGTACCTTTGCACGATCGACCTCTATCCCACGACTCGACACCACGTGTCCCAACACAATTCCCTCTTGAACCATAAAATGGCTCTTTTCCCAACTCAAGACCAAACTAGTTTCTACACACCCTTTTAGCACTTTGTCTAATTGGTCCAAACAAGCCTCGAATGACGACCCAAAAATTGAGAAATCATCCATGAAGATTTCCAAAGACTTCCCCACCATATCTGAAAAGATACTCATTATGCACCTTTGGAAGGTGGCGGAGGCGTTACATAGTCCAAACGGCATTCGCCTAAATGAGAAGGTACCGTATGGACAAGTAAACGTTGTCTTTGCTTGATCTTCTGTATGGATGGCAATTTGATTATAACCAGAATAGCCATCTAAAAAGCAATAAAATTGTTGCCCTGATAATTTCTCAACAATTTGGTCAATAAACGGTAAAGGAAAATGATCTTTGGAAGTTGCGGTATTCAACTTCCTATAATCAATACAAATTCGCCACCCGGTTACCGGCCGAGTGGCTACCTCTTCACCTGCGTCATTTTTGACGACTTATATACCCACTTTCTTTGGAACCGTCTGCGTTGGGCTCACCCATTGGCTATCCGAGATCGGATAAATGATACCCACATCAAGCCATTTCAACACTTCCTTTTTCACCACCTCCCGCATATTCGGATTCAATCTCCGTTGTGCATCTCGAACGGGAGTCACACTTTCTTCCGTGATGATTTTATGCATCACCACCGAGGGACTAATACCCTTCAAATCAGCAATGGTCCATCCAATCGCCGCCCGATTGGTGACCAAAACACCCATTAACTTCTCCTCTTGCTCCTCGGTTAAGTTTGATGCAATGATAACCGGGAGTGTATTGCCTTCACCAACATAAGCATACTTGAGATGCTTCGGCAATGCCTTCAATTCAACCTCCGGAGGCTCTACTAATGACGGCTTCAATTTAGTGCCAATGCTCTCCGGTAAACTCTCAACTTGGTGCGTCTATATCGGTTTTCCTTCTTTAACCACAAGCACCTCCAAACTCTTCACTTCCTCGTCTATGCTCTTATTCATCTCTACCTGTGACATGTCAAACATATAACAATCCTCCATTATGTTTTCCCCATCTACGACTGTGTCGTAAAGAGGTATACACTTGTCAACAATGTCCGCCATATAGCATTCATCATCAACTGGAGGGTTCATAAGTCCGGAAAAAACATGCAACCTCAACCTTCGGTTTCCAAATGTCATGTCAACCGTTCCTATTTTGCAATCAATTTGAGAATTTGCGGTTGCTAAGAATGGTAGACCCAAAATCACCGTAGGTTGCTTTGTTGGGTCCTTGGCCACATAATCAAGTACCAAAAAGTCCACCAGATAGTAAAAATCCTCAATTTTTACTATCACATCCGAGACAATTCCACGGGGTAGTTTGGGTGTCAAATCGGCTAACACCACGATGGTATTTGATGACTGAAGTGGACCAAACTCGTATTGGTCATACAAACTACCCGGTAGAATGCTCACGCTAGCACCAAGATCTAGTAGTGCCCGGTTGATTTTAAAATCGCCTACTTGAATTGAAATGATAGGCGCACCCGGATATTGGAGTTTAGGTGGAAGTGCACCCGAAAGAATCGAACTCACATTCTCGGTTAAATCTAATTTTTTAGGAAATTTATGAGTTCGTTTCTGGGTACACAATTCTTTCAAGTACTTAGCATACGACGGTACTTGTTTGATTGCATCCAAAACTCTTCTTGATTGCATCCAAAACTCTTCTTGGATCCAAAAGAGGTAAATTAATTTTTACTTATTTGAAATTTTCCAACAACTCTTCTTGTTGTGGACCTCTTTTGTTTACAACCTTCTTCACGGGTCCTTTCAATGCTTCGGGATAAGGGGCGGTATTAGCCTCCACACCTTTTTCCTTAGCCTTAGGGACGGGGATGGTCACAAAGGGAGTATTATTATTCTTTTTTAAATCATTTTTGTTTTGACCTATTTGATCATCCTCATGTTCATCCTCACTAGCATCTTCCACCACCCCTTCAACAAACTGGGGTGGTGGTGTTTTGACACCATTATCCACGAATCGACCATTACGTAGAGTTATTTTATTAATTGGTACCTCACGTGTGTTCCTTGAGTTTGACCCTTGATGCTTAGGGTTCACCGTGGTGTCACTTGGAAGCTTTCCCGTGCTTCCTCTCATTTGAGCCATTTCCTCCGCGAGTTGGCCCACTTGCTTTGACAATGCTTCATGTGCTTTGTCCCGGATCTCATTCTCTTTCTTGGACTCATGCATCATCGAAAGCATCGCATCCATCTTTGCATTCAAATCATTACCACCCCCTTGGTTGTTTGACCCACTTCCATTACCGCCTTGGTTATTGTAAATTCTTTTATACCCACTTTGGTAGTTGTTGTCCCGACCTTGGTACCCTTGATTGTAATTACGTTGGTAACCCCCTTGATTACCACCTTGGCGATTTTGGTATGATGACCCGCTTTGATTACCCGGTTGAAAATTCGGGTTCATTTGATTTGTAGCATTCCCGTACCGGAAGTTAGGGTGATTTCTCAATCCGGGATGATAAGTGTTCGAATTCGTATCATTGTTCTTTCTATCCCCGAACACTTGATTTACCTCTTCCGTGTAATCACTCAGTCCCGTTTGGCATTGGTCGGTCCGATGACCAATTTCCCTACAATCCTCGCAAACTGCGAATTGCACCGCATTCACCTCCTTTTTCTTCATACGAGCTAACTCCCGTTCTAGAGTAGAAATCCAATCCTTATAGTTAGAGTCAAGATCGGGAAGTGAACGGGAAACGGGATGTTTTTTAGCTCTATCGGCCGACTCTTTTGCCTTTGACCGCTTACTCATCCTCTCAAGAAATTCCCAATCATCATCTTCATGATTACTCAGTAGGGTTCCGTTGCTCGTTGACTCGAGGTGATTCCGTGTCTCATCGTCTAAGCCTCTTACAAAACATTTAACCAACTCCCACTTTTCGATTTGATGGTGTGGGGATTTCTGAATCAATTCTTTGTATCGAGTGAACGCTTCATGCAACGGTTCACTCGATAGTTGCCTAAACGACCTTATTTCATCCCGCGCATCATCATCGTAATTACCCCCATCATCCGAATATTCCGTATGGACACTCACATGTTCCGGCGATTGGTAACCGGGAACACCAAATGGCTCGTCGTCAGGGATAGCGTTTCTCAAATCATCTATATTAAAGAACGGGTCTTCATTCGCGGGATTGCCACGATCTCGATTGCCTCTATGGTCGGAATTGACATTCCGGTCATCGAGGTGAATGGGTAAGGAATTTTGTCGGTGAAGGTTTTGTTGTTGGGGTGTTCTTTGGGTGTTGTTGGGATTTTGGTTTCGGAACGGTGGTGTGGGTGGACTAGAGTTATTATTACCACCCGATTGCTCTTGAGGTATAGGTTGGACGTTTTGGGCGGGATTGAAATTGCTTTGGTATTGGAATTGGTTCGGATTTTGATTTTGGTTGAGGTTTTGGTTTGAGTTTTGATTTGCCATTGAATCGGTTTCAATGGATGGTGTGAGTTGTGGTGTTTGGGTGACTTGGTTAGAAGCAAGTGTTGCCTCCAACCGGCTTGCTAAATTCCTTCTTGCAACTCTTTCGATTTCCGGTTCGTAGACTAACGGTGAAGCCCTCCCGGAGCTCCGCGTATGCATGCACTACCTGTAACCTGCACAAGTAACACACCCCGCGTAACAAAGAAAAAGACAAAGTACAAGAAAAGAAATTATGCAAATTAAACAGTTATTCACACAAATTCAAACAATATCCAAACACAAAGAGCACGCACTCCCCAGCAACGGCGCCAAAATTTGATCGAAGTGTCGCGCTCCGGTCAAAGATAATATTTATAAACCCAAATTACCCTTAACAAATAGTTAGTGGTAGCAAGGGGTTGAACCACGAATAGTATGTGGTTTGTGAATGGATTCGATTGAACTAAAATGAAAGTCACAAATTATGAAGCTTGCTATAATGTTTTTGTATTTTTATTTAGTTGAAAAAGATGTGAATTAGTTTAATTGATTAAAGACTAATGATTAACGATTGCAAGAAAACTTGATTACTAAACAATAATGATAAAAAGGGTTCACACCCGGTTTCGGTAATTGCCAACCTAGGATTTCTACAAGTTTTAGATTCAACTCAATTGTATACGATTAGCGGATTTAGTGCATCGTGACTTCGGTGCCAATAACTATCAACGTTTCGAAAGACGGACAAGAATGCACTTTGTAATCAACACAAGTAAAACCTAACCATGACAACGCATAACTACACATAACCATTTCGCAAGGTCATAACTTTATAATCATTCGACAATTTACGAATACAAAATAAATGTCAACTATTGTCAATTGTTTCAAAAATCAACACAATTTATCACAAAGTTGAATCAAGAAGCAATTCAAAACCCTAGATTAAACAACTACCTACACCGGGGTGAAACCAAGGTGATTAGCCGCTCATGGTTGATGAAACTTGATCACCGGATGCTTAGAACTTGACTTGAACCATCTTGAAGCTTGAACAATGGAGAAATGGTGGATGTTGAAGGTTTTGGTGAAGGATGATGGTAAAAGGAATGAGGTATGGATGATTAGGGTTTATGGATGGATTGATGATTGTGAATGATGATGATGATGTTCTTGATGATTCGGGTGCTATATGTGATCAGAGATGGAATGGAAGTGAATGGTGATTGATAATAGGCTCCCCGATTCAGATTTGAACTTCAAACTAAATGTAACTTATGAGTTTAATACCCAATAACCAATTGAAATCGTTCCCAACACCCAAATCAACAAAATTCGCGTTTGGCCAAAATACTGCCCGTCGGAGACGGCCTTCCCTGAGCTGCTTTTCCGCCGACGGCCTAATTGGCTGTCTACGGGTTCTGGTGGCCGACGGGGTTATCTAGAGCCCGTCCCAGACGGCCCTATACCCGTCGGCGACGACCTCTCCAACTCTGCTTCTCCAATTTTCACTTCTTGCACTCCCGGTTGATCCGTAAAGCGTCCCGGTTGTCCAGTTTTCGACCCGGTAACTCGTAAAGCTCCCAAAAAGCTCCTTAAACTCCATCAAACCTGCAAAACATATTTTTAATTAAGAGTAGGCTAGTTGGAATTAAAACTCATGTAAAAACACTAAGTTACACAATTACGAACACCGGTTTTCAACCACGTATCATGGAACCGGGATCTTGTGACACTAAACCTATTTAGACACCAACTAAGCCCCTCAACCCTTCTCGAGGTGAAACTTATGGCACTACCTAGGCCGTTAATCCGACCGGTTATTAGACTTCCTTCCGGTTATCTAATTATTATGCAAGTACCCTAATATTGACCTACTCTTTTCAAATTATAGATCTAGGGTAGTTTGAGTTTCTTAATTTGACTTGATAGACTAATAAACCAACGGGGCAACTAAGGCACGACTTTTTCCAAAGACTGTCTAAAGCAATTCGCCGGGTAAGACCTACAAATAGCCCTGCACCTTCCAGCTATTAGGACTAGTAAAATACTAAAATCTAGCAAATTATTAACTATTACTTCTAAGGTTTATTGGACAATTCACCCTAAAGGTCAAAAACACTAGGTCAAAGATCTAGCATGAACCTATTCCGTAGCAGACAACCACCAAGATTCACACGAAGCAATTGATAATAATGAACCAAATTAAAGTACGCATACACACCAAATTAATAAACCAAACTTCTTACAATACACAATTAATCCATAAAAGACATGCAATTAACGAAAAAGGTTCAAACTTTATTTCAATCCATTCATCATAGTCTAGGCGGTTTAAATGTTCAGCCAAGCATGTTAAACAATGAAAACAAAGCAAAATTGTTCAAATAAGAATTCATGGCTACAAGTTTCGAAAGACAAATCAACAAACAATGGACTAAAGAACCCGTGCAAGTCTTCAATCTTCAACCCGAACTCAAACCAATGATTCCTGTGATAAAAAACGCTCCGAATAACTTGATTCTTGCTCTCACCTCCAAGTTCCTTAATTCGTAACTAGGGTTTTTTTAAAGTTTTATGATGATTATATATGATATTTCGAACCAACCCTTGAATTATTACGAAATAAACTGCCAGCTATGGCCTCTGGCGGGGTGCGACCCCCATATGAAGTGGGTCGCGGGACGCCACCTTGTCCCTTTAAACGTGTAATACCCTCTGTCTCTCGCTGGGCGCGAGAGGCTTGCTTAATCTGTCACGGGGCGCCAGAGAGTGATTTTTCAGCACTTTAACTTCGTTTCAGCACCCCATTCTTTCTAACTCGTTCCAGGACTTGGCGTTTCAGTATTTTGGCACGTTTAACTCAGTTTTCAGCAAATTTAAGCATCAATACCTGAAAAACACGATTGGATCAATAGTATGCACATTCTAACGAAAACAAAACTAAATAAAACGGAAAACTATACAAACTGTACACAAATAACGATGTATAAAAAAACTATAAAAAACTATTTAAATTTTGTAACGGAATCAGAGATGAATAAATACTCGTATAAAAAACTATTTAAATTTTGTTAGAATCAAAGCTTGTGTTAGCCGCGATTGCAAATATACTTGTCCCTTTAAACCTAAATCCGGTCTTAAGCCCCTCATCATGCAATTTTTAGTTCAAGTGCGGTCAGTCTACCTAGGGTCTCACGCTAGAAGCTACGGTTCACCTAATCCCGCCTCAAGCTTATAGAACTAAAGGAACAATCATTGGACCAATTCCTAACCGTTTTATATAAAAAACAAGAGAATTTAGAATCAATTTTTTTTCGTTTTTCATCATTTTTTTCTTTTCTTTTAATGACCTTAGACGTTGCTTTTACCTAACCCAGAGGCAGTCCGGCTGTAGAGTCGCTATCCCCAACTTGGATTACAAAGGCGTCGGCAATTTTTATTGTAATTTCGATTTCACGTATCCTAGAGGCATTCCGGGTCGAAGTCACTATCCCCAACCAAGATTACATTGGCCTACGCTACTTTCATTCAGTTTCTAGCTCATTTTTTTCTTTTCTATTTTTCCCTTTTTCTTTTTCATGATTTGAAATTCTAACAGTTTTGACTTATAACGGCATTCTTTATACTCTTATTGGCGGTTTCAATTTCCCATATTTCCCAGATGAAAACCCACTAGTAGACCGACAATCAAGGTACATTAACTCAAAGGGAACTAAAACCAAACCCGGGCCTATTCTCATATCCCTAACTAGACACAAGCTCGATTTATTTTAATCTCATATTATTATTATTTGAACCCGAGCAAAAACTCATCTTTTCTATCATTTTCCGTATTAATTTTGCAAACTTCTTTACTCGAAAGACATTTTCTAATTTTTCATTTTTTTTTTGATTTTTCAGTTTTTTTTTTTTTTTTTTTTGTATTTTTTCAAATTTATGACTCGATTACCACTACTATTTACATGTATCACATCCCCACACTTAAATGTTGCATTGTCCCTAATGCAAGAACGGAAATACGACTCAAAACTACCTAAATTACCACTAAACTAAGAAAACTAAAAACCAAATAAAATAAAAATACAAAATATACAAGTGGAAAATGACTTAGCTGATCTGAATATGTGTGACTGTCAAAGTGCCAGTCAATTTCACATATGCCCTCCAATCCGTACGCGCTCAGCAAACAATTCCTAACTCGGACACGCTAACGGAAGCGGCAACAAATACCAACCTAAGCAAATAAACACCAAACACTAGCAAAAGATAATATATATGATACTAAGTGTTAGTGCAAACATCCAGAAACCAAACGTCAACCATTCCCATGTTCAGTGGCGGACCCAGGAATTTTTCCATGGGGGTGCGGAACATTTTTAAAAATTTTAGGCCCCAAGGTATATAAAACAAAAGAACATCGAACTAAATCGGTTAGTATCGGGTCGGGTCAGGTCATGTAAAACAAAAGAACATCGAACTAAATTTATATAATCATCAAAAATATGTCAAAGCTTGTTACAAACATAATTAAAACGACACCCTGCGGATTTTCATTTTTTGAAATCTATCCAAAACATGGCTCCATAGCATATTACATAATATATCAACTATTCAAGTCCTAGAAATAATAATGTAAATAACCCTAAAAATCATCTAAACAACATATACACCATAAAAAGAAAAAGCCAAACATTCTTCACTAACAAATATAACCCACCAGATCTACCGTGTGGTGTATGCGGCTATAAAAAAAGGCAAAATATCATCACTAACAAAATATAACCCACCATATAACATAATGGAAAAACAAAACGAAGCACATGTCTACTGTGATGGTTAGTATAAGGCTAATATCAACCAAAAAATCAACCAAAATTCATAAAAAATAACAAAGAAATTTACCCGTGTTCGATCGGCGGTGGTATGGTGGCTGATTACGGTGGTATAAAGAGAGCGGGAGAGAATATGTAAGGGTTTTGGGCTTGTTTATTTTATTTTAGTTTGAAATATTGTTGATTTGTTGGGTTTGTTTATTGGGCTAAGACTTAGTAGTGGGCTAGTTAAAGATATTGGGTATTTGGGTTTAGTTATTTAGGTATTAAAAGTTATATAATTTAGGTAGTATTTAAAATAAAAATAAGAGTTTACTAAAAAAAATTAAAATATAAATTGATAACAATTTTTACCTAAGGGGTGCAGACGAAAAATTTCAAGAGGTGCGGACGGAAATTCCAAGGGGTGCGGACGAAAAATTCCAAGGGGTGCGGACGAGATTTTCGACGGAACTTAGCACTAAATTTTTTTTCCCGGGGTTGCGCCCGCCCACCCTGGCTTTGTCTTAGGTCCGCCCATGCCCATGTTGGATTTATATGTACGGGTTCGATAAGTCAACGCTGCTGACCGAGCTATGACCCGTAAGAGTTACACCTTGGGCAACGAACATTAAATCCACTTAACTTGGTTAACTGGTGACCACGAACAATTAACGGGACAAAATATATAATTATCTAGAATAATTATATATTCACGAGAAACGAGATTTATTATTTATACGAGTTATAAATAATATAACGTTTAATTACTTATTTAATTAAACTTTGTTTTTCGGGCTTCGTATCGCGTCTGGGCTTGAACTTATTTTATTGGGCTTTGGGGCCTAAGAGATAATTAGGGATGTTAACCTAAATATATTACTATATATATTTATGTCTATCATCTCTTTAGATGAGTCTGCCGCAAGAGATCACAAAAAGGGAAAAGTAATTCATTTTTGTGAGACAATTGTAAAACTACAACCGTCAAAAAGGAAAAAAAAAAAAGAAAGCTACCACTTTTGCAGTGCTACCATTTTTTTTGTTTTGATAATTACGACCGACAAGCAAAAGGCACCGCCGCTCGGTTCGTGTTTGTGTCTAGCACTCGTTCGTTGTACATCGATGTCTCACACGGTTAATTATTAACCACAAGGGTATAATTTTTCTCATCGGTAGATTAATTATTTTATGTATCGTATTTGCATGTTTGTAACCATGATCCTGTTTGGTTCACTTTTGGTGTTGATTATTTATATTTATTCCGCTGCGTTTTTATTAATTATATATTTAGTTACTAAAATATGTCAGACCCATTTTGATAAAAAGTTAAATTGACACCACTGAATCCCAACAGTGGTATCAGAGCCACACTTACAACATGCAAATCGAAACCGGTCCTTTTAACCGGTTATAGATCTCAAACTTTAACTTGTTTAAAGTTTCAGATCTAAATATTTCTTGGGCAAAAAGTTATTTGGTCAAAAGTTTTATTTATTTTATTTGACCAAAAGATTGCCCAATTTAATATGATTGTATTGAATATGTAAATTTGGCCGACCTTGTACTTGTATTTTTGTCTTGTTTTGTTTTTGTTTTATGGTTTTGGCCCACTTTGTGGCTCAAAGTTGTAATAGATTAGGGTTTAAATTTTATTATATTTTTATTATAATGTTGAAGACCCGAAGACAAAACTGAAGACATTACAGGAATCAAGGAGGTGCTTAAGACAACTAGATGCACTAGGTCCATCCTTGTGGTTGTTTGTTACCCCGTGACCCAGTTTGGTCTTGCTATTTGGCTCTAGCAAGATCAAACAAAATGGCCTAAAGATTTATATATTTATTTTTGCTATTATGGTTTCTTTTATCATATAAGTTGTTATATAACATACCAACTTAATACCAAACTTTTAAAAGGTGTTTTAAAATGTTCACAATCAATTATAACAAGTTCTAAACGTATTTTGCAACTTGTAAATATTTGTTATAAAACAAATAGTTTATTTTAAAATAAATAATAACCATTATAGTTTTTGAAATTTAACAAGTTTTAACTTTCTAAAACTCATAACTTAATAGTTTTAAAACTATTAACTTTTAAATGGTTATACAAGTCGCGACAAAGTTAGTTTTAATAGGTTATTTAAAATTAAGTGTCCTGAGAGATGAAATGGTTCATCAAGATGTCACGACTAAATATGTACTAAAATTGGCTCTTACGACCCTATTTGGTAAATATTAAATTAACCCATAATTAAAATCAATAGTCTATGCTATCCTATCACAAGCTACACTTAGAACGTAAAAGCGAACCATCAGTGTTTGGAGCCACAGCACCACACTTGATGTCTAGCATATCCTTCCAAGGTGCAAGGGTTTCGTTGATACATTCGGCCCTTCCACAAGTACCTCTTTTAGGACGACTATTACTTTTTCTTTTCTCACCACATGCTCCAGCTGTCTCGAAAGTAGAAAGTCGGCATAGATGAGGCTAAACGTATCAGTGCATAGACAAGAGTTGTCTTAGCGGCCTCATACTAGAGAGTTGTGCAATTCTCACAATTGACACTCGTTGTCAGTCTGCCTAGTCACTTACTAGAGTGCATGCCACAGCTGCCTTTACTACTGACATAGCCAGATTCTCATTCCTTGTTCTAATTACTGTAATGGGTCATTAATTAAATAAGGAAATATACATCGAAAATATTAATTAAAATCTCTTTGCTTATGTAACAGGTGTCTAATGAAAACAACTCCTTCGTTCTCAAGTCTATACTTGAAAAAGAAAAACTTAATAACACCAACTTTCTCGAATGGCACCGCAATCTGAGAATAGTTCTCAAGATGGCTAAAAAGCTATACATCTTAGATGGCCCAGTCCCTACCGAGCCTGAAAATAACACTACTGCTGCTCGTAAGGCACTGGAAAAGCATAACGAGGATGCCATTAAGGTAGCCTTCCTTATGCAAGCCACCATGTCTCTTGAACTTCAGAAGAACATGGAAGATAAAGATACTTATGATATGATCCAGCAACTGAAAGGCATGTTTCAGAAACAAGCTCGACAGGAGCGATATGACACCATGAAGCAGCTCATAAGCTGTAAAATGCAAGAAGGATCATGTGTCAGTACTCATGTGCTTAAGATGAAAGGGTACATTGACCAGATGAACAAACTTGGTTATCCCCTGCAAGATGAAATGGCAGCGGACTTCATCTTGAACTCTCTCCCTAGCTCGTGTGACCAGTTCATTATGAACTATAATATGAATGCTTGGGTGAAGACTGTGCCTGAGCTACATGGTATGCTCAAAACGGCCGAGATGAACATTCCACATAAAACCAACCAAGTTCTGATGGTCAAGTCTGGTGGTGTTAAGAAGCCCAACAACAAGAAATGGGCTCATAACAGCAAATGCAAGAAAATGGCTATTGTTGCTGCCAAATCTGCCACCAACAACAAGCAGGTTGCTAAACCACCCCCTCCCCAGGAGCGTCAGTGCTTTGAATGCAACCAAATGGGGCACTGGAAAAGGAACTGCCCATAGTATCTAGCCAAGCTGAAGGCGAACAAGGCCAATAACATTGGCACTTCTTCAGGTATTCTCATTTATGTTATTGAACTTTTTACTGTCTCCAGCAACACATGGGTATTTGATAACGGGTGTGGTTACCACATCACTAATGTTTTGCAGGAGCCTGAAAAGTGGAGGAAGTTGAAACAAGGCGACATGGAACTCATTGTTGGTGATGGGAAAAGAGTGCCCATTCTTGCAACCGGTACATTTCATTTTTCATGTCCTTCTGGCCTTGTAGTTAATTTAAACAATTGTTTGTTTGCACCTGGTATAACCAGAAACATTATTTCAGTTTCCCTTTTGTTTGAACAAGGTTTCAAGTACGTTTTTAATGGTATTTCTATTTCTGCCTACTTAAATGATGTCTTTTATTTTGAGGCTAAACCTCGAAATGGTATTTATGAGATTGATGTTCAAACATGTAATAACATATATCACCTTTCTAGGCGTAACAGAGTTGGTATTAATGAAACCTTTCTATGGCATTGTAGACTTGGCCACATAAGTAAGGCACGCGTAAAATGGCTCCAATCTGAGGGGATTCTTGAATCCACCGGACATGACTCCTTTAACGATTGCGAATCTTGTTTAGCTGGAAAACTCACAAAGCGTCCCTTCAATGGTGTTGGTGAACGGGCCAATGGTCTTCTAGGACTCATTCACACTGATGTATGTGGCCCTTTCAGAACCATGACAAGAAACCATGAAAGATACTTCGTTACTTTCATCGACGATTATAGTCGATATGCTTATGTCTATCTTATGAAGCATAAGCATGAAACTTTTGAAAAGTTCAAAGAGTTTCAAAACGAAGTAGAAAACCAACTTACTAGAAAGATAAAAATACTTCGATCAGATCGAGGTGGCGAATACCTCAGCTTAGAGTTCCTCAATCTTCTCAAAGAGTGTGGAATAATTTCAGAACCCACTCCACCTGGCACACCCCAACTTAATGGCGTGAGCGAGAGGAGAAATCGAACCCTACTTAATATGGTTCGATCGATGATGTGTAGAACTAACTTGCCTCACTCCTTTTGGGGTCATGCTCTTATGACTACCGCCCGCATTGTCAATCTGGCTCTGACTAAAAAGGTAAACAAAACCCCATATGAGATATGGCATGGGCGTAAACCCGATTTGGAATACCTAAAAGTATGGGGATGTGATGCATACATCACAAGTAATGCTGATGATAAGCTCGATCCTCGAGGCGAAAAGGTTGTTTTAGTCGGATACTATAAAAGAAGTGGATATTATTTCTACCATCCTGATGCAAATGTTATTTCCATCAAAAGGAAGGGGCGCTTTCTCGAGGAAGAACTTCTTAATCGAGGAACTGGAAATAATGTGGTTGATCTTGAAGAAATTCGAGAACCAACAACAACCGCCGATGAAGTCGGAACGTCTGAACAACAAGAAATTGTTGCTGATGAATCAGACATAAACACAGGCGTTCGCAGAAGTAGCAGGACTCGTAAAGAACCTGACAGATACCTTTGGCATCTTGAAGGTGCTGAAGTCTTGGTAGTAGATGAGTCTAATGACGAACCTATTAACTACAAATCTGCTATCATAGATCCAAAGTCTGCGAAATGGCTGGAAGCTATGAATGCTGAGATGCAATCTATGCGTGATAATAAAGTCTGGGACTTGGTTGAGCTACCCCCCGAATCTCGGGCAGTAGGGAGCAAATGGGTTTTCAAGAGAAAAACCGATATGCATGGAAATGTACACACCTTTAAAGCACGGCTAGTTGCGAAGGGTTTCACTCAAACTCAGGGTATTGACTATGATGAAACCTTCTTGCCCGTTGCTATGATCAAATCAATCAGGATATTGCTTGCCATAGCCGCGTACTATGACTACGAGATATGGCAAATGGATGTCAAAACCGCTTTTCTTAATGGGCATCTCTCAGAAGATGTCTATATGGTTTAGCCAGATGGTTTTGTTGATCCAAAATATCCTAATAGGGTGTGCAAGTTGAATAAGTCCATTTATGGACTCAAGCAGGCGTCTCGTAGCTGGAATCTTCGTTTTGACCAAAAGATCAAAGAGTTTGGTTTTGTCAAAAATGAAGATGAGCCTTGTGTTTACAGAAAGGCTAGTGGGAGCACTATATCATTCCTCATCCTGTATGTGGATGATATACTGATAATTGGGAACAGCATCCCTATGCTTAACGAAGTTAAACACTATTTGGGAACTTGTTTCACAATGAAAGATCTTGGAGAAGCAGCTTATATTCTAGGAATCAAGATCTATAGGGATAGATCTAAGTGGCTTCTTGGGCTAAGTCAAAGTACATACATAGACAAAATGATGACACGCTTTAAGATGGAAAACTCCAAGAAAGGAGGTGTTCCTATGATTAAAGGGGCTGTGTTGAACAAATCGCAATCTCCTTCAACGGACATTGAAATTAAGCGAATGGAATGAGTTCCATATGCTTCAGTGATTGGTTCTATCATGTATGCTATGTTATGTACTAGACCTGACGTCTCACATGCTTTAAGCATGACTAGTCGTTATCAGCAAACCCCTGGCATCGCCCATTGGACTGCTGTCAAGAACATTCTGAAGTATCTGAGAAGAACTAAAGATATGTTCTTAATGTTTGGAGGAGTAGAAGAAGAGCTCATTATAAGATGTTACACTGATGCCAGTTTTCAAACTGACCGAGATAACTCTCGCTCACAATCAGGTTTTGTATTCACTCTAAATGGAGGAACTATCTCATGGAAGAGCTCCAAGCAGAGTGTGGTGGCGGATTCAACGACCGAATCTGAATATATAGCCGCATCAGATGCTGCAAAGGAGGTTGTTTGGATGAAGAAATTCATAACCGACCTCGATGTGGTTCCAAGCATTAAGAAACCCATCGAGATATTCTGTGATAACACGGGTGCTATTGCTCAAGCCAAAGAGCCCAGGTCTCATCACAAGGCCAAGCACATTCTAAGAAAGTTCCACTACATACGGGAAATTGTGGAATGTGGAGACATCGTGATAAGCAAAGTTGTTGATACATATTATGTGGACGCGACTTGGTTCGGTTCAACTCAGTTCGGTTCGACCCGGCTAGGTTCGGCTCAAGCCCGACGTCACGACATTCCTCCGTCGTGCGTCCCAGAGTTCGACACGCGAAGCACGAAGCGCCGCGGCCTTTCCCGTCGACACATCACCATGACATCACCTTGGTGATGTCATGATGATGTCATTTGTTTGACAAAGGATTACATTCTGCATATTTGAAATCATGTACGTGCATGTACATGTATCTTTGGGCCAATCAGATTGTTTGGGCTTTGACCAACTTTAAGATGGGCCGAACCACCATACCCAGCCCAATCGCACAACATGAAGAAATCATATATATACCGAAAACAAGTGTTTTCGGTGGTGTGTGTGCAAAAGTGTGAACAAGACAATTCAGCGCACAAGTGAGCACCGGAGAGAACCGAGAGAGAAGTTTCAGTGTGTTTGTGTTTAACCGGATTTTGTATCATCTTGTACTCGAACTATTATCATAAATATACAAGTGTGTTAAACATTGAATCTTCGTGTCTTGTATCTCGTGTTCTTGTCGTGTTTGATCTCGGTTTGCTTTCCCGGTTGGATTCCGCACAACCGGGTTGGTTTGTATACAAGGATTAGGCGACTAGATCCTCCCCTAGCCGGACCTACAAGTGGTATCAGAGCCTTGGCTCTTCTCCTTGTTAAAACCGAGTGTTTTCGGGTGTTTTCCGGGTGTTTGAAGTTTTTATTTTTCTTGAAAAAACCGGTCAAATCTTCAAATATCTTGTTGTTTTGCTGGAAGTTCTTATAAAAACCTTGTTGTTTATCATTTTCACATGTTAAAGAGTGGTTTTTAGTGAAGTTTTAAGCAAAAACGCGTTTCGGAAAGTTGTCGGGTCACTGGAAAACTCATTGTGTTCTTGCCATATTCAAAGTGTTCTTCAAAGTTTTACACTTTTTAATCTTTGGAAATCATTTGTGATAGTTGTTTGTATTTTTGAAAATTGTGATCTTATTAAAATAGGACAACATCATTAGGTTGGTTACTTGGAAAAGGTGTAGCCGAAAGTGATATCTGCTTTGTGTCAGGAGCATAGAAAGTCAACTTATTGAATCACACAATTTGTTTAGTCACACAACAGTTTCAGCATGCATAACATATCAATCGCACAAGATATTTAATCATACAATTGTTGTTTTGGAACGTACAAGATTTCCTTCGCACAAGATTTGGGCTTCAAGAATTGGGCTGAATATTGAACTGGGCTGTTTGTCTACTCGCACAAGACATATTCAGTCACTGATGTCAATTGCACAAGAATAAATCAGCGAATTTGAGAACTGATATTTCAGTAACCAGCGAAATTGCTTGACCCGGCGAACTCAAATCCAAAGGCGACTTTGGTAACCGTGTAATCGTCCTCAGCGAGATTATTACGGTTTTTCGGCGAACTGATCGTCGTAATAGCGAGAATAGGCAGCGAAATTCAGCAGCATAACCAGCGAATTTAAACAGACTAGCGAAATTAACTGAAAAGCCAGCGAAATTAAGTATATATTTTTCTTGATCAAATATGAACCCGAGTTGGTGGAGTCCTCCGGCTCCGGATAGCGGAAAGTATAGAAACACGAGTTTGTCTCCTTCGTGGGCCGAATCTCCCGCACCTACTTCTGCAATCTCACATGCTCCAATTAATCCTGAAATGTATTATGGAACTCCTAGTACTACTGCAAGACCAATCTCACATGCTCCAATTAATCCTGAAATGTATTATGGAACTCCTAGTACTCCTGCAAGACCAATCTCACATGCTCCACTTCAAACGGCGTTTGTCACAAGCACAAATTTGTATGGCACTCCGATACAAGTTCCAGTAAAGCCAGCTCCAACAACAGACTTGTATGGAAATCCTCTACAACCAGCTCCACAACAGCAAGTCTATCGGCCATCTACTGTAACCGCTTGTTTTGCTGAGGTTGTCAAGGATCTTAAACACGCCAGTGGTGAAGAATCTTCCGCCAATGGTGGTGAATCTTCTGAAGATGAAGACAGTTCTGGTTACAGTAGAAGCTTAGATGGAGAATCCTCGACTTCAGGTGATGATCATTTGGATGACACGTCAAGTGTGTCAGTCGATGCAGATGTTGATGAGCTATTAGGAGAAGCTGCAGCAAGGAATAATAGAAAATCTATTCTGGTGGATCAAGCTGTTTATTCTTCTTCTTCTCTCCATTCAGCCGTTATGGCTAATGTCGACAGTTCGTCAAGTCAGGTATGTGTCGATGAACCTACTACTGTTAATTGTGATAAGTGTGCTAGCTTAAGTGTTAAATGTGCTGATTTAGATGCTAATATGTATGAGTTGCAAAGCAAACATGATGCTTTAAACGCTAACTTGTTTGACTTGCAAAACAAACATGTTTCTTTAAATGATAAGTGGTGTGATTTGCAAAGCAAGCACGAGGCTTTACAAGACAAGTATGATGTGACATTCATCCACAACCAAAAGTTGACCGTGGATCTTTCTAAGTGCACAGAAGCCAACATGTTTTATGAAAACCATGAAAAGGAATTTAAAACGATGATTGAAACTTTAAGAAAAGATAAGACTGAGCTAACGAAAATGGTTTCAAGAAAACAAACGGAAATAAACCTTTACATCAGTAGGCTTGAGATAATGCAAAAAGAGATGGCTTGTGTTAAAACTGAAAGTGAGGCGATCCGACTCAAGTTAGACAGCTATTTAAGCTCTAGCTATGTGTTGGATCACATCATTGATGTTCAGAAAGAGAAACGGGATGTCACATGCATTGGATATAAGAAATGTCCACCACCCGTGAGAAACAATTATGATGCCCTGCCTGATGAGGAGTATAGAACTCACTTTGAACCATCTGTTCCTTTGGACGTTGAGGAATTTGCAACAGGACTCGGATACAAAAAGGAAGTATCGTCAGATTCGGATGTGTCAGCAGATACATTTGTAACTGCTGAACAGAATCAGGATCCTCCAGTTGTGATTGAGGATGCTGATTCTTCTGATGATGAATCCGATGATACTGACTCAGCAAAGTCTGATGCGGTGATCAAAGAAGAGGACATACCTCTTGAGAATCACATTCTTTGTGATCCACCTGCAAAACCGTTTGTGACTGCTACAGCCAAGTCTGTTGAATCCTCATCCGGAAGCTGTGAAAGCGTGAACTTGCTTTACACGTTGATTGGATCTGATAAAATATATTCAGACAAGGATTTCCCTATCAAAAATGTTAATCAATCTTTGATTGATAAAGTTTTCGAAGATTCTACCAGTAAGTTTTTGGGAAAGTCGAGCCCAGGAGTTGTAGTAACTCAGTGTGCTCCTACCCCAAAATCCGAAGTTAGAAAGAAATATGGGAATCAAAAATTGCAAAAACAAAACAATCAACGAAAGCAAAATCACGCTGCCCAAGAAAATGGAAAAGGCAAACAGAGCCAAAACAAGAAAAAGATCGGAAGGTGAACTTTGTGAAATCAAAGGGAACGGATAAAATTGAAACATTTGAAAACAAATCTAACTTAGATTTTGTCAAACAAGCACAAGTTTTGAAAAGAAACAGTCAAAACAACTACACACAACACACAAACGGTTGTGATGTAGGACCAAGTACCTCAAGATCACGAAGTTCATCATCAAGCTCCTACAGTTATGATACTCCAAGGTTTGTTGAGCGGAGATCATGTTTTGAATGCGGTGAGTACGGGCACATTGTCAGAAATTGTCCTTATCTCACAAAAGGAAAGGCAAAGGTTGATGCCCCCATGGTAATAGTTACCATAAAAGACCTGTGTCACCAAGACAGGACCCTCGTCTTGTTAAACAACAAGAAGTGAAACAGAGAAAGAAACAACGGAAAAATGTTGAAAAGGTTTTAAAACCGGAGGTTGTCCAAACACAGTCTGTTAAGTTAGAAGTTAAAAATGAAAAACAAAAACAGATTTGGAAACCAAAACCTGTAAGTGTTTCAGGGGGAGCTACATCAATTCCGAATCATCGGGAAATGGATGTCACAATCCTCGATGATGACGGACGACCCAAGTCTGTGAAGGCTTGGGTCCCCCTCTCCAACTAATCTCTGAATGAGTGTGCAGGATGTTCCAGGAGGAACTATTGATAGTCTTAGGATTGTTGATAGTGGAGCGTCCATGCACAAGATCGGCGACATAAGGCTCCAAAATATTGTTACATCTAGGAGAATGTTGTTGCCTTTGATGGAGAGAGAGGGAAAAAGAAAAGAAGAAGAATATGTTGGTGAAAGAATGTGGTTGAATGAAGTTGCAAAATTCGACCAGATGAAAAATGTTCCAAAATTTGGTTGTTTTGGTTTTTGATCGGGTTCTCAGGAAGATTCCAATGAAAAGTACGCGCCTGTTGCACGTCTGATGTTCACAATTAACAAGATGAACGTGTAGGGTACTTTTCTTTACGGTGTGATTGAAGAAAATGTGTTTGTTGAACAAACTAAACCGGGTGTGCGGATGCCTTGGCGTGGATTGAACAACCGCACACTACTTCTGAAAGAGAAAGACAAAGACCTTCGCTGGTGAAATGTGGAAGACCAGCCGGACCCAAAGGTTTCTGATCTTGTTGCTGTGAAGAGATTTCTCAGTAGCTACAAAATCGTCTTTGAAATCCACACCGGGTGGATATCCAGTTTGGGAGAGCGCTCAGATTCCTTGCAATGCACGAAGCAGTTGCAGGATACGGTTTTAAATTTCTAATCTCTCCTATACTTGTCGATATTTAAGCTGCTTTGTGAATTATTATCTCGTACATCACTCTTTGACCTGAAACGTTTATCTCAAATATCATCTCACACGTGATTGTTTCAATATGAAACTCGTCAATGTTGTCATGGTCCGCACCGCTTACCGACGTGCCAACTGATTTTTCCAAAATTTGATAAATCATTTCTGATTAATTTATTTTTGGTAAACGGCATTGAGGTAAAACATGAGTTAAAACCAACATCGGAAAATCATTTTTGTAAATACCTTTGTGTTTTAAATTTATCTTAGTTTGTTGATTTTAGGGGGAGTAAATCCAAATTTGAAAATCCAAAAACATTGAAAAATTTCAAAAACACAAAAACAATAGAAAAGCAAAAATGAGTTTCCTGGCGAGCAAAAGAGAAAATGATAGTACATCAGTGGTCTGTCTAAACCTCTTTGAACCTTAAATGGAAAATATGATAAGCAGCTCTATATAAGATGTATCGGTAGGCTCACAATCATTTTAAAGTGTGCAGGGTGATATAAACTTAAATCGACTGAAGACCAGGTGGGAACTATTCATTGGCATATGGTCTTAGTACCGAAATTTCGTTTGAGAGATTGCCGAGGTTCTGAGATATTCGGTCTTTATGCTGCTTATCATCTGGGTATCATGGTTGTTTCTTTTACCGAAAAATAACGGGGACGCAAGTCTAGATCTTCCATGATACCATACATACGTGTACATATTGCATTCAACCTCAATAAGTGATAAACAATCACATGTCCAAACAAATAAGTGATAATATATCACATTTATCTGGGAGTCAAGTTCGTCTCTCTGCTGTACGAAAGTACTGACCTGTTCACGGACTTGCTCCTGTGCCCTCATGCATATGAAAATCAAGTTCCTCATCAATAAGTGATTCTATCACATAGGGCTTGTTTTCAATCAAAATAAGTGAGTTTCTCACATCATATACGGTCAAACAGATGATAATCGGTATACTCACCGGTAAGATGAACCCTCGTGCATACCTTGATACGGGAATGTGTCGTGATGTGGATGAACACCGGTCGGTAAGTATAAATCATACCTTAACGTATCCCCTCGCCATGATTACATCTGATAAGTTGAGTTTATGTGGACAACAATACCGATAATCGTTATATGATGCTTATCTAAATGTTAACAAAAAGAACAACAAGAGCATTTTGGCATGACCGTACACTGATATGATTCTCTTACCCTCGAAACTCGCAAAAAGAATGTCTGTAAATATTTATTTAATGCTTTCAGTTTCTGCATCTTTGTATATATTTACTTACTGCTTTCTGTCTTTACGTTTGAAATATTCAAAAAATACCAAAAAGATTTTAGGTGTGTTTTAATATAAACTTTCTAAAAGCCAAAAAGATTTTATTTCTTTCTTATTTTCGATTGTACGATGTTGGATCTCGAGTCTTCGTTGCCTGAAACCTGATTGAAAACCAAAATCGACTAAATCTTCATAAATGGTCAGAATTTGCAAGTTTTGAAAGTGAAAATCTAAAATTGATAAATTTTGTTAAACTTTCAAACTGTCGGACGGTAGTTGATTGAAAATATGGTCACATGTGTGTTATTTGTTTATGTTAAACTATATTCCAAGCAGTTGTTCTCATTAAGCGTTTAGCTTTCTTGCATGTGCAGATGCTAAAGGCGAGGAGAACATGTTCGATGACAAGCTTTGGAATGAAGACACGACGTGAAGGCACTCAAATGATAAAGATGATCGAGTTGCCGCTGACCATCACCAACACCACAAGGATCTCAAACATTGAAGTCAAAAGATTCACAAGCATAATCAAAGGGGGAGTTTATTGACACACTACCTAAATGAAAAGGGGAGTTTGTTGATACACTTTCTACTTACTACGCGTGAAGACTTTGAAGATCCTCCGACATGGAAGTTGAACCTCACGAGTAGCGTCCAAGGGGGAGTTTGTTGATACATATTATGTGGACGCGACTTGGTTCGGTTCAACTCAGTTCGGTTCGACCCGGCTAGGTTCGGCTCAAGCCCGACGTCACGACATTCCTCCGTCGTGCGTCCCAGAGTTCGACACGCGAAGCACGAAGCGCCGCGGCCTTTCCCGTCGACACATCACCATGACATCACCTTGGTGATGTCATGATGATGTCATTTGTTTGACAAAGGATTACATTCTGCATATTTGAAATCATGTACGTGCATGTACATGTATCTTTGGGCCAATCAGATTGTTTGGGCTTTGACCAACTTTAAGATGGGCCGAACCACCATACCCAGCCCAATCGCACAACATGAAGAAATCATATACATACCGAAAACAAGTGTTTTCGGTGGTGTGTGTGCAAAAGTGTGAACAAGACAATTCAGCGCACAAGTGAGCACCGGAGAGAACCGAGAGAGAAGTTTCAGTGTGTTTGTGTTTAACCGGATCTTGTATCATCTTGTACTCGAACTATTATCATAAATATACAAGTGTGTTAAACATTGAATCTTCGTGTCTTGTATCTCGTGTTCTTGTCGTGTTTGATCTCGGTTTGCTTTCCCGGTTGGATTTCGCACAACCGGGTTGGTTTGTATACAAGGATTAGGCGACTAGATCCTCCCCTAGCCGGACCTACAAAAGTGGACACAGACCAAAACCTAGCAGACCCGTTTACTAAGCCCATGACTCAGGACAAGCATGATCAGCACATGGATGCTATCGGGCTTAGATTAGCTAGCAGTATGTTTTGATTTAGTATTTGGATGTATGAACTTTTAACAGTTGTACTTTTGAATTCATTGTTGATTTACTAGTTAAATGCAATTCTGAATCTTATAACTGTGTTCGATTTTAATACGTTTAATCCATGAATCTTGCATTCTAAACTATCCGTAGTCGGTCAGACTCGTGGGAACGATTCTGAATTAAGACTACTCTGACTTTGGACTCAAGGAGTTGAATTCCAAATTCACAGACCTCATTGAGAATGACGTTCGATGTAACTCGCATCAAATCATCTTCATGGATCTTAGTCATAAGATGCTTTGATATTGGTATACTCATTTAGTATCCTTTGACCTGAGATACATATTAGAACTTCCGTTTACCAAGGACTATTCTTTGATCACTGTCAACCGCTGTCGCGTAACTGCCAGTCATAAAGGATTTAATTGGGAATAGTTCTGAAGTTCAGTGGGAGTTGTATGTAGTCGATATGGGATTCTGTACCCAAACTTACTGTGTGTTTGTTCGGACCACTTTGACTCTTGATCGAGAACAATAATAATTGAACACCATATGAGAATGAACTTAATCCATGTCTCATTGATTCAATTTATGTCTTTTACAGAAAGGATGAATGACAACAATTACCATAAGTCAACGCTGTTACTAATGGCAAGGTGTTTTGGTTAATGACTTTAAAGTGTCACACCTTGTTGGGGGCAGCCATGTGCAGCTAGAGCGCCGCTGACTGTCTGCGTTGAGGATTTTATCGAAGGCCGTCCAAGTGGGAGATTGTTGGATTTATATGTATGGGTTCGATAAGTCAACGCTGCTGATCGAGCTATGACCCGTAAGAGTTACACCTTGGGCAACGAACATTAAATCCACTTAACTTGGTTAACTGGTGACCACGAACAATTAACGGGATGAAATATATAATTATCTAGAATAATTATATATTCACGAGAAACGAGATTTATTATTTATACGGGTTATAAATAATATAACGTTTAATTACTTATTTAATTAAACTTTGTTTTTCGGGCTTCGTATCACGTCTGGGCTTGAACTTATTTTATTCGGCTTTGGGGCCTAAGAGATAATTAGGGATGTTAACCTAAATATATTACTATATATATTTATGTCTATCATCTCTTTAGATGAGTCTGCCGCAAGAGATCACAAAAAGGGAAAAGTAATTCATTTTTGTGAGACAATTGTAAAACTACAACCGTCAAAAAGGAAAAAAAAAAGCCACCACTTTTGTAGTGCTGCCATTTTTTTTTGTTTTGATAATTACGACCGGCAAGCAAAAGGCACCGCCGCTCGGTTCGTGTTTGTGTCTATCACTCGTTCGTTGTACCTCGGTGTCTCACACGGTTAATTATTAACCACAAGGGTATAATTTTTCTCATCGGTAGATTAATTATTTTATGTATCGTATTTGCATGTTTGTAACCATGATCCTGTTTGGTTCACTTTTGGTGTTGATTATTTATATTTATTCCGCTACGTTTTTATTAATTATATATTTAGTTAATAAAATATGTCAAACCCGTTTTGATAAAAAAGTTAAATTGACACCACTGAATCCCAACACCCCAGAATCCCAACCAACCTGTTTAACGTATTTAAGTACAAACCAACAAACGAGGATCAAAACAACATAAAGATAAAAAGAAACAAAAGATGTAAGCTGTCAGCATCGCTGCATCCTCGCCCTACTCCTCGTCACTCGCCTGCATCCCACTGGACCCCGCCTCAGACTGTTGCCAAGAAGGCGGTGGCTGCAACTGAAAGTTCTGCATCAGAACCAGCATACCATCCTCAAGCCTCCTCTGCCCTGCCACCATCTCCTGCCTAAACCCACTAATCTGATCATCAACATACATACGCAAGTCACCGAAACCCACCTGCATAGCATCGTATAACGAATCCAAAGTAAGTGGATTGGGTCATGGCTGCGCTAATGGGTACTGCCTAGCAGGAATATCCTGACGAATACGGGGAATACGGGGCCTCTGATAGCGGGTAGCAACCACACCCTGCATAGCCTCCGCAGCACCTGAACCAGGCGGAGGCTGAACCTGTGGATCCTCTCATATCGGCTCCCAAGTAATCGGGTCAGTGTATGCTATAATCCCAGCAGACTGTAAATCCCGGACACTCATAAAGCAAGGGTCAGGACCCTTCTTCATCCTATATGCCGGGTACCACTCAAACACACCTAAGCTCTCGGCTAACCAAGTAATCAACGACCCACAGTAAATACGGGCTCCAGCACCACCTCTCCATAACCTCTTCATAGACAAAGCAAACACAGTCGCCAAGTTGGCTGGCCCCTGCTCCACCATACACATCAAACAGAATAAACTCACCTGATTAACCTTGTTGTCCCCCTGTCCTCTACCAACCAAAGTCGCTGCTAGAATTTTGTGGATAAAGCGAAGAACTGGATCAGTAATATCACTAGCAACTGCCCTTGTAGAGTATGGCACCCTCGATATGGTGCTCCAAAATCTAGCTAAATCACTCGACTAAACACAGAACCCACGCTGCTTCTTAAACACTCCCTGCAGACTAGTTATAAACTCGGGAGCCCTAACCTCCTCTTCCGTGTAAAACTAAGTTGCCACCGCAAACTCAGGGACTGTCATCTCATAAGACCTCCTACCCAGAGCAAAGAATATTGCACCTTTTTCATTGAAACTCCCTTGCTTATAATCGAATGTAGAGTGAAATTCGAACGTGATTTCCTTGTACTGTTGCGCGTCACAGTCCAACACCCTCCTAAATTTTGGTCCTAACAACTGTTCCACCCGGGCTCTCGCCCCTAAACGATCCAACACCTCCCAATCAATCCTCCTATAAGGCAGCAGCTCTACCGTATACAGAGTAGCTAACCTCTGTGACTCCCCCGAATTTATCTCAAACTGCAAAAGAGGGCTATCTAAGATCCTTTGATGTGGGCCATGAGGAAGTCCCGGTCCCGTATACTCAACAACCCTGTTGTATTCTGGCTGTTGCACCACTTGTTGTACCGGTTTCGGTTGAACCTTCTGAACCGGCTCGGGCTCCCTAATCACTGGGCCCCCTCTCGAGCGAGTATCTGGGCCTCGTTTCCTACTAGGCCGACTGGATGATCCTGCACCTGACATTCTGCAAAATAATTCAAGAATGGCAAGACAAAACAATGCAGAATATCAGTAACGATCTATTTTTGGTATTTTTTTTGAATTTTTTCATTTTTTTGTATTTTTGAAATTTTTTTTCTAAAAATTAGAATAGCTGTATAGCATTTCATTCACGGCTTAATTCTGAAAATAAAGTTGGACTAAAAACAAACGGGTTACTTTTTACAATTGCTAAGCAATAACTAAACTCCCCCGAATGGAGATTGAGTACGGGCGAGCCTCGTTAACTTGTACATGCAAGTAAACCCAAGACCGACTAAATTAGACTCGAACTAGACTAAAAATGACTAAAAAGACTAAAACGACACTCTAACTAAGACTCAATGTACACTACCCTCTCCCGGCACTTTAATTGTCCTCAATTAAACTTTAGTGCCTACCAAACCGACATTGACATCCAAACTTGCTTAAAATCAGCCGTGTATTAGTTCAAAACAAATTTTAGCGTCGAAAAATTCCGCCTAGTTAAAGGAGGTTTTATTCTTTGCAAAAATTTAGGTTAAAAAAATGCAAGTTTGGCACTTTAGACGTCAATGTGTTACAAACTAATCAATAAATTCAGCATATCAATTTCCCAAAACCAACCCGACAATCATCAACACCTCGAAACCAAACCAACATTGAGTGTTAACCGATGTAAAGTTTAAAACTTTAGTGTCGCATTAGCGAAACGGGTCAAAACAGTAAATAAACCTGATTTTTATGTCAAAAATTCACCCAACTGAATCCCCACACTCAATGTTAGTAAATCTAACCGAAGATATGATGAACATTATGAGCATACCCCAAACCGAACCATCCGCAACCTGCAAATATACCCAAACCATATCCATCCGCAGACTCATATGGCCACTACTAAGAACTTAAACACTAGACTCAACCATCCTAACCCCAAGACTAGCATTAATCTAAATGAAAACTGAAAAACATGACTCAAAATACAAAATTACAGGACAAACATACCTGAGATTTGTGAGAAACAAGAAGAACTAGAGAGATTTTCGGTTAAACTTTAACTCCAAAGCAAGAACCCGATTTAATGGTGAAATATTGTGGAACTATGGTTGAAATCGGATATAGAATGATAATAGATGAAAGGGTTGTGTGTCACACCCCGACCACGTGGAACATACGAAACGTGGCGGAAACATCGGGGAGTGTTGTAACAGAATTAATTGTTTCAAATCCATGGCAATTGAAGTTTCGTTTTATTAATTAAAAGTGTTACGATGTCTTAATAAACAAAGAAATACGACATAATTAACTAGTCTTGCATCTTTTATTGTCACTAAAGCCCAAGTCTGCCTATATGTATCTTGATCATCTTATGCAACAGCTCCTGAAAAACACATGTGAAAATAGGTACGTCAGCATAAAAATGCCTGTGAGATACATAGGTTTTGTGAAAATGAGATTCATGACTTATGTTTGAGAAAATGTTTAGTCATGAACCTTGTTATTTGCTTTGCTTTGTAAATCATTTGAAAAACAATGAGTTCAGATGATATGTATAAATAAGTAAATAATGTATGGTTAAATAAATAACCATGTATGATGAGTTTGTATAGGATAAGTTGTTTGTAAAACAATGTCTTGTGAAAAGTATGTTATTTGTATAAAATGTTATATGTATCAAACTGAAATGATTCAAATAACGCTACAATATGTAATACCCTACAAACACTTATATATAGGAAGTACCAGCGGCGTATCCACCATGCTTGTATCATATTACACACGCATCGTTACTTAATCACTTAATCAAACCAAACCAATGTCAAAATGTCTATGTCAAATATCCATGTCAAATGTCTATGTCAAATATCCATGTCAAATGTCTATGTCAAATATCCATGTCAAATGTCTATGTCAAAATATCATGTATGGCAAGTGAAATGTCTCAACTAAACCATATACACAAAAACAAAGTATTGAAGTAAAACTTGGTTTAAATCAAAGTTATGTTTTGTGGGAAATGCATGATCAAATGTCAATCATGTTAAAAATGTCTATACCGAAATGTCTATGTCAAATACGGTTCACACGGTTCACAGATACAAACGGTTCACAGGTACAACGGTTCACAGATACAACGGTTCACAGATACAACGGTTCACAGATACAACGGTTCACAGATACAAACGGTTCACAGGTACAACGGTTCACAGATACAAACGGTTCATAGATACAACGGTTCAAAATGTAATATAATGTGTTCATATACTGGATGAGCATATGCAACAAAATGTAAAGTAAAACAATGTACTAAGTAATGCACACAATGGGCACACCTAGCATGAAAAGTAATGTAAAACAATGTACTAAGTAATGCACACAATGGGCACACCTAGCATGAAAAGTAATGAAATCATGTACTATAATGTACTAACGAACATAGCATGTATATGATGTGAAAACAGGAAAGCATGAAAGTAACAAGTAGGCACATGTGTTCCACCCCAAAACAGTTTGGAAAACAGTAAAAGAGGGGTCTATGTACTCACTTGAGATTGCTCGGTAGTCCTTGAGTAACAACCAAACAATACTAGAGATCGCGGATATCAAACGGCACCTAGTATAGGTAGCTACATTAATAAACCGGACCTAAATCGGAAGATCGGGTAGCATTAGGGTTTGTAAACCAAACGAGTCTAGAGACTCGTGTCTTTTGGTTTTAACAAAGCCTACATACTAAATGAAACTTAACCTAAGTGTCTACGACCCATTACGACCCGTTTAGGTAGCTTATGCTACTTTAACGCGTCGTTCGCGTAAAACGCGTTCGAACCGCCTAACTAGCCCTATGACAAGTGTTATATGCCTAAACATGTTACATAATCAGTTATGTGACAAAAGTTTAGGTTACATATGCTTAATTACCAATTATACATGAAAAGGGTATTCTGGTAATTTACCTAAGGCATATAAACTACCTATCATACAACTACTTAAACGAAGCGACCATAGGGTATAACCTCGGAAGGTTATTCCCTACCTACTATGGTCACCTAATGTATTTGGTCGGATCCTAATGATCGACCAAATGGGTCGGGTTCGAGGTATAAGCGATTTATCAGATCGCTTACCCTACGACCCTAGACAACGTGGTAATCAGTAGGCATAGTCCCAAGGGACTATAACCAACGTGATTACACTCACGTTGCGAAGTTCAAACGAACTTCGCATTGACCATTACTGGTCAACGCTGAAAGTCAAACAAAGTTTGACTTTCTGACTCGAAAAGCAATAAAATAAGGAAAAGAACGAAAGAATACTTACGAAGGGTCCCCGAATGCTAACCTCGATTCAAAAATCTCAGGTATGAAACAATAGTTTCAACTTAGAGTTTCTCAAATCAAAGTTCTTGTAAGTTTAGCAATGGGGTGATGGGGTATTTATAGTTTTCGGTGAACCGTTGAGATCGTTTCTTGGAAAAGGGGAAAAGATCTAGTCCGTACACTTGTCGGAATGTTATGGAAGCTTAATTCCATCCTTATCTAGTGACTAAGCAAGTGAAAACATGTGGAGGATAATTAATCAGCTGCAACTTGTGTTTAAAACACTTAATCTGGTCAGATCATGCAGTAGCGTAGCGCTAGTGCCAAGGCATTATGCAGTCGCGCTACGCTAGCACCCCCCCTGTTTCAGAAATGTTTCAAAAGTGGCAGATTTGGTCCCTGCACGTGTTTTAAGGCATTTTCGATACTTCCAAGGCCCGTAAAGCCATCTTTAAGGCCCTAAAATGTTGCCTAAACATTGTGGACATGAAACATGTTCAAAAATATGTCGGAGGATGGTTCGTTTGGTCGTACGAACGCGATGTTCGCTTAATTACGACGGAATGCGCATAAGCGCGAAAAACGATCCAAATGACGAAACGAATGGATTTTTTCTTAAGGCGAACACTAAAATATAATGTAGTCATGCTTACATAAATTTTTGGATGTCCAGATGTATTCAGAACGTAAGTTATGCGCGAAAATGCAAACTTGTGCACTTTTTGACACTTTTAGTCCCTGAATGTCCCAAAAGTTTATTTTAGCACACCGAACCCCTCAAAGCCTATTTCTAAGCTATGTCAAGGATATTTAAGGTGTGTTTAACTTATGGTTATGTTCCGGAAGGTCTGTTACAGTTCAAATTGGCATACTTTCGCAGTTTGTCAACTTTAGTCCCTGTAAGCGATTAAACTTTGATTTCACCACACCAAACCTTTCAAAACTTATATCTAAGTTATGTAAAGGTTATTTAAGGTATGTTAAGCCTATTTCACTATTCCGGAGTGTTCGTTGGATTAAACTGGTTATATCTACTCATCAGAGCGCGTATAACCCTCCAGAAAGCGATTTAAAGCTTGAAATCGAACAAGAATTGATATGTGTAAACGATACACATATTTATACAAGTCCAAAGTATGAAATACAATATTTCATTCGCTTGGTATTTGTTTGATGGCCGTGGAGACACAGGTGTTACAATCTCCCCTACTTTAGGAAATTTCGTCCCGAAATTTATTCGTAGGAGTTTGTCTATGACTTTGTGTCAAATAGTCATCAAAGATATGTAAAGCATAATCTGGTTATTTTCCTCAACGGATAATTTTTCAGAAGCGAAAATGAATAACAGAGTCATTTTCTTCAACGGTTTCTTCGGAAATGGAAAATAAAGGAGTTATTTAAACTGATATACATTTCCCCTCAACGGATATCTTCCGAAGTGAAAATGAATGGATGATTCATTCTTCCTCAACGGGTTCTTCGTTAGAAACGGGAATGAAGGAATAATCCACGGATATTCATTTCTCTCAACGGATATTCTTTAGAACGAAAATGAACAAACGGGGTCATTTTCCTCAACGGTTTATTCTTCAGAATTTGAAATGAAAGAATAATCAACGGATATTCATTTCCTCAACGGATAATCTTCAGAAACGAAAATGAAATAACGGAGTCATTTTCAACGGTTGTTTCCTCAGGTACGGAAATGAAGGACTACACAACGGATATTCATTTCCTCAACGGATAATCTTCAGAAACGAAAATGAACTAACGGAGTCATTTTCAACGGTTGCTTCCTCAGAGTTGGAAATGAAGGACTACACAACGGATATTCATTTCCTCAACGGATAAATCTTCAGAAACGAAAATGAACTAACGGAGTCATTTTCAACGGTTATTTCCTCAGAGTTGGAAATGAAGGATTACACAACGGATATTCATCTCCTCAACGGATAAATCTTCAGAAACGAAAATGAACTAACGGAGTCATTTTCAACGGTTATTTCCTCAGAGTTGGAAATGAAGGATTACACAACGGATATTCATCTCCTCAACGGGTAAATCTTCAGAAACGAAAATGAACTAACGGAGTCATTTTCAACGGTTATTTCCTCAGAGTTGGAAATGAAGGATTACACAACGGATATTCATTTCCTCAACGGATATTCTTCAGAACGAAAATGAATGGATAATTCATTTTCCTCAACGGTTATTCTTCAGAATGGAAATGAAAAAATAAACAAAGGGTATTCATTTCCCCAACGGATATTCTTCAGAACAAAAATGAATGGATAATTCATTTTTTTCAACGGTTATTCTTCAGAATGGAAATGAAAAGATAAACAACGGATATTCTTTTCCTCAACGGATATTCTTCAGAAGTGAAAAATGAATAGCTAGTTCATTTTTCCTCAACGGATGCTTCATCAGAATTGGAAATGAATAGGGTTAACTCTAGATACATGATAGAACTTGCTGTGATTTTCGTGCACTAAATTCCATAATTATGTATGCATCCATAATTACGTAATTCCTTGCACAGTCCGCACAGTTTGTTTTGAAATGTTGTGGGGAAAGATATCAAACCTGAGATGAGAGTGACTAGACTACCATAGGGTCCTTTTAATTAGATCCACAGAGGATCTTCTTAATTAGGCCACTAAGGAGTCCTTTCAGCTATATCATCACATGATATCCCTAACCAGATTTTTGGATCAATCTGTTTAACTAGACCACTAAAGGGGTCTAATTATGAAGTAGTACATTATAATCCAAGGGACTTTAACTACAACGTAGAAGTCCATTAAGGATTTAAGTAGTACCTTTGGGTATCCTATTATGAATCTCTTGCACAAAGATAAGATTTTACGAGGATTTGAATAACATAAATTGGATCACATGACACATAAAGGATAACACATAAGCACATAACCATATAATTGTTTAATTGTTATTTTCTTGTTATTGATTGCTATTAACTTGGCGCCTCGTACATCGTCTCTCTTGGAAGAAACGGGTACTTAGGATTTTCGTGGAAACGCAAGAGATTATACAAGGGAAGAAATTTGGAAGTAGTCTGTTCTTCAAGGAATGCGGTTCCTTGATTGTCGGTATTGTATGGGATATGTTTATACATGCAACCACATAAACATATTGAAATGTAAATGAAAGATTTATTTATAAACAACAATAACAACAACTGTTTCATAGATTGATAAAAGAAAATAATACACAAGGCTCGATTATTTTCTAAACAGCGTTATCTTCTGTCGGTCAGATACTCATCCCTGCGCTGGATTTGCATCAGCAAGTCTTGGGCAATTTCTACTAAAATGGCCCATCTCGCCACAGTTGTAGCAAGATCCCAGTGGGAAACGAGCTTGAGCAGGATTGTTGTTAATCTGATTTGGTGCTGCTGCTGTTGGGCAAACCCTCGCTGTATGACCTATAAGTCCGCAAACTTGGCATGTGCGGCACTTCACACCAGCATGATGATGTAGGCCACAATGGTTGCACAAGGGTGCAGTTCCTTTGTAGGGTTTCCTGGCAGGGGGTTGAGCTGGTTGGTTGGGGACGGCTTGATCATTGTGAGCGACCACAGCGAAGTTCTGAGAAGCCTTTCGCTTCTTTGACTTCTTAGAGGATCCAGTCTGTTCATCCATGGTCTTTGATTCCTCGATTGGTTTCGATTCCTCGACCAGTTTCTTGTCACCCTTTCGGAAAAGCTTACGTTTCCTGATCTGCGATTCAGTCAAGGTTGCAGATAACTCAATGGCCTGCCTAACAGTAGTAGGGTTGCTACCAGTCAAAATGTCTTGTATTGAGTCGGGAAGGCCATCAATGTACTTTTCGATCGCCTTATCCAAAGGCGTGACCATGTTTGGGCATAACAGACTTAACTCCTCATAACGGTCCGTGTAGGCTCGATGCTCACCGCTGTCTTGCTTAAGATCATCAAATTCCCTTTCCAAAGCCCTGATCTCGTGACGAGGACAAAACTCCTTCATCATGAGAGCCCTAAGTTCGGCCCATGTCTGTGCTAGAGCAACTTCTGCACCACGATCTCTCATAACCCCATTCCACCACGTAAGGGCTCTCTTCTGGAACACACTCGAAGCAAACTCGACCTTGCGATTGTCAGGACACTGCACATGGCGGAAAGTATTCTCAATGCTCTCGAACCATTGAAGAAGCCCAGTCGCTCCCTCAGAACCACTAAACTTGAGTGGTTTCGCCGAGTTAAAACTCTTGAAGTTGCACGGACCATTGTTGTTGTTGTTGGCTTGATTCCATTGAGCAAAGAGGTTTGGGAATTGAGCAGCCATTTGCTGCGCAATAATTTCTGCCAGTTCGGCAGTCGCTATCTGGTTTTCGCGTCGAGGAGGCATTCTAAAAGAGGAAACATGAAATGAAACGAGTGAGAGGATTAGACGAAAAGAATGAGATGAAACAAATCTGATGAAAGCAAGGATAGTGGTCATTTGTTTGTTACTACAAAGCAACAAACGACCCGGTGAAAAATAAATAGGTCAAAAATAATGTATTGCGAAGATATGCTCGCCTATAAGTGAACACTCATCCCAAGAATTCCCAGGTAAGCACGGCTGGTCTCGCGTCTGATGAGATGTATACGAAGTGCTTGCCTAGACAGAAAACCCAGAATACAGGCATTCACCCTTCCAGTTTGCACGTGTTCACATTATTTAAAACCCAAAACCTTGACGAGATTTTTGAAAACTCAAAGGGGTTCAAAACCATATAACAGAGGGTTCAAAACCTAGAAATCAATCATCCTAGAACAGATGATTAGTTTTCAAAGCGGTTTTGAAATTTATGTTCTTGTTGTGGTCGTCGCCTAAGGATAGGTGACAGTATTGTTTTATGACTAAACGCAAGTAAACTCGCGTTAGGGTCCTAAGAAGGTTATAGACTAGGTCAAAGCATTACTAATTACTAATAACCTAATTCCCTATAACCATTGGCTCTGATACCATCTTTTCTGTCACACCCCGACCACGTAGAACATACGAAACGTGGCGGAAACATCGGGGAGTGTTGTAACAGAATTAATTGTTTCAAATCCATGGCAATTGAAGTTTCGTTTTATTAATTAAAAGTGTTACGATGTCTTAATAAACAAAGAAATACGACATAATTAACTAGTCTTGCATCTTTTATTGTCACTAAAGCCCAAGTCTGCCTATATGTATCTTGATCATCTTATGCAACAGCTCCTGAAAAACACATGTGAAAATAGGTACGTCAGCATAAAAATGCCTGTGAGATACATAGGTTTTGTGAAAATGAGATTCATGACTTATGTTTGAGAAAATGTTTAGTCATGAACCTTGTTATTTGCTTTGCTTTGTAAATCATTTGAAAAACAATGAGTTCAGATGATATGTATAAATAAGTAAATAATGTATGGTTAAATAAATAACCATGTATGATGAGTTTGTATAGGATAAGTTGTTTGTAAAACAATGTCTTGTGAAAAGTATGTTATTTGTATAAAATGTTATATGTATCAAACTGAAATGATTCAAATAACGCTACAATATGTAATACCCTACAAACACTTATATATAGGAAGTACCAGCGGCGTATCCACCATGCTTGTATCATATTACACACGCATCGTTACTTAATCACTTAATCAAACCAAACCAATGTCAAAATGTCTATGTCAAATATCCATGTCAAATGTCTATGTCAAATATCCATGTCAAATGTCTATGTCAAATATCCATGTCAAATGTCTATGTCAAAATATCATGTATGGCAAGTGAAATGTCTCAACTAAACCATATACACAAAAACAAAGTATTGAAGTAAAACTTGGTTTAAATCAAAGTTATGTTTTGTGGGAAATGCATGATCAAATGTCAATCATGTTAAAAATGTCTATACCGAAATGTCTATGTCAAATACGGTTCACACGGTTCACAGATACAAACGGTTCACAGGTACAATGGTTCACAGATACAACGGTTCACAGATACAACGGTTCACAGATACAACGGTTCACAGATACAAACGGTTCACAGGTACAACGGTTCACAGATACAAACGGTTCATAGATACAACGGTTCAAAATGTAATATAATGTGTTCATATACTGGATGAGCATATGCAACAAAATGTAAAGTAAAACAATGTACTAAGTAATGCACACAATGGGCACACCTAGCATGAAAAGTAATGTAAAACAATGTACTAAGTAATGCACACAATGGGCACACCTAGCATGAAAAGTAATGAAATCATGTACTATAATGTACTAACGAACATAGCATGTATATGATGTGAAAACAGGAAAGCATGAAAGTAACAAGTAGGCACATGTGTTCCACCCCAAAACAGTTTGGAAAACAGTAAAAGAGGGGTCTATGTACTCACTTTAGATTGCTCGGTAGTCCTTGAGTAACAACCAAACAATACTAGAGATCGCGGATATCAAACGGCACCTAGTATAGGTAGCTACATTAATAAACCGGACCTAAATCGGAAGATCGGGTAGCATTAGGGTTTGTAAACCAAACGAGTGTAGAGACTCGTGTCTTTTGGTTTTAACAAAGCCTACATACTAAATGAAACTTAACCTAAGTGTCTACGACCCATTACGACCCGTTTAGGTAGCTTATGCTACTTTAACGCGTCGTTCGCGTAAAACGCGTTCGAACCGCCTAACTAGCCCTATGACAAGTGTTATATGCCTAAACATGTTACATAATCAGTTATGTGACAAAAGTTTAGGTTACATATGCTTAATTACCAATTATACATGAAAAGGGTATTCTGGTAATTTACCTAAGGCATATAAACTACCTATCATACAACTACTTAAACGAAGCGACCATAGGGTATAACCTCGGAAGGTTATTCCCTACCTACTATGGTCACCTAATGTATTTGGTCGGATCCTAATGATCGACCAAATGGGTCGGGTTCGAGGTATAAGCGATTTATCAGATCGCTTACCCTACGACCCTAGACAACGTGGTAATCAGTAGGCATAGTCCCAAGGGACTATAACCAACGTGATTACACTCACGTTGCGAAGTTCAAACGAACTTCGCATTGACCATTACTGGTCAACGCTGAAAGTCAAACAAAGTTTGACTTTCTGACTCGAAAAGCAATAAAATAAGGAAAAGAACGAAAGAATACTTACGAAGGGTCCCCGAATGCTAACCTCGATTCAAAAATCTCAGGTATGAAACAATAGTTTCAACTTAGAGTTTCTCAAATCAAAGTTCTTGTAAGTTTAGCAATGGGGTGATGGGGTATTTATAGTTTTCGGTGAACCGTTGAGATCGTTTCTTGGAAAAGGGGAAAAGATCTAGTCCGTACACTTGTCGGAATGTTATGGAAGCTTAATTCCATCCTTATCTAGTGACTAAGCAAGTGAAAACATGTGGAGGATAATTAATCAGCTGCAACTTGTGTTTAAAACACTTAATCTGGTCAGATCATGCAGTAGCGTAGCGCTAGTGCCAAGGCATTATGCAGTCGCGCTACGCTAGCACCCCCCCTGTTTCAGAAATGTTTCAAAAGTGGCAGATTTGGTCCCTGCACGTGTTTTAAGGCATTTTCGATACTTCCAAGGCCCGTAAAGCCATCTTTAAGGCCCTAAAATGTTTCCTAAACATTGTGGACATGAAACATGTTCAAAAATATGTCGGAGGATGGTTCGTTTGGTCGTACGAACGCGATGTTCGCTTAATTACGACGGAATGCGCATAAGCGCGAAAAACGATCCAAATGACGAAACGAATGGATTTTTTCTTAAGGCGAACACTAAAATATAATGTAGTCATGCTTACATAAATTTTTGGATGTCCAGATGTATTCAGAACGTAAGTTATGCGCGAAAATGCAAACTTGTGCACTTTTTGACACTTTTAGTCCCTGAATGTCCCAAAAGTTTATTTTAGCACACCGAACCCCTCAAAGCCTATTTCTAAGCTATGTCAAGGATATTTAAGGTGTGTTTAACTTATGGTTATGTTCCGGAAGGTCTGTTACAGTTCAAATTGGCATACTTTCGCAGTTTGTCAACTTTAGTCCCTGTAAGCGATTAAACTTTGATTTCACCACACCAAACCTTTCAAAACTTATATCTAAGTTATGTAAAGGTTATTTAAGGTATGTTAAGCCTATTTCACTATTCCGGAGTGTTCGTTGGATTAAACTGGTTATATCTACTCATCAGAGCGCGTATAACCCTCCAGAAAGCGATTTAAAGCTTGAAATCGAACAAGAATTGATATGTGTAAACGATACACATATTTATACAAGTCCAAAGTATGAAATACAATATTTCATTCGCTTGGTATTTGTTTGATGGCCGTGGAGACACAGGTGTTACAATCTCCCCTACTTTAGGAAATTTCGTCCCGAAATTTATTCGTAGGAGTTTGTCTATGACTTTGTGTCAAATAGTCATCAAAGATATGTAAAGCATAATCTGGTTATTTTCCTCAACGGATAATTTTTCAGAAGCGAAAATGAATAACAGAGTCATTTTCTTCAACGGTTTCTTCGGAAATGGAAAATAAAGGAGTTATTTAAACTGATATACATTTCCCCTCAACGGATATCTTCCGAAGTGAAAATGAATGGATGATTCATTCTTCCTCAACGGGTTCTTCGTTAGAAACGGGAATGAAGGAATAATCCACGGATATTCATTTCTCTCAACGGATATTCTTTAGAACGAAAATGAACAAACGGGGTCATTTTCCTCAACGGTTTATTCTTCAGAATTTGAAATGAAAGAATAATCAACGGATATTCATTTCCTCAACGGATAATCTTCAGAAACGAAAATGAAATAACGGAGTCATTTTCAACGGTTGTTTCCTCAGGTACGGAAATGAAGGACTACACAACGGATATTCATTTCCTCAACGGATAATCTTCAGAAACGAAAATGAACTAACGGAGTCATTTTCAACGGTTGCTTCCTCAGAGTTGGAAATGAAGGACTACACAACGGATATTCATTTCCTCAACGGATAAATCTTCAGAAACGAAAATGAACTAACGGAGTCATTTTCAACGGTTATTTCCTCAGAGTTGGAAATGAAGGATTACACAACGGATATTCATCTCCTCAACGGATAAATCTTCAGAAACGAAAATGAACTAACGGAGTCATTTTCAACGGTTATTTCCTCAGAGTTGGAAATGAAGGATTACACAACGGATATTCATCTCCTCAACGGGTAAATCTTCAGAAACGAAAATGAACTAACGGAGTCATTTTCAACGGTTATTTCCTCAGAGTTGGAAATGAAGGATTACACAACGGATATTCATTTCCTCAACGGATATTCTTCAGAACGAAAATGAATGGATAATTCATTTTCCTCAACGGTTATTCTTCAGAATGGAAATGAAAAAATAAACAAAGGGTATTCATTTCCTCAACGGATATTCTTCAGAACAAAAATGAATGGATAATTCATTTTTTTCAACGGTTATTCTTCAGAATGGAAATGAAAAGATAAACAACGGATATTCTTTTCCTCAACGGATATTCTTCAGAAGTGAAAAATGAATAGCTAGTTCATTTTTCCTCAACGGATGCTTCATCAGAATTGGAAATGAATAGGGTTAACTCTAGATACATGATAGAACTTGCTGTGATTTTCGTGCACTAAATTCCATAATTATGTATGCATCCATAATTACGTAATTCCTTGCACAGTCCGCACAGTTTGTTTTGAAATGTTGTGGGGAAAGATATCAAACCTGAGATGAGAGTGACTAGACTACCATAGGGTCCTTTTAATTAGATCCACAGAGGATCTTCTTAATTAGGCCACTAAGGAGTCCTTTCAGCTATATCATCACATGATATCCCTAACCAGATTTTTGGATCAATCTGTTTAACTAGACCACTAAAGGGGTCTAATTATGAAGTAGTACATTATAATCCAAGGGACTTTAACTACAACGTAGAAGTCCATTAAGGATTTAAGTAGTACCTTTGGGTATCCTATTATGAATCTCTTGCACAAAGATAAGATTTTACGAGGATTTGAATAACATAAATTGGATCACATGACACATAAAGGATAACACATAAGCACATAACCATATAATTGTTTAATTGTTATTTTCTTGTTATTGATTGCTATTAACTTGGCGCCTCGTACATCGTCTCTCTTGGAAGAAACGGGTACTTAGGATTTTCGTGGAAACGCAAGAGATTATACAAGGGAAGAAATTTGGAAGTAGTCTGTTCTTCAAGGAATGCGGTTCCTTGATTGTCGGTATTGTATGGGATATGTTTATACATGCAACCACATAAACATATTGAAATGTAAATGAAAGATTTATTTATAAACAACAATAACAACAACTGTTTCATAGATTGATAAAAGAAAATAATACACAAGGCTCGATTATTTTCTAAACAGCGTTATCTTCTGTCGGTCAGATACTCATCCCTGCGCTGGATTTGCATCAGCAAGTCTTGGGCAATTTCTACTAAAATGGCCCATCTCGCCACAGTTGTAGCAAGATCCCAGTGGGAAACGAGCTTGAGCAGGATTGTTGTTAATCTGATTTGGTGCTGCTGCTGTTGGGCAAACCCTCGCTGTATGACCTATAAGTCCGCAAACTTGGCATGTGCGGCACTTCACACCAGCATGATGATGTAGGCCACAATGGTTGCACAAGGGTGCAGTTCCTTTGTAGGGTTTCCTGGCAGGGGGTTGAGCTGGTTGGTTGGGGACGGCTTGATCATTGTGAGCGACCACAGCGAAGTTCTGAGAAGCCTTTCGCTTCTTTGACTTCTTAGAGGATCCAGTCTGTTCATCCATGGTCTTTGATTCCTCGATTGGTTTCGATTCCTCGACCAGTTTCTTGTCACCCTTTCGGAAAAGCTTACGTTTCCTGATCTGCGATTCAGTCAAGGTTGCAGATAACTCAATGGCCTGCCTAACAGTAGTAGGGTTGCTACCAGTCAAAATGTCTTGTATTGAGTCGGGAAGGCCATCAATGTACTTTTCGATCGCCTTATCCAAAGGCGTGACCATGTTTGGGCATAACAGACTTAACTCCTCATAACGGTCCGTGTAGGCTCGATGCTCACCGCTGTCTTGCTTAAGATCATCAAATTCCCTTTCCAAAGCCCTGATCTCGTGACGAGGACAAAACTCCTTCATCATGAGAGCCCTAAGTTCGGCCCATGTCTGTGCTAGAGCAACTTCTGCACCACGATCTCTCATAACCCCATTCCACCACGTAAGGGCTCTCTTCTGGAACACACTCGAAGCAAACTCGACCTTGCGATTGTCAGGACACTGCACATGGCGGAAAGTATTCTCAATGCTCTCGAACCATTGAAGAAGCCCAGTCGCTCCCTCAGAACCACTAAACTTGAGTGGTTTCGCCGAGTTAAAACTCTTGAAGTTGCACGGACCATTGTTGTTGTTGTTGGCTTGATTCCATTGAGCAAAGAGGTTTGGGAATTGAGCAGCCATTTGCTGCGCAATAATTTCTGCCAGTTCGGCAGTCGCTATCTGGTTTTCGCGTCGAGGAGGCATTCTAAAAGAGGAAACATGAAATGAAACGAGTGAGAGGATTAGACG
This sequence comes from Helianthus tuberosus, assembly GCA_030545235.1. Classification (NCBI taxonomy): domain Eukaryota; kingdom Viridiplantae; phylum Streptophyta; class Magnoliopsida; order Asterales; family Asteraceae; genus Helianthus; species Helianthus tuberosus. Next base: position 186,837,556 of record CM060394.1, read on the forward strand.
AAAAGAATGAGATGAAACAAATCTGATGAAAGCAAGGATAGTGGTCATTTGTTTGTTACTACAAAGCAACAAACGACCCGGTGAAAAATAAATAGGTCAAAAATAATGTATTGCGAAGATATGCTCGCCTATAAGTGAACACTCATCCCAAGAATTCCCAGGTAAGCACGGCTGGTCTCGCGTCTGATGAGATGTATACGAAGTGCTTGCCTAGACAGAAAACCCAGAATACAGGCATTCACCCTTCCAGTTTGCACGTGTTCACATTATTTAAAACCCAAAACCTTGACGAGATTTTTGAAAACTCAAAGGGGTTCAAAACCATATAACAGAGGGTTCAAAACCTAGAAATCAATCATCCTAGAACAGATGATTAGTTTTCAAAGCGGTTTTGAAATTTATGTTCTTGTTGTGGTCGTCGCCTAAGGATAGGTGACAGTATTGTTTTATGACTAAACGCAAGTAAACTCGCGTTAGGGTCCTAAGAAGGTTATAGACTAGGTCAAAGCATTACTAATTACTAATAACCTAATTCCCTATAACCATTGGCTCTGATACCATCTTTTCTGTCACACCCCGACCACGTAGAACATACGAAACGTGGCGGAAACATCGGGGAGTGTTGTAACAGAATTAATTGTTTCAAATCCATGGCAATTGAAGTTTCGTTTTATTAATTAAAAGTGTTACGATGTCTTAATAAACAAAGAAATACGACATAATTAACTAGTCTTGCATCTTTTATTGTCACTAAAGCCCAAGTCTGCCTATATGTATCTTGATCATCTTATGCAACAGCTCCTGAAAAACACATGTGAAAATAGGTACGTCAGCATAAAAATGCCTGTGAGATACATAGGTTTTGTGAAAATGAGATTCATGACTTATGTTTGAGAAAATGTTTAGTCATGAACCTTGTTATTTGCTTTGCTTTGTAAATCATTTGAAAAACAATGAGTTCAGATGATATGTATAAATAAGTAAATAATGTATGGTTAAATAAATAACCATGTATGATGAGTTTGTATAGGATAAGTTGTTTGTAAAACAATGTCTTGTGAAAAGTATGTTATTTGTATAAAATGTTATATGTATCAAACTGAAATGATTCAAATAACGCTACAATATGTAATACCCTACAAACACTTATATATAGGAAGTACCAGCGGCGTATCCACCATGCTTGTATCATATTACACACGCATCGTTACTTAATCACTTAATCAAACCAAACCAATGTCAAAATGTCTATGTCAAATATCCATGTCAAATGTCTATGTCAAATATCCATGTCAAATGTCTATGTCAAATATCCATGTCAAATGTCTATGTCAAAATATCATGTATGGCAAGTGAAATGTCTCAACTAAACCATATACACAAAAACAAAGTATTGAAGTAAAACTTGGTTTAAATCAAAGTTATGTTTTGTGGGAAATGCATGATCAAATGTCAATCATGTTAAAAATGTCTATACCGAAATGTCTATGTCAAATACGGTTCACACGGTTCACAGATACAAACGGTTCACAGGTACAATGGTTCACAGATACAACGGTTCACAGATACAACGGTTCACAGATACAACGGTTCACAGATACAAACGGTTCACAGGTACAACGGTTCACAGATACAAACGGTTCATAGATACAACGGTTCAAAATGTAATATAATGTGTTCATATACTGGATGAGCATATGCAACAAAATGTAAAGTAAAACAATGTACTAAGTAATGCACACAATGGGCACACCTAGCATGAAAAGTAATGTAAAACAATGTACTAAGTAATGCACACAATGGGCACACCTAGCATGAAAAGTAATGAAATCATGTACTATAATGTACTAACGAACATAGCATGTATATGATGTGAAAACAGGAAAGCATGAAAGTAACAAGTAGGCACATGTGTTCCACCCCAAAACAGTTTGGAAAACAGTAAAAGAGGGGTCTATGTACTCACTTGAGATTGCTCGGTAGTCCTTGAGTAACAACCAAACAATACTAGAGATCGCGGATATAAAACGGCACCTAGTATAGGTAGCTACATTAATAAACCGGACCTAAATCGGAAGATCGGGTAGCATTAGGGTTTGTAAACCAAACGAGTGTAGAGACTCGTGTCTTTTGGTTTTAACAAAGCCTACATACTAAATGAAACTTAACCTAAGTGTCTACGACCCATTACGACCCGTTTAGGTAGCTTATGCTACTTTAACGCGTCGTTCGCGTAAAACGCGTTCGAACCGCCTAACTAGCCCTATGACAAGTGTTATATGCCTAAACATGTTACATAATCAGTTATGTGACAAAAGTTTAGGTTACATATGCTTAATTACCAATTATACATGAAAAGGGTATTCTGGTAATTTACCTAAGGCATATAAACTACCTATCATACAACTACTTAAACGAAGCGACCATAGGGTATAACCTCGGAAGGTTATTCCCTACCTACTATGGTCACCTAATGTATTTGGTCGGATCCTAATGATCGACCAAATGGGTCGGGTTCGAGGTATAAGCGATTTATCAGATCGCTTACCCTACGACCCTAGACAACGTGGTAATCAGTAGGCATAGTCCCAAGGGACTATAACCAATGTGATTACACTCACGTTGCGAAGTTCAAACGAACTTCGCATTGACCATTACTGGTCAACGCTGAAAGTCAAACAAAGTTTGACTTTCTGACTCGAAAAGCAATAAAATAAGGAAAAGAACGAAAGAATACTTACGAAGGGTCCCCGAATGCTAACCTCGATTCAAAAATCTCAGGTATGAAACAATAGTTTCAACTTAGAGTTTCTCAAATCAAAGTTCTTGTAAGTTTAGCAATGGGGTGATGGGGTATTTATAGTTTTCGGTGAACCGTTGAGATCGTTTCTTGGAAAAGGGGAAAAGATCTAGTCCGTACACTTGTCGGAATGTTATGGAAGCTTAATTCCATCCTTATCTAGTGACTAAGCAAGTGAAAACATGTGGAGGATAATTAATCAGCTGCAACTTGTGTTTAAAACACTTAATCTGGTCAGATCATGCAGTAGCGTAGCGCTAGTGCCAAGGCATTATGCAGTCGCGCTACGCTAGCACCCCCCCTGTTTCAGAAATGTTTCAAAAGTGGCAGATTTGGTCCCTGCACGTGTTTTAAGGCATTTTCGATACTTCCAAGGCCCGTAAAGCCATCTTTAAGGCCCTAAAATGTTGCCTAAACATTGTGGACATGAAACATGTTCAAAAATATGTCGGAGGATGGTTCGTTTGGTCGTACGAACGCGATGTTCGCTTAATTACGACGGAATGCGCATAAGCGCGAAAAACGATCCAAATGACGAAACGAATGGATTTTTTCTTAAGGCGAACACTAAAATATAATGTAGTCATGCTTACATAAATTTTTGGATGTCCAGATGTATTCAGAACGTAAGTTATGCGCGAAAATGCAAACTTGTGCACTTTTTGACACTTTTAGTCCCTGAATGTCCCAAAAGTTTATTTTAGCACACCGAACCCCTCAAAGCCTATTTCTAAGCTATGTCAAGGATATTTAAGGTGTGTTTAACTTATGGTTATGTTCCGGAAGGTCTGTTACAGTTCAAATTGGCATACTTTCGTAGTTTGTCAACTTTAGTCCCTGTAAGCGATTAAACTTTGATTTCACCACACCAAACCTTTCAAAACTTATATCTAAGTTATGTAAAGGTTATTTAAGGTATGTTAAGCCTATTTCACTATTCCGGAGTGTTCGTTGGATTAAACTGGTTATATCTACTCATCAGAGCGCGTATAACCCTCCAGAAAGCGATTTAAAGCTTGAAATCGAACAAGAATTGATATGTGTAAACGATACACATATTTATACAAGTCCAAAGTATGAAATACAATATTTCATTCGCTTGGTATTTGTTTGATGGCCGTGGAGACACAGGTGTTACATTGTGCGATTTCAGGTATTAATGGATGTTTAACGGTGAGATATGGTGGAAGAATGGAGGTTATCGGTGAAAAATGGCGGGGGAGTAAGGGTTACGGCGAATGAGAGAAGAAGAAATAGGGCTCTTAACTTTTATTTGGGGGTTTTATGATTTCGGCTGCAGATGTAATATCTGGCGGCCCGCGACTAAAACTCGAACTTGGTCGCGCCCCGCCACCGCCATAAATGTTTCCGAAAAATGTTACGTTCTGGCGGGTGGTGAAAAACTATCTTAGTGGGTGGCGGCCCGCTAGTGGGCAATTTCAACAGAAGGTTTGCTGAATTTTGTGTGTTCATGCCTTAGAAAATTTTTTAAGTTTTTCCAAACCACCCAAAACCCAATTCCCTGCAAATCCTCGGTAGTGCATTCCTGCAAATGACTCAAAACACAAACAAAGAACCGAAAAACTACCAAAAACGACAGTTAGCTACCAAAAATTACGAAAAATTAACGAAGATACAAACGGTACAAAATGTACACTTGGGTTTTCACCCAAAACACTAAGTGGCGGCTTTTGGTGGAATTTCGAGAGGAGTTTCCTCCATCTCGTTCTTATATATCGCTCCTCCAATATAGTGCTTCAAACAGTGGCCATTTACCTTCCAACTTCGGCCATCGGACTCATCCATAATCTCAACCGCTCCGTACGGAAACACATAATGAACCATATACGGTCCCGACCACTTCGACTTCAACTTCCCCGCAAACAACTTCAATCTCAAATTATAGAGAAGCACTCTATTACCCTTACTAAATTCCTTTATCTTCCTTAACTTAAGATCATGTAGAGCTTTCGTTTTCTCCTTAATGCCCAAAGATCGAGCATAAGCCGCATCCCTGAGCTCCTCAAGCACATGGATTTGAAAGAAGCGTTTCCTAGCGGCTTCGGTCATATCAAGGTTAACGATTTTTAAGGCCCAAAGTGCTCGGTGTTCTAGCTCTACGGGAAGATGACAAGCTTTTCCATAGATGATCATAAATGGTGTGGTTCCTAAGGGAGTTTTGTAAGCGGTTCGAAACGCCCACAATGCATCGTCAAGCTTGTCGGACCAATCCTTCCTATTCTTTCCAACGGTTTTCTCTAGAATACGTTTGATACCATGATTCGCGTTCTCCACTTGACCACTCGTCTGTGGATGATATGCGGTAGACAAACGATGAGTGACTCCGTAGCGTGCAAGCAACTTTTCCATCAATGCATTGCAAAAGTGAGTACCACGGTCACTGATTAAAGCTTTAGGTGTACCGAAGCGGGAAAAGAGTTTCTTGAGGAAACTCAATACTACTCGGGCTTCATTTGTAGGAAGAGCTTGAGCCTTAACCCACTTAGACACGTAGTCAATTGCCACAAGTATATAACAATTCCCTTTTGAGACGGGAATGGGTCCCATGAAATCTACGCCCCAAACATCAAAAACCTAATTGGGTTTTGAGGTATCTCATCTTTGACTGAGATGTTACAGGTTCGTTGACACGCATCATAGGTTTTCACTAACTTAACGGAATCACGAAGTACGTTAGGCCAATAAAATCCACAATCGAACACCTTTTGTGCGGTGGCATATGCACCATGATGGCCTCCCGTTAGGCCTTCATGCACATGTTTAAGGATGTTCAAACCCTCCTCTCGCGGCACACATCGCCTAAGTATCCTATCTCCCCCTATTCTAAAGAGAAACGGATCATCCCACACATACTTCCTCGACTCGCTATGGAACTTCCTTCTTTGTTGTGTGGTCATCCCCTTCACAATATTACCACTCGAGAGATAATTCGCTAAATCGCAAAACCATGGCAATCCCTCCTTCTCGGCCTCTACGAACTCAATAGACTTGTGAGGAAATGTATCTCCTATCTCCTCCTCACGAATCTCCTCTCTCCTAGGGTCTTCTAAACGTGAAAGATGATCGGCTGCTACGTTTTCGACCCCTCTCTTATCTCTAATTTCGATTTCAAACTCGGAAAGCAATAGAATCCACCGAATAAGTCGGGGTTTGGCGTCTTTCTTTTGGAAAAGAAAACATAACGCGGAATGGTCGGTGAAAACTATAGTCTTGGAGAGCACGAGCTACGAGCAGAATTTGTCGAAAGCAAAAACTACGGCTAAGAGTTCTTTCTCTGTGGTGGTGTAGTTCTCTTGAGCATCATTTAGTGTTTTGCTCATGTAGTAGATGGGGTGGAAGTGTTTGTCCTTTCTTTGTCCTAATACCGCTCCGTCACACCCTGATATTTCCATGTATTACCGGTGGGCCCGATGGGGAGTATCGTGACGTAGTTGATATCATCATAGACAATTGATCACAGTTTAATGCACAGCGGAAGTCTAAAAATAATATTACAAACCAAATTGAAAGTATAATAAAGTATTACACAACGGTTGTATGTGGATCCACAGGCGGATCTAAAACAGAAAGTAAACATTGTTCGATAGACTTAAAGTATTAAGAGCTTGCAAGACTCTTTAACTAATACTCAGGAGTTCCAGCCCATTTCGTGTAGTACCTGCACTTAATCTTTTTGAAAAATATGTCAGTTTACACTGGTAAATACAATTAACTGACTCTTTTGAAAAGTATTTACAAATTGGTTTGGATACACAAGGCATAAAATCTTTTATAACTTGGGACAATTATTAAAATAATATTGTATAAAGTTTTATATGTTTGTCGTCCATTCAGGGCCCGGTTAGAAGAGCCGAGACAAGATTAATAGACACACCACTAATATAATCCCATGGCGAGTTATCCTCAACAAGTGGTTATATCTTTTACATACGCAACTGTCAGGTGTATGCCTACACCCCGTGCTTAAGTCGTGGCCATTTCAAATGAATGAGCCGAGGATATCCATGACATGGTCATTAACCCCCCAAAGGCTTTGCATCAAACAAAACAGATTAAATAGGTTATGCAGTTTATTAATCACAATCCGATTAAATGATTTCATACCCGACCAAGCGGTATTATTATAATACCGTATCCCAAGCCCGTATAAGGGAAAATAAGTTAAAAGTATTTACCTGAGCTAAATGAAATTTATTCTCAGTTATATTTTCTAATCAGCAAGTACAGGGAGCTTTTATCGGGCTCCTAATCTGGAACGAAGGTTTTAATAACCTATTAGATTCCTAACGGGTCTTATTTAAGTTATAACTTAGACCGGTTAGTTTTAAAGAAAGGTTTACGGTTCAAAACGCAAGATTAACCGAAGACCGGATTAGAATGTGATTTAGACCCAACAAGTATGAAGACTTGTATAAAAATGGGTAAACTAATCACCTTCTGGATTTTGAAGTAAAAATGATAAGGTTTGACCCGTTTCGGCTAATTCATGCAAACTAGTTACATAAACCATACTGAGCGCGTATATGCATAACAGGTAACCGAATGAGTCATGAACAAGTTCCATAAGTTATTATGCTTAAAATATGTTATGATATCAGTAGGATATCTTCCATTATGCCCAAAACGAATTTAAAACCAAATTAAGTCTCGTAAGGGTATTTTGGTCATTTTAATGTTTATAATAGAGGTTAGATAATAAACTGAGGTTCTGGTCTAAAAATATTAGTAAAAACATTTATTTTATCAAGTTAATTCAGCAAGATATCATACATATGTGAGGTTTATCATTTATGGCCAAACTATGCACCGTAGGGGCATTTTGGTCATTTCACATATGCTTTTAAGGTTAAATTTGGAAATCTAAGTTCAAGACTCTTACTTACTGTTAAAGTATAAAAATTTATTTTTAAAATCAGTAGTTAACAAGTCTTAGGTGCTAAATATGGTTTTAAACCATACTATGCGCTTAATAAGCGTAAAAGTCGGTATTTGACGATATTTGAAATGTTTATAAAATTTTGAAGTCTTGATCAGTTTCTAAAGCTTAAAATATTTTATTTAACATATGAAATCAGTAGGAAAACGTTCGGTATCAAAATGATATGTAAAACTCATTTTATTAACGATCGTCAATACCGAATTTACACTAGAACTCTATGTTATGATTAGTATAAAATTTGGCAAAAATTTCCAAAAATCCCTAAATATTATATTTAATCAGTGGGTAACAATTTTGGTGCCAAAAATTGGGTTTAAATATGATTTATGCCAAAAATGTCATTTAATTAATAAAAAGTTTTAGTTTTACGATATCGTGCATAACTTTCATTCTAGACCAGAAACGGATGTCAAATTTTTAGGACATACTTATGAATCAGTAATGAAGATTTTTGTCCACTCACATTTCCAAAAATCTCGTTTTTATATTAAAAGGGCAAAATGGTCAATTTTAAGCAATAACAAAACATGCATGTAATCTATGATTTCTAAGGAACCATGTAGTATAACTTCAGAAAGTTATACTAACATATAATATGGTCCCAAAGGAACCCTAAGGCATAACTAAACTAAGCTAAATCGGGTCAGAACTGAAAGTCAAACAAAAGTCTACTTTTGCGACTTTCGGTTGCGAACCGAGCCTAAACTCAGAATTGTCGGGTTGAACATGCCTAAACATGTTCTTATATTATTTACCAAGTTATTTAAGTGTTAAAACATGTTCCATAACTTCTACATTATCAGTTATGAATTATTTTGTAAAAACTAAATCGTTTAACTTTTTGTTAAGTAGTTTGACCCGACAATTGACCAAGTAAATGTGATAATTAGGAGGTGCCCTTTTAAGGGTTTAACACCTACATAATTACCAACTCATAGCCACTTTCAATTCGAATAATGGCTGGACCGTTAGTGATTAATCACAAAGTCAAAGCATCATTACGATAACTTTGACTTTCGGTCATTAAGCTAATAAAATTTTAACTATAGGAGCTAAGAACACTCACAATAGTCCTTAGCACGAAAATTCAACTAGAGAAAGCTTCCTTGAACACCAGGAGGCTTCAGAGAGTGAGTTTTGAAGTAAAAATGAAAGTGTGCAAATGAAGAACCCAAAATAAGCTCCTTATATAGGAAATTTGAGTGTTCTAAGATCATTGCAGTTGTCCTATAAGGTCACCAGATGTTCACAAGTGTCCCTAGGGCAGTAAAAACCAGTTGCTCAGTCCCTGGTATCAAAAACAACCATGCAATGGCGGTGGAACAGGCTGCAACATGCAGCTGTGCAGGAATCTGTCGCTGGTGACTCTGTCGCGGCCCGCGTAGGCCTTAGAGGAAGTCTACGCGGCCCGCGAGAACCTGTAATTCCGGTAAAAAGTTTGCTAGTTTTGCAATTTCAGTCCCTGGTCCATTTTAAGTTTAAATAACTTTCTTTTATTGCACTATTGACCCCCATAGTTAACTATCAAGTGTCTTGGGTCATAAATTAACTCCGTTAAGCTCCCGGTTAGTTACTAGACCACCCGAAATGTACTTAAGTGCATCGAAACTTCACAAAATCAATATCCGTTATACATGGGAGCATAATGAAGTATTACAAAGTCTCGGGATTGTTAAAAGGTCACTCAGAGGTTAGAATTAACATGTTGACACGTTTAACCCTTATACTTTGTAAACTTTTGATCTTTAAGCACAAACGGCTTTCCATGTTCGATAATTTAATCGTTAAGGAATACGAACATGACGTAAGGTCAATCAGAGGCACAAGTTAGGCATGTTGACACTTTGGATCCTTTTACATACATATTTACATTGTTTGTTACTTTTAGTCCCTCGGAATCAATTCATTACACGTTTAAAGTTCATGACACGTGTCATTATAATATTGGACATGATTTTGCGAGGTGTTACATCCTCACCCCCTTAAAAGAAATCTCGACCTCGAGATTTACTGAAACAAATGAGGGTACTTCTGCTTCATTGTGGACTCAACCTCCCACGTGTATTCTGGGCCTCTACGGGCATCCCATTTTACTTTTACGATCGGCACGTGCTTCCTTCGAAGCTTCTTAACCTGTCGATCCTCGATCGACAAAGGTTTTTCAATGAACTTCAAACTCTCATCAATCTGCACGTCCTTATGCGACATTGCTAGCGATTCATCAGCTAGACATTTCTTTAAATTGCAGATGTGGAATACATTATGTATCCCACTGAGCTCTTCGGGTACATTCAGTTTATAGCCTACAGTTCCGACACATTCGATGATCTCGAATGGTCCTATGTACCTTGGGCTCAGCTTGCCCTTTTTGCCAAAACGCATCACTGATGTGCGTGCGGTGTGTATATTTTTATTATATTTTCACCCTTTTTTAACACGTTAGTCAAGTTTTAAATTTATAAAACACGATATTTTACCAACACCAAACACACATACGGGCAAGTGCACCCATCGTGAGCGTAGTATAGTGTTGGTAAGATACCGAGGTCGTCCAAGGACACAAGAGCTTTTAGTACCGGTTTATCCTCAACGTCTAATCAAATAAAAAATTTAGAAAAAGGTTTTAAACTAGAAAATAAAAACTAAAAATGCTGAAAAATAAAAATAAAAAGAAAAACAGATAGAGAAGATGAATCACTTGGATCCGACTCGCCTTTAGTGTAACCTTTGATTATTTTCGCACTTTTGCACTTTTTAAGAGATTATCTTAGTTACAGTAGTAGGCCCCTCTTTTGAAGGTGACGTTACCCTCAACCCAGTAGTTTGAGTCAGCAAGGATACAATCCTAAAGGGTTGGATTAATGAAAGATAATTAATTAAGTTATTAATGCGTAATGTGGTAGGCCCCTCTTTTGAAGGTGACGTTACCCTCTGCTAAGTAGTTTGAGTCAGCAGGGATACAATCCTAAGTAGCCGGGTTAATGTTTTAATAGTAGTTTACATATGAGGGGATCAAGAAATTCGAACCCCCGCCATCCAATACCAGTGGGTATTGAAGGAGGTCCTACTAAGCTTGACCCAGGTCCTTGCAGGATCTATACACTGAACAAGGCAAGACTTTTACCAAACCATTCCCTTAACCCCCGACCAGGTAGCCAACATATCTCCATATAGACCGTGGAGATATGAATGGTGTAAATCTTTTATTTTATATAGACAGTAAAATAATGCCAAGACACCACAGACAAATGATAAGGAAGATTCACCTTCAACATAAGAAACTAGTTATTAAAGTCATTAATACATAACCAAATAAAAAGTGCGAAAAGATTAAAAATAAAAAGTATTACACTAAATGCTTGTCTTCAACAAATGATGTAAGAGACTTAGGCAAACATGGCCTTTGATTGTCAAGAACTCTTATGACCAAATAAAAAGTGCGAAAAGATTACAAATAAAACTCTATGATGGATGATGGATGATGGTGGTGGATGTGGGTTGTGATGGTGGTGGTGGGTGGGTGAAGTGTGAGAGAGGTGGTTTGCCAAGGGATGATTTGCAAGTGAGCCAAGCACCCCTATTTATAGCCTGCACAGAAGCCCGGACACGGCCCCATGTCCGCTGGGCACGGCCCCGTGTCCACCCTTCTTCTCTTTCTTCATTTAATGCAGTTTGTCTGTATTAGTTGACCAAGCCCCCGTGTCCGCTGGGCATGGCCCCGTGTACAGAAGCGTATCTGTACTATCAAGATTTACTCAGATTCTGCGAATCTTTGCGTTGACCACTGCCCGTGCCCGCTGGGCATGCCCCCGTGTTGGGTGATAGAAGCTTCTACAACTTTGTCTTTTCTGCAGACACTTGGGCACTCCCCCATGCTCATTAAGCACAGGGCGTGTTCAGCCTTGTGTTGTCTTGTTTTTGCTTGGGAAGATGTTGTCAAGGGGTCAGGCATGTTTATTCCTTTTCTTGTATTATTGTTAGATTTAGCTGTATTTTTGCTTCTTTTGTTCGTTTGAGCTCATTTAATCCTGAAAATACAAAAGGAAGACAAAAGCACACTTTTTCCAACATTAGTACTAAAAAAGGTTTAGTTTTATGCCTCATTTGATGTAATTTATATGTTGCATTTTACACACATCAATACCCCCACACTTGAATCTTTGCTTGTCCTCAAGCAAAACTCTTTATTTTGTGGCTTACACACCTAAATGGAATGGGTAGAAAAGAAGGTTTTGGGCTTGTCATAGAGTGTCGGGATTCCAAGATTCTTTATTAGGTTTTATTTTTGATGTTATTTACAATCCTATTCGTTGTGATTTATTTAGAACATTACATAAGAGAAATTACTTATTTGGGCATAACATGCCTCTTTAAAATCCCATTTATATACAAGTTCACATACCTCACAGGAGATCACTCAACACTCGGTCGAAGATGTATTTTTGTGAAACACTCGAGAGCGGCATGGAACTTACTTCTACCATATGCTTGCCAAGCAATCAAACCTCCTCCTTTTTAACTATACACCTTTGTAAATACCAAGAGGACTTTTGGGGAAGGGTTAGGCTTGGGTTAAAGGTGGGTGGTTTTGGGTTAGTGGTTAGTAGAAAAGGGCGAAAAGGCGTAAAAAGCGTCGGTTTTCGTAAAACTTTTGGTTTTTGTGACTTTTTATTCTAATGAAGCATTTTTCAAACAGGCTTTCTTTTGATGAGCTTGTTTGTTTATTGCTAACTTCATTTTTCTTTTCTTCTCTATAATTTTTTTTTGATAAGGAAGTCACAAGAAAACCGAGCTTTGTTACTAAAATAAAGGGTTTAAAATGAAAAAGGTTTTGGTGGGTAAAGGGTGTTTGTTTTGGATAAGGAAATGAAAGGTTTAGGCTCAAAGGGGTTAACTAGGGGGATTTTGGGTAGGTGGTAAAAATAATAATAGTAATAATAATAATAATAATAATAATAATAATGGTGTTGAAAGAAAAAGGGTTAGTCATAATGCCTCCATCATTTACTTACTTGGGTTTAAGTTGATAAGGACCGGGAATGCATCGTCATGGCAAGTTCTAGAGTCGGAAGAAACCAAACGGCTATTCACACAAGAAACGAAAAATGAGCATTTAGTTTAAAGATGTGTATTTGTATGCTCAATAAAGGCTCAAAATTCACTTTTTGTGGGAATGAGTTTTTATGTGATCAAGTATATATAATCAAATTTTAACTAGATTTGTCATGCCGTTTCATACTTTTCTTATGTTGGTTCTTTTTATCACGACGCTATCGGTTGTAAATTTGTAAAAATATCACCTTTATAGAACTTGTTATTCCCAAATTAAACCAAGACAAGTAAAAAAATGAAAAGTTTTTTTTTTGAAAAAATTTGGGGTGTTTAGCGGTTCCCATAGAGTTTTGTGTAAGGCTTGTAATTAGGACTTGCAAAATTCGAGATTTTAGCATCCCCCCACACTTAAATTACACATTGTCCTCAATGTGTCCCAAAAATAAGTTTTTAGGTTGATTGAATGTGTAAAAAGGTGTGTTAAACAAAAATTTATGTTACTGGGCATCTGGACACGGCCCCGTGTTCACTGAGCACGGCCCCGTGTTCACTGAGCACGACCCCGTGGTCAGATTGCCAGTAACGGGAACTTACAGAAGGTGGGCACGGGGGTGTGTCTGGCGAACACGACCCCGTGTTGGCACAAGTTAACAGCAATCTACAGAATTTAAACAAACAGCAGGTCTGGGAGATGGGCACGGGGGCGTGTCGGCTGGGCACGACCCCGTGTGGACAAACTGCAAAGGTGTAAAACAGGTTTCTGACTTTGGTTTTGCTGTCTCGGCTTTAGTAGCACTAATGTTTAGTGCTCTAAGCCTCGTATGTACCTGTTTAACTAATAAATACCATAACAAACATCCTAATTTACCAAAGTTTAATCATCCACACCACAAGTTAAAAAGAAAAGAAATGCAAAAAATAAAAAGAGTTAAGGAAAGTAAATTGTTCAACAAGTGGCACGCAGGCCAGAAATTGTTCATGAGATAAGGGGTTAACCTGTGAGGCCTTCAACCATGGGATGCTACCCCCACTCCTCCTGCTCAATCCATGTCCTCGTCGTCATCATCATTACCTCCTCCGTGGCTCGCCATATACTCCCGGATGTTCCCTATGTCATCCTGCATGTCGGAGATGTTTCTCTTAATTACTCCGACCCGGGCGTATGTGTTGCTGGCCATGTTATAGGTGTTCCTGGTGCACATAAGGTTTTTCTGCAATAAATCATGTAAGCTTTGAAAGTTAGGAAAACCGCCTCCCTGAGAGGAGGATTGACCCGGATCACCATGTGGCTGGTAGTGGTACTGAGGAGGAGGTTTGACGTGTGGAGCGTGTAGGACCATGGCTTCTTGAGGGTTCCATGCATGACCTTGAACTGTTTGAAACCTGACTGTCCCGTCATCCGCTTCATTGATCAAGTTCATGGAGCGATAGATGACCATGTCCACCTTCCCTGACCATGGGCCCTTTTGAAAGGACCTCGGCATCCTTGTAAAGTGTTTGAAAAGGCGGTAAATCCACCCTCCAAAGAAGATAGCAGTCGAGGGAGTAGCAAGCTGGTTCAGGTGCATGTTACAGAGTAGTAGATATGGAACATCAAGGTTGACACGGTTGTGGATGCAATGGAGAACTAGCAGATCCCGTAGCCCTACAACGCCACCGCTATCATGTCTTTGGCTGAGAGAGTAGGTGAGGACCCTGTGGATGTAGCGGTAGAGAGGGTCTCTTAACAGTGTGCTCTTAGTTCGGCTCGGGTTATAGTTGCCCTCTCCGATCTGAGCCCAAGCAGCTTGGCATTGATTTTCCGGAATCTCACGTAGACCGGCGGTGTTCTCTTCATCCCCATCATCCTCTTCTGAGTACAACCCGACCAGTGCTCCAAATTGAGCGACTGAGATTCTGTATGTGGTTCCTCCACAACGGAACTCTACCCCCTCATTGTCAAATGGTTCCGCTCTCGACTTAAGGACAAACGTGCTGTAAAATTCCATGGTGTATTCATGCATGGAGTGAAGTCTAGTGCAGAGAGCCACTCACAGTGGGCCGGTGACAATGGTGTTGAAGCGGTCTATCTGGTTTACTGCTTCGAGAGTGTCCATGCATACTTGCCTGGGATTCTCTTCGGGCCTAGTCCTTAACACATCGTAACGAGCTTGAGCAGCCAACTCACTTGCGTTGAACCTGGTAAATTTCTTGGCCATCTGAAAGAAAACACCAAACAATTAGCAAGAAACAGTGAAAAACTCGGAGAAAACTGAAAACAGTCAGCTGAACACGGCCCCGTGTTCATCGGACACACCCCGAGTTCACTTGGATTTGGTTGGACACGCCCCCGTGCTCAGCGAGCAAGACCCCGTGTCCAGACGTCTGTTTTCCAAAAATCCCATTTTTCTTCCCAGTCCCAAAAACTTGAAAATTTTTGGTCCAGTAGGGGCGGTTTTCCCCGAAAATGAAACCCCAAGTGCCGTTTTTCCCATAACAAACTGTTTACCCCCTTTAATTTTATCTTTTTCGGTTCAAAAACAAGGGTTTGGGGTTTTCGTGAGAAATCGGGCAAATCTTCAAACAATACAAGTTGATTTACTTCCCATAACAAGTATGTAAACTAATGCTAACAGATCTAAGCAAAAATTTGAGGTTCGATCCGGTTGAAGTTCAAGAACCCTAGATTTTTCCCAAATTTTTGATGTTATACTACATGCAAGTGCTTAATCTAACTACTTATGATGATAGAATCATACCTTGATGTCGTTAGAAGTAGGGGAGACATCAAGATCTTGAAGAAAAATCGCTTGAACCAGAGAGTTTTTGGGGAAACGGGGCGTGTGGAATGAAGAAAGTGAAGAAAAAGGGGGGTTTTATCCCGACAGTTGCGCGGACACGGCCCCGTGCTCGCTGAGCACGGCCCCGTGGACGGGCAAATTTTAATTTTTTTTAGTGCTCGTGTGAATGCCCTGTTTCCCAAAAATTGGTTCTAGAAATCTTACCGATTTAGATGCTCTCCCGATTGTTCGTAACTTACCAGGTATGATGTTGATGCTTGAACCTTTGTTTCATTCTTCGTTTGTTTGAAGCGAGATTTCTTCCTCCTCATCCTCAATAAATCCTTGATAGAGTTTCAGCCGCTGGCCATTGACTTTGAATGGAATTCCGTTCCGAGATTTAATTTCGACTGCACCGTGTGGGAAAATATGGGTGATGGAAAAAGGTCCTGACCACCTAGACTTTAATTTACCAGGAAATAATCGAAGTCGTGAATTAAACAATAGAATTTGATCTCCTACACGAAATTCATTAGGTTTAATGTGTTTATCGTGCAAATTTTTCATTATTTCCTTATAAATTTTGGAGTTGGAGTATACATAATTCCTTAATTCGTCTAGTTTATTCAGTTGGCAAAATCGATTCTTACCTGCAAATTCTAAGTCTAAGTTTACATTTTTAATTGCCCAGTAAGCTTTGTGCGCAATTTCTACTGGCAAATGACAACTTTTTCCGTAGACTAGCTTATATGGGGTTGTACCTATTGTTGTTTTATAAGCAGTTCGAAAAGCTCATAAAGCGTCATCTAATTTATCGGCCCATTCTTTTTTATTTAGCTCTACGGTTTTTTCGAGTATTCATTTTAAACCTCTATTCGTCACTTCGGCTTGTCCGTTTGTTTGAGGGTGATATGTCGTTGAGACTCGGTGATAGACCCCATACCTTGTTAAAATCTTTTCAAGTTGATGATTACAAAAATGGGTACCTCTATCACTTATTAGTGCTTTTGGTGTTCCAAAACGAGAGAATAATCTTTTCAGAAATCTTACCACGACTCTTCCATCGTTTGTTGGAAGTGCCTCGCCCTCAGCCCATTTAGACAAGTAATCCACTGCCACAAGTATATATTTGTTTCCTTTTGACGGTGGGAAGGGTCCCATGAAGTCGAGTCCCCACACATCAAAAATTTCACAAACGAGAATGCCATTTTATGGCATTTCATTTTTGGAAGAAATATTACCTGATCTTTGGCAAGCGTCACATGTCTTGACAAGACTTTGGGCGTCTTTGTAAATGGTTGGCCAATAAAATCCTGAATCAAATACCTTTCGTGTGGTACTGGTGATACCATGATGTCCTCCGTATGAACCTTCATGACAATGGCGGAGAATTCTCCTTGCTTCACCACCATGTACGCATCGACGGATGAGTTGATCGGCACATATTTTGAAAAGATAAGGATCTTCCCAAAAATAATGCTTTACATCGGCAAAGAATTTATTTCTTTGATGATGTGGCCATCCTTTCGCGACTATACCGCTAGCTAAGTAGTTAGCATACTCGGCGTACCATGGTTCTTCTCGGTATTCCACCATTTTCAGGGACTCCGTTGGGAACTTTTCATTGATTTGCTCGTCCCTGGTTGCATCCAAAGCTGGGTCTTCCAAGCGCGAAAGATGATCTGCTGCGGTGTTTTCTGCTCCTCTTTTGTCTTTGATTTCAATGTCAAATTCTTGAAGGAGTAGAATCTACCGAATCAAACGTGGTTTAGCATCCTGTTTCTTGAAGAGATATCGAATGGCTGCATGATCTGTATAGACTATTGTTTTAGAAAGAACAAGATAAGAACGAAATTTATCAAAAGCAAATACCACAGCTAGTAACTCTTTTTCTGTTGTTGTATAATTTTCTTGTGCATCGTTAGGTGTTTTACTAGCATAATAAATTGGGTGAAAATGCTTATCTTTTCTTTGTCCCATGACAGCTCCAACTGGAAAGTCACTTGCATCACACATGATCTCAAAAGGTAATTTCCAATCAGGCGCTATCATGATAGGTGCATTGACTAGCATTTCCTTTAGGGTCAGAAATGCTTGATTGCAATCCTTGTCAAAGATGAAAGGGGCATCTTTTTCAAGTAATTTTGTTAGAGGCCTTGAAATTTTAGAAAAGTCCTTGATAAATCGTCTATAAAATCCGGCATGCCCTAGGAAACTTCTGATAGCTCTAACGGAGGATGGGGGTGGTAATCGAGAAATAGTGTCTATTTTTGCTCGATCAACCTCCATTCCTTCACTTGAGATTTTGTGACCGAGTACTATTCCCTCCGTTACCATGAAATGGCATTTTTCCCAGTTAAGGGCGAGGTTAGTTTCCTCACATCGGGATAGCATTCGTTCAAGGTTATCGAGGCATTGGTCGTATGAATCTCCAAAGATAGAAAAGTCGTCCATGAAGACTTCCATTGTCTTTTCTATCATATCATGGAAGATGGCCACCATGCAACGTTGAAAGGTTGCGGGGGCATTACATAGACCAAAAGGCATGTGTCGATAAGCAAAAGTTCCGTAGGGACATGTAAATGTTGTTTTTTCTTGGTCTTCGGGTGCTATCGGAATTTGAAAGTAACCTGAAAAACCATCTAAGAAACAATAAAATTTGTGACTGGATAATCTTTCTAACATTTGATCAATAAAAGGCAAAGGAAAGTGATCTTTCCTTGTTGCTTCATTTAATCGACGATAATCTATACAAACCCTCCATCCTGTGACGGTTCTTGTTGGTATTAATTCATTTTTCTCGTTAGTTATTACCGCCATACCTCCTTTCTTTGGAACTACTTGGACGGGACTCACCCAAGGACTATCGGAGATAGGGTAAATAAGTCCGGCGTCAAGTAGTTTGATGACTTCATTTTTAACCACTTCTTGGACATTGGGATTTACTCTACGTTGTGGTTGTATTACTGATTTATAGCCATCATTCATTAAAATTTTGAGCGTACACATGGAGGGACTTATACCTTTAATATCTACAAGCTTCCAAGCGATCGCATTTTTGTGTTTTTTCAAAAGCTGAATTAATTTTTCTTTTTCTAAACTACTTAATTTTGACGAAATAATTACAGGTGAATTACCATCTTTGTCTAGAAAAGCATATTCCAAACCTTTTGAGAGTTCTTTGAGCTCAAGAGGTGAGTCTTTAGGTGATTCCTTATTTGGTTGCTCATTTCGATCAAGAACCACAAAAGTTTGTTCTATGGCAACCTCTTCTTCAACAAAGTGGTCAATTTCTTCTTTTGTATCGGGTGGTTCATCTTCATCTTCAATTAGGGGGTCATTATTGCCGAATGGATATTTCATTGAACGCTCAAGATCGACACTCTTTTTAAATGCCCCTAATTGGATAGATAGATTGTTGTACTTCCGGTTTTTCAAAGCTTCGTGGGTTTTTACAAAAGGTCGTCCCAACACTAGAGGAGTGTCATCAAGGATGACAAAGTCGGTTGGGATTACCATTTGATTTGTTTGGACCAAGACATCCTCAACTACCCCTATTGATTTTATTACTTTCGATTAGATAGAAAAATGGGTATTTGAACTGGAGAAAAATCACTAATACTTAAACTTTCGAAAATGTAATTTGGCATTATATTAACACAAAGATCTTTGTCAATTGTGATATTACTAATAAAGGAGTTTTGAAAGAAACATGGAACCGGTGTAATGTTAATTTCAAACGGGTCTTCTGTCATTAGCGAAGTTTGATCATTTGTTAGCTTAATGCTTAACGTTTAGTCAATTTTAGTGTTAGTGTTTAGCTCTTTTAAAAACTTAGCATGAGTGGGTACTAAACAATGATTTTCGAAAGAAGGTGACAAGAGATTAATTTTTCAAAATTAGACTCTCCTTGAAGTTTAACGTTGTCGGACTCACCCTTCTCGTTGTTTAACTCATGTGTCGGTTTTTCGATTACTTGTTCTTCCATTTTTATATTTTCAACTATCTCTTCTTTATTACGAATTAATTCTTCTCTTGCGCGGGACTCATCTTCCTTTGTGCGAGATTCTTTTATGCAACGTTTGATAGTTTTAATGTGTTCTATTATCTTATCGGCTATGTGGGTGATAGAATAAGGATCAGGATCTTCAAAGCTTGAATCCGGATGTTCGATCCTTTGTTCCTCATAATACTCATAGGAAGTAGATGGTTCACACCATTGTTCTTCATTGTAAGCATATGATGGATAAGGGTCGTAATTTTGTTCTCCATAACACTCATATGAGGTGGGTTGTTTACGCCATGGTTCCTCATAATAAGTATATGAAGGTGGAGGCTCATATCTTGGTTCCTTAAAGTATGAGTATGAAGGCTCATACCTTGGTTCGTCAAAATATGAGTATGAGGGAGAAGGTTCATACCTTTGGTCTTCATAGGATGTGTATGAAGTCGACGGCTCGTATCTTGGCTCCTCATAGTAGGTGTATGAAGTGGATGGTCGAAAAAGGTCATAATATTGTACTGAGTGAGGGTCACCACAAATGGTGCAATTGTCTTCCCTATAATCATCCTCCTCATAGGTGTAATTGTAACCTCCTGAGTATTGATCCATAAGAATCACTCAGCAGACCACAACAGAGTCTCGAGACAAGAAAACAAAAATAAAAACGGAAACAGAGGCTGGACATGGCCCCGTGTTGGGTGAGCACGGCCCGTGTTCAGGTTCTGTATCTGGGTGTTTTAATAAAAGTGACTGGTTTTGTGCAGCACGGGGGCGTGTTCAGTGAGCACGACCCCGTGTTTAGACTCTGTATCTGGGTGTTTTTTAAAAAAAATGCAGCACGGCCCCGTGTTCAGTGAACACGACCCGTGTTCAGGCTACTGTAAATGCAAAAACTAACTAAAATGCAGAAAATATGCGCGCATTTTAAAAAGGTTTTGAAAAACTGATCAGGCCGTCGATTTTAAGCTTTCTTAAAATCCTTGTGTCCCCGGCAACGGCGCCAAAAACTTGATGTGCGTGCGGTGTGTATATTTTTTAATATATTTTCGCCCTTTTTTAACACGTTAGTCAAGTTTTAAATTTATAAAACACGATATTTTACTAACACCAAACACATATATGGGCAAGTGCACCCATCGTGAGCGTAGTATAGTGTTGGTAAGATACCGAGGTCGTCCAAGGACACAAGAGCTTTTAGTACCGGTTTATCCTCAACGTCTAATCAAATCAAAAATTTAGAAAAAATGTTTTAAACTAGAAAATAAAAACTAAAAATGCTGAAAAATAAAAAATAAAAAATAAAAAGAAAAACAGATAGACAAGATGAATCACTTGGATCCGACTCGCCTTTAGTGTAACCTTTGATTATTTCCGCACTTTTGCACTTTTTAAGAGATTATCTTAGTTATAGTAGTAGGCCCCTCTTTTGAAGGTGACGTTACCCTCAACCCAGTAGTTTGAGTCAGCAAGGATACAATCCTAAAGGGTTGGAGTAATGAAAGATAATTAATTAAGTTATTAATGCGTAATGTGGTAGGCCCCTCTTTTGAAGGTGACGTTACCCTCTGCTAAGTAGTTTGAGTCAGCAGGGATACAATCCTAAGTAGCCGGGTTAATGTTTTAATAGTAGTTTACATATGAGGGGATCAAGAAATTCGAACCCCCGCCATCCAATACCAGTGGGTATTGAAGGAGGTCCTACTAAGCTTGACCCAGGTCCTTGCAGGATCTATACACTGAACAAAGCAAGACTCTTACCAAACCAAACCATTCCCTTAACCCCTGACCAGGTAGCCAACATATCTCCATATAGACCGTGGAGATATGAATGGTGTAAATCTTTTATTTTATATAGACAATAAAATAATGCCAAGACACCACGGACAAATGATAAGGAAGATTCACCTTCAACATAAGAAACTAGTTATTAAAGTCATTAATACATAACCAAATAAAAAGTGCGAAAAGATTAAAAATAAAAAGTGTTACACTAAATGCTTGTCTTCACCA
Organism: Helianthus tuberosus; assembly: GCA_030545235.1. Taxonomy (NCBI): domain Eukaryota; kingdom Viridiplantae; phylum Streptophyta; class Magnoliopsida; order Asterales; family Asteraceae; genus Helianthus; species Helianthus tuberosus. The sequence goes on from CM060394.1 coordinate 186,859,140, forward strand.
AGTGATGTAAGAGACTTAGGCAAACATGGTCTTTGATTGTCAAGAACTCTTACGATCAATCTTGGATCCCGAGACTACTACACACACTCTATGATGGATGAAGGATGATGGTGGTGGATGTGGGTTGTGATGGTGGTGGTGGGTGGGTGAAGTGTGAGAGAGGTGGTTTGCCAAGGGATGATTTGCAAGTGAGCCAAGCACCCCTATTTATAGCCTGCACAGAAGCCCGGACACGGCCCCGTGTCCGCTGGGCACGGCCCCGTGTCCACCCTTCTTTTCTTTCTTCATTTAATACTGTTTGTCTGTATTAGTTGACCACGCCCCCGTGTCCGCTGGGCATGGCCTCGTGTGCAGATTCTGCGAATCTTTGCGTTGACCACGGCCCCGTGCCCGCTGGGCACGCCCCCGTGCTCATTGAGCACGGGGCGTGTTCAGCCTTCTGTTGTCTTGTTTTTGCTTGGGAAGATGCTGTCGAGGGGTCGGGCATGTTTATTCCTTTTCTTGTATTATTGTTAGATTTAGCTGCATTTTTGCTTCTTTTGTTCATTTGAGCTCATTTAATCCTGAAAATACAAAAGGAAGACAAAAGCACACTTTTTTCCAACATTAGTACTAAAAAGGGTTAGTTTTATGCCTCATTTGATATAATTTATATGTTGCATTTTACACACATCAATCACCCCTTTCCAGGGTGACACCTTGAGTAGTACTTTGTCACCAACTTCAAACTTTAGAGGTTTGCGCCTCTTATCAGCATAACTCTTCTGCCTATCCCTGGCAGCTTTGAGATGATCACGGATTTGAACAATCTTATCCGTCGTCTCAAGGACTATATCAGGTCCTGATAGTTGGGTTTCCCCAACTTCCGGCCAACAAACTGGCGTTCTGCACTTTCTCCCGTACAAGGCTTCGAAAGGCGCGGCTTGAATGCTCGAATGATAGCTATTATTATATGAAAACTCAATCAAAGGAAGATGGCCATCCCAACTTCCACCCAAGTCTATAACACAAGCTCGTAACATATCCTCGAGCGTTTGGATCGTACGCTCGCTTTGCCCATCCGTTTGAGGATGATAAGCAGTACTGAAATTCAAGCGAGTGCCTAGAGATTGTTGAAAGCTTTTCCAAAAATAAGATGTGTATCTAGTATCCCTATCAGAGATAATAGATACTGGCACTCCATGGAGAGATACAATCTCATCCACATATAGCTGGGCTAGTTTATCGGAGCTATGCGTCTCCTTTATGGGTATAAAATGAGCTGACTTTGTTAGTATGTCGACTATGACCCATATTGTATCATTCCCACGTTTCGTTCTTGGTAACTTAGTAATAAAATCCATAGTTACCATTTCCGACTTCCAAGTGGGAAGTTCAGGCTGTTGCAGTAAACCTGATGGCTTTTAATGCTCAGCTTTCACCTGTGCGAATGTTAGACATTTAGCCACATAAGTGGCTATAGATTTCTTCAAACCTATCCACCAATAATTTGCCTTTAGATCTTGGTACATCTTATCACTGCCCGGATGTACCGAATATTTAGAACTATGAGTTTCCTAGAGGATCACATGTCTAAGTCCTCCATGGATTGGAACCCAGATTCGACCATTCAATCTAAGGATTCCATCCTTGCCATATGATAACTGATCAACATTTACGCCTAACTTCTCATTCGGATAGTTAGGGCAAATACAACGGCACCCAATTCCAAATCATGGGTGATGTAGTTATTTTCCTGCACTTTTAATTGACGTGATGCATAGGCAATTACCTTGCCTTTCTGCATAAGCACACAACCCATACCGGTGTGTGATGCGTCGCAGTACACAATAAACTCTTCAATCCCTTCTGGCAATGTCAACATAGGAGCATTGCTTAATTTCTGTTTAAGAATCTCAAAGGATTCTTGTTGCTTGGGACCCCAGTCAAACTTGACATTCTTGCGAGTCAACGAAGTTAAAGGTGCAGCAATTCTTGAAAAGTTTTCAATGAAACGTCTGTAGTAACCTGCTAGGCCCAAAAAGCTGCGAATCTCTGTTGGTGTTTTAGGCGCTTGCCAATTTATAATTGCTTCAATCTTAGCGGGATCCACCTGGATATCACGCTCGCTTACTACATGTCCAAGAAATTGGACTTCGCGAAGCCAAAACTCACGTTTGGAAAACTTGGCGTAGAGCTTCTCTTGTTGCAGAAGTTTAAGAATACACCTGAGATGTTTTTTCATGATCAGCTTGGCTCTTTGAATATATAAGTATGTCATCGATATAAACAATGACAAACTTGTCTAGATATGGATTGCAAACGCGATTCATGAGATCCATGAATGCTGCTGGTGCATTAGTGAGCCCGAAAGGCATCACCAAGAACTCGTAGTGGCCCTATCGAGTCCTGAATGCAGTCTTGTGCACATCTTCGGTTCTGACCTTCAGCTGATGATATCCCGACCTTAGATCGATCTTTGAAAAGTAACTTGCTCCTTGAAGCTGATCGGACAGGTCGTCGATCCAGGGCAATGGATACCTATTCTTGATTGTAACTTTGTTCAGCTCGCGGTAATTGACGTGTGCGTGTATATACACGTTTTTGCAATGAATTTTACACACGATTCGGTTTTAAATTTATAAAAAATATTTATAATTCAACAGTAAAACACACACGAATGGGCAAGTGTACCCTGTCATATATGTAGTATAGTATTGGTAAGAACCAAGTATCGATCCAAGGAAGTGGACGGAGAAACAGTACTAGACCTTTGTCATTAAATTACCGGTAGAAAGATAAGTGATGGTTTGTTTAAACTAAGAATAGAAATAAACATAAACTAGAATTTCATCAATCGGACTTACGATGAATTTTAATTGAATTATTCCGTGGACTGCAGTCAGAAGGTGACGAATCTGATTACAGACCGGTAAATGATTTTTTATAAAATATTGGTAATGAATTAGATCCCGAGATTTTTACACAATAATATTTGGATCGTTTAAGACCTTCAGTAAAAAAAATGGGAATTTTTGGAATAGGTTAACTATTTTATTAAAATTCCCGAAAACAGCCCAGTTTTGAATGTTAAAGCTGAAACGACATAAGTAGTAATTTGCGTGTCTAAATGTCGGGTAGATTATCTGAGAATGATCTAACGTGTTATATGTCAATGAAAGTGTTATGTGCGATATCATATGTTTGCTTTTGAATGGGTATAGATGGGATGTTTATATGGGCGTAAAATGTTAATGTGAGTGCGTGCTATGTGATAGAAGTAATGAGTAGATACACCGTACATAGGATACATGTTATGCATGCACGAGAAACTGATTGCTATCTGTACCTTATTAGGACGTGCTTGATTTCCTGATTATAAGAGTAATTAATCTAACCGAGCAAACCAAGGTGAGTTCATACTCTTAAGGCATGGGATTCCCGGTGGGTTGGGAATGGGATTAAATAGCTAAGACGGAACTTGTACTTTCACCACTACTAGACTACTTACCTCCGTCCTCGGATTGGGAAGGACGCCAGCGCTAAACCTACGTATTCACTACGTACCACTGTCCTCGGATTGGGAAGGACGCCAGCGCTAAACCTACGTATTCACTACGTACCACTGTCCTCGGATTGGGAAGGGCACCAGCGCTAAACCTACGTATTCTTATACGTACCTCTGTCCTCGGATTGGGAAGGGCACCAGCGCTAAACCTACTTATTTAATATGTACTCTATCCTCGGATTGGGAAGGACACTTATATATACATCTAGTCTAGTGGTTCACAACATGGGGTAGCCCCTACCGTTTATGGTTTGGAAAATAAGGAAAGTTGATTTAACATGTAGTTGCAAACAAACTCATAGTTCTTGAAAAACTACTTTATAACGAACACTTACTGTGAACTCGCTCAACTTTGTTGTTGACTCGTTGTTACATGCCTTACAGGTCGTTAGATACTTATGGAGCTTGCGCGAGGAGGAGGTCGTTGTGGGATATGGACTGTTATGTCTCGTTCTAAACATTTAAACTTTATGAACTTATTGAACTTATGTTTTGTTTCCACATCTTATGCTTCCGCTGTTTAACTTGAAATTGATAACTTATGTTTTGAACACCAATTGTATTGTGTGGTTGGATTTTATTTACTTAATTACGTTGTTCAATATGATTGGTGGCTTGATCCTGGTCATGTCACGCCTCCAAGCGGTGATACTCCGCATGGTGGATTTTGGGGGTGTGACAGATTGGTATCAGAGCCATTGGTTATAGTGAACTTGGTTTTAAAAAGGGAAAAGCTTTTTGACAAAACCAGACTATAACATGTATAGTGCTCAACGATCCACAACGACGCTTCGCTCCACGTGCAAGACTCTACACAATGGGTGGTATGATTTATGTTTATATTGTCTATTTGATAGTTCACATAGTGCATTAGTTAACGTGATAACTGCTATTTGAGCCATGTGTGCTTACTCTCTTCTGTCGTCCCACGCTTACGCACTTTCGCGACACTTTTCTCACTTACATTGCTTCGTTGTGAAGATCATGAGTGGACGTTTGAACATGACTCAAGCCCAGCTGACGGCTCTAATCAACGAACGAGTGGCTGAGGCACTCGCAGCTGTCCCTGCAGGAGGTATAACCTGCCATATCAACCCATCTTAAGACGTTTAAATCCTACTCTCGCGAACCAACCCTTGTGCTTAACCTTGTCTTTTATTCTCGCGTAATAGGTCAACATGCTCAACCTCCCGTATGTACGTTCAAAACGTTCATGGATTGCCGACCTAGTACTTTCAGCGGCACAGAAGGAGCTGTAGGCCTTTTTCACTGGTTCGAGAAGATTGAGTCTGTTTTTGAGATGTGTGAATG